>CM076579.1:1407682388-1408420354 GCA_034641835.2 Pinus albicaulis | reverse complement strand
AGAAGAAAAATGTAATAGTGTTGATTGATTCAGGTAGTACCCATAATTTTATTCATTGTAAGGTAGCCAAGGAATTGAATTACTTCCTATACCCAGCACCAAAGTGTCAAGTGATGATTGCAAATGGAGAGACTATAAATTGCTCTAGAAAAAGCCATAATATCAAGCTAACCATGGGGGAATATGTATTGAATAGTCCAAAGCTTTCCATTCCAATGGGAGGTCTTGATGTTGTACTACTAGGAGTACAATGGTTACAATCTTTGGGGACGGTAGCTTTTAATTTTTAAGATTTTTTCTTGAAATTTTCTTCGGAAGGAAAGGAAGTTGAATTACGGGGTATCGCAGGGAAGTCAAGAAAGATAATAAGCTCTAATGTCATGAAAAAGCTTCTGAAGAAAGAACAACGAGGCATAATTGCACAATTATGCTCACTAGAAGTTCCAACATCAAAATCATCTATTTCTCCAGATCTACAAAAAGCCTTGGACAATCATTCCAAGGTGTTTGAAACTCCCAAAGGACTCCCACCTATTTGTGACCATGATCATGCTATTCATTTGATTCCAGGAAGTGTTCCTCCAAACATCAGGCCTTACAGATATCCTTATGTCCAAAAGAGCGAAATTGAACGTATGATTGCAGAAATGTTGAGGATGGTATAATTCAACCTAGTCAAAGTTCTTTTTTTGCTCCAGTAGTATTGGTGCACAAGAAGGATGGATCATGGCACATGTGTCCGGATTATAGGGAGCTCAATAAGCTCACTATTAAAGATAAATTTCCCATTCCTGTGATTGATGAATTATTGGATGAATTACATGGAGCAATTTATTTTACCAAGTTGAATCTTTGTTTAGGATATCATCAAATTAGAATGAATAGAAGATATTCCGAAAACAACATTTCGAACTCATGAGGGTCATTATGAATTTTTGGTCATGCCTTTTTGCCTTACCAATGCACCTTCTACATTTCAAGCGTTGATGAATTCCATTTTTAAACCCTTCCTTAGAAAATTTGTGTTAGTATTTTTCGATGATATACTAATCTACAGCAAGTCTTGGAAGGATCATGTTCAACATGTTGACAGGGTGCTCAAACTATTGGAGAAACAATTATATGCAAAAACCTCCAAATTTTTCTTTGGAGTACAAGAGGTGGAATATCTAGGTCGTATTGTATCTCAAGAGAGTGTTATGGAAGATCCTAACAAAATTAAAGCCAATAAGGAATGGAAAGTCCCCACAACCATAAAGCAGTTGCGAGGATTTCTCGGGTTAACAAGGTATTATTGCAAGTTTGTTGAGAATTATGGGAGAATAGCAGAACCTCTAACAACATTATTGAAGAAAGATGCATTTTCATGGACTCCTGAAGCAACTAAGGCCTTTGAACATCTCAAAGAGGCAATGTGCCTAGCACCGGTCTTAGCTATGCCAGACTTCACAAAAACCATTATTGTGGAATGTGATGCTTAGGAAATGGAATTGGTGTTGTTTTAATGCAAGAAGGAAGACCTGTTTCTTTTGAAAGTCGTCCAATCAAAGGAAAGTATTTACAGAAAGCTATTTATGAGAAGGAAATGTTGGCAATAATACATGCACTAAAGAAATGACGACCATACCTAATGGGAAGACACTTCAAGGTAAAAAATGATCATGATAGTCTTAAATACTTTTTGGAACAAAGACTATCTTCAGAAGAGCAGCAAAAATGGGTCACAAAGATGTTGCATTATGACTTTGAAATCATCTACAAAAAAGGGAAGCTAAATGTTGTTGCAAATGCACTCTCAAGAAAGGATGAGGAGGTGGAAGCATTGCTTTGTGCCATTTCTATTATCCAACCAAATTGGATAACCAAAGCAAGGGAGGAATGGAAGAATGACGAAGAAGTGTGGACACTCATTCAAAAGTTGCAGCAAGATCCTAGTACATCTGATATATTTAGTTGGAAAAATGATTCCTTATGGTACAAAGATAGCTTATATGTTTGTAAGAATTCCCAACTAAAACAAAAGATTCTTTTGATTGTACAACTCTCCCATAGAAGGACACTCAGGATTTTTAAAAACTTACCACAGGGTGAAGAAATAATTTTTTTGGGATGGCAGAATGTTTGGTTTGCCAACAAAATAAAGTTGAGAAAATTCAGACCCCGGGTCTGCTACAACCTTTACCCATTCCAAGTCAATGTTGGGAGGAGGTTTCAATGGATTTAATCACAGGTTCACCTAAGTCCGAAGGAAAGAGTGTCATCATGGTGGTAGTTTATAGACTTACCAAGTATGCACACTTTTGTGCATTATCTCATCCATTTAAAGCAAATCCAATAGCTACTGCATTTATGGAAACAATTCAAAAGCTACATGGAAACTCAAAGATTATTGTAAGCAACGGAGATCCCATTTTCACTGGAAATTTTTGGACGAAATTATTTTCTTGTTTGGGTACTCAACTAACCCATAGCTCATCTTATCATCCTCAATCCGATGGGCAAGCTAAGATAGTGAATAAATGTTTGGAAGGATATCTTCGTTGTTTTGTATCTGATAAACAAACACAATGGGTCAAGTGGTTACCTTTGGTTGAATGGTGGTATAACACTTTCTTCCATACTGCAGCAAAAATGACCCCATTTATGGCACTTTATGGATATCATCCACCGTCCACCACATCATCTTTAAGAGAAAATTCTAAGGTTCAAGCAGTGGAAGATCACATCGAACATCAACAACAAGTTCTCCAACTCTTAAAGGATAACCAAAATTTGGCACAAAATCGAATGAAACAACAGGAAGATCAACATCACAACGAGAGAAGTTTTGATGTAGGAGACTGGGTATTTTTACGACTACAACCATACAAACAAATGTCCCTCAAGCAAGCTAAGAAGGATAATAAATTATCGCCAAAGTACTATGGTCCTTACAAGGTGTTGCAAAAGATTGGTACTATGGCATACAAATTGGAGATTCCTGCTTCTTCTCGAGTGCACCCACATTTCCATGATTCATGCTTAGAGAAGGTTATAGGTGACAAACTTCAAGTTCAAACAATATTGCCAAAACTTGATGAGGAAGGAAAAATCATATTGGAACCTAAAGCAGTCACGAAAACAAGAACTCGACAGCTACGAAATTGATCAATTTCAGAGTATCTCATCAAGTGGAAGAACTTAACCACTGAAGATTCCACATGGGAGGATGAGAATTTTATATAGAAGCATCCAGAGCTCCTTAAGCGTTGAGGAAAACACTTTTTTGAAGGAGATGGGCATGTTAGGTCCCCATATTACTAGTGTAGTCCCTTATCGTTATTAGTGTAGCCTCCTTATACTTCTTTTCTTCATCAGTTCTAAGACTCAAATCCGAAGAAAGATTAAAATGTGAAGTTGAAGGAATAGTAACAGGTTTCACATTGTCCATACCATACTTTGTAAGTACTTTCTCCACATACTTTTGTTGTGATAACCACAACTTTCCATTTTTTCTGTCTCTGTGTATCTCCATGCCCAAGATATGTTTTGCAACTCCAAGATCCTTCATATCAAACGTCCTAGAAAGCTAAGCCTTTAACCTATTGATCTCTTCCATGCTTTTTCTTGCAATACGCATATCGTCAACATACAAGACCAAGATAAAGAAAATGCCATTGAAACTCTTAAAGTACACACAATGATCATACTCACCTCTAGTGAAGTTCTGGCTCACCATGAAGGAGTCAAACTTCTAGTACCATTGCCTGGGAGACTGCCTCAGGCCATACAATGATTTCCTTCTTCTGTTACGACCTTGTACATTTGGTTGTTCCATATAAATCTCTTCATCCAAATCTCCATTAAGAAAATTTGTTTTAAAATTTAACTATTCTAACTCAAGATCAAGTAATGTAGTTAGCATTAACACAATACAAATAGAAACAAGTTTTATGACTGGTGAAAAGATCTCATGAAAGTCAATACCTTCAACCTAAGAATACCCTTTTGCTACCAAACTCACCTTATACCTTTCGATACTTCCATCAACATTTCGCTTCAATTTGAAGATCCATTTGCATCCGACAACACTTCTCCCTTCAGGAAGTTCTACAAGATCCCATGTTTTGTTCTTGGCTAAGGAATTCATTTCTTCGTCCATAGCCTTTTTCCACTTTTCGCTATTTGCATCATCCATTGTTTCCTAATAACAAGAAGGTCCCCATCTTCAATAATCAATGCAATAGCTGAAGAAAAATCTTCATACCTTTTGGGTGTTCTTCTTTCCCTTGTAGACCTCCTTAAAGTGATTGGTTCTTGAACTTCTACAGTTTCATTTTCATCTTCTTCACCTTTTTCTTCAGAAGTCTCTCCTTGTTAAATTTTGAAGATGTTCTATGCTTAGATGCAAATATACTTTGACCTTCTAGGGCACAATGAAAGTCAGATGCAGATAGAACATACCAATAGATCGATGGAAGACAAGCCAAAAACAAAGATAAAGAATGGTGGTGTTACAGCGATCAGCCGGATGCTTCAACCAGCAAAGTCTTCATAAGGTTAGCCACCCATATGTGTCACACAACCCCAAGACGATTCATCAAGAATACTCCATGAAGACGCTGCAGCAAGAAACCCTAAACGCAAAACTAAGAACACAGCTCCATCGCTATCCAAGAGAGACGAAAATTCTCTCCACAAAAATGTGTGTGTAAAATGAACTCCAAGTCTCTCCAATATAAAGGCATCTATGGGGGTGTGTGACACATCTCTAATGCATGTGGGATAAAACAGGCCGACCTTGCGCATGTGGAATAAATTCAAAATACATGTTTTGTTCATCCGATCAAGTTGATCTTTAGATCGATCTTGCACCTCTTCGAAAGAGGAATCCAATAAAAATATTGGCATCGTCATATGAGCATCACAACATGGATTTTGGACCTAGTTGCCCAAAATTAACACTCCCTCTCAACTAGGTAGAACTCCATCCACCAGTGCCATTCAAACATCGTGCGTTATCTCGCCATAACTTGCTTCGCTGGCTTCTTTATTTCAAAACAAAAGGTGAGTCACAAAGACATCACTCATGGATAACCTGAAGTCAACTCAGAGGTCCGAAACCTCTATAGGACTCAAAGGAGTCACACACCAACCCGAAGTTGGTTTCACTGACCCGAAGTCAGTTGGAGGTCCGAAACCTCTCTTGGACTCGAGAGAGTCATATACTAACCCGAAGTCATTTGGAGGTCTGAAACCTCGCTAGACTTGATCCCAAATCAAGTGGTTGGACACGTGCCATCCTAAACATAGAGAGTACGGCAATCTCCAATGTGTCCATCGGTCTTGCTATGGTCTCTATTCACATTTCCCACCTCATTGGCCAAATGAGAGGTACTTTCCATGAGTCCGAAACTCCATGGGTAGGATGTATACAGGGCACAGATCAAAGAGAGGTAAACCAACTCAATATCATCGCGGTGGGGCAGAAGCACACCAACAAGTTTTGGCAAGCCTAGCCCTGTGGTTGCTCATAGCTCCAAGAAGCTATCCCCAAAGCCCCCCTAGAGCTCCCAGAGCTCATCATCCAACAGGACCCTCCAAATAGGGTGGTCCCACGATTCCAAGATTCTCACGGAAGGTTCAGCAACATGACCTTCCCCAAGGGCACTGTGAGAATATCCATGACCTGCTCATCAGTTCCTATATGATCGAGCCTTACGGTGCCTTGCTGTACCATATCCCAGATAAGTGGTACCAGACATCAACATGCTTGGATTGATAGTGGAACACGAGATTCTCTGACAAACGAATCCCCCTCTAGTTATCATAAAGGATAATGGTGGCATCTAACACATGCTCGAATAGCTCATTGAAGAGCTTTCGCACCCAAGTGGCTTCACAATAGGCCATACATGCTGCAATGTATTCGGCCTCAGCAGTGCTCAAAGCTACCGACTTCTGCTTCTTGCTCGAAGCAGACCCAAGTGTGAAGCAGCATCCAGATGTGCTCTTGCGATCCACCACATTGCCAACCCAATCGGCATCAGTATATCCACGGAGTCTCAAATTCCCGGCAGTGTATCTCAACCCATGGTCTATCATGCCTAGAGATATCTCAAGAGTTTCTTGGCACCAACCCAGTGAATGTTATGAGGATCAACCTTGTGTTGACTCAAAGTGTTCACTGCACAACATATGTCCAGACAGATGTTCCCTAAGAACATCAGGGCCCCTACAAGTTAACGATACTTAGTAGGATTTGCTAGCATAGGCCCAATAGCGCTTTCACTCAAATTCTTAAAGTTGAGCTCCATTGGTGTTGACACGGACTTACAGTCCATCATTCCAAATTTTTCAACAGCTTCACAATACATTTTCCTTGAGAGAGGGAAATCTCGCCAGGTTTCTGCTAGACCTTCAGGCCTAGGAAGTAATGTATCAGTTCTGGGTCCTTTATCGGAAGCAAGCTCCCTCTTCCACTGATGAATGAGAGGGTCAACATCTGTCAGGAAGAGATCGTCCACATAGAGAACCAGAATGAGAGGCTTTTTCTCTATCAACCTTGAAGTAAAGGTTCGGATCAACATTACTACGAGTGAAGCCCAGCTTCATCAAGTAGCTATCTATCCTCTCGTACCAAGCCCTAGGGGCTAGCTTCAACCCATAGAGGGATTTCTTCAACCTGCAAACATGGGTGTCTTGATCCAAGACTTCGAATTCCAAAGGTTTCTCTACATACACCTCTTCCTTTATCTCACCATGCAGAAAGGCAATCTTCACATCCATCTGAAGAAGATTACATCCTTGCATAGCAGCAAGGGTAATAATAGATCACAGGTGCAATCATAATCAATGCCTTCCTAGATAGAAGTCTCAGGCAACACATCTTGCCTTGTACCTTTCAGCACTCCCATCAGATCCATGCTTGATCTTATAGATCCATATCGAGGTGACAACAGCGTTGTCCTCCGATCTCGGGACCATATCCCAGACATCATCCTTCATAATGGGCTTGTATTCTTTGTGTATAGCATCCTTCCAAATTTGATGCTTAATGGTTTCTTCAAATGATCTAGGCTCAAATTGTACTCATGGGAGCTAGATACCTCTGGTATCTATATGGCTTCTTGCTTTCTCGGAATGTCCCCCTTTGGAGCCATATGTCTCTGAGCCATGAGGTTCTTCTCTTCTTTCTTCCAGCAACGATATTAGCTCAGGAGCATATATGGTTGTGGTTTCCCTCTTAATGCCAGCTCCTCTTAGGAGAAGACATCTATAAGAACATCCTCTCAAGGATTTCACAAGTGGCATATCAGATAAGTCAGAGTGTATCAAATGTCTTTGTGGCACTTGAAGAAAAGTCGCCTAAGCTTTCCTTTGTTGCAACCTTGACAAATGATTATTTTTAGAATTCGGGCATCCCAGACACCAACTTGGAGAGGGCTTTGAAATTTATTCTCCCATTGTTAAGGCCATACATGAATCATAACCATATTACTGCCATATTTTGTCATTTTCATACATATCACTATCATATTCATCACTGCCTAACAGAACGAAAGATATGATTTTTCATATGCCTCAAAGATATCACTGATCAAGATTATATGGATTCTACCATATGTCACTGTCCATATCTTCCTACACAGCAAGAACAAATAAAATGACTCCTTAAATGACTGTACATGGGACTTCAACAAGCTGCCTTTACCGAGTCCCCTTTACACCATTGAAGTGGCTACAAAACACTCCATCCAAACCCTCCTTAACACATCACTTCAGCACCCATTTCAGATTAGAAAGCTCCACGTAATGCTGCACCTGCGGCTTGAAGAGAGGGCCTTACACTAGGCCTCTTGGCCTTTAAACAGTCCTCCACAATTCTGCAATTCCAAGCCACATTTTGATTCTCCACAAGTGATAATCACAGGTCCGAGCTCTAAACTGAGCCTCTTCACAGGTTTGAACTAGAAGGAGCTTCTTGCAGGTCTGTCCGAGTCAATTTAGAAGACTGTTCGGCTTCCTACAGGTTTACCACAGGTCTTAAGTCTTAAGTCTGATATCCGAGCTTTGACAAGAGCCTTTCACACTTGTTACTTTCTTAAGGTGATCTGAGCTTCAATAGGAGACAGTTCACCACACTGCTGCAATTCGACTTCTGTTCAGGTTATTTGTGCTCGGTCACCATTTCCTTGAATAACTTTTCAGCTTCCGCAAACATACCCTCTTTGAAGTAGGCATTCAATAGCGTGTTATTGCACAAGCATCTGGAATGCAATCCTTCTCAGTCATGGATCTAAAGAGCTTCTTAGCCTTCTGTAATTTTCCCTGAGTAATGTATCCACTCATGAGAATGGCATATGAGGCTGCAATGGGGCTCAAATTATTTTCCGGCAACTTGTCCAGATACTGGAGAGCTTCCTGCAATTGACCGGCCTCACAACATTATACGACATGACAGTACGCTCGAGCTTCTCCGGAATGAATTCAAAAACATCCAATGCCTTTTGAATCTCCCCCGCATTGAAAAAACCCCCAATCAAAAGACTGGCTCACTAAATATGGAACTTCATTAAATGATTGAATGTCACATAACTGGGTGTCATTTCAGCTTCATATATGGTATCCATGTCTAGTTTTTCGCAATGGGTACTCAAAAATATATTGTATGTGACAAGATTGGGAATAACACTAGATTGCTTCATGAAATTGAACAGGGAAACCACATCAGCGTGTTCACCTGCTTGGTCACAAGCTGACTCACTTCAAGAAAGTTGGTCTCAGCTTTTAAAGATTCACGCAGGCATTAGCAATGTGGCGATAAATGTAGGCATACACCATCGATTCTTCTCCAAACACACATTCGCAGAAGACTAGAGCAACAAAGTCGGTAGAACGCTTTTTGACTTACCGACCACAGATATGTCAACCCTCAACCTGTCATGGGTTCGATTTTGAATGCACCTTCTGAGGGTTCTACCTAAAATATTGTTCGTAGTGAAACAACTGAAGAGTTTCAATCCCTATCTGTCATAGAGTCAATGGCTTACTCTACGCTAAAGATTAGGGCACCAAGCAGCCCCACAGACTGCCGACGCTATCTCTTGTTGTGGTGGTATGGCCTGTGGCCTACCACACAGCCTTGTTGTAGTTTATGACACCCTTATTTTCCCTTTGAATAACCCACATCTCGCTGCCCTAGATATGCTGGGCATTGTCTTCTCCTAGCTCTAATTCCATGTTAAATTCTAAAGATGTTCTATGCTTAGATGCAAATATACTTTGACCTTCTAGGGCACAATGAAAGTAAGATGCAGATAGAACATACCAATAGATCGATGGAAGACAAGCCAAAAACAGAGATAAAGAATGGTGGCGTTACGACGATCAACAGGATGCTTCAACTAGAAAAGTCTTCATAAGGTCAGTGTAATGAATAAAATAATGTAAATAGTGATTAATTAGTAATTAGGTTGAAAGGCCATGTCTGATGAGACATGACCTTTCATGAAGAGGCACCTGCCTAGGTATATAAGCAGGCCTCATTTGTAATTTTCAATCTATCTCATATCTCATTCATCACACTTCTAATATAATATTTATATCTTCAATCGATATCTTTGTATTCCAAGTTTTCTAGAGTATTTAACTTGAGAAGGAACTTTGTTCGCTTCATTTGGTATTGGAGCAGTTCGATCTTCTGGCCGCACAGAGCCACGCTCTTCGATCCAGGTCTTTGGCCATCAAAAATTCGTCAACATTGTTCAAGTCGAAGCGTTTCGCTACCAGTCTTGGAGTTTCTCCATTTTCACCTGTAGGCCTTTGGCCAGAATTAAAAATTTGAAGAAATTTCACCTGTAGGCCTTTGGACAAAATTAAAATTTGAAGAAATTTCACCAGTAGGCCTTTGGCCAAAATTAAAAATCTGAAGAAAAAAAAAGGAAATTTTTGAAAAAAAAGAAGCAAAAGCAATATATATATATATAGTAAAAAAAGAATAGAAAAAGTGTTAGCATAAAATAACGATTCAAAATGCGGAATAAATACTTAAAAGGAATTGAAAATTAAAACTTAAAATTGCCCATTAAATAATACCTCCAGCCATTGATGAATTATACTATGTAGAAAAAGTAATTTTGCAGAGGTGAAATCTGCACAAAGATCAACGCTCCAAGAAGTGCTCCAACGAATGGTTTATTGCAGATTCTTCAAGGAAACGAAACAGACTTTAATAAAACTATAACGCAGCAGCCAGAGCCTCGAGAGTTCTTCTCCACGTTCACTTTTCTGCAACGAAGCCTCCTTAACGTAGTCACTACATAGCACTGCGTCCTCAACACCAACACTAAAGAAAATCTGAAGGCATTCCAAGCTCTCCTCACTCTAACTTGATGGTGTAACGCTGAAGGGGATTAAGTTAGTGAGCTTGGGGACCAAACAAAAGAATTTATAGCCAAGCTTCCATCAAGCTTCTGTTGGCTATTCGTCAAGTGTTCCACAAATCATGGTAGATAACTGTAATAGGAGTAACGGACTAGATAACTGCAATGGGAGTAACGGATCACTTCAGAAGCTCCCAAAAAGAAATTAATTAACTTCAGGTGATTTCCTAATTTAAGGAAATAACTGCAGTTGGTTTCCATAATTTAAGGAAACAACTGCAGATCAGTTTCCAGAAATCGCACGTTAGGAGAGGGAGCTTAACATTCTCCCACTTGGTCCATACTTCCAATCTTAATGTCTCATCTTAAAACCCATTGAAAATTTGTATTAAGTAATAGATACATGAATCATGGCGATAAGTCCTCTAATGACGAGTATTCTCTTCCATGTATTACTATGTATTTATTTCTATTAAAATTTGTGGCAACAATTTCTTAATGAATAAACCCTATGTTCATTCTTGGTCCTACATAGATGAATTCTCTCAAATCAAATTACGGTGCACATAAATATGAGAAAAACATCACAATAGTTAAGAATTTCAGTAAAATAACATTGTTCATACAATGAGAAACTACATAATGGAACCAAGTCCCATATTCATTACATGATCCTTGAATTTAAACGGTGGCATGCCCTTAGTCAAAGGATCAGCGATCATCAACTCAGTGCTAACGTGTTCAATGACCACTTTCTTTTCTTTAACACGTTCCCTTATGGCTAAATACTTAATGTCGATGTGTTTATTTCGACTCCCACTTTTGTTGTTCTTAGCCATAAAAACAGCAGCTGAATTGTCGCAATACATTCTCAATGGCTTAGAAATAGAATCCATAATTCTAAGCCCATAAATGAAACTCTTAAGCCATACACCTTGTAAAGTAGCCTCAAAACAGGAGACGAACTCGGCTTCCATAGTGGAAGTGGCAATCAAGGTCTGCTTGGCACTCCTCCATGATACAACTCCACCGGCCATCATAAAAGTGTATCCGGATGTTGATTTGCGTGAATCAACACATCCAGCAAAGTCAGAATCTAAGTAGCCAATTACTTCCAAATTGTCCGTCCGTCTATACATAAGCATGTAGTTTTTGGTTCCTTGAAGGTACCTCATTACTTTCTTTGCAACTCTCCAGTGGTCTAAACCTGGATCACTCTGATATCATCCCAGCATTCCAACAAAAAATGCAATGTTAGGTCTTGTGCAGACTTGAGCATACATTAAGCTTCTGACAACAGAAGCATATGGAATGTTCTTCATTTGTTCCCTTTCAAAGTCGTTCTTCGGGCATTGGTTCAAATTGAACCTATCACCTTTCACAATGGGAGCGACACTTGGTGAACAATCCTTCATCCAAAATCTCTCTAAAATTTTATTAATATAGGTTTCCTGAGACAGACCCAAGATGCCTCGAAATCTGTCTCTATGGATCTTAATGCCGACGACATAAGATGCCTCACCCATATCGTTCATATCGAAATTTTTAGAGAGGAATTGTTTCACCTCATGCAGCAAACCCTTATCATTGGTTGCTAGCAAAATGTCATCCACATATAAAACAAGAAAACAAATTTTACTCCCACTAACTTTCAGGTATATACATTCATCCATAATGTTTTCTACAAAACTGAAAGAAGAAATTACATTATGAAATTTCAAATACCATTGGTGGGATGCTTGTTTTAATCCGTATAATGATTTCTTGAGCTTGCAAACCAATTGCTCACCATCACTAGAGGAGAAACCTCCTCCTCTAGATCTCCATTGAGAAATGTCGTTTTCACATCCATTTGGTGCAACTCCAAGTCAAAATGGGCTACTAATGCCATAATAACGCGCAAGGAATCTTTCTTAGATACAGGAGAGAAAGTCTCCGTGTAATCGATTCCTTCTTTCTGAGTCAATCCATTTGCAACGAGTCTTGCCTTGTATCTCTCAATGTTGCCCAATGAGTCTTTCTTTGTCTTAAAGACCCATTTACATCCAATGGCTTTTGCACCATTAGGCAACTCAACAAGATCCCAGACATCGTTACTCTTCATAGAATTCATCTCTTCCTTCATGGCATCGTATCATAATTCTGATTCTTTGCAACTCATGGCTTGTGAAAAAGACTTGGGATCATTTTTGGCTCCAATGTTGTAGTCAGATTCTTGCAGATACACAATATAATCATCAGGTATTGTTGATCTCTTTGGTCTAGTAGATCTTCTTAATGTTGTACCACCATCTTCCTGAGAAGTATGTGGTTCAACTTGTTGTTCAAAAATTGTTGAACTATCTGATCTGCTGGAATGTCATCAGCAGCTTGTGGAACTTTAACAATTGGTTGTTCAACACCAATTTGTACTTGAGGGGTGCTGTGAACAATAACCAATCTATCACTTGAGGTGGAAGGTTGAGATTCTGAAAGATCCTTCTCAGAAACTATGTTCCTGGTTTGATCGCTCCCACTAATCAAGTCATTTTCAACAAACTTTGCATTTCTTGATTCCACAATCCTAGTGCTGTGAGATGGACAGTAAAATTTGTAACCTTTAGACCTTTAAGCGTATCCAATGAAATACCCACTAATGATCCTTGGGTCCAGCTTCTTCTCTTGTGGATTATATATTCTCACTTCAGACGGGCATCCCCAAACGCGCATATGTCGCAAACTCAGTTTCCAACCTTTCCATAATTCAAAAGGCGTTTTAGGAACAGCCTTGGTTGGAACTCGGTTTAACATATACACTACTATCTTAAGTGCTTCAGTCCACAAGGATTTAGGAAGATTGGAGCTGCTAAGCATACTCCGCACTATGTCCAATAATGTTCAGTTTCTTCTTTTGCTACACCATTCTGGTCGGGTGAACCAGGCATGGTGTATTGGGCAACAATCCCATGCTCTTGAAGAAATTTTGCAAATGGCCCAGGTGCTTGTCAATCTTCTGTGTATCTACCATAATATTCTCCACCTCTATCTGATCTCATGATCTTAATTTGCTTCCCGCATTGATTCTCTACTTCAGTCTTAAAGATCTTAAAGGCATCTAATGCTTCGCTCTTTTTATGAAGCATGTAGAGATACATATATCGTGAATAATCATCTATAAAAGAGATGAAGTATCTCTGACCATGTGAGTCCATGTCTGGACTACATATATCAGTATGTATGATCTCTAATATGTCCGAACTTCTATTGGCACCTTTCTTTGACTTGTTGGTCTGCTTTCCCTTTATGCAGTCCACACAAGTCTCAAAATCAGTAAAATCCAGAGTATTAAGTACACCTTCATTTATCATTCTTTTAATTCTTTCTATGGAGATATGACCTAGTCTCCAGTGCCGTAATTTAGAGGAATCTTCATTAATAACACATATTTTAGTGCCAATGTGAACATGCATTGAATCATAAGTGACATTGTTTTGTAAATTAATGCAGTAAAGACCATTAGACAAAATACCATTCCCAACACAATCAGATTTATAAAATAAATTGAAGGATGTTTTTGAAAAGTTAAAGGAATATCCAAAAGGTACAAGCCTTGAAACTGAAATCAAGTTTCTAGAAAAACTTGGAACATAAAAGGTCTTTTCTAATTCTAAAACAAAGCCACTACTTAAAGTTAAATAGCATGTTCCTATAGCTTCCACGTGAGAGCCCATCTTGTTTCCTGATAAGATGCTTTGCTCACTTCCCACTGGCTTCCTTAGGTTTTGCAAACCCTGCAAGGAATTCGAAATGTGAATTGTTGATCTAGAATCAATCCACCAAGTGTTAATATTGACATTAACCATATTAGATTCATAACAAATAAACGAGATTGGATTACCTTTGTCCGCAAACCATTTCTGAAATTTGGCGCATTCCTTCTTCATGTGTCCCTTCTTTTTACAGAAGAAACACTTGGAATCCTTCTTGATATCGGCTTGGGGAGGTACTTTCCCTTTCCCTTTCCGATTGGTTTGAGATTTGCCCTTTCCTCGCGTTGTCAGCATTGCACTTTCTCCCATTTCCATCACTAGTCTCTCTTCCTCTTGAACACACATGGGCATGAGTTCATTAATTGACCATTTATCCTTATGTGTGTTGTATGATATTTTGAAGGGTTCGTATTGGTGCAGAAGGGTGTTCAGGATGTAGTGCACCAGGAAAGACTCGGATATTTCAACCTCGAGTTTCTTCAATTGAGCCACATTGTCCCTCATTTGCATGATGTGCTCGCGTACACCTTTCACACTGGTGAGCCTTAGGGATGAGAACTTCATGATTAGGGTGCTTGCTAGTGCCTTGTCTGAAGTGACGAATTGATCATCAATGGCTTTCAACAAGTCTCAGACCTTTTCATGTTGTTCAACGGAACCACGAATACCAGCTGAAATTTTAGTCTTAATGAACATCATGCTTAGGCGATTAGATCGTTCCCATCGTTCATAAAGTGTGATGTCCGTTGCAGTGCTGGTATTATTGAGTGTCGCTGGTTCATCTTTCCTAATAGCATAGTCTATGTCCATCCACCCCAAATGAAGGAGAACTCTCTCCTTCCAGACCTTATAGTTATCTCCCCCTTAAGTTCAGAGATATTAGTACGAATTTCAGAGAAATTTGCAGGTTGTACAACTGCATAAAATTAAAGATCACATGTTTATGTTAAAATTGAGGCCTAAATAAAATTTCATGCTTTACCAATATAAATCACGGTTAAAATTGAATCTAATGACATAAAAATTGTCTGTGGACTAAATTTTTATTTCAAGCAAATTCATTTATTCTTTATGATACAATTTATCAAATTATTCACTTAATTCATAGTTCTGAGGGTATATTATGATTATAATTTGTTATAAATTCTATCTCAGTTTTGAACTTTATGATAAAACTATTAATTCATAATTCCTGTGGGTAAATTATGAATATTTTATCCTAATTAATTACATAAATATAACAAAAATTCCCGTGGGATAAAATTTATTATATTTAGTATAATTAACTACAATTAATGTCTAAAGTTTTGAACTTTATGATAAAACTATTAATTCATAATTCTTGTGGGTAAGTTATGAATATTTTATCCTAATTAATTACATAAATATAACAAAAATTCCTATGGGATAAAATTTATTATATTTAGTATAATTAATTACAATTAATGTCTAAATATTCTTTATGTGATCCTAATCAATCATAATATATATAATTTTATTTAATTAGAGATGTTGTGGCTATTCTCTTAATCAATTAAAATTATATGGATCACTAGACATTATTTACATAATATATATATATATATATAACTTGACATGAGAATAATGATAATTTGCATAAATAAAATTACAATATTCATGCATAACTTTTAACGATGGATCTCGTTTACTCATCCAAAATAGCATATTTTAACTAGAGCAGAGATAATTAATTCATGCAAATTAAATTGCACAACAATTATTCAAATTGCACTAAATAAATATTATAATCATAAATTTGAGAAAAAAATTAGACATATTTCCAAATAATTTAATTTAGAAAATTCTCAAAATATGTCTATAATCAGCACTAAATAAATATTATAATCATAAAATTGAGAAAAAAATTAGACATATTTCCAAATAATTTAATTCAGAAAATTCTCAAAATATGTCTATAATCACCAAGACAGAGATAAAACCACGCTCTGATACCAAATGTTAGCATAAAATAACGATTCAAAATGCAGAATAAATACTTAAAAGGAATCGAAAATTAAAACTTAAAATTGCCCATTAAATAATACCTCCAGCCATTGATGAATTATACTATGTAGAAAAAGTAATTTTGCAGAGATGAAATCTGCACAAAGATCAACGCTCCAAGAAGTGCTCCAAATAATGGTTTATTGCAAATTCTTCAAGGAAGCGAAACAGACTTTAATAAAACTATAACGCAGCAACCAGAGCCTCGAGAGTTCTTCTCCACATTCACTTTTCTGCAACGAAGCCTCCTTAACGTAGTCACTACATAGCACTGCGTCCTCAACACCAACACTAAAGAAAATCTGAAGGCACTTCCAAGCTCTCCTCACTCTAACTTGATGGTGTAAGGCGGAAGGGGATTAAGTTAGTGAGCTTGGGGACCAAACAGAAGAATTTATAGCCAAGCTTCCATCAAGCTTCTGTTGGCTATTCGTTAAGTGTTCCACAAATCATGGTAAATAACTGTAATGGGAGTAACGGACTAGATAACTGCAATGGGAGTAACGGATCACTTTAGAAGCTCCCAAAAAGAAATCAATTAACTTCAGTTGATTTCCTAATTTAAGGAAATAACTGTAGTTAGTTTCCATAATTTAAGGAAACAACTGCAGATCAGTTTCCAGAAATCGCACGTTGGGAGAGGGAGCTTAACATCGTGCGATTTCTGGAATCTAATTTGCAGTTGTTTCCTTAAATTATGGAAACCAACTGCAGTTATTTCCTTAAATTAGGAAATCAACTGAAGTTAATTAATTTTTTTTTCTGGAGATTCTGAAGTGATCTATTACTCCCATTGCAGTTATCTAGTCTGTTACTCCCATTACCGTTATCTACCATGATTTGTGGAACAATTAACGAATAGCCAATAGAAGCTTGATGGAAGCTTGGCTATAAATTCTTCTGTTTGGTCCAGGGTTGCGGGGAAGCTTCGAACCCCCTTCACTCCCGCTCCGGAAACTCGCTCCGTGCGGGAGCGTTTCGGAAACGCTAGGAAACACGCTTCTGAAAACGCTTCCTGTCGGGAGCGTTTTTCGGGAGCGCGTTTCCGACCTGAAAAAACGCTCCCTGTTTTTTCGGGAGCGTTTCAGGGAGCGTTCGGGAGCGAACGCTCCCGGAACGCTTCCGACGTTAAAAAAACGCTTCGGGAGCGTTTTTTAAACGCGGGAAGCGTTCGGGGAGCGTTCGCTCCCGAACGCTCCCCGGCAAAAAAAACGCTCCCCGCCGCGCGGAAATTTTTTTATGAAAAAATTTCGATTTTTATAAAAAGGGGGGGGGGTTTCATTGTTAGTTATTGTTTGTTAGTTGAGAATTGAGATTGAGCGAGAAGGAGAGCCGAGAGCGCAAGGTTTGGTTGACAGGAATCAGGAGAGCAAGGAGCAAAGCTGACAGGAGAGCAAGGAGCAAGGCTGACAGGAGGATTGCAAGAAAGAGGTAGGCCTTCTAATCCAATTTTGTATTTTCTAAGATGAATTTGTAGATTGTTAAATGTTTTGAAAATGAAAACTTGAATTTTGCTTGAATGTTGCATTTTATTGGATTTAAAACTTTTAAAATGAGTTGTTTTTTTCCTATGTTGCATTTCCTATTCCCATTTGGCATTTTTCTATTTGTTTTGCAGGTTAGATTCTAGAAACTTGAAACTTGTTTCCATCATGGCTATATGGCTAGGAATTTTCCTCATGTTGGTTCCTTTCTTTGTGATAATGGTGTTGGAGAGTGCTAGAAGAAAGAGACAAATCAGAGAAGAGGAGGATGAAGAGGAGGGTTATGGTGGATCTGAAGAAAATCCTGAAGAGGAGGATTATGCCGAGGAGGAAGTGGGGAGTGGAGACCCTGAGAACCTAGAATCCCCAACTAAACAAGACCAATATCCTTTGTGGAAATATGTTCAGAAACAAGAAGGAGGGAAAGGTGGTGGAACCATTAAATTTATTTGCCCCCATTGCAATAAACAATACCATGGTTCATACACCCGTCTGAGAAGGCACCTTTGTGGGATAATGCCAGGAGATGGAACTAAAAATTTTGGAATCAAAGTTTGTACTTATGTGCCAGCACCACAGAGAGAGATATATAGGAAGGAAGAGGGGGTTGCCATACAGATATCATCTAAAAGATCTAAGGGTATCGCTGATTCAGGCCCAACACATTCAACTTCCACCCATGCCAATGGTTTCGGAAGCAGTGGCACTGGATTAAGGCGTAGAACCATATCCGATTTCCTAGACGAAGGGTGTAGGAATGATGTGGATTCAAAAGTTTACCGGTTTCTATATGCATGTGGGGTGCCATTCAATGTTCTTCGCTCACCTTATTGGCCTGAAATGGTTTCTGCCATTAATGATGCCCCCAAAGGATACAAAAGCCCTGGGTATGACAAGGCCAGAACCGTGGGTCTTGATCATGAAAGAGCTAAAATAAATCATTCTTTGGCTAGAATGACAGGTTCGTGGAATGAGCATGGGTTGTCCATTGTCTCTAATGGATGGACCAATGTAAAAGGAAAACCATTGATAAATGTTTTGGTTGTGTCGGTTAGTGGTGCAGTGTTCCTGGCAGCTTATGATTATTCAGATAAATTCAAAACCGGCATTAACATTGCAGAACCATTACTTGATATAATTGAAAAGACTGGGCCATACAATGTGATACAGGTCATCACTGATAATGCTGCTAACTGTAAGGCAGAAGGAGCAATTGTTGAGGATAAATACCCCAACATTTTTTGGTCTGGGTGTTTGGTTCACACAATGAACCTTTTGATGCATGATATCATAAAAAACAAACAACCTCAGTGCAAATGGCTTGGTGATTTGTACAAGAGAGGTAAGAAAATGATCAAATTTGTTACAAATCATAGCAATACCCATGGGCTTTTCCGTACTCACTCCAAATTGGAGTTGTTGAAAATAGGAAAAACTAGATTTGCTAGTTATTACCTCACCTTCAGGCGCCTTTTGAAGGTAAGAGAGTCATTGGCTGCAATGGTATCAAGCCCACACCGGCAGCTATTAAAGGACAGGGCGGCAACAGTAGTTGACAGGCAAAGTTTTGAACATGTGGAGGAGACCGCCCTTGACCCTCAGTTTTGGGCATGTATGAGGGAAATTGTGAGTTTTACCAAGCCCATTTATAACATGATTCGCTTTGCAGATACTGATAAACCAGTGATTGGAGAGGTTTATGAGCAGATGGATAGCATGTTGGGGAAAATAAAAGATATTGTTAAGGATAATGATCCCATTTTGTATGCTATGATTCATGACTGTGTGTGTGCACGATGGAATAAACTCAATGTTCCACTACATGCTTTGGCATATATCCTTACGCCAAAATATTACTCTCCATCTTGGTTGGGCCAACCTGCACCTGGAGGTGGGGTTAGGGTGAACCCTCACACAGATCCAGAGGTACAAGAAGGGTACATGAAGGCATTGGACAAATTGGTACCTGACAGGGAAGAGTGTGCTAGATTGCGCCTTGAATTAGGCAAATACTTCAGTTGCACTGCTAACTTTGGTTCATTCCATGCAATGGAAGACAGGGACAAATTCTATGCTCTCACATGGTGGGAAGCATATGGCGGCATGGGACTTTTGCCAAAGTTGGCTAAAAAAGTTCTCTCACAAGTTGTGAACACTTCTTCTGCAGAGAGGTGTTGGAGCACCTACAACTTTATACACAATGTGAGAAGAAACAGGTTGAATGAAAACCGAGCCGAAAGCTTGGTTTATGTGCATTATAACTTGAGGTTGCTCAGCCATTACTGTGATCGGGCAAATGAGGATCAATCATACAGAGTCTGGGACAACAACCCAGAAGATGATAATTTGGAGGACGGCACGTTACATCTAGAAGAATTGGAAGTAGAACTTTATAGGGATGATGATGAAGCATCAGCAGCACCGCCACACACAGGGCCAGTCCCACCATCTACTGGTAGCAGTGCGGGTGCCAGTGCCAGTGCCACTCCTCGATATCACACTATTGTTCCTTTGCAGATCCAGCCTCCACCTTCTGGTCGTGGTCATGGTACCCCTGAGAGTACTAGAAGACCAACAGTTCCTCGTGGCTCACAGAAATTAGACATTTCTCGTGGGCGTGGCAAGGGGCCAGCCAGATAAAATATATTTGTTGTTTACTATTTTCTATTTGTTGTTGACAGTTGAACAGTTGAAACTTGACTTGCTACTGATTTCATATATTTAAATTTTTAATGAAGTTGGCATTTATAAGTTTACTGTTTACAAGTCATTATGAATTATGAATATGATGCTTCATGAAAGTTATATGGTGATTAATGAATCAATGATGATAAATGTTATATAATATCAATGATGATAAATGTTATATATTGAATTTTGAAATCAATGAATCAATGATGATAAATGTTATATATCAATGATGATAAATGTATATTGAATTTTGAAATCAATGAATCAATGATGATAAATGTTATAATATATATATCAATGATGATAAATGTTATAATATATATATCAATGATGATAAATGTATATTGAATTTTGAAATCAATGAATCAATGATGATAAATGTTAGATATTGAAATTTGAAATCAATGATGATAAATGTTATATATCAATGATGATAAATGTTATATATTGAATTTTGAAAGCTTGAAACCTTCATATTGATGATTCGCGAGACTCAAGAGTCAATATGTTGTATGCTTCCAACTTGTGGGCGTGGTCGATGAAGATTATAACTTCTAGATGATTGATGTTATATGATTCAATCTATGTTTTTATGTTTTTTATGTCTAATTCATCATTCTACATGTTTTTGTTGACATATATGCATCAAAATATAAAAAATATTAAAAATATTAAAATATATATATATATATATATATATATAAACGCTCCCGAAAACGCTCCGAACCCGGAAACTTTTAAAAATGGCGCTCCGCGCTTCGCTCCCGCTCCCGCTCCCGCTTCCAAGTAACCTTGGTTTGGTCCCCAAGCTCACTAACTTAATCCCCTTCAGCCTTACACCATCAAGTTAGAGTGAGGAGAGCTTGGAATGCCTTCAGATTTTCTTTAGTGTTGGTGTTGAGGACGCAGTGCTATGTAGTGACTACGTTAAGGAGGCTTCGTTGCAGAAAAGTGAACATGGAGAAGAACTCTCGAGGCTCTGGCTGCTGCGTTATAGTTTTATTAAAGTCTGTTTCGTTTCCTTGAAGAATCTGCAATAAACCATTCGTTGGAGCACTTCTTGGAGCATTGATCTTTGTGCAGATTCCATCTGTGCAAAATTACTTTTTCTACATAGTATAATTCATCAATGGCTGGAGGTATTATTTAATGGGCAATTTTAAGTTTTAATTTTTGATTCTTTTTAAGTATTTATTCTGCATTTTGAATCGTTATTTTCTGCTAACATTTGGTATCAGAGCGGGGTTTTATCTCTGTCTTGGTGATTATAGACATATTTTGAGAATTTTTTGAATTAAATTATTTGGAAATATGTCTAATTTTTTTCTCAATTTTATGATTATAATATTTATTTAGTGCAATTTGAATAATTGTTGTGCAATTTAATTTGCATGAATTTATTATTTCTTCTCTAGTTAAAATATGCTATTTTGGATGAGTAAACGAAAAGTTATGCATGAATATTGTAATTTTATTTATGCAAATTATCATTATTTTCATGTCAAGTTTTTTTTTAAAAATGTAAATAATGTCTAGTGATCCATATAATTTTAATTGATTAATAGAATAGCCACAACATCTATAATTAAATAAAATTATATATATTATGATTGATTAGGATCACATAAAGAATATTTAGACATTAATTGTAATTAATTATACCAAATATAATAAATTTTATCCCACGGGAATTTTTGTTATATTTATGTAATTAATTAGGATAAAATATTCATAACTTATCCACAGGAATTATGAATTAATAGTTTTATCATAAAGTTCAAAACTTTAGACATTAATTGTAATTAATTATACTAAATATAATAAATTTTATCCCACAGGAATTTTTGTTATATTTATGTAATTAATTAGAATAAAATACTCATAACTTACCCACAGGAATTATGAATTAATAGTTTTATCATAAAGTTCAAAACTAAGATAAAATTTATAACAAATTATAATCATAATATACCCTTAGAACTATGAATTAAGTGAATAATTTGATAAATTCTATCATAAAGAATAAATGAATTTGCTTGAAATAAAAATTTAGTCCACAGACAATTTTTATCTCATTAGATTCAATTTTAAGCGTGATTTACATTGGTAAAGCATGAAATTTTATTTAGGCCTCAATTTTAACATAAACATGTGATCTTTAATTTTATGCAGTTGTACAACCTGCAAATTTCTCTGAAATTCGTACTGATATCCCTAACTTAAGGGAGATAACTATAAGGTCTAGAAGGAGAGAGTTCTCCTTCATTTGGGGTGGATGGACATAGACTATGCTATTAGGAAGGATGAACCACCGGCATTCAATAATACCAGCACTGCAGCGGACATCACGCTTTATGAACGATGGGAACGATCTAATCGCCTAAGCATGATGTTCATTAAGACTAAAATTTCAGCTGGTATTCGTGGTTCCGTTGAACAGCATGAAAAGGTTGAGACTTGCTAAAATCCATTGATGATCAATTCGTCACTTCAGACAAGGCACTAGCAAGCACCCTAATCATGAAGTTCTCATCCCTAAAGCTCACCAGTGTGAAAGGTGTACGCGAGCACATCATGCAAATGAGGGACACTATGGCTCAATTGAAGAAACTCGAGGTTGAAATATCCGAGTCTTTCCTGGTGCACTACATCCTGAACACCCTTCCGCACCAATACGGACCCTTCAAAATCTCAAACAACACACATAAGGATAAATGGTCAATTAATGAACTCATGACCATGTGTGTTCAAGAGGAAGAGAGAATGGTGATGGAAATGGGAGAAAGTGCAATGCTGACAACGTGAGGACAGGGCAAATCTCAAGCCAATCAGAAAGGGAAAGGTAAAGTACCTCCCCAAGCCAATATCAAGAAGGATTCCAAGTGTTTCTTCTGTAAAAAGAAGGGACACATGAAGAAGGAATGCGCCAAATTTTAGAACTGGCTTGCGGACAAAGGTAATCCAATCTCGTTTGCTTGTTATGAATCTAATATGGTTAATGTCAATATTAACACTTGGTGGATTGATTTTGGATCAACAATTTTCATTTCGAATTCCTTGCAGGGTTTGTAAAACCTAAGGAAGCCAGTGGGAAGTGAGAAAAGCATCTTATCAGGAAACAAGATGGGCTCGCACGTGGAAGCTATAGGAACATGTTATTTAACTTTAAGTAGTGGCTTTGTTTTAGAATTAGAAAAGACCTTTTATGTTCCAAGTTTTTCTAGAAACTTGATTTCAGTTTCAAGGCTTGCACCTTTTGGATATTCCTTTAACTTTTCAGAACCATCCTTCAATTTATTTTATAAATCTGATTGTGTTGGGAATGGTATTTTGTCTAATGGTCTTTACTGCATTAATTTACAAACAATGTCACTTATGATTCAATGCATGTTCACACTGGCACTAAAATATGTGTTATTAATGAAAATTCCTCTAAATTATGGCACCGGAGACTAGGTCATATCTCCATAGAAAGAATTAAAAGATTGATAAATGAAGGGGTACTTAATACTCTGGATTTTACTGATTTTGAGACTTGTGTGGACTTCATAAAGGGAAAGCAGACCAACAAGTCAAAGAAAGGTGCCAATAGAAGTTCGGACATATTAGAGATCATACATACTAATATATGTAGTCCAGACATGGACTCACATGGTCAGAGATACTTCATCTCCTTTATAAATGATTACTCATGATATATGTATCTCTACATGCTTCATAAAAAGAGTGAAGCACTAGATGCCTTTAAGATCTTTAAGGCTGAAGTAGAGAATCAATGCGGCAAGCAAATTAAGATCGTGAGATCAGATAGAGGTGGAGAATATTATGGTAGATACACAGAAGATGGACAAGCACCTGGGCCATTCGCAAAATTTCTTCAAGAGCATGGGATTGTTGCCCAATACACCATGCCTGATTCACCCGACCAGAATGGTGTAGCAGAAAGAAGAAACCAAACATTATTGGACATCGTGCGGAGTATGCTTAGCAGCTCCAATCTTCCTAAATCCTTGTGGACTGAAGCACTTAAGACAACAGTGTATATATTAAATTGAGTTCCAACCAAGGCTGTTCCTAAAACGCCTTTTGAATTATGGAAAGGTTGGAAACCGAGTTTGCGACATATGCGCGTTTGGGATGCCCGTCTGAAGTGAGAATATATAATCCACAAGAGAAGAAGCTAAACCCAAGAACCATTAGTGGGTATTTCATTGGATATGCTGAAAGGTCTAAAGGTTACATATTTTATTGTCCATCTCACAGCACTAGGATTGTGGAATCAAGAAATGCAAAGTTTTTTGAAAATGACTTGATTAGTGGGAGTGATCAAACCAGGAACATAGTTTCTGAGAAGGATCATTCAGAATCTCAACCTTCCACCTCAAGTGATAGATTGGTTATTGTTCACAGCACCCCTCAAGTACAAACTGGTGTTGAACAACCAATTGTTGAAGTTCCACAAGCTGCTTGCGACATTCCAGTAGATCAGATAGTTCAAGAATTGCCAAGAATTTTTGAACAACAAGTTGAACCACATACTTCTCAGGAAGATGGTGGTACAACATTTAGAAGATCTACTAGACCAAAGAGATCAGTAATACCTAATGATTATATTGTGTATCTGCAAGAATATGACTACAACATTGGAGCCGAAAATAATCCCGAGTCTTTTTCACAAGCCATGAGTTGCAAAGAATCAGAATTATGGTACGATGCCATGAAGGAAGAGATGAATTCTATGAAAAGTAACGAAGTCTGGGATCTTGTTGAGTTGCCTAATGGTGCAAAAGCCATTGGATGTAAATGGGTCTTTAAGACAAAGAAAGACTCATTGGGCAACATTGAGAGATACAAGGCAAGACTCGTTGCAAAGGGATTCACTCAGAAAGAAGGAATCGATTACACGGAGACTTTCTCTCTTGTATCTAAGAAAGATTCCTTGCACGTTATTATGGCATTAGTAGCCCATTTTGACTTGGAGTTGCACCAAATGGATGTAAAAACAACATTTCTCAATGGAGATCTAGAGGAGGAGGTTTACATGAAACAACTTGAAGGATTCTCCTCTAGTGATGGTGAGCAATTGGTTTGCAAGCTCAAGAAATCATTATACGAATTAAAACAAGCATCCCGCCAATGGTATTTGAAATTTCATAATGTAATTTCTTCTTTTAGTTTTGTAGAAAACATTATGAATGAATGTATATACTTGAAAGTCAATGGGAGTAAAATCTGTTTTCTTGTTTTATATGTGGATGACATTTTTCTAGCAACCAATGATAAGGGTTTGCTGCATGAGGTGAAACAATTCATTTCTAAAAATTTCGATATGAAGGATATGGGTGAGGCATCTTATGTCATCGGCATTAAGATCCATAGAGATAGATTTCTCAGGAAACCTATATTAATAAAATTTTAGAGAGATTTCAGATGAAGGATTGTTTACCAAGTGTCACTCCCATTGTGAAAGGTGATAGGTTCAATTTGAACCAATGCCTGAAGAACGACTTTGAAAGGGAACAAATGAAGAACATTCCATATGCTTCTGTTGTCGGAAGCTTAATGTATGCTCAAGTCTGCACAAGACCTGACATTGCATTTGTTGTGGGAATGTTGGGACGATATCAGAGTGATCCAGGTTTAGACCACTGGAGAGCTGCAAAGAAAGTAACGAGGTACCTTCAAGGAACCAAAAACTACATGCTTATGTATATACGGATAGACAATTTGGAAGTAATTGGCTACTCAGATTCTGACTTTGCTAGATGTGTTGATTCACGCAAATCAACATCAGGATACATTTTTATGATGGCCGGTGGAGCTGTATCATGGAGGAGTGCCAAGCAGACCTTGATTGCCACTTCCACTATGGAAGTCAAGTTCGTCTCCTGTTTTGAGGCTACTTTACAAGGTGTATAGCTTAAAAGTTCCATTTTTGGGCTTAGAATTATGGATTCTATTTCTAAGCCATTGAGAATGTATTGCGACAATTCAGTTGATGTTTTTATGGCTAAGAACAACAAAAGTGGGAGTCGAAATAAACACATCAACATTAAGTATTTAGCCATAAGGGAACGTGTTAAAGAAAAGAAAGTGGTCATTGAGCATGTTAGCACTGAGTTGATGATCGCTGATCCTTTGACTAAGGGCATGCCACCGTTTAAAATCAAGGATCATGTAATGAATATGGGACTTGGTTCCATTATGTAGTTTCTCATTGTATGAACAATGTTATTTTAATGAAATTCTCAATTATTGTGATGTTTTTCTCATATTTATGTGCACCTTAATTTGATTTGAGAGAATTCA
This sequence comes from Pinus albicaulis, assembly GCA_034641835.2. NCBI lineage: Eukaryota > Viridiplantae > Streptophyta > Pinopsida > Pinales > Pinaceae > Pinus > Pinus albicaulis. The sequence continues at coordinate 1,408,393,732 of CM076579.1, read as the reverse complement.
TCTATGTAGGAGCAAGAATGAACATAGGGTTTATTCATTAAGAAATTGTTGCCACATAAATTTTAATAGAAATAAATACATAGTAATACATGGAAGATAATACTTGTCATTAGAGGACTTATCGCCATGATTCATGTATCTATTACTTAATACAGATTTTCAATGGGTTTTAAGATGAGACATTAAGATTGGAAGTATGGACCAAGAGGGAGAATGTTAAGCTCCCTCTCCTAACGTGCGATTTCTGGAAACTGATCTGCAGTTGTTTCCTTAAATTATGGAAACCAACTGCAGTTATTTCCTTAAATTAGGAAATCAACTGAAATTAATTAATTTCTTTTTGGGAGCTTCTGAAGTGATCCGTTACTCCCATTGCAGTTATTTAGTTCGTTACTCCCATTACATTTATCTACCATGATTTGTGGAACACTTAACGAATAGCAAACAGAAGCTTGATGGAAGCTTGGCTATAAATTCTTTTGTTTGGTCCCCAAACTCACTAACTTAATCCCCTTCAGCCTTACACCATCAAGTTAGAGTGAGGAGAGCTTGGAAGTGCCTTCAGATTTTCTTTAGTGTTGGTGTTGAGGACGTAGTGCTATGTAGTGACTACGTTAAGGAGGCTTCGTTGCAGAAAAGTGAACGTGGAGAAGAACTCTCGAGGCTCTGGCTGCTGCGTTATAGTTTTATTAAAGTCTGTTTCATTTCCTTGAAGAATCTGCAATAAACCATTTGTTGGAGCACTTCTTGGAGCATTGATCTTTGTGCAGATTCCATCTCTGCAAAATTACTTTTTCTACATAGTATAATTCATCAATGGCTAGAGGTATTATTTAATGGGCAATTTTAAGTTTTAATTTTCGATTCCTTTTAAGTATTTATTCCGCATTTTGAATCGTTATTTTATGCTAATATATATATATATATATATATATATATATATATATATATAGAAAAGTAGAAAAAAGAAAAAAGAAAAAAAGAGATATATATAAATTAATACATATACATACATACCAAGACAAGTTAAAAATAAAAAGGAAAAAGAAATAAGGAAGAGTAGATAAGGTTATTTTGATTATTCTTTAAGTTGTTTTAGAAGCCCATGGTATTTGCAAGATAAAATAAGAACAAAAGGAATAAAAAATCTCTGTGTGAATGGTAAGTTTACTTTTACGTGGAAAACATTAACCGAGTAAAATACACATAAGTGGACATATATTTTATAGGTGAATATATGTGAATAGCCACGTTTCACTAAGGTTGTAACCTTTCAACAACAAAAAGGAGTTAAAAAAAATCAATTGTTAAAATATATATATATATATATGATTTCATAAAAAGAAGTCAAGGAAGTAATTTTCAAAAAAATCGAAAGGAAAAAGAGGTTTTTAAAGGTTTAAGTATTGGAAAAGTGGAAAAGGAGATAAATCATTATATTCTAAAGATTTTATTTAAAAAGGGAATATATACATATATAAAAGAATTTGAGCCTCTTTTAAAAGAGAATATTAGTGAAGGATTCATTACCAAAGATTGAAGGAATAATAGTAAAGGATATTGGAAAGAATAAGTAAGCTTGAGGGTTTATTAAAGGGAAATAATAATATTTTATTATAAATATTAGGAAGGGTCACCCTTAAAAACCACGAAGTTATCTGACAAAATGGCATCCAAAACAGAACTAAAAGAGGGAAGATTTCCTAAAAATTATAGCATGAGTGTCGATGCGCTAATTGAAATCAAAGGGTCACTTGCGGGAAAAGAGGTTCTCATATCTATCGATTTTACTCAAAAAAATAATTATGTTAGTACTGAATGTGCTAACTAATTAGTGATCCCTGAATCAAATATAACCGAAGCAAATTCGTTTAACGCAAATGACAAACAATACAACGTAGAGAATTTACACCTAAGTATTGGGGAGTATTCCCTTGTCTCGCAATTCATTGTTAAAATCTTATTTTCCAATAATAGTGATATAGTTCTGGGTTCGCTCTGGATGGAATCACTAGGGTCATTCATCCTTAATATGAAAAAGAATTTTTTGACATTTTCTTACAAAAAGAAAAACATAACTTTACAAGATGTCACGGTGAAGCCGAATTCACTAACATCGGAAGACATATTAGATATCACAAGAGTAGTTCTTCCAGAAAGTAAAAAAGCAATACAATATTTGCAAAGAGAAGTTAACGAAATCACAACTAACCAGAATGAAGTTGCTCACCTCAAGGACCACAACGATAAATTACTAACGCAAATTAAGAAGCTAAACAAAGACAAGAAGTCGTTGGAAAACAAGGTGCAACAACTTGTCGAAAATGAAACATCGAAATCTTCAAATATAGAAGTTCAAGTTGAAGAAAAATCAAACGTTGATCCAGTAAATGTCTCAACTGAAGAAGACGACAAGAAAGTTGCAGAAGAAACAAACTTAGATGCCGAACGAACGAGGAACATTCTATGTGAAGATTCTGTAACCATCTCCATAACATCCTTGCCAGGCGAAAATCAAAGAGGTCAAACCAAAACAGTTCCCTATCGACATCCAAATCATGGGAGTAGACAACTCAACCAAGCTATGTATTCATAACAGAAACAGGTTGATATTCCGAAGACTACTAACAAATCATCACAAGTTTCCAGTCATCGTAAGGTTTCACAGAAGATTGATTTAGGATGGTCCGATCCATTCTCAGTGTGACAGTTTTGTTTTGTTTTGTTTGTTCGTAGCAGGACAAGGAATCGAGGCCTTTCATCGACAAGCTTTGAGGACAAAGCTTTTTGAGGGGAAGGCAATGTAATGAATAAAATAACGTAAATAGTGATTAATTAGTTAATTAGTAATTAGATTGAAAGGCCATGTCTGATGAGACATGACCTTTCATGAAGAGGCACCTGCCTAGGTATATAAGCAGGCCTCATTTGTAATTCTCAATCTATCTGATATCTCATTCATCACACTTCTGATACAATATTTATATCCTCAATGGATATCTTTGTATTCCAAGTTTTCTGGAGTATTTAACTTGAAAAGGAACTTTGTTCGCTTCAGTCAGCCATCCACATGTGTCACACCACCCCAAGACAATTCATAAAGAATACTCCATGAAGACGCTGCACTAAGAAGCCCTAAACGCAAAACCAAGAACGCAGCTCCATTGCCATCCAAGAGAGAAGAAAATGCCTCCACAAAAATGTGTGTAAAATGAACTCCAAGTCTCTCCAATATATAGGCATCTGTGGGGGTGTGTGACACATCTCTAATGCATGTGGTATAAAACAAGCCAACCTTGCACATGTGGACTAAATTCAAAATACATGTTCTGCTCATCCGATCAAGATGATCTTTAGATCGATCTTGCACTTCTCCAAAAGAGGAATCCAATAAAAATATTGGCATCGTCATCTGAGCATCACAATATGGAGTTTGGACCTAGTTTCCCAAAATTAACACTCCATCCTTTCAAATTTCCGAAAAAGGTTTAGTCTCCAACTGAATTTGTTGATTCGACGATACCTGCTCCTATTCAACTTTTTCAACATCTGATTACATCTCTACTAATGATTATCTTACGTGAAGAAGGATCCCACAACCTATATTCTTTCACCACATACTTATACCCAACAAAGACATAACATTTTTCTTTTGGGTAACTTCGAACGCTAAGTCTTTGGAATAAGAGCATAGGCATCACAACCAAAAATTCTTAAATGTGAATAATCACAAGACTGAACAGACCAAACTTCTTTAGGAATTTTACAATTAATGGAAACTGAAGGTGATATATTTACCAAATAACAAGCAATAAATATTGCTTCTTCCCACACTCCTTCGCAGGTTAGCATTGTTGATCATGCTTCTCGCTCTTTCCATAAGAGTCTAATTCATACGTTCAGCAACGCCATTTTGCTAAGGAGTATGGACAACAATTTTATGTCTAACAATCCCTTCATCCTTATAATATTGTTCAAATTCTAAAGAAGTAAATTCACCGCCATTGTCAATTCTTAAACATTTAATTGATTTGCATGTTTTCTTTTCCACCATAGCTTTAAATTGTTTAAAAACATTAAATACATCAACTTTTATTTTCAACATATAGACCCTATCCTAGAGTAATCATTGTGAAAATTTCTGAATATGCTCAAACAGAAACCCTACTGTTAAATTTCTAATTTACTTCTCCTGCTTACATTAATTTATTAATTTGAAATCTTCAACATTAACATCAGAGTAAATACATTAACAGCCTACACATGCAGATCTAAACTAAATAACATGCACAATGACAAATTGAAACACAAGGATTTTTTGGACAATTGTCCCCAGAAAAACCTAATGCAGGAAAACCGGTCTTCTGGTTGCTAGAGGGTTTTTATTATTAAGCAGAATCTAAGTACAACAGATCTGGGCACTAAACTAGTTAACTCGAAAGAGAAATAAAAAACTGCAGCTATACCTCTGTTATGGAGATAGAAAAACTGACTGATTCACACCCTCAAACGGGATTTACAGAAATCATCCTTTTCCGATCTTCAGAAACCCGAGCGCTGCTTTGAAGCCCTCTGTGTCAGCCTCTGCGCTGCTCAGGAAGGGCCTGCATCATCCTAGACTGGGTTATGCTGCCCCTGCATTACCCTGGTTGACCAGCGTCAGTCATCCTGGGACTGCGTCAACCATCCTGGCCTCCTACTACCCCTGTTGGGCTATGGTTACTCTGCGTAGTTGCTACTTCCTTTGCGCTACTCTGGTCCACTGCTTCTTTGCCCTCGTTGCACTCTTGGCCAGGGATCAAACCATCCCCCTCGCCAATAGTGCCCCTTGCTGCAGCTGAAACACTTCTGAAAATCTTAGCAAACCACGCCCTAGAATTCCAGCTTAGTTTCAGTGCTCTCCCACTATGTGTGTTCTTCAACTGACCCCAAGCCCTCTTCTTGTACTTTTCTCGTTGAAATATCAACAGTCGTGATCTAATCTTGAATCAACGGCTAAGATTCGAAGATGCTTGATCCACGTGACTTAAGTCATTTTCATCACATGTTTAATTTAATTAACTTTAATCTTTTAATTTTCCTAAGTTAGACTTAGGGTCCTTAATTAAAAATATTAATTAATTAAATATCTTTTAAACAAGATGGAATTTCTTAAAACGCTTTTTGGGTCTTGGAGATCTCATGTACTCTAGTCCCTACACAAAGTTTGGGAGATAGAGCACATTCGATGCTACCCCAACACCCCAAAATCTCAACACTCCCTCTTAGTGAGGAATGTGCTCTAGCAAAACACTTCACCCCGAAGGCTACATTGATCTCTGGTGTGGGTCTCTGCGCTGATGCTTGGCCTACTGCCTTTCATCACTGCGTTGTTGTTTCTCTCCCGTGCTGCAGCCCATGACATTGCCACCGTCAATGCTATATTTCTATTGCAGCTCCCTCTCAAATTGTTATATCATGCTGCTCATAGCACTGCCACTGCTAACTACTGCACTGCAACTTAGTTGCTGAGAGTAAGCAACTGAAGGTCTCCTGCCCAATCTTTGACAGACAAGTCAGTTGGGCTGCATCTCATCACTGAAGCTCCATAGGCTGCTGCTCTGCACTATCCTCTGAAGAATACTATGTTGTTGCAGCTCTGCACTGTGTAAGCATACCTGCTCTGCGTTGCCTCTGTGCTAATGTCCTCTACGCTGATGTTGCGTTGCGCTGTCCTCCCAAAGCCTCTGCGCTGCTGCAGCCACCGCACTGTGTTCCCTACGCTGCTATTGTATATGCACAACGTTGCTCCCTCATCAGCGGGCTAGCTCTGCCTCTACTCCATCTGTGATCCTTTGCACCCACTGCTCCACTTGTTCCGCTACTGTCTTAAGGCTCCCGTTGCTCACATGTGATCCAAGAGTTGGGCTACTCAAGGATCTTGCCCCCATTCTGTAGCTTCTCTACAGATCAAGATCGCCCAACTTTCGTGGTTCATGAGTGCTCATGGCTACGTCATCTTTAGAGCCATCGTCTGCTATAGCAGCCTTGGAACTAGAAGCTTCCTTGTCCTTCTTCTTCTAAGGACAATTGCTGGCGAAATGTCCAAGTTCAAGTTCGCCACACTGAAAACATTTGATCTTTGATAGATCACGCTTCCTTTTCCCTTGTTGCCTCTTTGATGCCAAGGTTGCATCTTCCTCTTCTTTCTTATTTATCTTGCTCGAACCAGTGTTGTAATGTCTTTTGGTCATCTGACAAATCTCCTCTTGTCAGGATAGCCCACATGTTGTGCCTATTGGGAAGGTCCACTCTGCCTAAGAGACTTTGGACAAAAGTTTCCCAGTCCTCTGTGGCTGCATTGAGAGCAGTCCTCACCATGACATCGTCATCTACCTTGACCCCAATGCCAGTTAGCTGATCCCGGATCGACTGTATTCTGGATAGAAAAGGCTTGATCTCCTCTCCCTTGGCCATCATGAATAACCTCAGCTGGTTCTCCAGAAGCATCTTTCTCTGGACGGACCTTCCTTCATACAATGTGGTTAGAGCTACCCACATCTCATAAGTTGTTGCCTTCTCGGCTATGTGTGGTACCACATGATCTTTTACCCCGTCCATGATGAAGCGCTTGGCATGTGTCGTTGCTTCATTATGCTCTGCCAAGAGTTTCGCATCAGTCGACGTAGCCAATACTTTCTTCGCATGCTCCCTCAAGTCGTATGCCTCCAGGATTCTGGCCTTTAAGGTTGCAATGTTGGACAAATCGTCCAACCTATCCTGATCACGCAGTCCATGTGGCGTTATCTGTTCAAATATTTGTCGGAACTAATCCTCCTCTCTCTGCTAGAGACTCAGATCTAGGGTCCTTGGCGAGAAAGGCACCCTCTGCTCCCTCTGACAACTGACTCCCTCTCTTGGAAGTCTGCCAATCACGACGAATAAGGTCTCTTCGATGCTTCGATCGATCTACAGATCTCTGTGGCTGGAAATCTTCTGAGAAGTTGTTCTCCTCCCGCTCTTTGTCAACTTAGCTTAGGTTAAATTCTGCACCGGCAAAATCTTCACCCCACCAGCAACTGCTAAAGGTCTACAACTCAGCTTCCGGTTCACGACACTTTGCATAGCAATCAGCCTCTGAACTGCGTCACCCTGGCTGGCCTCTGCGTGTGCAGATTGGGCTAGCGCAACACAAGCTGCTCCTTCATCCCTCTGGGTGGCTCTGCGCTACCTCTACGTCACCCAGTAAGGACTGCGTCAGCCCTCTACGTGGCTCTACTGCCTTTGCGTCCCTCCACTGTTGCGCTGCTCTCAGCGAGTTGTCTACTACTGCAGCATAGAATTAGATTCTTCAGCCTTCTTGCTAGAGATTCAGCTAGATCTGCAATCGCTCTGATACCATGTGAAAATTTTTGAATATGCTCAAACAAAAACCCTACTGTTAAATTCATGATTTACTTCTCCTACTTATATTAAGTTATTAATCTGAAATCTTCAACATTAACATCGGAGTAAATACATTAACAGCCTACACATGCATATCTAAATTGAATAACATGCACAATGACAAAGTGACACAGGATTTTTTGGACAACTGTCCCCGGAAAAACCCAATGCGAGAAAACCAGTATTCTGGCTGCTAGAGGGTTTTTCATTATTAGGCAGAATCTAAGTACAATAGATATGGGCACCAAACTGGTTAACCCGACAGAGAAATAAGAAACTGCAGCTATACCTCTGTTCTAGAGACAGAAAAATTGACTGATTCACACCCTCAATCGGGATTTACAGAACGCAGCCTTTTCCGGTCTTCAGAAATCCCAGTGTTGCTCTGAAGCCCTCTACGTCAACCTTGTTGGCATACGTCAGCCTCTGCGCTACTCAGCAAGGTCGTGTGTCACCCTAGACTGGGTTACGATGCCCCTGCGTTGCCCTGGCTAGATAGCGTCAGTCCTCCTGGGACTGCGTCAACCCTCCTGGCACTGTGTCAACCCTCCTAGCCTCCTGTTGCCTCTGCGCTGCCCCTGCTAGGCTATGGCTGCTTCACGTAGCTGCTGCTTCCTCTGCATTGCTCTGGTCCGCTGCTTCTCTGCCCTCGTTGCACTCTTGGCCTGGGATCAAACCATCCCCCTTGCCAATACAGCCCCTCGCTGCAGCTGAAACACATCTAAAATGCTTAGCAAACCATGCCCTATAATTCCAATTTAGTTTCTATTAAATTGGACAACTAGGTCCAAACTCCATGTTGTGATGCTTAGATGAAGACACCAATATTTTTATTGGGTTCCTCTTTCGGAGAGGTGCAAGATTGATCTAAAGATCATCTTGATCCGATGAGCAGAACATTTATTTTGAATTTATTTTTAATACTTTCAAAATATGTGTACGTCGGCCTTAAGGTTTTACACCCCCAGCAAATGTGTCACACACTCTCAGTGATTGATATAAATAGAGTCAACGTTGGAGGACATTTCACTCATCTCATCCTCACACATTCTCTCTCCTCTTCTGATTGGTTCGAGCTCCTTGGAGGCAATTTTCTGTTCACACGTGGGAAAGAAGGACGAAGATATTTCTGCTGCAGCTAGGGTTTCCACTGTAGGTTTGACCAACGTTGACTTTGGTCAACACTTGGTCTAAAGGAGCTGAATTTTGGCATAGACTTCAATTTATGCAGTCCGTACTTTTTTGGCACAAGAACTGAGGTCAAAGGTTGACTGTAGATTGTGCTATGTTGACTTTTACTTGCTGCTGTGCTGCATTGACTTTTCTGGGCAGCGTTGACTTTTCTGGGGTTGACTTTGAGTTGACCGTTTGTTTGTTTTGAGGGTTGTTGTGACACATTCTGGGTTGGTTGACCAAGGAGACTTTGTTGGTTGAAGCATCCTGTTGATTGCCATAACGCACCAACAAATATATATTTTTCTGGCTTGTCTTATGTTGATCGTCTGGTATGTTCTATCAACATTTTACTTAATGATGTATGTGATTGCTGTCTAGTATTGAAGAGAAAGTAAAGTTGCATCAAGCATAGAACATCTACATAAATTTACATGGTATCAGAGCTGAGGTGAAGACAAAGTCTTAATTTGTAGCAATCACTGAAGAAGAAAATGGGTCACACAAACTATGGCTTCAAGGAGGATGACAAATTGACTGGGAAGGATGACTTCCATGCTTGGAAGATGATAGTGGATCTTAAATTGGAAGACCAAGATGTCATGGACTATGTGCAGGGTAAAATCCAAGAACCTCCATCCACTGCTACTGCTGCTGCCAAAACAAAGTACAAGAAGGGGGAGATCAAAGCAAAGCTGATGATCAGGGAATCCATTCATAAGAGTCTAGTGGCCTACATCTCTGAGCTAGGCACATCCAAAGAGATGTATGATAAGTTGGTCCTCATGTTCAAGGCCAACAATGAAAATCAAGTACTATTCTTCAAGAATCAATTGAAGAATCTGAAGAAAGGCAGGGATGAGTTTGTTCAATCATACTTTCTGAAGCTGACCGAGATCAGGAACAATCTGTTGGCTATTGGGGAGACAATAGCTGATCAAGAGATGGTACTCACCGCACTTGGAGGGCTCCCATCCGAATGGCATGTGTTCAACACTACCATTCTAAATAATAACGTGATACCTGACTTTGACGAAGTACTATAAAGATGCGTTCAAGAAGAGACAAGAATGAAGGAGTATGAAAATGAAGGAAATGTTGCCTATGCTGCTCATTCTAGAAAGAAGAACTTTGGTGGTCAAAAGAACAAAGGAAAAGCAAGGGCCCAAGGAAAGAAGGGCAAGTGTTTCACTTGTCATAGGCCAGGTCACTATGCTAGAAAATGTCCTTTCAAGAAGGATTCTCCCGATGGCGATGACAACAACAACAACCGGAGGAATGGCAATCAAAGGAACAACAAGTTCAAGAGAAAGAGGAAGGCTCCCTTCGACGGAAATGATCAACCTTTCAAAAGGTCAAGAAACTCCAGGTATGAGGAATCAAATGTTGTTGATAAAAGAAATGAATACATTCTTGTATCTGCCCTCTTTGTTGCATCTCCACTCGACACTATGGATGTCTGGTTGATAGATAGTGGTGCCTCAAGGCACATCACTGGGTTCAAGGAAGCACTCTCTAATATGGTTGAGAAGGATACTAATCTGGAAATTATACTTGGAGATAATGCCACATATCCTGTGAAAGGGACAGGGACTGTGACCCTCCACTTGTCTCAAGGTCAAGTCCTCAGCTTGCAAGAGGATGTACTCTATGTACCTAATTTGAAGAAGAGCCTGGTGTCTATATCGGCCATGGAAGACGACGATTTCAATGTGGCATTCACTGATGGAAAGGTGCGCATGTGGAAGAAGAGCTTCAAGGAAGCTATCACGATTGGGTTTAGAGTTGATAAACTATACCAGGTTGGAGGAAGTCCACTGGGAGCGATGACATGTGATACTATTCGACAGACTGAACTATGGCACTGGAGGTTTGGACACCTTCACTATAAGGCCCTTCCCGAAGCAAGGAAGGTGGTGACAGGGATGCCCGAGTTTTCAAATAATCATGAAGGTGTATGTAAGGGTTGTGCTAAAGGAAAGCATACAAGGCGACCTTTCCCCTCAAGTGTCACAAAGACATCTGATGTCTTGCAATTGATCCATTCTAATCTATCTGGTATGCTGCCCGTGACATTCTTGGGAGAATGTTCTTATTATATGACGTTCATAGATGACTTCTCTTGCAAAACCTGGATATACTTCTTGAAGAAGAAGGATGAGGCTTTCATGTGGTTTCGTACCTTCAAAGCCTTGGTGGAAAATATGTCAGGGAAGAAGATCGAGATTTTGAGGACCGATAATGGCACTAAATATGAGACAAACGAGTTCAAGGACTTCTGCAGAGAAGCTGGCATCAAGAGGGAGACCACAACTATCTATACTCCTAAGCAGAATGGCGTTGTTGATCGAAAGAACAAGACCATTGTGGAAGCTACCCGTGCCATGCTATGTGACTAGGGTCTACTGAAGTTTCTGTGAGGAGAAGCTGCGTACACTGCTGTGTACATACAAAACAGATGCTCACTTTCCGCTCTGGACTCTAAAACTCCCGAAGAGGTTTCCTCTGATAAGAAACCTGACGTCTCATATTTTAGAGTTTTTGGATGTCTTCTTTATTTTCATGTGCCGAAAGAGAAGAGGAACAAGCTAGATGCTTCTGGGAAGAAAGGAATGTTTGTGGGCTACAGCGAAACTTCGAAGGCCTATAGAGTCTATGTGCCTAGTCAAAGTGAAGTGGAGATATGCCACAATCTCACTTTTGACAAAGATGCTTCCCTGAAGAAAATAGTCAATCTTCCGAGATCTGAGGAAGATCATGAAGCAAGGCCTGGAAATCAAGAAGAATCGAAGGATGAGACGATACCCGATGTTGAAGGACCGATGGACCCAATTGATCCACCTCCTTCACTGGGGAAGAGACCATCATGGCTCAGGGACACTCTCGAGGATGCTGAGAGACATATGGCCCCAAGGGGGACATTATGTGAAAGTAAGAAGCCGAGTAGATACCATGGGTATCTAGCAGCCATGAGTACTATTGTACAATCTGAGCCTGGATCTTTTGAGGAAGCCGTAAAGAATCAAGTTTGGAAGGATGCTATGCACGAAGAGTACGAGTCCATAATGAAGAATGACGTTTGGGATGTGGTTCCAAGACTGAAGGACAAAGCAGTTGTCACCTCGAAATGGCTCTACAAGATCAAGCATGGATCTGATGGAAGTGCTGAAAAGTTCAAGGCAAGGTTCGTTGCCTGTGGCTTCTCTCAAAAAGAAGGCATAGCCTATGATGACATATTTGCACCTGTGGCCCGATATACCACCATTCGATCTATTATAGCCCTTCCTGCTACGCAAGGATGGAGTCTCCATCAGATGGATGTGAAGACCGCATTTCTGCATGGTGCGATAAAAGAAGAGGTATATGTGGAGCAACCTTTGGGGTTTGAAGTCCAGGATCGGGACACCCATGTCTGCAGGTTGAAGAAAGCCCTCTATGGGCTGAAGCAAGCACCCAGAGCTTGGTACGAGAGGATAGATAGCTACCTGATGAAGTTGGGCTTCACTCATAGTAATGCTAATCCGAACCTTTACTTCAAGGTTGACAGGGAGAAGCCTCTCATTCTGGTGCTATATGTGGATGACCTCTTCCTGACAGGTACTGACCCTCTCATTCATCAGTGCAAGAGGGAGCTCATTGCAGAGTTCAAGATGAAGGACCTAGGACTGATGCACTATTTCCTAGGCCTGGAGGTCTGGCAGAGACTTGGCAAGATTTTCCTTTCTCAAGGAAAATACATTGTGAAGCTTCTGGAAAGATTTGGTATGGCGGACTGCAAGTCCGTGTCGACGCCGATGGAGCTCAACTTTAAGAAGTTGAGTAGCAGTGCTGCTGGGCCCGTGTTAGCAAATCCTACTAAGTATCGTCAACTCGTAGGGACCCTGATGTTCTTAGTGAACACCCGTCCAGATATATGTTTTGTAGTGAACACTTTGAGTCAACAGATGATTGAGCCTCATCACTTTCACTAGGTTGGTGCCAAGAATCTTCTGAGATATCTTCAGGGCACGATAAACCATGGGCAAAGATACACTGCCCGGGAGCGTGACACTCCTTGGATATACTGATGCCGATTGGGCTAGCAGTGTGGTGGATCATAAGAGCACATCGGGATGCTGCTTCAATCTTGGTTCTGCTTCGATATCATGGATCAGCAGGAAGCAGAAGTCGGTGGCTTTGAGCACCGCGGAGGCCGAATACATTGCAACGAGCATGGCATGTTGTGAAGCAGTTTGGTTGCGAAAGCTCTTTAGTGAGTTGTTCGGACATGTGTTGGATACCACTGTGATACTCTGTGATAACCAGAGTGGGATTTGCTTATCCGAGAATCCCGTATTCCACGATCGACCCAAGCATATTGATATCAGGTACCACTTTATCCGGGATATGGTACAACGTGGCGCCATAAGGCTTGACAATATAGGAACTGATGAGCAGGTCGCGAATATTCTCACTAAGCCCCTAGGGAAGGTCAAGTTCCCAAACTTCCGTGAGAGTCTTGGTATCGTGGAACGACCCTATGATGTGGGGGTCCTGTTGGACGATGAGCTCTGGGAGCTCTGGGGGGCTTTGGGGATAGCAACTCAGAGCTATAAGCACTCACGGGGCTAGGCTTGCCAAACCTTGTGGTGCTTCTGCCCCATCGTTATGATGTTTGAGTTGGTTCACCTCTCATTATCTGTGCCCCGTATGCATCCTACCCATTGAGTTCAGGGCTCATGGGAAGTACCTCTTATTTGGCCAGTGAGGTGGGAAAAGCTAGAGACTAGGTAGCAAAAACTGATGGACGCATCAGAGATTTTCGTACTCTCTATCTAGGATGGCACAATCCAACCACTTGATCGGGATCAAGTATAGTGAGGTTTCAAACCTCCAACTGACTTTGGGTCAGGTAAACCAACTTTGGGTTGGTATGAGACTCTTTGTGAGTCCTTTAGAGGTTTCGGACCTCTGGGCTGAATCTGTCAGCCGAGAATGATGTCTTTGTGACTGACCCACTTCTGTTCTGAAATAAAGAGGCCAGCAAAGAAAGTTACGACGGGATGACGCACGATGTTTGATTGCACAGGTGATAAGCCAAGTACGATCTGATGTCAATCCAATAATTTAAGGAACACATCAAAAATAAAAGATCCTAGTAATCATAGAAACTTAGGTGATCTTTCATACTTAGGAAGAAGAAAAACCAACTGTGATTTGATCCTACATTGGCATTTATTCTTGCATGTGATCTTTGATACTTAAGAAGAAAAAAAAACCAATTTTGATTTGATCTGTTAGAAAATTAAAAAGGCAGAAGGATTTTCTTGTTCTTGATAATTTACTTGTGATGTTCCTGTATTCTTATTAGTTTCTTATTATCTTATTTTCTTTTAGTTCATCAAGCAATTACCAAAGCAATAACACATAGATCAAGGACACCAGATATAGGTGGACAACCAGGGCAAAACCCCACTCTAGGGGAAAACTCAATCAATAATCTTCCTTCAATAGTTTTCCTAAGATAATCCAAGACTCTAGACCTTGACTCACACTTCCTCCACACCAAATCAAGCTTCTTCTTGATCCTTCTTTCGACCTGCCAGCAACACTATGCAACACTTTCTTGGACTCAGAAACTTCGACCTCGCTTTAGAGACTTCGATCTTCTCTTAGAAATTTTGATTTTGACCAAATACACCTTCTGGAGGCAGCTCCCAAAACAAACAACTTCGACCTATACTTGTCTTGTTCCCAGCATCAAGTAGCAAGTGGCATCAAAAGAGAAACTCCGATCTTCCAAATTAGGGAAGGAGAGAGAGAGAGAGATAGTTGCACCAAAATTTTGATTTTCTTTTCTTCTATCACCTTGACCAAACTCGCACTTATTTTGCCTCCTTCCTTCACTTCGCACTTTTTCTGGCTTCCAGATAGATATCGAACTTGCTTGAGATGTTCTCCACCAAATGAATTCAAACTTCTTCTTTTATAGCCTTTAGATGAGGTCGAATAGCCTTCCTTGAGGCTGACTTGATAAGCTTGAAGCATACTTGGTGTGGAGGTGACATAAATCATATTTGACTCAATACTCAACCTTTTTACATGATTCCAAAGCCCAAGAAGGGTCCTTTTTAAATGTACAATGACTCTATAAACTCAGAATAAATCCTAGAAGTCCTCAATGGGGACTTTGACCTAAAACATAATGACCCAAGTACATTACATAGTGACTCAAATACATTAATGAATACCAAACCTAGTTACATTCTTCAACATGATCCTACATTGACGTTTATTCTTGCATGGTTTGTTGAGTATAAATTCTACAAAACTTCTTGCAAAGTTCTAAATCTTTTGGAAATGTAGTTTTTTCCATAAAAAACTCAAATTCAAAGCAAATCTTGCTAATTTAAATTCTAAGACAACATCTATTATTGCAACTTTTGCATTACTTATAAAAAACAAAAAAAAACAAACAAGCGCTCTTGCAGAGTTTTTAATTTTTTGGAAATGCAAACTTTTTCCCATAAGAAACTCAAATTTGAAGTCAATCTTGGTAATTTAAATTCTAACACATCTATTATTGCAACTTTTGCATGGAATTATTAAACCATATCATCCCCATAGAACTACTAATCATAAACACATTCAAATGCCGAAGGGAACGATTTTTTTTTTTAATAGAGAACAATGCAAAAAATAACTACCTCTACTTGAGAAAAACCCAACTGTAACAATTATAATCATATAGACTTAGTGGGTCAAGCTCAATTAGACCATAACTTTGCTTATTTCGATCTCACTAGACATCTTCTGCTCATTTTTTCCACTATCTATTGTTTAGCTTAGTTTATATATATATATATATATATATATATATATATATATATATATGTCCTTAAAATGATTACTTCTATTAAATAGATATGTACATTTAGCCTTTCTTGCAAGTCTTCTTATATAGACAAGACCTAAATCCTATAATGGATATATTAATCTTTATAACAAAAGGGGTACTCCCCTAGCATCATATGATATGATCCCTGAACTCTACAAGTTTCTCATTCAATAGTTACGCAACAATAACATGGCCCGTAATGAATTTTTGGCTTGTTTTATATTTAGGTTCAACATTCGTATTTACGGTTATGTTTCCATGGAAGAGTTCATGTTATTGTAATATTTATTATAAGGTATAAACTTTATCAATCACCGACATATAACAAGGCAAAAGTTTGTGTTTATAATGGTATTATCATTGCGGAGGACGATTGTAACCTCAATGTTTTAACATTGGAAGATTCTAGACCCTTGCAAGTTCCATCTCACTGGTATTTCCACATGGAAACCTGTGGAGCTCTTGACATAGTTGAGGTACAATTGACGTGTCCGAACAGCAACGATACACACACTCTATGGTTGAATCAATGGCTGGAAGGAATTGGGGTAATTTTTGGTGTAACTACCCACACCTCCATTCTACCATTCTAGTCTCATTTTCTACTCCGCTCACTCTTTAACGAGCTCTACTGCTACAAATCATATTCTAATCCTTACTCCTCTTGTTTGGCCTCTACGGTTTCGTTTTCCTTCACTCAAGTAACTAGGCTTGTAGACCCTCGATGGAAAGTCCACGTTGATAGTAGTGAATTATGAACATTTTGAGGTGATTTTCATTTCTCCTATGCAAGCTTCTAGCCGTGGCTCTTTTGCAATTTAAGTTCCATTCTCCTTGATGCTTTTATTTTCATCTGAGACTGGGGTATTTATATATCTATGCAATTTTTTTGTCATATTAGCCACAGTGCTTCAAGGGATTGCATTGGATTGAGGGTTCACCCAGCTAACATTCTAGGTTCCAAGGAATGCCAAGACTCTTGTTACTCTACCTGGTTCCCTTCCAGGTAAACTCTAATGTCAAATCCTGTAAATGGCTTTACTTCCTTTGTTATTACTTACTTTGATTCCTATATTAATGTTTCCTCTGGGGGATTACAGGTACAAGACGACTCATTGGGGTCCCTTGCAATCTTGAGGTAAGCAGGGTACTTAGAACTGAACCCATGCCAACAATTCTTATTGGTATTTTGTGTTTTGTTCTGTTGTTAATAGAATTCCTTTATCCAACTATTCTCATAGAAAACTTCTTGTTCCTTTACAGGTTTGGCTTTCTCCCTAGAAGGAAAACAACATTGTTTTTGTCCAATTTAATAAAGATTCTTTTTCATGGAGCAATTCTTCAACCTACCAGTCTCCAGGTTCTTACAAGTCTTTACTTTTGTCCAAAGTTCTTCGACCATGAGGCCAAGACCCTTCCTTGGGTTTTCTGACAATTGCTAGGGTTTGAATGATTGGAGTTCCTTTAACTTGTGAATTCAAGCCTCCTCCTTGGTAGGTTGTTTAGCAAGTTATTCAAACAATTTTCTTTTAATTTCCTTTATTGATGAATTGCAATATTAATGAGTATGGTGAGTTGGTTGAATTACTTTGCTTCCAAGAATTTGTAATTAGTCTCGAATGTTAGGTTAGGGTCTCTCTTATAGTTGAAATTTGGGCATCTTTTTCTATACTGTAAATTATCTCTTTAAAACTTAAATTGCTGGTTTTATTTAAGAATTATCAAAGAGAACACTCGTCTTTCCACTTAGAGCACTATAACTTTTATGTCTAACAAAATACATGTTTTTCTTTCATTGCTTTTAAAGCTTCTTGCTAGTAAAATAAAAATTACTAATGTTGCCCAATTATTTCTTACCAAAGGACTAGTACTTTTTCTTTCGTTGTACCTTCATCTAAATTGTTATCTATTATATCTATTCTTTCTAGTCAAGGAGATTTAGCGAGACCTGTAAAGGGACCTACCTTCTCTTCCTGTGACTTATTTATTTAGAAGGTGTCAACTTATACACCCTCCTTCTTTGGTAACCAACCTGGTTCACTTGTTGGTCTTCATTACTTTAGACATCTGTGTGTGTGTGTGTGTGTGTGTGTGTGTGTGTGTGTGTGTGTGTGTGTGCGCATACCTGTGTGTGTATACATGGTTTTTTTGCAAACTTCCTTAGAACTGCTTCACTTGTTTTACTAATTCAATCACGAGAACCAGGAAACCTTGATTGATATTTTTTATTTATTAAGAGCACTATTTAACTTCCCCTCTGTAATTAAAACCTTTACCTGTATAGGAACACTTTTCCAAAACTCCCTGAAGGTCATTTACCTTGTTCATGTTGTAATTTTCAGGCTCACTGGAGTAGCCCCACCTATTACAAGTTAGAATCAAATAATTCTATGGCTTATTAAAACACTGTAGTTTACAATAATTACACAAATTTCTAGCCCCACCTATTACAAGTTAGAATCAAATAATTCTATCGCTTATTAAAAGACTGTAGTTTACAATAATTAGACAAATTTCTACTATACTCTTCCTGTCAAGATGATTCAATAATAATTGGAGTCTACAAGGTACATATCTATTCCTCTCTTGGGAATGTATAAAGAGTTATCATAGTCCTCCCAACCATAAGTCACTTTCATTTTCTTCTAAACTAGCTACCCCCAAGCATTCCTAAACAGTGCTAGTTTCATGGCATTTATCTCCAGCCATGACATTCATATATCTGGGATGTAGGATGGCTATGGCATCGGTGGGATAGTGAACTCAATGACTGAGTGCACTCATTCCTCAAGGGAGTTCCAGTTGGCACTAGTAGTTAGGGGGTTCATGAGCCAAACCCATGGGTTGTTTGGGCATGTTGGATGCACATGGAGTCACAGGGAGAGTAGCATACTCTGGAAGAGGTTGGGTAGAGGATGTGGCATCAGCAGGCCACCAGAGGGTGCATTGTATGGAGATAGTGCTCTCTCATGGGAACATTGGACACAAGTGCCATGGAGGCTAGGCACAGTAGTGTCATTCCCATTTGCATGTTAGGAGATAGACCACTCAAGTCTACCAGGGAGATGAGGAGGAGTAGCCCACATTTTAGTGATTTTTTGTTGACATGGGGGACTTCACCATCATGGAGGGATGATCAGCAGGGGGGAATTAAGGGGAAGCTCGTGCAAGGAAGGATTTATTTCCACGGGAGTTGGATTGTATCTTCAGGTGCCCACCCTTGGAGTAAATGAGATGGATGACTTAGTAGAGAAATTGCACGTGGGGACAGACATGACTTTATGTGATCATGATGCTCTATTTACTGATGGTATGCAAAGGGCTTCGAGTGCCTATACCAGGTTGGACAGTGGGTGGAGCAACGAATGCCTCACACTGATCAAGATGGCTTGGGATTTTGGCAAGATAGGGAAAAGAACAGAGATTGTTGGGTGGTACATTTGGGACCCTGGTATTGTGTGCGGAGATTGTTGGGGTCAGTTGATCAAGAGGGTTCTTGTTCAGGCATTGCTTGAGAACAAGCAATTTTTGGTGGGGAGGATTGTAATGTCACCAATTAAATTAATTTGCCAAGAAGAATTTCCATTTTTGCAATTTGGGTGTTGGGAAAAGTTTTGGAGGAGAAACTTAGGAAAAGTGGGTCGAAGAGCTTTTAGTGGAATGTGGGGGCCACACACCCACAAAATACTACACACCACTTGGTAAAGAATTCGATTTTCCTAAGTGAGATTGAAATCATAGGAGAGACACACATGAGACCCAAGACCAGCAAGCATAAATAGGAGGAAAGAAACATCATTTGGGGCCTTTGACATTTTGATATATGATCATTGCTTTAGTTGTTCAACTGAGCCACATTGTGTTGTTTAGCACTAGAGCTTCCAAAGGAGTGAAGCTCATCCTTTCTTCGGTGGACCTCGAGTGCCATCCTAGGAAGGCTTCCTTCTCATCTTGAAACTGGAGGAGACACACCCTGCAAACATTCACGCAGCTTCTAGGCCAGCCATTGCGTAGCAGAGGAGGCCACGCAGTTGCAAGAGGAGCAGTGGTGTTGGGGTTGAGTTGTGGAGTCACTAGAGTATTATTTGATCCATTTCCATCCTAGAGGAGTGAGGTTTCAGCAGAGGAGGCATTCCAATATGCAGAGCAAAATTGCTGAGCCTCAAGACTGCATCATCCCCTACAGGACTGTGCAGTCATTGGTGTGGGACAATTGGGGAGAGCCTTGATCGGAGGATTGAGGAGTTGGACAGCTGGGATTTTGGTTGGAGATTATTTTGGAGGGGATTGCTGGTGTTTTGGGAGAAGTAATTGAAAAATTCAGTTACAAGTGTAGATTTTTGGTTTGGAGGAGGGCCAAGCTGTGAGAGGCTAAATTTGGAAGGTCAAAACTAGGGAGAATCCTTTTTGGGTTTTTGACAAGGATCTCAAAAATAGTTTGGAAGAATTTTCTGGGCAGTTTTGAGGGGGCAAACCAGGGTCCCAAGTCAGCCAGCAGTGCAGAATAACTGGGCCAGCGTAGTTTTCTAGAGGACAGAACTTCTACAACAGTTGGGCATTTTTGTATTAATCACTTGAGGCTTGTATCTTGCCTTGTGCAAGCCCAGGTGCACTCTCTCCATCTTATATTGTACTCCAACACTCATATTTAATAAAATTGGCCAATTTGGTGTTCTGGGCACAATTTCCTTTTATGTGTGAGTTCACTGAATAATTTTATGCGTTGAAATTATTGTCTATCTTTGGTTATCGTTGTAAATTTATATTAGGAACATTACATGGAGGAAGGTCGCGAGGACATGATCTCTCTAGCCTTTCCATTTTCTTGATTGTCAAGATCTGAAGCTAATCATAACAATGGCTTGAATCTCACAATAATTACCTTAAGAAGACCCTAAAACACTCTAATAATCCTAAGAACCTAAAGGATTAACTCACATCAAGTAAAGGCTTGTTCATCATTGCTATTAAGTGATTTTGGGACTGTTTTAACAATAATAAGTGGCTGATTTAATAAGTCTGGTGCATCTTCTCAATGGTCTTTGATTAATAAGATCATTGGCGTCAAAGACCATTGGCGCATTGATATCTCTGTGGATCTTGAGGATAAGATAACACTATTGCATAATGCCTCTTTGCATTTTGTTTCTCCTTCTAACATCCATTGTTGGTTAGATGCATTTGTTGGCTTTATCATATGTTGAAAATTATTGTTAGCAATCTCATCTCTCCTTGTGCTTATTACAAATCTTTCCTTGTGTCTAATTGACTCATAACATAAGACAGAAGAATATATTGTTCTCATCATTGTGCTCTAAATCGTTCTTGTTCCTAATTGCTAAGTAACATCAACATAAGAGAACTTGAATGAAATCTAATTGACACACTAATAAGCTCTAATAAGTATCTTGGATAATTGATATTGCTAATCTTGTTTCATTGAGATAAAGTATTCTCTAAAGTGCTTCATTAATTTTTTTTTGTTGAAGAATGTAACTAGTGTTGGTCTTCATAATTGTATTTGTCAAAAGAAAAATTTATTGTAAAAGAAACAAAAAATTTGAAGCATGGGTTTCATGCTCTTTTATTTATTTTCTAGGTCATAGCCTCCATTGAAGGCTTTTACATTTTGTCATGAGTCAAAACAGTCTTTGTCACATTTATAAGACTCTTCTTGGTCATTTGTATAATGTAAAGAAATTTATTATTGAGTCAAAAGTGTCATTTTTCACCTCCTCACCAAGTCGGCCCTATCCTGGTGAAGTCAGACTAGATTAGGGCTATTCGACCCAGCATAATCAATATAAATAGAGCCAACTCGATTCATTTGGAAGAACACACTCACAAGTTCAATCTACAAGACAAAGAGGAAGAAAAAGAGAGTGAATTGTAGATGAAGAAGACTTAATTGAAGGAAGAAACAAAATCGAAGTTTTTGGCATCTATCTCTCACACATGCGAAGTCTAGGGTTTTTGGACGAGTAGCTGGGGGGCATAATTTTGAAGTAGCTATAGGTATGAAATTCTATAGGTAGGGGCCGAAATTCTGAATTAGCTACAGGTATGCAATTCTGTAGCTGGGGGGCCAAAATTTTGGATTGAAGCTGCATCTTCGAAGCTGACACTTGGAGACTTTGGAAGAATACATCTACTGAGGGGTTGACTTGGTGATTGGAGAAGGTCTTTGTATAGGTCCAAAGGGTCTTGGATTGTCTCATTTTGATTTGAATCTACTAGTGGAAGAGTTGGATTGGGTTTTCCCCTAGATAGCGGTTTTGCCCTGACTGAGTGCCTATATCTTCTGTTCCTTGTTCTCGTGATATTCATACATTTTATTTTGGTAATTTCTTGATGAAAGATAACATAATAAAGAAGTAAAATAAGCCAACATAATTCACAAGTAAATATCAAGAAAAGAGAAATCAAACCCTAATTCCTATAACCATTGATTTCTCAACATGGTTTCAGAACTAAGGTGAAAGGAGGACTAGTTGAAGATCACTTTGTTGGCTATGATTTGAAGGAAGGAAAAGCAATCTTGGAAGAAAATATCACTCTCTCAAGGACAAGTTATTTGAAGATGGGACTCAATCTCATGAAAATTGCAGGAAGCTTGGTTGGAAGGATCATCTACAATCTATCTAGGAGAGTCGAGAGTGGAGGATTCTTGGATGCACTTACAACCTCAGACAGGTACACTTGATGATGAAAATGCATGGACTATTGATAGTGGAGCCTCAAGACACATGACAGGAGAAAGTGGAAAACTTAATACTCTATCAAAAGGATCATCATCACATGCAGTGGAGCTTGGGGACAACAACAATTATGCAGTCAAGGGCCTTGGATTTACATCATTGAAACTAGAAAGTGGAGCAAAGCTACATGTCAACAACATCCTCTATGTCCCAGGTTTGAAAAAGAATTTAATTTCCATTTCTTGTTTAGAAGATAAAGGAGATAGAGTTTGTCATGCAACCAGCTCACAAAATAGAAGAAAATATAGATCAACGACTTGAGAAATAACCTCTTTGAGGGGGAAACCTCCTTTACATTACATAAATGAACAATTCTTGGATGATACAAATGACAAGAACTCCTTCGTATATATAGTAGTCTAAAGGGGTCACAATATAATCAGAGCCTACATAACAATAATAATGTAAATAACAATAATGGGCTTCTATGGGGCACAACAATAACAACATGGGGGCTACATGGGCACACCAATAAAAATAAAGAGCTACACTAACAGTAACAATAAGGGGGCTACACTAGTATTATAGGGACCTAACATGTCCCTCTCCAAAAAATTGTTTTCCTCAACGCTTGAGTAGTTTTGGATGCTTTTGTATAAAATTCTCATCCTCCCATGTGGAATATTCAGTGGGTAAGTCCTTGCACTGTGATGGTGATCTACCTATTGTGTCATTCGATTATGTGCCAGAGTGAGGTTATCCTTTAGAGTTGGAGAACTTATTGTGGATGCTTGATGTGATTTTCCACTGCTTGAACCTTAGAATCTTTTCTTAAATATGATGTGATGGATGGTGGATGATATCCATAAAGTGCCATAAATGGGGTCATTTTTCCTACAGTATGGAAGGAAGTGTTAAAACACCATTCAAATAGAGGTAACCACTTGATCCGTTGTGTTTGTTTATCAAATACAAAGCAACGAAGATATCCTTCCAAACATTTGTTCACTATCTTAGTTTCCCCGTCAGATTGAGGATGATGAGCTATGAGCTAATTGACCAAAACAAGAAAATAATTTCTTCCAAAAATTTCCAGTGAAATTGGGATTCACTTACAATAATCTTGGGTTTCCATGTAGCTTTTGAATTGTTTCCATAAATGCAATAGCAACTGTAATGGCTTTAAAAATATGGGATGCACAAAAGTGTGCATACTTAGTAAGTCTATCAACTACCACCATGATGACACTCTTTCCTTCAAACTTGGGTAAACCTGTGAAAAAATCCATTGAGGCCTCCTCCCAATGCTGACTTGGAATGGCTAAAGGTTATCACAGGCAGGAGGTCTTAATTGTTTCAACTTTATTTTGTAGGCAAACCAAACATTTTGCCACAAACTTTTGAATATCAGATTTAAGGCAATCCCAAAAAAATTCCTTCTTAACCCTGTGGTATCTTTTTTAAAATCTTGAGTGTCTTCCTAAAGGAGAGGTGTGCAATTAATTTCAAAAGAATCTTTTGTTTGAGTTGGGAATTCCTACATAGATATAAGCAATCTTTGTACCATAATGAGTCATTTTTGTCCACACCTCTTTGTCATTCTTCCATTCCTTCCTTTCTTCAATTATCCAAACATGTTGGATAATAGAAATGGCATAGAGCAATGCTTCCACATCCTCATTCCTTCTTAAGAGCGCTTCTGCAACAACATTTTGCTTCCCTTTTTTGTACATGATTTCAAAGACATAGCCAAACATCTTAGTGACCCATTTTTGTTGCTCTTTTGAATATAATCTCTGTTCCAAAAAGTATTAAAACTATCATGATCTGTTTTTACCTTGCATTGTCTTCCCATTAGGTAAGGGCACCATTGTTTCAGGACATGTAGTATTGCCAACATTTCCTTCTCATAAATAGGTTTGTGTAAATACTTTCCCTTGATTGGACGGCTTTCAAAAGAAATGGGTCTTCCTTCTTGCATTAAAACAACACCAATTCCATTTCCCAAAGCATCACATTCAACCATAAAGTTTTTTGTGAAGTCTAGAGTAGGTAAAACCGGAGCTTAGCACATTGCCTCTTTAAGATGTTCAAAGGACTTAGTTTCTTCTGGAGTCCAAAAAAATGCATCTTTCTTCAGTATTGTTAGAGGTGCTCATATTTTCCCATAATTCTTAACAAACTTGTGATAATACCCTATCAACCCGAGAAATCCTCAAAGATGCTTATGGGTTGTGGGAATTTTCCATTCCTTGATGGCTTTAATTTTGTTAGGATCTACTTTAACACCCTCATCAGATACAATATGACCCAAATATTCCACCTCTTGTACCCCAAAGAAACATTTGGAAGTTTTTGCATACAATTATTTCTCCTCCAATAGTTTGAGCACTCTGTCAACATGTTGAACATTATCCTTCCAAGACTTGTTGTAGATTAGTATGTCATCAAAAAATACTAACAAAAATTTTCTGAGGAAGGGTTTGAAAATGGAATTCATCAAACGTTGAAATGTGGAAGGTGCATTAGTAAGGCCAAAAGACATGACCAAATATTCATAATGACCTTCATGAGTTTTGAATAATGTTTTTGGAATATCTTTGGTCTTCATTCTAATTTGATGATATCCTGAACAAAGATCCAGCTTGGTGAAGTAAATTACTCCATGTAATTCATCCAACAATTCATCAATGACAGGAATAGGAAACTTATCTTTAATAGTGAGCTTGTTGAGCTCCCTATAATACACACATTTTTCTTGCTTTTTAGGAGCTCGATATTGAAATTGTTATATATTTGTAATTTTGGATCTCCAAGTTCTAAACCTTCGCTCTGTGATAGCCCTATGAGTCTTCTTTCCAATGCCATAAGTTTGAACAATATTGGATTCTTCAAGAAAAGGTTATGCCCAATATCCCAGGACGACCTAATTATAGAAAAGCTCAGAAGAGCAAACTTGTACAGAGTACCACATGTCATTGCTTCGACCTTCGGCCCTGAAAACAATACACAAAGAACTACTACATGTGCACTTTCAAACACTTATTACGAAATTCAAATTCGATGCTCAGAGAGAAAGTTATGATGATTTTCCCTAGGTAACCTATTTGAGATTGAATTATGGATCCTACAAAAACCTTAACTTCTTCGAACCATATCTCAAAAAATATAGCGAACCAAGATCTGAAATTTTTACACAAAGTTCACCAAGATTTCGGCTCCACATGGTCAAAATTTTAGCTTTTGATGTCTTTAGAAAAAAAATTATAGCGAAAATACCACGATGACATGTTTGAAGCAACAAAACCCTAGAATCCAAAGCTCTGATACCAAATGTTATGAAACCAACTCACAAAATAGAAGAAAAGATAGATCAACGACTTGAGAAATAACCTCTTCGAGGGGACAACCTCCTTTATATTACATAAATGAACAATTCTTGGATGATTCAAATGGAAATACCTCCTTTGTATATATATTGGTCTAAGTGGTCACAATATAATCAGATCCTACATAACAATAATAATGTAAATAACAATAGTGGGCTTTTATGGGGCACAACAATAACAATATGGGGCCTACATGGGCACTGTTGTAGCTCCTAGAGACAGCCTTGAGTTGTATAAAGACCATTTCCTAGGACATCCTAAATGCAAGGAGCATATGACTCAACTGACTGCAGTTGGAAAAGTTTGGCTCTCCTGCAACTATCACTCAGATGAATGATTTTAATAAGGGTGGAACCAAAACCCCAAAGTTAAACACAACAACTAGGAAAACTGCAGAAACTGAGTACAAACTGCAATAAGTAAATGCATCAGACAACTTTAAAATAGAATGGTGTAAAGGGGGCCGACTTCTAAAATGAATACACAGTTATCAAGTTATATATGAGCAATGACTATGGCAGAAGATGCAGTAAGATATCAACTATAACCGGGCTCATCCAAGGATAAGAATCCATATATACTGGGCTTATTCAGAGATAAAAATCCATATATCTGGGCTCGTTCAAAGATAAGAATCCATTGTAGTTAGTATTGGAAGAATAGTAGAAGAGATAGAAAATGAAACAAAGTATCATGCCTGAGCCATATTTAAAGCGCTATAGATGAGTAAATATGAGTATCTGCTATGATAAATTCACATTTAAGCATGGGAGCACTCGCATTCCAGAGCATTAGATACAAGAAATGTAGAGAGGTACGAAATGAACATTTGTATTAAAAAACATGGAGAAGAGTTACAAACTGTGAATCATCCAGAGAGGAATCCCCAATTCCAGCAAAACTTCTTATTACTGAGTCCCTACGGGATCTTCAAACATCCAATATCAAAGTTCATACAAAATACATACAGAATACTCAAGCTAGTGAGTCCTTTGGAAAATCTAGAACCTTTTGTTAGTGTTTTCTTCCTATTTTTATAACCTCTGATTCCTATGCGCGAGAAGATATTTTGGGAAAATATCTTCCCCGCATGCTTGTATGTTGTTTAAGGTCTAAATCAAAACAGAAATAATGATGAGGTAGAACTACCTCTCATCATCTTACAACACAGGCCTAAAGCCGTTTCTAACTGAAATGTAGACAATTTACTAATCTGAAAGTAAAAATTGCAGGAGTGAAATAAGGATTTCACCCGAAATGACAAAGTGAAAATGACATAAGGTAAAAAGGCCACACAGGCCCCGTCATGGATTATCATTGTTGTTTGAAGAGGCGGAACCATTGCTGCTGCTGGCGGAAGAGATACCGTTAGTCATGGGAAGGACTGGCCTTCTGCGCTGGAGGGTGCGGCACTGCTGGTAGTGGATGAGTTGGCTTTCTACGCTGGAGGGTCTTATAGAATGGCCAATGGTCATGATCCATTGACTTGGACGTGGAATTGACCCTCTGCATCTTTTTTCTCTACTTCCTGGGCGTGGAGGATTGTCAACCTCGGCCTCGAGCCACTGTGATTGGCTATGAGATGGCCCACATACTTAAAATGCCATGAAAACCTGCACAGACAATAAACCAGTTAAATAAATCCTGTGATGAGGGGTATACTGCTTCAGACGGCTCGGGTGAAGGCGGAGGAGCAATGCGGAGGCAGGGAATGCAGCGGAAGCGTTTCCATGGCAAAAACATGGTTTGAGTCCAATCTGGTGCGAAACTGTGCAAAAGGTGGTTTTGCGGAAAACCGGAGGCAGTTTTCGCACGAGGCAGGGGCAATAAGTGGTTTTACCCTGTGGAAAACTGGAGGCAGTTTTCGCACGAGGCTGGGGCAGTAAGTGGTTTTACCCTGGGCGAACGCGATAGGGCTTAGGTGTTGACACATGTCCCTCTAAAACCACCCATTTCGCGTTGAATTTGGGTGTTAAATAATTTTGGTGGATTGGGCGCGAAAACAGTTGTAGACCGTCAGATTTGGGAGATCGACGGCTGAGATCAAATGCGAAGGGAGAAAGGATGTGCAGGAGGAAGAAAGGTGGGACACGGCGAATGACGTCATCAGTTTTTTTGGGTAGCGAAAAGCTATTGGGCAGAGCTGAAAAGATGGGATCAATGGGAGCCGTTGGATCGTGAGGATCAACGGTCGAGATCTGGCGATGAAGGAGAATGGAAAGGGTAGGGTTGAAAATGCGGGAGTAATATGGGCCGTTGGATCTAGAGAAATGGACAGCTGCGATTGAATCGGGGGCTTCGCATATCAGAGATCCAGACAGACGAGGGGAGGAAACGCAGAGGGAGCGATTGCGATATGCTGATGGAGCGAGAGCTGTTGGATCATGAGGACATCAACAGTGGAGATCAACTGCAAGGGCGCTTGGGGGTACGGATCAACTTCTTCGCCTATGCCTCCGCAGAAAATTTCAGCCGTTGCTCTGAGATCTTCCGCAATCAACCAGATCAACTGTGGAGGCACTCAATGTGTTAACTCGTGCGCTGATAGTGCCTCCGGGTCGAGCGGAAGACTGGCGGTGACCGTTGGATCAGGCTCGATCAACAGCGGAGATAAATTGGAGAAAAGTGAGCGGGGTGAAAGGTAGAGGTGCGCTGGCCATTGGATGAAGAAGATTAACGGTCCAGAACAGAGCGGGGAATGCAATAGTGGATGAGTGGTCGGGAAATTTGCGAAGGCGCGATGGAGCAAGGACCTTTGGATCTGGGAGAGATCAACGACTAGGATTCCATCGGCGGGGGATGATCATCGGCGAAGAAGGGAAGGTGGAAGGGAAAGGGCAAACCCCGATGCGATGCGTCGATGCGATGGCCGTCGAATCTTGGGGAATGGACGGTCCAGATCTTATCGAAGGATCGGCCATCGGTGAAACAGAAAACTTGGAAGCGGGAACTTGGAAAGAGCGACGTGTGATCGCCGATGGGCTTAGCGCTCGGTCACGAGGCCCGGTCTCATGGCGAAAAAGGGGCTCGGGCTTAAGCGAAAGGGGCTTAAGGCCTGATATGTTAGAATGAGCGCTTTTAAAGCAAAAAGGTGGATTTTTAGCCTTTTCAAGGGTTATGATAGGTGAAAAAGGGGCTTTGACAGTCCATGCAATCCTTGTTGTATTTTCTTTGCAGAATAAAGCTCCTTATCATTAAACATCCCAGCTCGGTGAGGGATGTCGTAACAACAGGCACAACAATAACAATAAGGGTGCTACGCTAACAATAAAAATAATGGGGCTACGCTAGTATTATAGGGACCTAACAGAGTTTCTTTTGTAGATGGTAAAATTTGGGTTTGAGAAAAAAATTATAGTTTTGAAAAAGCAAGGGTTATTGGGATTCGTGAAGGAAGATTATATAGAGTTATAACTCCATCTCCTCAAGCCCTTGTTCATATGGAAATTTGTCCCATCGAACCTTGGCATAGAATATATGGATATATTCATTATGGGATAATACCCTCTCTAAGTCAAATGGTGAAG
Organism: Pinus albicaulis; assembly: GCA_034641835.2. Taxonomy (NCBI): domain Eukaryota; kingdom Viridiplantae; phylum Streptophyta; class Pinopsida; order Pinales; family Pinaceae; genus Pinus; species Pinus albicaulis. The sequence goes on along the minus strand of CM076579.1, from coordinate 1,408,364,643 downwards.
GGCATCCCCAACATCAAGTTGAACCATGGAGTATGCAAGGGATGTGTCATTGGAAAGAATACTAAGAAACCCTTTACAAGTAGTGATACAAGGTCTAAGGAGATAGTAGACCTCATTCATTCTAATGTATGTGGGCCTATGTCTGATAAATCTTTTAGAGACCACCAATATTATGTGACCTTCATTGATGATCACTCTAGAAAGACATGGCTCTATCTTCTCAAGACAAAGGATGAAGTATTTGAGAAGTTCAAGGAGTTTAGATCCAAAGTTGAGACCCTGACCAAAACAAAGATAAAAACTCTGAGATCCAACAATGGAGGTGAATACACTTCAAAAGAACTTATAGCATATTGCAAAGAAGCATGCATTAAGAGGGAGCTCATTGTTCCCTACAACCCTGAATAGAATGGAGTAGCAGAAAGGAAGAATAGAACCATTGAAGAATGCATAAGGACTATGATATTTGATCAAGGCCTACCAAAATTTCTATGGGGAGAAGCAACCATGACAACAATATACATACAAAATAGAAGTCCTCATAGAATCCTTGACAATATGACATCGAAAGAAGAATTGTCAAGGAAGAAGATATGTGTAGATCATCTTTGAATCTTTGGATGTCCTACATAAATTCATGTTCCAAAAGACAAGTGAAAGAAGTTAGACTCTACAAGTATAAAAGGTATCTTCGCTCCGTCAAAGAAGAAAGAAGAATTGAAGTTAGCAGAGATGTTATAGTTGATGAGAATCATGCCTACAAAAGATCCAAGGATATACCTATCGAGTTTGATGAAGAATATGTACCATTATTTGAAGAAGAAGAGCAACATGACAAGTCACCAACAAACCTAGAGAAAGAAGGTCCAAATGAACCTATCCAACGTACAACGATTCCTGAAACAAAGAAGAGGCCAAATTGGTTAAAATCTACACTTGAAGATGTCGAAGGACATGGAGCAACAAAAGGAACTTTCAGAGAAAGAAAAAGACCAAATATACTTAGGGTATGCAACATACATAATGAAGCTAATCGAAGTAGAAAACTACCTTTGAAGAAGTCGCTCATCAAGAAAAATGGAAGAAATAAATGTAGGAAGAATACTAATCTATCACAAAGAATGGGGTTTGGGAAATCGTTCCTAGACCTAGTGACAAGTCTGGTGTCACTTCCAACTGGATTTCAAGATCAAACATGTCTTTGATGGAAGCATAGACAAATACAAGTCAAGATTTGCTGCAAGGGTTTTCTCTCAAAAGGAAGGAATAGATTAAGAAGAAACCTTTGCTCCCACTATCAGGTACACTACTATTAGATCTTTGGTTTCGCTAGCTATAAGTATGAGATGGAATATACATCAAATGGATATTAAAACAACCTTTCTAAATGGAACCATTGATGAAGTGTATATTGAAAAAACAGAAGCCTTTGAGATAGATAGTAGTGAAACTCATGTTTGCGGGCTAAAGAAAGTTGTATATGGCTTGAAGCAAGCTCCTAGGCCTTGGTACACAAGAATAGATGCCTATCTTTTAAGGATTGGCTTTGTCAAAAGTTTTGTTGATGCAAACCTCTACATCAAGATAGGGAGGAATGAACCAGTTATTATACTTTTATATGTGGATTTATTTATTACAGGTGTGGAGCGCAAAATTCTAGAATGTAAGAAGTTATTGGCAGTTGAATTTGAGATGAAAGATCTGGGACTCATGCACTACTATTTGGGTTGGAAGTTTGGCAGAAACCCGATGAGATATATCTTGTTCAAGGAAAGTATATAATCAAGATGTTATAAAAGTTGAGTATGATGGATTCCAAGCCTATGACTACTCCCATGATCACAAACCTAAATTAGTTGAGACACTCTGACTCTAGTCCCATTGATCCTACAAGTTATTGCAAGTTAGTGGGCTCTTTGATGTACTTGGTAAATACCAGACTTGACATATGCTTTGTTGTAAACGCTCTTAGTCAATTTCAGTTGGAGCCTCATCATGACCATTGGATAGCTGCCAAGCATATTTCGAGATACCTACGTGGAACAATTCATCACTACCTAAACTAGCATGTTGTACTGATTTCAATTGGGTTTCCAGTGAGACCGATAGAAGAAGCACTACCAGTGGTTGTTTCAGTTTGGGATCTGCAATGATTTCATGGATGAGTACAAAACAAGATCATGTTGCTTTAAGTAGTACTAACATTGAATATGTTGTTGCATGTGAAGTAGGAAAAGAAGCAGTTTGGTTAAGAAAACTCTTGTCATATTTGTTTGGAGGGCCACTAGATCCTATAGTGATAAATTGTGATAATCAAAGAAGCATCAAGACGTTCGAAGACCCCGTAATTCATGTCAGGACGAAGGATATCAATAACAAGTACCACTAAATTAGAAGTTTGGTGTAGGATGGGGTCAAGAAGCTATAGTATATTCTGATAGATGAACAAGTAGCTGATGTGTTAACAAAATCTCTTCCAAATAAGAAGTTTGAATATTTCAGAAGCATGTTGTGATTGGTTGATATTACAGATTTACTAGATAGGGAGAAATGAAGCATCTCAGGGCGACAAGATGCTTGGTAGGACATCTGGTCGATCTATGATGATGAAGAGATCCCGAAGTAGGGAGGGTTGCGTTGGTCTTGGAGCTCTGACCTCAGATACCCACCTAGATCCCTAAGTTAGTGTTAGAGCTAAAGCCTGATGGTACCTAAAGTGGCTAAAAGCTTGGTATACACCTTAGTCCCACCCGGTTAGATACCGTAGTCAGGTATCTAATCTGTAGCACTGTGTGTGTTGTGACTCTTCATAGAGCATATCATTTTGAGATCTTCCATGTACCTCTGTATATATGTAATTATGAATACCTCCCTAGTTAAAAGGGAGTGTTGAGGAATGTAACTAGTGTTGGTCTCAATAATTGTATTTGTAAAAAGAAAAATTTATTGTAAAAGAAAATTATATTTGAAGCATGGGTTTCATGCACTTTTATTTATTTTCTAGGGCATAGCCTCCATTGAAGGATTTTAGGTTTTGTCATGAGTCAGAAGAGTCTTTGTCACATTTATTAGACCCTTCTTGGGCATTTGTATCATGTAAATAGATTTATTTTTTATTTTTGAGTCAAAAGTATAATTTGTCACCTCCTCACCAAGTCGACCATGTCCTAATGAAGTCGGCTTGAATTGGGGCTATTCGACCAAGCAAAATCATTGTAAATAAAGGTAGCTCAACTCAATTGGAAGAACACACTCACAAGTTCGATCTACAAGACAAAGAAGACAAAAACAAGAGCGAATTGCAAAAGAAGACCTAATTGAAGGAATAAACAAAATCAAAGTTTTGGGCATCTATATCTCACACGTGCGAAGTCTTCTAAGTTTTTGGATGAGTTGCTGGGGGCCGAAATTCCGAAGTAGCTGCAGGTCTGAAATTTTGTAGGTGTGGGCCCAAAATTCTATAACGAAGCTACATCTTGGGAGCTGACACTTGGAGACTTCAGCAATTTACATCTACAGGAGGGGTTGACTTGGTGATTGGAGGAGGTATTTGTCTAGGACAAAAGGGTTTTGGATTATCTCATTTTGATTTGAATCTACTAGTGGAAGAGTTGGACTGGGTTTTCCCCTAGATAGGGGTTTTTCGCTAGCAAAGTGCTTATATCTTGTGTTCCTTGTTCTCGTGATCTTCATAAATATTATTGTGGTGATTACGTGATGAAAGATAACAAAATAAAGAAGTAAAAGAAGCCAACATAATTCACAAGTAATTATCAAGAAAAGAGGAATCAAACCCTAATTCCTATATGCATTGATTTCTCAACTGTGTTAAGAGTAACATTGTGATCATCTTGATTTCATGTGATATTGTCATATTAGAGCATTTTGCATGCTTGCAATCTCATTGAAGAAAATCTAATTGCATCCTCATTCTAAGTTAGAATTGCATCTCTAAATTTTACCTCTAAGCATAAGCTTGGTCGTAAGAGAGATAGGACCACCTTCTTCACACAGTTTGAGAAGTCTAAACCTGCATTCACAGTTAACATAGGTGCCCTTGCAATTCTCTTGTGGGAAGTCCCTTGTAGAAATGAAGGCACTTAGGTGGTTAGAACCCCACTTGAGGGCTTCTCTCTACAACTTGTGTTCGAGACTAGCCTCGAAATAATTGAGAAGAAGGATTCACCTAGACTAGGCATTTAACTAAAATTGACCAAGATCTTACATCCCACATTAGATTTAGGTCTTGCACTTCATTTAGGATAGACTTTGCATCTTGCAACAATTGCTCATCTGGTAACTTGGTACATTAATCTTTATTGTGCAAGTAACTAATCTTGAAGGCATTGGTCTCTAATTCATAATCTCAACAAATCTAATCTTGTCGTGCTTAATAATATTACTTGTCACCTAATTTAAATCAAGTTGTTAAGCCATTCGATTGTATCTCCTTAAATTTTTGGCTTCCAACAAGTTTCTCATCATCTCATCCCCTTAGCCTACATTTAGGAGATAGATTAAAGGGAGAGGGAAGGGATTTCTGAGACAGCCACTGCCCTAAGTGTTGTCGCATAAGAGTGTACAATTCAAGCAAAAACACTACCATTATGGAATCATGTTATTTCCGTGTTTGAGGCAATCCCATAATAAACTCCAGGGAAATCACTTTCCACTTCCACCTTGGTATGGGTAAGGGATTTAACAATCCAATTGGGTGTTGATGCTCCATTTTTAATTGCTGACATTCTTGGCACCTAGCCAAATATTCAACAACTTCCCTTTTCATTTTGGGCCAAAAGAACTCTTTTCTAAGGCTTGTTATCATTTTCTGGTATCCTGGATGGCCTGCAAACAATTTTTAAAGATGCTCATCCATTATTAATTGCTTAATCTTCTCCTCATCTAGTATGCAAAGTACACATTTATAAATTAGCAGCCCATTTTCATCGATTTCATATGTAGCCCATCTGTCTAGATCAGATTTATTTTCCAAATTTTTAGATATCTTATTATATTTTTGATCCATTATTGCTACCTCTTTGATCCTTTCCAACAAATTTGCTTCACTTTGACTAATAGAAATTTCATGTATTTGTTTTAAACTCGGACTTGCTACCTTTTTCTCTTTTCCTTTTATGTGTCTAATGTCAAAATCGTATTCGCTCAGGAAATCCATTCACTTGGTTTGCTTGTCGTTTAGATCGGGTTGGCTTAAAAAAGTATTTCACTTACGTGATCTGTGATTAGAGTAAATCTTCTTGCAATCAAATAATACCTCCACATTTCGAGGGCATAAATTATTGCTGCCAACTCTAAATAATAGACTGCTCATTCGTGACTCATAAGCTACAACATACCCTTCTTGCATAAGCACACTCTTCAAGCCTTACAGGTGTTGAAAAGTGTAACTTGGTCGGCTTTCAAATTGACTATGTAATTAGGTATTTTATGTAAAGAAGAAGTCAAAGATAATAAAATGCATATTTGTTGGACTTACTTCATTGGTTTCATGAGCAAGATTTTATCTTAGGTTAATAGACTTCTTCTTGAGGTCTATTAAGGTTTATCTTTGGTTTATAAATGTATTTAATGTCATGTATATGAATAACCTAGTAGTCATGGAATGCTCCAAGACCTTGTCCAATAAACGGTGGAATAATGGCTATTATTCAGCCCTCATACAACGCTGATAGACAAGCCTAAATAATGTGTCAAGTTGGCCTTCAAACAGTTGGAGAAGTCGGCCTCATAACAGTCATGTCAGCTCCCTGAATAGTCACATCGGTTCACATGTCAGGTCGGCTTATATACAAGGGCAAACAACTATATATACCCCAACAAACCTCGCAGAAATTACAGAAGTTTTCGGTCATCTCTAAGGTTCAGTGCAGGTGCAGTGCGGAATTAAGTGCAGGCTTCAGTGCGGAATTAAGTGCAGGCGAGTTTCAGTGTGCATTTTGGACAAGTTTCAGAGTTGTTCAAGGTACATAAATCCTTGTGGTATCTCAGTATAAAAGATGTTGCAGTCTACTAAAGGGAAGTGCAAACTGTGTATCATAGGAAGTGTGGAAGTTACAGCGTGACAAATTTAGCTCTAGGGTAGTATTAAAGTATGGATCTATCTAGAGATGTTTTGCGGACTATCCTAAAGTGAAGTTGCTGATAAAAGGAAGTGTTGGTGCAGAACAGTGCAAGCTGGTGAAGAGAAGAAGGATCAACACTGAAGGACATCAAATAAGTAAGGACAAGGTCTTGGACGCATAAATAGGTCGAGTGTCTAAGTCTGGGTCATGGTACTTGTCATTTGAAGATCTATAAGAAGAATTTCTCGTGGGTTTTCCTCTCCAAAAGTGAGAGGTTTTGCCCTGGCTCTAGGAGCCTATTTGTGTGTCTTCTGTATTTTGATAATTGAAATGATGAAAGATTAAATAAGCTAAAGAAGAAAAGACATAAGTAACCCAAGTAAGCTCACAAGTAATTATCAAGAAGAGAATTTGAATTAATCTCCAACCCTCCAAATTCTCAACATGGTATTAGAGCAAAGGTGTTGAACTCAAAGGGTTGCTTAACAAAGAGACACTCCAGGAAGCAAAAATCAAAGTTTGGGTAAAAAGTCAAATAAGTTTGCATGGAAGACTCTCAAGTTATTTTCAAGAAAGATCTTCATCTCATTCAAAGGATCAAATTTTCAAGATAATAATCTTTACCATCAAAGATTTTCATTCAAGACATTGATTGAAGAGGTCATCATCTTTTGAAGATATCATTTTCCATCAAGGATTCAAGAACACCTAGATTGAAGATTTCTATCTTAGAAGAAGCTCATAACTCCTTCGTCATCGTCAGGGAAGCTACAAGCCACTCCACTCAAGTAAGTATCTATGACCTTACTTAAATCTGTCGAACTTTAACGCATGGAAGAAGAGGACAGATTTGAATTTAATTGAAGACGAAGTTATGGACAAAATCGATGGATCAACAATTCAACCACCAAAAGAAGATGCTCCAGCTCATGCCAATTACATGAAGGGAGAAATCAGAGCCTGGAGGATACTCATAGAATCCATCAAGGACTCACTCATCCCCTATGTATCGAAACTAAAGTCTGCTAAAGAAATATATGAGAAACTGGTAGAGCTATTCTCAGCGAGTACTACAGGAGAAGCAATCTCTCTAAGACAAGAACTATATAAAACGAAATTTCCAAGGGAAGAAGGAATCACTCCATACTTTATGAGAATTTCTGAAATAAGAGATCAACTGCAGGAAATGGGAGAAGTAATGTTTGACACTGAGATGACTACAGTGGTACTGAATGCACTACCAGAGGAATGGGGAAACTTCACTTCAAGTTTATACGGGAAGAAAGAAGCCACACCATTCAATGATTTATGGTCTCTATGTAAAATAGAGGAAACAAGACTGAAAGCCAAAGCTGATACAAGACCAAGTGAAGAGATTCAAGCCTTTGTAGCCACATACAAGAAGAAAGAAAGATTCGAAAAATTTGTTCCTCAGAATAAAAGAAGAAACATGGACAACGTACGATGCTTTGGATGTAACGAAATTGGGCATTATAAAAGAGATTGTCCTAAATCTAACAAGGACAAGAGGAAAAGGGAAGGAGCCCATATCTTAGATGTGAGGGAAGGACCTGATGCAAAGAAATCTAAGAAGGAAGAAGCAAGGGATCTCTACTATGATTGAGATCATCTTCTCCTTAGTGATTTTTGTTGGTTGTAAAATAGTATGATACGAAGAAATGCATATTATAGCATCATGATAAAAATCATGCTAGGAGCTATTGGTGAATCAACTCTAGGAAAACCTCTCTGATAACATTACTAATGGAAAGCAGTCATCCAGATCAAGGGTCATCATGGAAACAAAATTCTGGGATGTTATGACATATTGATGGAGCAGGCCAAGGGAATGAAGCTCTTCATTCTAGAGAAATTGCTATAGGATGACTCAAGGGAAAAAGGTATGAGGTATGTATATATTTATATGCTGACACTGGATGCTATGAAGTCATGTCATATGGTTGCAGGTAATAGAATTCCATATTTAGAAGTATGATCTATGAAGAAGGATCTCTCGGTGAATTGAGAGATGAAATCAACATAATATTTCCCCATGGAATATGAGGTGGTTGTATATGAACGAGAAAATAGAAAATTTGTAAGTTCCTGGGAATGGAGAATGTGCAGAAAGGAAGAGATCATGAAATGGAACCATGTCAAGAGGCAGTTATCATCCGGAATCGAAGAAGATGTGACTAGGAGATCTCCTGGGAGGATATGTAGACACATACAGAAGTCTGGTAAATAAGAAGATCCATGACAAAACATATCAATAGGAGATGTGTCAATCTGAATAGAGGATGTCGATGCCTACAGGAAGATGTCATGGTGAAAGATCATCACTAAGGTAACTTTTGTTTTAAAAGTTCATATGTATATGTTTATTTGGATGAATTTGTGCAGGGCTGCTAATCATGAGAAAGGAGAGAATGGACAGACACATCATTCTGGTCTTCACCTAGAAGACAGAATGGAGGATTGGGTAATCATCTGGCATTCGATAGTCTTTGAGAATGAGATAGGGCATTCAAGATAAGAGTAGTCGAGGACCGATATTATTTGAGGGCTGGCTACCCAAGAGAATAATAGTCCAAGAAGGTCATACTTTGGGAACACCTGGGTGGAGTATGTACCTTGGAGAGACAATGACTATGGTGTCTATAAGTCATGTGTCTCGCCAGCATTGTATCCCATTGTCTCATTGAGATATGGGGTTGTTAGTCAAGGCCTTGCATTAGGACAATGTTGGTTGATATGATGCTATACAGATGCGATTACCAATCTGATTCTTCTTATGAGATTCTTCAGTTTGAAAGTAACCATGTACTTGTATGAATGCCTCCCTAGTTAAGAGGGAGTGTTGAAAAGTGTAACTAGGTCAGTCTTCATATTGACTATATGCAGGTGCAGTGTGGAATTAACTGCAGGTACAATGCGAAATTAAGTGCAGGTGCAGTGCAAAATTAATTACAGGCTTCAATTAAGTGCAGACGAGTTTCAGTGTGCATTTTAGACAAGTTTCAGAATTGTTTAAGGTACATAAATCCTTGTGGTATCTCAGTATAAAAGGTGTTGCAGTCTACTAAAGGGAAGTGCAGACTATGTATCAAAGGAAGTGTGGAAGTTACAGCGTGACAGATTTAGCTCTAGGGCAGTATTAAAGTGTGGATATGTCTAGAGATGTTTTGCGGACTATCCTAGAGTGAAGTTGTTGATAAAAGGAAGTGCTGGTGCAGAACAGTGCAAGTTGGTGAAGAGAAGAAGGATCAGCATTGAAGGACATCAAATAAGTAAGGACAAGGTCTTGGATGCATAAATAGGTCAAGTGTCTAAGGGTCATGGTACTTGTCATTTGAAGATCTATAAGAAGAATTTCTCATGGGTCTTCCTCTCGGGAGAGGTTTTGCCCTGGCTCTAGGATCCTAATTTGTGTTTCTTCTGTATTTTGATAATTGACTTGATGAAAGATTAAATAAGCTAAAGAAGAAAAGACACAAGTAACCCAATTAAGCTCACAAATAATTATCAAGAAGAGAATTTGAATTAATCTCCAGCCCTCCAAATTCTCAACACCAGGCATGCCTACGTGCACACTTCAAAGTCCTTTTTTGTATTTGTTATTTTGTAATATCCCTAATGGAAATCTTAACAGCGGATACAAGAAAAGAACTGGAACAACAAAATAATAGCAAATAAAAACGCATCCAACAAATTGGTATACAAATAGATGCCAATAAATCACTAAGTCACTTTATTAATCCAGAAAAGAGTACATCAGCATGAGGAATAGTGGAATCTAAACTTGCCAAGCTAGCATAGCAAAACCAGAAAAAGAACTCTGACCCGAATGATGAATGACCCTAGCAATGAAGTAGACGACCTAACAAGAAGACTGCTACAACATGCTACTGGAAAACTGCTCTCTTCAAAACTCCAATGAAGAACTGTGATATTTCTGAGTGAAATATCCTCAAGAGTGTTGGGTTTTCGTCCAACACCCACTAGCACACTCGAGGGTTTCCATCCTAGGGCTTAGAAGTTGGGAACTAGGTTCTCCAAATGTCATCAATAGGAAATAACAACAATCCAAGATGTCCTCTAATGGCCTCCTCCTCCTCTTTTTATAGATCTGATGGACCCCTCTAGAACCTCCTATTTTATTATTATTTTATTCATTGGGCACATTTCCCTCTTTTTATTTTAATTAATATATCTTTTTAATGTGGGAAAATGGTAAATTGGCCACAATGCCCCCTCAAGCCATTGAAATTCACTTCTAACCATCCCATCATGTAGATCTTCTCGTTCCAATTCCAATGAGCTATTACACTAAGGTTTTCTGCCAAGTATTCCTCTAGAAATGCCACCTGAAGCGTAATTAATTGAGTCAGGCCCATTAATAACTTTGTTTTTTGAAAGTTGTTGAAATGCAACAAAACGAAAGGCAAACTATGCGAATGAGGTAATATACCAAGTGAACTCCATCGGATCTCATAAAAACTCCTCAAAACCCCTTCAAAAGCCCATGGGCCCGCAGATGATGCCAACCTGCACCTGTGACATGTTTTCCCCTAACTCTGAAAGTCCATCCTAACCATACAATAAGGAACACCAAAAAAAGGAGCATCACAAATCCCCCCTCCCCAAGGTTGTTTGCCCTCAAGCAATCCAATCTTGTGGACCATTCTGGTGGCCCAATGCAATTGAGACCCAATGCCTAGATCCCATACAAACCATTGGGTGATGTTATGCCTCTGTGTCAAACCACCATGAATGGACCCATCAATGCTCATATCCCAAACCAATCTTTGACTGAACCTACCACCAACAAATCCTCATGGATCCCAATGCCACGAAGAACAAGCATCAATGCTCCATGGCTCCTGTTGTGCTATAGCTCTGGCTGTGAATGTTGCCCCATCAACTGCATACCAACAAATTACCTCTCTCAAGTCCAACCTCGGCATAGGCCAAGGTCAGTCCCACTATGTAGATGCATGCTTGAAATGCTGAAAATTTGTTAACGTTGAGAAATCTAGGGCATCAAGTATTAGGTGATTTCTCTTCTTATGGTAGTTGCTTGTCAATGTTTTTTACTTTCTTAGATTACAATCTTCTCTTACTTAGGTTATTAGTGTTCTTTTTCATCAAACAATTACTAATGCATACACCATAAAGAGAAAAGAGACACAGAATATAGACGATCAGCCAAGTCCAAAACCTCTCCCACTTGAGAGGAAAACCCAAACAAATTCTTCTTCTTATAGAGGCTTCAATTGACGAATACCAAGACCAAGACCCTTGACCTATTTGCTTCTCCAAGACCTTGACACAAGATCCTTCCTTTTTGTCTTCTTCTTGACCAAATCATTACCAATCAAAAGTTCTTCTTTCACTGCACCTTTCAGCTACCCTGAAGATTCCATCCTTCCTTCACGGGTCCGCAATTTCAGCTGTCTGAAATCACTGCATAAACACACGTGTGGGCTGAGATATGGTCTTCCTTATAGTGTCTCTCCTTCGCTTGACTTAAGGATGGTTTCTTGTTGTTTTGGATAACAAGAGAGATGGTGTGAAGACCCTTTTCTCGACCTTTTATCACAACAAATGTACCCACTGCAAAAACCCTAGTTTTTGCCACATGTGTGAAGTTGTTTGCCCAAGAAACATTCCCAAAAAAAAGGCCAAAGAACTTGTTGCTCCTTCCCTCCTCGCTGGCTAAAAGGATTCTTCTAGGTGGCCTTCGCACTTCTTACTAGCTTCAAATCTTGACCGAAATCCTTGCTATGAAATTAGGCCGAGCTGCCCTATTTATAGTGGTTGGAGCCTTCATAATAAGCCGACTTGAGTGAGGGTTGAATCGACATGATTGTTGGAGCAAATTCATTATTTCTTTTAGGGACGAATTGAAGTAGATGCTTGAGCTTGGTCTTGGAGGGCTATTTGACATTTTCATTGACTCATATATAAATATAATATGCCCAAGAAGGTCCTTCATACATGACATTGACTCAAGTTGACTTTTATGACTTAATGACAAATCCTAAAGGATCACAATGGGAGCCATCACTAAAAATAAAATTCCTTGCTCATGAAACCCATGAGACAAGCATTACAATAATAATTTTATTTTTCTTCCTTACATCAATTACATAAAATCACAATTACACATGTCATTATGAAGATCGAACCTAGTTACACTTTTCAACAGTTGGGTTACCTCCCACGACCAACTGGAACATGTAGTACTCCTCATGTCTAAGGGTCCCTACTACATTATGCTCCTGACTAAGAATATCTTGCCATCAACAGGATACCAACTCATGATATCTTGTCAATCCATCCCGTTGGAAGGATCAGATGTGTTGGAAATACTGAGAGGAGGGTGAATCAGTATTTCTTTTCAATTGTTAATTTTACCAGTTAGATCACCTATATTTAGAACACAAAATGAACAATAAGAATAAATGCTTTTATTAATTTCTTCTTTACAATAAATCAAGTACAATATATGTAGGGCTCCAACCCTAGATGAAGACACCAATCTTCAATCTCCCAAGCTCCAACCTGTATTTGCCAAGCACCGACTTGGACTTCCAAGGCTCCAACCTTGTCAATTCTAAGGCACCAACCTCAAGGGCTCCTACCCTATATCTGGTACAGGCTCCAACCTGGTCTCTTGAGGACTCCTATCCTCTAGGGCTCCAACCCTATCTTCCAAGGCACCAACCTTGTCACTATGAGGCTCCAACCTCCTGCTTCATTTCATCAAGATATATTTGGTTATACTTACGGCTCCCAATGTCTTCTTCAACGAGCCCTAACAATCTTCAGCTTACTCTTCACTGTAATCTACACATCACGTCATCAATGACAACCTTTTCTTCGTAGAAGGTGTCACCGCTGCTCTTCATCGTACCCAAACAATTTCTCCAAGTTACCTCATGATGGCTTCATCAATGCATCATCGTCTTCAACATTTTCGTCACAAGATCTTCAATATGTCTTCAAGTTACTCCAAGATCAGTCAAGGTTTTTCAACAAAATGTCTTCAATCTGGAACCTTCTTCAAGGTGACTCCACAAGGGATCCAAGTGTCTGTCTCTAGCTGCTTCAAAAATCCACTGCTCCAAAGATGTCTTCACATGGCTCCTCAAATCAAACCAATTCTTCATAGTTCAAACCTTCAAAATGCTTGCCCAAAGATACTTTTCAAAGTAATATGGGATTTCAAGATATTCTCAAGATTATACCCAAGGGAGTCCAAATGCACTTCAAGATGTATATCGGTTTTTCATTAAGTCTGCTCCAAGGTGTGTCCTTACTAGGCTGCTCCAAGGCACTTTCAAGATCTTGCTCTCAAATATGTTCAAAGAAGGTTCCAAAGATTTTCTTCAAACAGTCAACAAGAGGTCCATATACTATCACAAATGGCTTCCAAGATGCTTCAAGGATAATGTGTCACTGCAACTTCAAGTTCACTGTAGTCAAGATCAAGCTGTTGTTGCAAGGTCTTCAATGATTTATCTGAGGTACAGATTTGACCATAGGTAAGTCATTCCAAGCTCCAGGTAGATTAACAAGTCAACAAGGTCTGCAATTGTGCCTAATCTGAGTTATGAGACAACCCTCCAGCAGTCACAGTAATTCTGTCAACTTTAAGCTTCTTCAACAGGTGATTGTCCAATCCGAGAGACTGTGGCTTATTCCAAGCTGCTACAGTAGGTCCAAGTCACTGTGTTGACTTCAGCAAGTAATCCGAGCTGCAATCTGAGCTACAGTGTGCACAAGTTCTGAGCCACAGAAGTGTAGAATGGGTCACAGGGTCTGTGTGTTAGAATACTGTTCAATATTTTACACAATCTGAGCAAACTGAGCCTTTGCCCATAATAATTCTTCACACTGTCCAACCCAAGGAATGATCTGAGCTCTTCTTCAACGTCCAATGAAATGTCCAAGCCACTGACCAAGAATCTGATCCAAAATAATGATACACAGTCAGTTCAAAATAATTATGCCATTGTCCACGCTGTCCTGTAGATTTCAGACCCAAAAAAAAAAAATATTCACTGCTGCCCTTTCTTCTTTAACTACAAACTGTCTTCACTGTAATTAGAAATTCGAACCACTTTCTATTCTACCCATCCAAAAATCTCAGAGATGAATATGGAAAATTCTGTCTCTGAAATGAAAAATTTGTCCACATATTTATAGAGGTTTGCCAAATTTGAAAGGACACGTCTGTTTGGAGGGAGGCCAACACGAATGTGTGAATGTAGGTTGGCTGGCCAAAAAATAATATTTTTCTAACTTAAAAATTCATTTTCTCTTAGGATATTTGGAGTTAAGAGTTGAGTGAGGGCTTGTTAGAAAGAGGGAAAATTCCTCTTTAAGATGGTATAGGATTCATTTGGAAAGGATGCCTCCAAGCTGTCCAAAACTAATTTTCTTTGTGACTGCTTCTGAAATATTTAGTGCAGAAAATGATTAGGATAGTATGGCTTCTTTGGTTGGCTTCTCCATTGTTTGTCTTCTCCATTATTTGGCTTCTTCATCATCATAGGAACATGTAGGACATCCACATCATCATGGTAACGTCCAGCAATGAGTGCATCACTCATGTCATCACATAATGGTGCAGTGATATGTTATAGTGCAGCATTATTAGAAGAACTTCAAAATAGTCTTCCAACCCTCAAATGATCTCCAACCATGATCATCATAAGTCATCATCAAGTATCATCCAAGTGTATGATATCATCATATGACATCATTGGTTATGATCTAGATCATCAAGTGCATGCAACATTAGATCAAGTACTTAGGGCTTCCTTCATTAGTGGTTTGACTTCTTCGTGACTTGACATCTTCATTGATAGTATCCTAGTCAACCAAGAGTCATGGCATCATCATCTAGAACCAGGCTTCTCAAGAATATTGACATCTCGGTCAATGCCACATTGACATCAATGACAACCTTGATTAACAAGATGTATGTGCACTTGTATATGGCATAAGTCCTCTATGTTGTACCATGCTCAACTCATGTAGCTTTGCCCAACAAATCAACCAAATATGCCTAGGAATCCTTGACTCTCTCCCTATAGTTGGGAAACCTGTGCTGCACCGCCTGTCTATGTACTCCTGGAGAGGTTTGTTGCCTGGGAATACTGTAGCCTTGCTAGCTACCACTGCATCTACTTGCACCTCATCCGTGGGTAGAGCCAAAGATGGATGCACCACTATCTCCAAAAGAGCCTCCCTCATCTAACCGGAAATTCCATGCTCCATCGGTCCACTCATCACCTGTAAAATTGTACTATCAAGTCCCAACGCCTTCTGATGAACCATCTCTGCAAATACTACCTCCCTGGTGGTTTTTTGTACATCTTCATGCTCCTCATCAATGGTTGGCTCCAAGGATGTCTGCGCATCCTCCTCCATCATGGGCTCAACATGAGCAACCCATCTCCCTGAATGTCTCCCATCGGTCCACTGACTGCTCACAAGAATATGTATCTAGGATGTTATCAATGGCTCCATACAACTGCTCCTGCTCCTCAGAGGTATCCTCGTAAGAACCCATGGACTCAACTAAAGAAGAATACCCATTTGGGAAGTCATAAGGATCCTCATCTAGAAAGTCAGAAGGTTCCTCCTCCTGATCTACCTCAGTCATCTTTGCTGTATCACCCAAGCACGAGTGATCAAGTCCCAAGGCTTCTTACATGTGAAGCAAAGACCTTTTCTCTGTAGCTCATTCTCGCTGCATGGTTGGTCACCATGAATCCTCCACAACTCCTCCTAGGTTAGTTTCCTTCGGAAGAACCTCATGTTTTTCTCAACTACCCTTTTGGCATAGGCAGTGGGTGAGACAACATGTGTCCTCCAAATCGCTAACAATTTTATCTGTAGTTGTCTACGAATGACGTCTCCATCAACTAGTAATGAAGATAATATATCTTGCATGTTCGCTTTTACCTCCTCTAGATGTTGTTCTCTGATGTTGGTGAAGAAGAATTGACACATCTGAAAGATCAAGCATGACTACGTAGGATCTTATTTTTCCCATAGTGTCTGGTCTGTTGTTTAGCTTCATTTCTTGGTGCAAAAAAGAACAAAGTAATGTCTTAAAGTGTTGTTGCCCCCATCTTAAGTTATTAAGGGCATTTTTTAGGTCTTCTAGGGTCTTTCCAATACCCATTAACCAAGTAATGTCTTAAAGTGTTGTTGCTATCATCTTAAGTTATTAAGAGAATTTTTTAGGTCTTCTAGGGTCTTTTCAATACCCATTCTGCCTATAAATCTCCTATACCAATATGCACAAATATATTTTCTGATATGGTGAATTTTCTAGAGTTTTCACTTTGGGTTTCAGTAAAAAGCAATGTCCCTTACATATATACTTCAATAAATTTATGGGTTTAAATTAAGTTTTCTAGTGGCACCTTTTATCAAATAGTTTGGATATGCACTGTTGTAACTAACTCAGGAAAAAGGTAAATACAATGGTCACTAAGTGTTCAAAGTCTAGGCAAGTTATTATGATGCTCAAGAATTTATATATGGTTGGTATATGAAGATGTAAGAATGGAAAAATAACCGCGAACAACTCTCTTTGCTTCACTATAACTTCAATATTGCAAAAACCCAAAAATGCATTCATATTAACAATTACATGAGCTATTGAGTAAGAATAAAGTGCACAGAATTCATGAGAAGTGTGAAAATTCCACTACCCGAAATCCTACTGCAGCAACTGATAATATTTCTTCTATTTGTTAAATTAATTAAACAAACTATTTGCAGTTTCCAACAGCAAATATCGAAACATATACATTGCAGCCTTCACAAAAACAAATATTGTGGAAGAAAAATAAATGATGGAAATAGAGAAATTCTAGCACACACATAAAAATATTGACACGGTTATTTTTGGACAATTGTCCCCGAAAAAACCCAATGCGGGAAAACCAGTGCAACATATGAGGGTTTCTCTATTAACCTTCAGCAATAATTAAAGTACAAGAATTTGAACAACTAAAACAGAGGAAAAATAATGAGAGAAATTTAGCAATGTTTTGAAAATAGCGATCGGGATTAAATCGGCGAGGGGAAAAAATTGTGAAAATTGGGAAAAAATCGGGAAAAAATCGACGCATACAAAAATATTCATTTTTTTTCAATCTTTTCAATATCTAAAGCATCCACAACATAAAATAAATACAGACACATAAATATGAAAAAAAAATAATATATAATATGTGTAATATCATGTCTAGTGCTACATCACACGTAATAGTGAATCATGTCCTGAATACTAAGTCCCGAGTCCCAACTCAGCCTCAAAATATCAACAAAAAATATAATAATGTATCTCATATCATATACAAAGGAATGCACCAAATAACCTATACTACTGATTTCCTCTACCCCTCTTGAGAGAAAATGTAACAACTTTCCCTTTAGATGAAGAAACAGGCGAGGCTGGCAATGGACTCTCTTGTGCTCTAGAACCTGAAGTACCAGAATCTGAAGCACCAAGAGCTAAAGGAGGTAGACCACGTCCTCTACCAGTAGCAGGGGTAGGTGGTGTCACCTGCTGCTGCTGCTGTTGCTTCTCCTCCTCCTCCTCCCCCTCCACTACCTCCTGCTCTATCCAATCAGAGGCTGACTCCATGATATGCCTCTTGAGTCTCAACCTCAACCCTCCATGCAACAGTGGTTTCAATCGTATCTAAAAACGTTTTGCTGAATGAACTTGGTCCAAACTTGAATTTTGTTGGCTTGGGTTGCTAAATTCCTTCACTTTTCTCCTCTCTTACCCTTGTAAGATGACTTCTCCTCCTCCTTAGCTCTCTTTCTTGCCATCTGTCTGCAAAAATGACAAAGAAAAAAAAAAAGACTTTTGAACTTATTGGGTCGCTGTTTGATGGGCCCACAATTTTTATTGAAAAATTTGCAATTTTTTCGCGATTTTTTTAAAATAAAAAAATCGTTCAAAAAATCGTCGATTTTATCGTTTGACTGAAAAATTTGCGATTTTTTGAAAAAATCGCGATGTTCGCTTCATTGAAATTTAGTGACAAATTTCTCTCTCCACAACGACTCCCTGACCCCAAGATGGACTCTCTACCCATATGCTGGTGCCTCTGCGTCACCCTTTGCGAAATGATTGTGTGGAGCTCTAGTGGATTGCATCTCTCCTCACGCTGCCTCTTCCTGAATTCGTCCTGCAATTCCCAGACCACTGTTGATACCAATGAAACAGGAATCGCCGAGTATTCCGATTACTCACGAGTGCAACTCATATCGGCTGCTAAACGAGCAGATTTGAATCTGCACGAGTCAAACTCGTGTTGACCAAGTTTGACTCATGGTCAACGCGATTTGCACTCGGCGATTATGATCGGCGGCATTATACGGCGATTTTTGCGAGTGAATCAGGAATTTTTAGGTTTTAGATTTGTAATTATTATTTAACTATTGCCGTCCACTTGCCGAACAGTCTTTCACTCTCGAGTCTCGCCGGTGCATCACATTGCTTGCTCGATGAACAGGTTTTCACTCCCGCTTGCTGAATTTTGAAGTTTGAACAGTCACCAGTGCGGCATCATTGTGGGAGCAGCGGAGCCATCTGGTCGCCAAACAACGCTCGTCATCGCTGTGAGCCATCCGACATTTTCTCCAGAGTTCAAACTGCCAAGTTTTCAGCCTGCGTAAATTTTTGTGGGCCAGCCTTCTCATTAGTATTATAGATATATATTTATGCCTATATGGTATAGAATCTACCCGTAAATTTCTGTGAGCCGGCGATTCCTATTTCATTGCTAAATCATTGAATAATCACAATTAAATGTTATAATAATTAGAACTACAATGTTAAGACTATATTAAATATGCTAATATGTCCTTAAGCTCGACTTACACATATATAAATAATTAAAATTGACATGAAAAATATTTTCATCCCTAGTAGTTGTTATGAACCAAACTCCACAAATAACACGAGGATAGAAATAAGTAATTCAGATAAGAAGTTAATCAATATTCAATCAATTCAAGTAAGAAACCTCTTTTTATAATATATTTAATGAACAAAACAATATGCATGTATAAATGAATTTTTTTTATTAGAAATATAAGATAAAGTAACCATGATCTAGCCTCACACTCAGTTCACATAACCATAACTTGTATAATAATAATGAATGACGGTTAGTGCCTTAACATAGAGTTCCTCTTAAAACTCTTTCCCTCAAAACTTGTAACTGAGGGCATGATATTTTGGACATCTATTGATAATATGTATTGTTTGGATATGCCTTTATTGAATATCAATGAAAAATGGTTTTTTTAGTTCAATATATCTGTATTTTTATTTATTGAATTCACCGATTTTTCCCGATCCGATTAAAACTCTTCACTCTTTTGCCTCGCCGATTTATTGCCGATTCCGAGTCTGGTAACATTGGTTGATACCCTCTCTCTCACACCTGCTACTCACCCTCTGGCTCTATCTCCTCTGCTAAACTTTAGCCACGGAGAAAATCGATCTGCCTGGGTAACTAGGTAAGTGCATTGATGTGTTCTCCATCTACCCATCGACTTCTTATAATCTTCTGTTGGAGCTCCAACGGCCAAGAATAAAACATAATCAATGGCCCAAATTATTTCCCTGTCGATCCGTGTGAGTTTCTAGAACATTCACACCATGACTTAATTAATTCTGATTAATTAATCATATTTCCTAAGTTTAGACTTAGGAAATATTGAAAACTGATTAATAAATCTAATTAAGTCGTCTCTAGGTGGAATTTCCAAAAACGATTTCTGGGTATTGCAGAATACATATATTATAACCTCTCCACCAAATCTTGTGGCTAGAACACATCCAATGCCACAAAAACTAACAAGAAGAACCTGGTGTGAAATGGTTGTCATCAGAACACACACATACACAATCATTATGAGTTGATACTTCAACATGAGTCAGAGATATATTACGCCCACATGGGTAGCTAGCAATTCAAAATTCCAAGCATAGCCATACTTCCAGCTCAACAAGATTTAACCTGATTCGAACTCTTAAAAAAAACGCATTCCACAAACATCAGGACCAACGTGACACCAATGGGGAGATGCACGTACAGGTGAGTGAATACACAGTGGCTGGAGCACCATTTGTGAAGACACGTTAGCATACAGCAATGAAAAATTACCACCTACAACCTCACGTACAACAGAGAAAGAGTCAACACGCAGTCACTGAGAGTAATAATGGAAGCCCCTCAACATGATAGTTTTGTCCCTTTACAGCGTGTAACTAGTGTTATCACTCCGTAATTTCCCAAGGTTGTAAGAGAAACCCAAAGGTAACCACAAAACCACTTGTAAATCTGGGATCTAGCCCTTCCAGCTTTAGAGAGGGATCTAGCCCTTGATTTTTGAAAGATTTGGTTGAAACTGCAAGGAAAGGCCATTGGGCAATGGAGTCATAAACCCTGAAGTAAAACAAGTGCAAAAATAACAGATGAAGTGTAGCAGGGCAAGGTAGGCAGACTATTGGATCTTTGGAGCTTTGTGGAGTGGATTGGAGGAAAGGATTTAGATTCAATTAAACATAGAGCATTTAGAAATGAATTCTATATTTAATTTCAGTTTGAAAATATAAAAATTGTTTATCAGCTAGAGCAGAGTGTATTAAACAAGTTCAACCCTTAATTTTCTGTAAACAATAAAGATAGGAAGTAACATATGGAAAGACAAAGAGATAACAATTTGACATTAAGAACATCACCAATTCATCTAACACATGAATCCTGGAACAACTTTCTGTATTTCTGAAAATGATCACCTTTAACTCAGTGAACAACTTTACATCAAAAAACTTCATTCTTCATACAAGTCCCAACCCAAATTACTTTGAATTATGAAGTATATATACAAATCTAAACAAAAATATCTTGATTTTAAAAATATCAAGATCTACTTAAAATATCTGAAACTGTTTATTAAATAGTACAAAAATATAGGACACCAAAACTGTTGAATCTCGCTGGCACTATCTTCGAGGGTTGTTGTTAATGACTAGACCTAAAAAATAGTTGCCTTGTTGTCGCTTTCCTCTTATTGTTATACTCTAGTAATTCACATAATTTTTCTCATCTCTTTTCATTTGGAAGTGGTGACTTGATTAACCTTCGAATGATCTAATCTACCTCAACATACTTTTCGATGGTAGGTTTAACAAGAAACAAATGACTAATCTCATGTTTAATCAGTAAGTCATAGCTGAGGCCTTCCATGAATGCCTTCCCTGTGATTGTACCTCTGATCTTGGCAAACGTTGATTTATCTGCAACAATAATGTACATTTTCTCCTGATAATCCCTGAGCTTGACTAACTTACCTCCCATTCCTTCGAGTCTAGGGCAACCTTTCTGATGCAATACATTAAATTTTTTGTGGAATTTCTATATAGTAGTCCCCAGAATGTTACATTTGTTGTCCAATTGTAGCATCAAATTTTTCTTGGTGAGAAACCTTCTTACTTCCAAGATGGTACCCATTTTGTCTTCTATATCCAACTCTTCCAACTCTTCTCTAGTTTTTGAATTCAACAATTTTATCAAAGCAGTGGAATCACTTGGTTTAGTGCCAAGGTTTTTCTTCACATCAGTTATCAGTCATTTTGATTTCTATTTTTGTCGTTTTTTTGCCGTACATCATCTTTTGAACCCTTCATTATTGTCACAAAATATTTGTGGAAAAAATAATATATTCTGAATAATATTTCCAAAATTTTTGATTAAAACCTGTAAATGAATTAAATAAAATCCCAAAATATATATTTGAATAATTTAATAAACCATCTTGGTTTGAAATCCATATGTTGTTTTCAAATCCATGCCTTGTTTTCTAAATCCACATCTTCTTTTTCCTTCCCATGGATTTTAAAAAGCATGTGTTGTTTTGCCTTCCCATGGATTTGAAAAACCATGTATTGTTTATCCATGTGTTTTTGTTTTTACTTTGACTTTTACCCTTGTAAAATATTTGGATAAATATTTATCCAAAACTTGTGTTCCCATACATTTTTCCTTCACAATTCATTTTTCCTTAATAAACCATCTTGGTTTGAAATCCATAAGTTGTTTTCAAATCCATGCCTTGTTTTCTAAATCCACATCTTCTTTTTCCTTCCCATGGATTTTAAAAACCATGTGTTGTTTTGCCTTCCCATGGATTTTAAAAACCATGTATTGTTTATCCATGTGTATTTGTTTTTACTTTGACTTTTACCCCTGTAAAATATTTGGATAAATATTTATCCAAAACTTGTGTTCCCGTACATTTTTCCTTCATAATTCATTTTCCTTCCTCATCTCCATAAAAATTGTTGTTGGTTTTTCTCCCATGGTTTTGATTTTAAAAATAATTAAAATTATTTTCAATCTCAAAATAATTTAAATATTCCTTTGTGCCAATATACAGGAAAATAAATGAAAATAAGTGATTTTTTGCGCACGTTCAATTCCTTTAGTCAAATTTCATTTTTACTCACCCTCCTTTTATTTTCACCTGTAACCTATGTCACACGGTTCAGGTTCGAATTCGAGTTCGACAACGATTTTTTTTTTTTCTAAATTAGAGCCTGAAGACTGGGCTTGATGTCCATGCTTTAACAAAGTAACGAACTGCCCTGAGTGGGAAACCAGTTCTTTTAAGAGGAGTTTCACCGCCCTTGAGAGGGAAACCGGTGCATTGTTCATTGCATACAACATAAAAAAGAAAAAAAGACTAGAGTAGCATGCAGCTGTTGCTGCTGTAGAAAACCAAAGAAAATCAGTGTATCTCCCAAAACAGTAGAACGAATGTACCATGTTGAACCAAGGTAGACCGGAATTACTGCGCGTGAGCTGGAGAAGGCGGCTCCTCCACTATGCGACACCAGTACTCGTCCTCCGGATCTTCAACATCTTCTTTCTATTCGCCATCTTTGCTTGTGATGCCCGCGTCCACCTGCATGGGTTGCTTACCCAGGTCGGGAGGTGCAGAATCTGGGGGCGCAACCGGTCTTTCAGGAGAATTCGCAGCCAGGGCGAGATTAAGACCAAGGGGAGGGGGGTAGGACCGGGCATAGGAGGAAGACAGAGAGGCGTTTCTTCTCTTAGGGTGACAGTAACAAACGCAGTGACAATGGGCTGGTTGAAGGAGCATTCGAAGCAGAATTCCGCCCTCTGAGAGGTTTGACGCAGAGCGTGACTGTCAGAAGCACGAGAGGCAGGGGAGACAGGTCTAGTTGGAATAGCAAAAGGAGGCGGGGAGGGTTGAGCTTCGCGTGCAATGCTAGGATGGCTAGCGCGACCTCTGTGTCTGCGAGTGTCTGGGTAACGCCCCCACTCAACATCCTCAGAGGAGGTCTCTGCGTCTGAACTAGTGGAGGGACGTGAGCGCGCAAACCGGCCTCGACTTGCACCCCGGCGACACCGCATTCGGTGACGGAGCCTTGGCATGGCAAGTGCAATAGTTTGAAACTGCCTGAGACAAGAAGAACAGGAAGGGGCCAGAGGAAACCCACAGTGAATGCCAAAAGGAGACTGCAAACAGGAATTGGAGTAGCAGAAGGCGCTTTGGGAAAAATGACAACTAGGTTTAGTTTCCAAACAACTTAACAGAGAGCAGCGTCGCCCCGTCTGTTTGTGAGCACTTGGCTCGGCACAAGCAGTAGGGCAGGCGCTCCACAGGAGATGCAGAGATCGACAAGCAGATCAAGAACAATCTGGAATGCCCGAGATGAAGGCCATAGTTAACCAACTGAGCAGGATGGGAAGGAGAGAGCGCCGGCGAGGGAGAGTAAATGCAAATGGAGCTGGCGGATTAATGGCGAGGTTAATGGAGCCGCAGGGGGCCATATGGCCACCCCATGCGAGCCTCCTCAGGATGTGTCCGGGGACTGACGTCCCATCAGGCCGCGCAACCATCCGCATCCGAAACGAGTTCGACAATGATTAAGTTTGATTCGAATTCGAATTTTCCAACGAGGTTCGCATGAGGTTTGGCATTAAGTTCGACTATACATATTTTTCAGCATATATATATATATATAATAAAAAATCAATCAATAAAGTTATATGAATCGCAATGAGCACCCACGAGTCACAAATCACAACCACTATTCACTTCATGCTCAGGGGGACGGGGACAAACAACGTCTAGAAATTGAATTCAAGAAATTGCAGAGAATACAA
This sequence comes from Pinus albicaulis, assembly GCA_034641835.2. Taxonomy (NCBI): domain Eukaryota; kingdom Viridiplantae; phylum Streptophyta; class Pinopsida; order Pinales; family Pinaceae; genus Pinus; species Pinus albicaulis. The sequence continues at coordinate 1,408,340,306 of CM076579.1, read as the reverse complement.
CACTGAGCACAATAGAGCAAGTACACTCAGACTAAAGTTGGCTTGTGAAAATCTATCAACCATGGTAAAATAAAGACAAACCAATAGCCACTGCGGGAAACTAATTGGCGGGAAGTAGAACAAGATAAAACGATGTGTTGCCCATGGTTTTTCTCATAAACCTTAAAACAACTGACAAAAACCGCCCAAATTCTAACCTCAAACCCCAATTTTTTTTTTCAAATTATAAAATTCGGCTTCAGGTTCGCCTTCAGGTTCGAATTTGTTGAGGTTCGAATTCGTTGAGGTTCAAATTCATTGAGGTTCGAAGTTGAGGTTCGACTATTAAGTTCACTGAACCTGAACGAATTTGAAATTTTTTTTGGGTTCGCCAAATTTCGAACCTCAAGGTTCAAATTCGGCGAACCCTGTGACATAGCCTGTAACCTCATTTACTTGCACCTGTAAATCCCTTTTACCTGTACCTGTAAATTTGTTTTACCTGTACCTTAGTTTCATAAGAATGTGACCTGTAAAAATCTCCTTTCACCTTCCTTAGCCGCATTTTACTCAACCTACACTAGGGGGGTAGGTAGTAAATGGTTTAGGAGGGGGGGGGGGGGGGTTGGGGGGGGGTGGTAGGTAGTAAATGGCTTAGGAGAAACTGACAACTATAAAACCCGATAAAGTGAAAACAAATTTTTCCAGAGGGGAGGCAAGGGTAGGTTAAAGGTAGAATAGGCAACCCCCCACCCCCCTGGAATTCATCAATAACAATTGATTAATTATTCACACATCTCGAGCCCTTTTACATTAGGGAAATTTAATGTATGAAGTGCAGGGTGGGGCCACAATTTGCTTTGACTTTATGGATTTTGACTTTAGAATTTATTATTGGTTGACGCATGAAGGCAAATATGGTTCTATAGTTTAGAGTTTGGATTTCTAAATTATTTTTTAATTAATTTTAATAATTCAAATAAATAATTTCACTTAGGCATTTTTCTTTTTTTTGTGGTTTTGAGGAGAAAACTTCAACTTGCTCTGTCTTTTGATCCGGAAGTCGGTTTGAAGCACTAGATATACTGTTGAAAAGTTGCTTCTAAGCACTTTACCATGAAAACACCTACAACATGATCTGACCCAAAATTTATATACAAAAAATCTCCCAAATATTCAAACTTGTCTTGGCCATGGGACTTCAAGAACTAAATGGCTCCTTGGACAAGCAAACTTTTAGGTTATGACACCTAGTGATTCATGGGCTAAACTTTACCAACAGATTCCCAAAACAAATAACCAGATAATCATCAATTGATCACTATAATTTATAGAACCATAACATCGGCTCCAATGGGGATGGCATCCTCCCTGTGAGGTGCCAAGAACACCATAGAGTAGTAGCCTAATCCATTGGGCCGATCCCAAGCCTGCAATATACTCATCATGAAGCCAATGCAACTATAAACCAATTGATAATATGTTCTAATCCTCAAACTAAATCAATTCCATTCTTCAAACTGAAATCTGAACTGTATACTAAAAATTGAAAACTCTGTTGCAAACTAAAACTGAAAAGAATGCTCAAAGAGTGGAGCTTATTCATCACACCTACTCACTGTATTCTACTGAAATGACTGCAATATCAAGTAATAACAAACTTCCAATGCAACCAGTCAAGCAAATGGCTACTTAACTAAAGCTTGCATTCCACTCCTCCAGGCAGAAAAGTAAACTCAGAAAATGACAACTCAAACTTCCCACTGAAACCCTCTTCATAATCCATAACCAACACAAAATTCAGTTTTGATGAAGATTCCAATAGGTTTTCCAAAGGATTCTCAAAATCATGGAGAATTTCCCTTCGTTCTTCAATGCCTGCAAATGCCTGCAAACTTTTCACTGGAAAACTCATGGTTATTATCAAGAGGCAAAACACCAGCTTGCTTAATAAAATCTGTATTCATATCATCCCAAAGACAAGACTTTGGATGCTGATGAAAAACTTCAAATAGGACAACTGATATTTAAACACCTGAAAATAACTTCTCATATGCTTCAATAAAAATGTCTTTGTGCTTTTTTGAAGTTTTTGGCTTTATGTTTTCAAGGGATGTAAGATCTAAATATTTTGTTCATCATCCAAAGGATCGAAAACAACTTGCTCTTTCTCAACATCTCCTTGGAACTCAATGATAAAATTATCTTGTATTGAAGAGTTGATTGGCAGAATTTGTTGGCTATTATGCTTATCCTCATGTGACTTTATTTGAAGATTGTCATGGGCAAGTTCACTATCTAAATTTTCCATACATACAACTTCAGAAATTTGAACTTGACAAGCTTCTTTTTGAAATGAAAATTCAGAAAATGAAAAGTCTGAAGAAAATCTTGAATGACAATCCTCATCCATATGTTGGTTTCTTAAAATCTGAACATTTTCATAAGATCCAAGGGAAAAAACATAAGTTTCCCATCAAAATTGTGACTATCTTCATCTTTATCATGACCAAATAAAAATTTGCAAGGTTGTTGCACATTTTCATCAATTTCAGGTAATAGAACATGACTGTCATCTTTAAATTTCAGTTCCCTTTCATTCTTAGGGAATTAGCACCTGCTGAAAGTTTTCTTGAATGTCATAGTAGTCAACTTCTTCATCTTCTTCATGGTTGAAAGGTCTCTCATGAATAGCTTCTAGAATCTCATCATCCATAAATTGATCATCTTCATAAAAACTTTCCAAGTCCTCAATAAAATTGTCAAAATGTGTGCAACAATCTTTGACTAGCAACAAAGAAGGATGATGTTCTTTGTATCTCTCATAAAATATTGTATGAAAATCTCTAAGAGAATATAAATAATTACTTGGCAAGCTTTCATACCATGATTGTGCATTTCCCTCCAACGACACCATGAACATCTTCATAAGACAATCCTCATGAAATTTAACTTTAAACTTACGGAGGTGCATATGAAACCTAATTAGATGCAAAGTAGCATCATCTCCTTTTCTATCTTTGAATATAGGTAAATAAGTCTGCCAATCTATGCAAGGCATCTGATTTGGAAATCCTACAATATGATCTCAATTCATGGGCGCATACCTTCTAGATTGAGAACTCATCTTGATTTCTGGATCTTGCTGCCAGTAGAGTCTTTAGATCAACTTGAAATTGTTTGGAGCCGCCCAGTGAATTTTTCAGCCTTCATGTGTCTAATCATTGTCCACCATCAGCAATCAGATATGAAACTTAATAGTATTTCTTGGAGAACATGAAACCTTTCGTCCCCAGTATGGTTGCCACTTTGTTACCACTTTGTAATTTCCCAAGGATGCAAGAGAAACCTAGAGGTAACCACATAACCACTTGTAAAGGCCATTGGGCAATGGAGTCATAAAACCTGAAGTAAATCAAGTATAGAAATAACAGATGAAGTGTAGCAGGGCAAGGTATGCAGACTATTGGATCTTTGGAGCTTTATGGAGTGGATTGGAGGAAAAGATTTAGATTCAATTAAACATAGAGCATTTAGAAATAAATTCTATATTTAATTTCAGCTTAAAAACATAGAAATTGTTTATCAGCCAGAGCAGAGTGTATTTAAACAAGTTTAGCCCTTAATTTTTTGTAAACAATAAAGACAAGAAGTAACATATGGAAAGACAGAGAGATAACAATTTGACATTAAGAAGGACATCACCAATTCGTCTGACACATGAATCCCGAAACAACTTTCTGTTTGAAATCCATGTGTTGTTTTCAAATCCATGCCTTGTTTTCTAAATCCACATCTTCTTTTTCCTTCCCATGGATTTTAAAAACCATGTGTTGTTTATCCATATGTTTTTGTTCTTACTTTTTTTACCCTTGTAAAATATTTGGATAAATATTTATCCAAATCTTGTGTTCTCGTACATTTTTCATTGATAATTTATTTTCCTTCCTCATCTCTGTAAAAGCTGTTGTTGGTTTTTCTCCCATGGTTTTGATTTTAAAAATAATTAAACTTGTTTTCAATCTCAAAATAATTTAAATATTCCTTTGTGCCAAGTTGCCAACTTACATGAAAATAAGTACTTTTCGCTCTGGTTCAATTCCTTTCGTCAAATTTCATTTTTACTCACCCTCCTTTACATGAAAATAAGTACTTTTCACTCTGGTTCAATTCCTTTTGTCAAATTTCATTTTTACTCACCCTCTTTTTATTTTCACCTGTAACCTCATTTACTTGAACCTGTAAATCCATTTTACCTGTACCTTAGTTTCATAACCCATGGTTTTGATTTTAAAAATAATTAAAATTATTTTCAATCTCAAAATAATTTAAATATTCCTTTGTGCCAACTTACATGAAAATAAGTACTTTTCGCTCTAGTTCAATTCTTTTTGTAAAATTTCATTTTTACTCACCCTCCTTTTATTTTCACCTATAACGTCATTTACTTGAACCTGTAAATCCCTTTTACCTGTACCTATAAATTTATTTTACCTGTACCTTAGTTTCATAAGTATATGACCTGTAAAAATCTCCTTTCACCTTCCTCAGTCGCATTTTACTCAACCTCATTTCTAAACTTGTTTCATAACATATAAAATTTCCTTATTTCCTTTCCCTTTAAATGAATAGGAATAATGGTAATGGTATTCCGGGGGGCTAGGTAGTAAATGGTTTAGGAGGGGGGGAGGGGGGGCGGGCGGGGGGCGCGAGCGGTCTGGAATAAGGGAGAAAGTGACAACTGTAAAACCTGGTAAAGTGAAAACAACTTTTTCTGAAGGTGGGTAGGTTAAAGGTAGAATAGGCAACCCCCCTGGAATTTATCAATAACCATTGATTAATTATTCACACATCTCGAGGCCTTTTACATTAAGGAAATTTAATGTATGAAGTGCAAGGTGGGGCCACAATTTACTTTGACTTTATGGATTTTAACTTTAGAATTTATTATTGGTTGACTCATGAAGGCAAATATGATTCGATAGATTAAAGTTTGGATTTCTAAAATATTTTTGAATTAATTTTAATAATTCAAATAAATCATTTCACACTTAGGCATTTTTCTTTGTTTTCTGGTTTTGAGGAGCAAACTTCAACTTGCTATGTCCTTTGATTCGGAAGTCAGTTTGAAGCACCAGAGATACCGTTGGAAACTTGCTTCTGAGCACTTTACCATGAAAACACCTGCAACATGATCTGACACAGAATTTATCTACAAAAAGTATCCCAAATATTCAGGCTTACCTTGGCCATAGGACATCAAGAACTAAATGGTTCCTTGGGCAAACAAACTTTCAGGCTATGACACCTAGTGATACATAGGCTAAACTTTACCAAATTCCCAAAACAAATAATCATATAATCATCAATTGATCACTATAATTTATAGGACCCTAACAACCAACTCCTTGGAATGAGTAACTTGACCATCCCTTAACAGTTAAACAACTGTGGAAATATTGAAGACTCAACCACCAAAAGATTGTGACCTTGACCCTATCACAGTTAATAAATTGGTTCCATTATGCTCAACTTCTTACAAATGTTGGGGGAAAATAGCTGATATTTGTTTTCAATGTCGTCTTTCAAAGTTGCTTGTGGGGTTTTTCCTTTTGTCGCACCTCTAGTAGCTCCTTAACCAGCATGGAAGGTCTAGGCCCTCCTGGTCTACCCTTCCATCCTTCACTACAATTCCCTAGTTGGACTATCTGCAACTTTCAAGTATTAGTGAGAGTACATGCATGCAGCCCACACCCCTACAGGTTTTTGGTGGTATTGAACCCATTTCTACCATAAAAAACTATTCAAACACTCTTATGAAAACAACCAAATTCCAGCGAAAAATAACTTTCAGAGCGAATTTTTCAAAACACCAAAAGTTAAATACCATTAAACAAAACACAATATTTTCCCCCGCAGTTATGATACTATAGTGACCATCAAACCCAGTTGTGAGAATGTGGTATTTCGACCCCTGTTCCAGATATTCCTCAACAACAAACTGAATGTGTGGATCAAAACTCGTGTGACCAAGCTGGAGTGACTTCGAAATTCCTTTCAGTGGTTTAAAAGGGATTTCAAAATGAGAGCAAATATACACCAACAGTTTGGACACCCTTCAACGAAGACTACATATACGCATGAACCATACCAAAATGCTCTAGATATGTCCAACAGAGCTATAAGGGACAACATTTAGCCACCATTCAACCACCAATCAAACAACAAGTAACTTGAGGCCCCAACACCTCTTACCTCAACGTAGATGACATTCAACCAAGAAATTATGACCACTTCCAGCCAACGCGTCCCACAACAAGCACAAGAATCGATGAATCTGGCCACCAAATAACAAGTAATTTTGTCTTTGTAATGCAGAGAAACAACCCAGAAATTGATGTTTCTCCCAGTCAAAATTTTAAGGAAGACTGTTCTTATGAAGAAATTTGTCCTAGTGACAAAGTCAATGTCGAGCTTCTATCCATACTCAAGCTTCAAGTGAATACTACCCTCGATCTGCAATAGAGAAAAGCTCTCAACTTTCAATTGTCTCCATGAAACCTTTGTTGCCTTCCAAATCATTAAAACCGCAGTCCAATAATTAAACTTTGACCTCTATGAATAACCCTTAGCACTGTGATTTGGTATCACACTTAGATCTCTGGTCTTTAGAGGATGATTCGACTACTTCCATCTCACACAGGCAATCAACAAGGTCACACTGCGGCTTGAATATTAGACTCAGCTCTGGGAATAAACTTTGCTCTAACGCCTTTTTACCCAATTCAAACAAATAACATTTGGCTCACCTAAAATTTGCCACAGCCCACAATAATTTTCTCACGACTAATTTAATTTGGTCACCACTTTAGAATAGTTCCACAGCCCCACTTAGAAATTAAAATTTGGCGTTATACCTTATTGGCCACAGTAAATTTTGTCCAAGAATTAATATTCAAGAAACAATCTCACTGAAATGTATCGCACATTTAATTTGTTGGGTTCCTTTTAACAAATTCTTATTTTGTTGTAAGAACTGGGTTTTCGACTTCTTCGAAAAAAAGCCCTCCAATAATAGCTACAACTGAAAATTGAAAAACCTGCAGGCTGAGCCAAGAACTAGGCTCTGATACCACTGTAATATCCCTAACAAAAATTTTAACAGTGGATACAAGAAAAGAACTCGAATAGAAAAAGAATGGCAGATAAACATGCAGCCATCAAATTGATACATAAATAAATGTTAATAAAATCACTGAGTCATTTTATTAATCCAATGGAAAGAGTACATTAGCATAAGGAATAGTAGAACCTGAGCTTGCCAAGCAAGCGAAGCAAACCCAGAAAAAGGATCTCTGACCCAAATGATGAATGACCCTGGCAAGGATGTAGACGACCCAGTGAGAAGATTGTTGCAACCTGTTACCGCAAAATTGCTCTCTCCAAAACTCCAATGAAACATTGTGAGATTTCTAAGTGAAATCTCCTCAAGAGTGTTGAGTTTTCGTCCAACACCCACTAGGACACCCGAGGGTTTCCATTCCGGGGCTTAAAAGTTGGGAACTAGGTTCTTCAAACCCTATCAATAGGAAATAGCAACAATCCAAGATGTCCTCCAATGGCCTCCTCCTCCTATTTTTATAGATTTGACGGACCCCTCCAGAACCTCCTATGTTAATATTATTATTATCATTAGGCACATTTCCCTCTTTTTCTTTTAATTAAAATATCTTTTTAATGTGGGAAAATGGTAAATTGGCCAACATGCCCCCTCAGGCCACTGAAACACACTTCTAACCATCCCATCCTGTACATCTTCTCGTTCCAATTCCAATGAGCTATTACACTAAGGTGTTTTGCCAAGTATTCCTCCTGAAATGCCACCTTAAGCGTAATTAATTGAGCCCATCCTATTGATAACTCTGATTTTTGAAAGTGTTCAAAATGCAATGGAACGAAAGGAAAACTGTGCGGGTGATGGAATATACCAAGCAAATGTCATCAAACCTCATAAAAACTCCTCAAAACCCCTGCAAAATCCCTTGGGCTGATGACGCTAACCTCCACTTGTGACCTGTCTGCCCCTAACTCTGAAAGTCCACCTTAACCATACCATAAGGAACACCAAAAAAAGGAACATCACATATTTTGAACACTGGGGCAATTGTAAGCAAGTGTTTCATCTTTTCAAAGCTCACTTGACACTATTGTGTCCATAAGAAATTTACTCCTTTTTTTTATAGGGAGGTTATAGGATGTCCCAACTTGGAGAATCCCTCTATAAACTTGTAGTAATAATCGGTTATCCCCATATAGGATCTTATATTAGCCACGTCTTTTGGTACCAACCATTTAAGAATCGTCGTTACCACACAATCTAGCAAGTGTCCTAAGAGGGGTACCTAAGGGACAACTACTAGACCAAATGACAACAATGGGGCAAAGAGCAACTATCACCTTAGTTAGTGTCCCCTGCTCTTTATGGAGTTTCACTGATGGGAGGAGTCCTAGTATGAAGGAAATTCCTAGAATGATGAGATCAATGACTTGGTATGGTATGATTTCCAAAATCCCATTCAAAGGAGAGGCTCAAATAATGGCTTTCTTGCTTCAAAAGCAAGATAAGGGCTCTCTAAGAAAGGCTTGTGGAAGGAGGCCTAGACCTAGGTGAAAAGGATATTCAATAGATGGGATACACCTAAGTCAATTTTTCCTAGGGAATGGGAAAGGCCTCTCTAGACCAAAGGGGATCCAAGAAAGGCCTAGGGTTTATGAAATTTCAGAGACAATAAGATGCCTAAGTCAAGCAAGGATGATAAGGGTCAAAGAATGATTAACTCCAACAAGTTTTCAAAAGCATATGACCCTAGAAATGCCACTAACCAAAATAGGTGAAGGATAAAAAACGATTTCAGAGCTACGGCTTGAGATTCCTCTCAAGCTAGCCACGAGAATTGCCTCAATTTTGGAAGGCACTTAAAGGACTCACAAGCGCAGTTGCCTACCAACTCACTCTCAAAAAATCAACTTCGAAAGCAATTCGTGCTATGCACTAGTTATCCTTTTAAGAGCTACGGCTTGAGATTCATCTCAAGCTAGCCATGAGAATTGCCTCAATTTTGGAGGGCACTTAAAGGACTCACAAACGCAATTGCCTACCAAATCGCTCTCAAAAACTCACCTCCTAAATCAATTCGTGCTATGCACTAGTTATCCTTCTAAGGTTAGGGCAAAAAAATGGAAAAAGGTAAAGGAAAAGGGTTTTGCAGGTGATCAACTAGGATTAGGACCCAGTGCCTTGAGAATTGGGAGAAATGGAGTTGAGACTGACCTTGGTGAAGGAACTTCTCTCTATCAAGGATTCCTATGTAGTTTTTCACTAACCCTAATGAGGCAACAACCTAGCAACAAAGGAATTTACACTTCATTTGGATATATAATGGAGTTTCAAGGTTTGCAAGGCAATGCAAGCGTCTAGGAACATTCATTCACTATATCTAACATGTAATCCATGCAATACTTCACAATCCCAGTGTTTCATGAATTTCACATCAAAATAGGGCACAAGAAGATCATGAAAAGATATTCCATACATGAATCATGTGACAAAGTAAAGAAATACCATCAAAAATAGCACTTGCAAGATAAAGTGAATATATCCATCCATCATATTTGCAAAATAGAAGCTCCAAGATAAGATAGCAAAGATCCAAACATCAAAATGCATCAAGAACATTCAATTTCATCCATCAATTGCAGTTTTGAATTCTTTTCAGAAGAGAAATCCCAATACAAATGATGATGAACGATACAAATGAGGTCTCTAAAATTTATATGAGCCTCAAGGGGTTCTATTTAGTTCAAACAGCCTAGTAAGCCCCCTAAAACAACTCTAATGTGCAAATTAACAATCTAATTGGTGACAAGCCCACCAAATAGCTCCAAAAGTACAATACAAACCTTCCTAATGAGACCAAAATGACATAATCAAGGTGCAAAGGGTTTTTGGTGTTGATTTTTGGTACCATCGGATGTGTTGTAAGTCTCAAATTTTGCAGGAAGGCTTAGACACATGTATTCCAATATACCCAAAAAGCGTTTTGGGAAATTCCACCCAAATGGGGTTTTATTAAAATAATTCATTATTGTTAATGGAAGCCTAAGTCTAAACTTACGGAATTAAAATAATTGAAGTATATTAATAGAACCGAGTGTGAAACTTCTAGAAAAAGACGAAGATCAAGTTAAGTTAATCTTAGCCCTTGATTATGTTTTAATTTGGGCTGTTGATTTCTCAATGAGAGAGCTATAAGAGAAGGCTTGATGGGCATTTGAGAATCACATCGAAACATTGGACAGAGTCTAGAGATCAATTTCTCAAGTGAGCAGCGCAGCGTAGCCGAAGGATTAATCGAGTTGATTCTTGCAGTGAGGGGTAGAGATAGTTCCAATTGGAAATATTTCCTGAGCTGGGAATACATTGCAGAGAAGATAGACAAGAGGACGCAGAAGAGGTAGCGTAGGCGCTACATTGGGCAATGCAAAGCCACACCCACGCAGAAGCAACACTGAGCCTCTGAAGAGATCCGCAATTTTGCTGAAGATCAGTCAGATCTAGTGCCAAAGAGTCAGGGTGTGAGAACAGAGGGGTAGAAGATCAGCATCCAGCGAGCAGAAAGACCAACCAAAGGGAGTGATGCTTGCAATTTCCAACCAAAGTGACGTGGATCTGCGCAAAGGCAGCATGGGGCTTGTCAGTGGGTTGGGCCAGTGCCGGATCTCCAGTGTCAGTGTGAGGTAATTTTCTCACTAACTCTTTGTCAGTTATTCTCTCAGTATGGATAGCCAGTAAGGCATCCTAGATTGTATACAAAACTATTGCTTAATAATACAAACCCTAAGTTGTTGCATTATTTTTTCCGCATTGGTTTTTTCCGAGGACATTTGTCCAAAAATAACGGTGTTATGTGTGTTTAATTTTCTTCTCGCTCAGACCTGGTTTCCACATTTATTTTCTTCAGTATTTACTTGTAGAACACAGTAAATAACTTGTATCATTTATCAAGTAAGAGAAATAATATCAATTTGTTGCAATAGGATTCCGGGATTAGGAATTTTCACATGGTATCAGAGCTTGTACAGTAGCGCAGGTGAAGCAAGAGAGCAGACCGGAAGAACTCAACATTGAAGAGAAAGAGGGAGATCGAATAGCTGCATAGGCAGCAGATTGAATCCCCAAGGGATTGCGCAGTCCAAGCCAAAAAGGGCAAGATTTGCGAAGAAGTCTCTCTCTAAGTGAGTTGACAGAGAGGTAGTACTTTCCAATTCATGATTTGTCAGTGGCAGAGGGAGCATCGTAGCAGCAATTTTCTGTGGGGCGCAATTTTTTTTTGCAGCATTTGCTGGGGCAGATAAGTGCCAGAGGAAGGAAAAGACACTTTTTGAGGGAATTTCTTCCTCAGTGAATTCCTAGCCAAGGAATTATATTTCTCAGTTGCAAAGCAGCAATAGCGAGGAGCAGATGTACATACTTCAGCAGGGAGTGCGTAGGCCAGCGTAGCAGTTGCGTAGAGGAGAGAGGGAGCAATTCAACTTTTGATTGGCAGAGATGGCAGCTAATGGGCTGAGAGATCAAGATCAGTTGGAGGGTGCCTCCAACTATGTGATCTGGCAAGCAAGGATGACTTGTCTATTAGATGAGCATGATCTCAAGGCCTTTATCGAGAATGTGGTAGCTGTCCCCGTAGATGGAGATCCATTGAAAGCCTACAAGAATAATATGGTGAAGGCTAAGCGCTTAATCCTTGACCGAGTGAGGGATCATGTAGTATGTCACATCGTTGGCAAAGGGACTGCCAAGAAGATGTTGGATGCCTTAGCAACAATATATCAAGGATCTTCCGAGAAGCAAAATATGTTCTTGCAGGAGAAGATGCGATCTACAAGGATATGGAAGGGAGACCACATTGATACGTTCCTTGCGAAACTTTAGGAAACCCGAGATCAATTGGCAGTTGTCGGATCAATGCCTCAGGCCATGGAGATGGTAAGGTTGGCCCTAAATTCAGTCTCAAAAGAATGGCAAGTCTTTGTCCAGAGCATCCTGGGCAAAGAAAGGTTGCTTGATTGAGAATCGATGTGGGCCGCTCTTCAGCAGGAAGAGATGAGGTGAGATATGATCAAGTGCAAACTTGATGGTAGCAGCAGCAATGGGTCGAAGCCCAAGGAGGAGGAAGAGAATGCAGCCCTTGCATCCAAGGGACAACAAGAGCAGCAAAGGTAGAAAAAGGACGTCTCAAAGATCAAGTGTTTCCGATGTGGTGAAACGGGTCACTACGCTACGCGATGTCCTCCCAAAAAGAAGGACAAGGACGAGAAACATTATCCGCATGCTGCAACTATAAGGATCGAGGAGGAGGAGTTCGCCATGATTGCCCAAATATCTCCAGGGGAGAATTGGGGTGATCTAGAGTTGTAGTTCGAAAGAGCTGCAGCTGGGCAGGATCCTTGAAGAGTCCACCTCTCAAATCAATACCTTGGTATGGGAGCCCATAACAAAAGTAGCAGGATCGAGGAGGAGGAGTTCGCCATGATTGCCCAAATATCTCCAAGGGAGAATTGGGGTGATTTAGAGTTGTAGTTCGAAAGAGCTGCAGTTGGGCAGGAACCTTGAGGAGTCCACCTCTCGAATCAATACCTTGCTATGGGAGCCCATAACAGAAGTAGCAAGATCGACCAGTGTCAATTGGTGCAGAGGAGTGCCAGAGTGACAGCATAGTGGCTAGAGAGCGCCAGAGTCTGAGCAGCATAGAGCAGAGTTGGTAGCAGTGCAGCAAGCTAAGTAACCGGATTCGTCCAAAAGGGGCCACGAATCCCGAATCCCCGTATCGGGTACGTATACGTACGGGATTCTGCCCCAAATCACCGGATACGGCGTATCCAAACGGGGTACGACGTATCCCAACCGTACCCCATCGGATACGCCGTATCCCGTGAAACCGGATACGGTAGAGATTCTGCGCATCAAATGAATCGCAATAAATTGGTTTTTTCATCAGACTTACTGGATTTATATCAGATTTAGGAATGAATATTATCTGTTTGTTTAGTAAAACTGCCATTCATGAAAAGGAATTGCCATCAAGCTGAAACCAATATTTAAACTCGCACTGTGTTATTCGTTCTTTTTATTTAAGATCATATTTCAAACTGAAAAAAAGTGCCCAGTGCCTTCCCAGAACATGTCGAGTAAATGATGCCCAGACAAAATGTTTGTTCCAGATTCAAAAGAATTGATCTAACTACATATATCAAATATGAGACAAGACTGTGCAAAGATTTAATTGTTCATCAGACCATAAAGTGCATCTGCATAGGTTCAATTCACAGATTTTCTAGTATATTTAGCCTTCGTTGTGAGTTAGATATGGGAAAAAATATAGCATAAATGTACGTATGATAACTATAAAGAACCAATCTACAACACTTAGATTGATGCTTAGATTGAAATTGATTCACCTCAAAACTGAGAATTCAAACCCCAGATCGATTTCCTTTATCACTCAAGTTAGAAATCTATGATTTAATGATTTAAACCGTAACTTAGGTGGATCAAGTTAAGCAATCAAACTAAAAAGAATTCCAACTTGCTTGATTTTTTTTTTCGAATGAAAGGAAAGGAGTAAAGTTGATTGAAGAAGAGAGGTAAAGTTGGCCTACCAGAGTTCATTTTTTACTTGAAGATGCTTCCTTGCAGATGGGCCGAAGTTTTCTTCCACCAAGAATTTGGGTGAAAAGCATCAAACCTAAAATCAAAGCTTCCAACTCCAAAGGGGGTTAAATCTTGTTAAAGTATACAACCAAAAATTAAGCAAGGGGTTTTTGAGGCCCATTTTGATTCTGATGACTTAATGAGAAAACTACAATATCTTACTATCTTCAATCTTGTCTTTCTGAGTAAATTTGACAATTGTATCATGTATGGTGTATCAATCTATTATAGTATCAATGATGATGTATGACTCATGAGTATCTATGTTTGAATCAATGAATTTTGTATGAATTTGTGCAAAAAATATCTAATTTTTAATATATATATATATATATATTTTAAATAGATATATATATATATTTTTAATAAAATAATATATAACGTATCGTATCCCAGAAGTATCCTGTTCCGTGGGTCACCGTACCCGAATCCGATTCATCGAATCCCCGTATCCCCGTATCAGGTGACTTAGGCAAAAAGGCATAGCGCAGAATCAACAACAGTGCAACAACTTCAAAGGGTCAACGCAGAGACTAGCAACAGTCAGATCTTCAATATTAGATGCATCATGTTGAACACTTAGTTCAGTATTTTGGATGTTTTTTTGCTGCAGCAGCAGCAGCAGAGTTGCAATGCAGATGCAGCTATATGCAGGTCAAAAGGAGCAGCAGAGGCAGAAGAAGGACGTCCCAAAGATCAAGTGTTTCCAGTGTGGTGAAATGGGTGACTACGCTACGCAGTGTCCTCTCAAGAAGAAGGACAAGTACAAGAAACATTATCTGCAGGTTGCAACTACAAGGATCGAGGAGGAGGAGTTCGCCATGATTGCTCACATATCTCCAGGGGAGAATTGGGGCGATTTAGAGTTGTAGTTCGAAAGAGCTACAATTTGGCAGGATCCTTCAGTCCACCTCTCGGATCAATACCTTGCTATGGGAGCCCATAACAGAAGTAGCAGGATGGACCAATGTCAGTTGGTGCAAAGGAGTGTCGGAGTGACAACGCAATGGATAGAGAGCACCAAAGTCTGAGTAGCGCAGAGCAGAGTTGACAGCAGTGCATCAAGGCACAACACAGAATCAGCAGCAGTGCAACAACTTTAGAGGGTCAGCGCAAAGGCTAGCAGCAGTCAGATCTTCGATATCAGATGCATCATGTTGAACAATTAGTTCAGCATTTTGGATGTTTTTCTGCTGCAGCAGCAACAACAGAGTTGCAGTGCAGATGCAATTGGCAGCAGTATGCAGGGTCAGCAACAACATAGATGCTGCAGCGCAGTAGTTGGTGGACTGCAATGTCAGACATCAGCAGCACAGAGGGAGATGTTACGAAGTCAGGGTGATGCTTCAGTAGGTTGCATTACTAGAGTACATTCTTCGCTAAGAGGGAGTGTTGATTTCTGGTAGCATCGGATGTGCTCTATGTCTCAAATTTTGCAGGGAGGTTTAGACACATGTATTTCAAAATACCCAGAAAGTGTTTTAGGAAATTCCACCCAGATGTGTTTTTATTAAAATAATTAATTATTTTTAATAGGAGCCTAAGTCTAAACTTAGGGAAGTAAAATAATTGAAGTATATAAATAGAACTAAGTGTGCAAATTCTATAAAAAGACAAAGATCAAGTCAAGTTAATCTTAGCCCTTGATTATGTTTTAATATGGGTCGTTGATTTCTCAACAAGAAGGTTATAAGGGAAGGCTTGATGGACATTTAGAAATCACATAGAAACATCGAAGAGAGTCTAGGATCGATTTCTCAAGTGAGCAGCACAGAGCAACTGAAAGATTGATTAAGTTGATTCTTGCAATGAGGGGCAGAGATAGTTCAAGCTGGAAATCTTTGCTGAGTCGGGAATACATCACAGAGAAGGCAGAGAAGAGGACGCAGAAGAGGTAGCGTAGGGGCCACGCTGGGCAATGCAGAGCCACGCAGAGGTAGTGCTAAGCCTCTAAAGAGATCCATAATTTTGCTGAGGATCAGTCAGATCTAGTGCTAGAGAGTTGAGGTGTGAGACCAAGGGGTAGAAGATCAACATCCAGCCAACATAAAGACCAACTGAAGGGAGTGATGCAGTCTCCAACCAAAGTGACAGCGGCAGCATGGGGCTTGTCAGTTCAGGGTTGGGTCAGTGTCGAATCTCCAGTGTTAGTGTGAGGTCATTTTCTCACTAACTCTCTATCAGTTATTCTCTGTGTATGGATAGCAAGTAAGGCATCCTATATTGTATTCAGTACTACTGTTTAATAATACAAACCCTTAGTTGTTGCATCGATTTTCCAACTACTTCTTAATAATACAAATCCTCAGTTGTTGCATCGATTTTCGCGCATTGGGTTTTTCCAGGGACATTTGTCCAAAAATAACGATGTCATGTATGTTCAATTTTCTTCTTGCCCAGATCTTGTTTCCACATTTATTTTCCGCAATTTATTTAGTGAAGGTTGCAGTGTATTTTCTTTAGTATTTACTCGTAGAACACAGTAAATAACTTGTATAATTTATCAAGTAGGGGAAGTAATATCAATTTGTTGCAATAGGATTTCAGGATTAAGAATTTTCACAGTTGGAAGGCCAATATATGTCCCTCATGTGTCGAAATGAAGAAAAGGGCTCTCAAAATCATGACCAAGGGGTTGGCCCCTTGGTTTCCAAGCAAAACATATGTGGTGCTCCTAAGTGGTTGTGGGGACACAGTGATGTGAAGATTCCCCAACCGGAATCATATTATAGCAACTGGTATTATTTCTCCTAATTGTTAATTAAATTTAACAATTTATCTGCTACAACAAATATCAAAATAAACACATTGCAATCTTCACAAATAAAATTTTGCGAAAAGATAAAACGTTGTAAGCTGAGAAATGTTAGCACACACACATAAAATTAACATAATTAATTTTGGACAAATGTCCACGGAAAAACCCAATGCAGGAAAGCTGATGCAGCAATGAAGGTTTTTATTATCATACAAGAGTGAAATTTTGAGTACAATCTGAATGCCTAAAAATTGGCAACCCACAACAAGAAAATCTGGATAAAATTATTGAAGGGAATTACCCTTCCTCCACAAGCACTCCCAGCACAACATATCTATAGAAAACTCAGCCTCCAGAAGCTTCTGCATCATCCTCTGTGTTGGACTATGCAGTCACTATGACGTCAAGTCTTTAACTGGTCTCTGATGAAGTCATCCTACTTTTTGTTGCTGAGGAAATCATCTCTTTCGCCCTCTGGAACTTTTTCCTGGCCTTTGAAACTAAGAACTATTAAACACACGCATGGCAAACACACAAGACAAAACTAAAGGATAAGCGTGAGTTTCTATTACATTAATCTGATGTATATTTATAATACAGTGATGTGACTCTTCGATTCCACATTCCAAGATCACTTGGACTCCTTTTGTCCATTCGGCTTCCACACCTACCCATATAGGATTAGGTGTCCAACATTCCCCCCCTTAATCCAAAGGGGTATGTGTGAGTCCAAGAAGAGAGTTGTAATACAAATCTGCAAAGTATGCATGGCAACACTTAGGCTAAATCAACTCTCTGAAATGTTGGCATAAAGAGGTGGTTTAAGGATGGCCACCAACACCGAAATGCTTAGTGCAGTTCTCGGAACTCTTCCAAATCTAGCAAGAAGCTAAGGGCTTCTGCCAGAGGAAGTGTCCCTCATATTTGAAGAGGGAGACCTTCAACCTAGAAGAAGGGAGGTCTACAACCTACAATGGTTTAAGGATGACCACCAAATTTGGAATGCTTAATGCATTTCTCGGAACTCTACCAAAGCTGGCAAGAAGTTGAAGACTTTTGCTAGAGGAAGTGCTCTGAATTCTTTGAAGAGAAAGAATATCAACCTCGCATAGATGGTTTACGGCTGTCCACCAACCAAAGGAATGCTCATGGGCATCCATGTCTCTGGCTACAACTCTAAATCTGGAATGACAAGTTGTGGCTCAAGCTCGCTTGAACTATTGTCTCTGGCTACAACTTTGAATCTAAAATGAGAGATTGTGGCTCAAGCTCGCTTGATGTGTCTTCGAAGCTTGTAGATGACCACCATTTTCCCCCCTGTCAGGTACAAGCTGAGATGATGGCGAAAACTCAACTGCAATATTGTTCAATATTCTAGAACAAGTTCTGACATATGACTTAAACATCTTCTTGGTTGTTGATGCCCATTGCCAAGAAGCGATCCATCCAAGATGAATCTTTGTTCTGGCAGGAGGCTTGTTTTTGAAGCATCTGTGTGAAGAATGGGTGTGCCGACCACAATGCTTGCATGGGTGAAGATCAAAACAGTGATCTTTCATATGGCTAGCTCGATGACAGTGTTGGAATTTCACAATTTGTTGTTGCTGCTGTGGAAGAGGAGCAGAATCTGGAACAACTGAAGGTGAATTGTCATGAAGAAATTCGACACTCTGAAATTTGATGGGCTTGGAGTTGTCCGGAATATGAAAGGACAACTCCTTGTCATATCCAAGACCTGTTCAGTGCATGTTATGAACAAGCTCTTCCCAAGGTCTGATGATGGGCTTGGGAAGTGAAGCATGAGCTTCTGCATCTGTATACAAATATGCTTTTGAACTAGGCACTGAATGTGAATTAACCGCAACATTATTGTCTTGCTGCTTATAGGAGTCTGTTTCAATTTTCTGAACAGAAACAAGTTCAAAATGATGACTCCACTATTGTAATTCTTCTCGCTGAAACTGAGGCTCAAGCTGCAAAAAAACTATCTTGTCTTGTGCATTTTGTAGACATATTTGAATTTCAGAGATAGAGTCTTTGTTGATTTGGATTGTGTTATCAGTAGCTGAGTGTATTAGAGTATTTAGCAACTCTAATACTCCATTAAGTGTGGCCATTTTTAAAACAAATCAGGCTCAACAAATAGGCAAAATTATTTATATTGTAATGGTGCCAACAATGAAAAACCCAATGTTGCTCAGCAAACTAGATCAAAATAGTTCAATCATAACCTTCCTTTAATGCGATCAAAGATGGATGTCGATGAAAAATATATACAAGACCCAAATGTTCCTCACATCCTCTTGTCTGAGTAGGTGGACTTCAAGGTCCACTGGCGCTTCAGAGCTCAAGGGTAAGAAAATGAATTTAACCTCGGTAGACTAAGTCTATTAGAGAGAATAAAAAATATGACTTGGAGGAATGGTGCTATATCACATATGCAAATACATTTTCTCTGGATTGTGCATATATTTACCTGTTTGTCGTGCCTTCCCTTTATTTCTGTGTCAAACTCCAGCTCGTTTTCGTAATTTTTTTTTATCTTTCACCCTCCGCTTCCTCTGTCGGCTTTGTGCACCTTGTGTTTTCCACAAATCCGATCCGAGGGTCGAATCCCTCTTAGAGAATTATAGGCACTCGATCCTAAATATCAATGCGTATGGAGGGAAGGGAGCATGCAAGAGGGAAGATGAGGGGACGGAGGGAGGGAGGGCGGGTGGGGAGAGCAGAGTGAGGGGAGGTGCAGATGGAGTGAGGTGAGCGGGAGTAGAGGAGTTGGCAGGGGAGGGAAGCCACAGAGGGAGGGGAGGAGCAGCAGCGAAGGGAGGGCGAGTAGTGAGAGGTTGATGAAGGCAGGGCCGAGGGTCGCGGAGCTACAAGGAGGCAGGCCGAGGCCAAGGCCAAGGTGCAAGAGGGAGGTCGAGTGTCGAGGGAGGTGTCTATATATGTGGAGGAGGGTCGACTGTGAAGATCGGCGTAGTGGAGGAGCGCAATCGAACTAACTGTGCGGACGTGGAGCTGAAATATGGAGTTGGTGACTAGAGAGAGTGACCAATACCAATAAAATAGTTGTAATTTACCTGGCCATGGTTTCAAATGCAGATGTCGTGAACCTGAATGTAAGTACATCAACCTCCACAAGTCATGCTCAATAGCTCCCATTGTGATTAATTCATCTCTCGCTCATTACCAACATACACTCCTTCTAACGCCGTGGAGTTGAATCGGTGGAGCGCTCACTTGAACAGAGCGTAGAGGAAGGATACCAGCAGAAGGCATGGGAGACGATGGAGAGGCCAGCGCACGGGTCTCAAACAATCGAGTTTCCTGTCCACAACCTTCAGCTTACACGTCTCATGGTTCTTGGCTAATAGTTTGCGATGGGCGATGTAGTGAGGGAACTCGAGGGGGCCAGGCAGCACGCAGCAAGGAGGTCGAGCTGCAGTGGGGAGGCCAGGCAACAGTGGTCGAGGGAGCAGAGCGAAACGCCAAGGTTTGAGCTCAAGAGGCGTAACTCCCAGGAGAGCCAAGCACTGAGGAGGTAACTCGCAGGATATGGGAGCGCCGAGACTACGTAGGTAGAGAGCCATGGGAGGTGCAAGAGCAACGCGTAGGTGGGAGGCTGAAAGGCCAAGCACCAACGGTGGAGGCAATGAGCAGAGGTGTGGCAGAAATGACACTTTAGAGGCCCTCATTTTCCTGTTGCTCCTTCATTTCGTACGATACATTTGAGTCACGTGACTGTCCAACTTCTCTGTAATTTTCGTACAGCATAGAAGAGGCTTCTCTCTCTCCCACGTGTGAATCTGGATGTCGGAAATATGGATGATGCCGAAAATGGATGTCGGAAATATGGATGCCGAAAATGGATGTCGGAAATATGGATGCCAAAAATGGATGTCGAAAATATGGATGCCGGAAATGGATGCCAGAAATATGGATGTCGGAAATGGATGCCAGAAATATGGATGCCGAAAATATGGATGATGCCGGAAATGGATGTCGTAAATCTGGATGTCAGAAATGGATGCGGGAAATGGATGCCAAAAATATGGATGCGGGAAATTGATGTCGAAAATCTGGATGCGGGAAATGGATGCCGAAAATTTGGATGTCGGAAATATGGAATGGAAATGGATGCCGGAAATTTGGATGCCAAAAATATGGATGCCAGAAATCTAGATGCCGAAAATATGGATGATGCCGAAAATATGGATGCCGAAAATCCTTTCGTTGACTTGCGTTGATTGTTTTGGGAGTTGTCTCATGAGGTGTGTATGACACTAAAGGAAGTTGGAAGAGCTGGTTTGACCAACCAAAGTCTTTGTTGGCTAGGGCATCCTGTTGACTGTTGTAACAAATATTTCTCTCTATCTTTGTTGGACAAGAAGAATTGTAAATTATGATTTATTATATTGGCTTGTCTTTTCTCGATCTATTATTATGTTCTATTAGCATTTATTTTCAATGATTATGTGATTGCTAATTTGAATTGGGCCAATAAGAAATATTGAATAAACTGCTTTAAGCATAGAACATACCATGGTTATCTAAATTTAACTTGGTATCAGAGCTAAGGTGAAGACAAAGCCCAAGCTGGTGTGAAAATAAATCACCAAAGAAGTTGTCCTATCAAAGACCAATGGCCTCCACATACAAGGGTTTCAAGGGTGATGATAAGCTGACTAATAAGTCTGATTATCATGTCTGGAAGATGTCTTTGGATTTGGTATTGGAAGGTCAAAAACTCATGGACTATGTGCAGGGAAGATAAATGAGCCTCCATCAAATGCACCCGATGCCACAAAGACAAAGTATAGAAAAGGGGAAGTCAAGGTGAAGATGATCATCAAGGATTTTATTCATAAGCACTTGGTTGCTTATATCTCCGAGCTAGGTACATCTAAAGAGATGCACGATAAGTTGGTTAGCATGTTTAGGGCTAGCAATGTTAATCAAGTTCTTTTCTTCAAGAACAAGTTGAAGAATATCAAGAAAGGCAAAGAAGAATCCATTCAATCCTATTTTATGAGGCTCATAGAAATCAGGAATGATCTCTTTGCTATTGGAGAAGAAGTAGTTGATCAAGAGCTCGTTATCATTGCTCTTGGAGGACTCCCCTGTGATTGGTATGTATTCAATACTACTATTCTTAATAATAATGTGATTCTTGATTTTGATGAATTTTTGACAAGATGCACTCAAGAGGAGACAAGAATGATGGAGAGAGACCATCCCTCAAATGGGAATGGAGGTAACCCTACTGACTTTACCGCTCATGCAAAGAAGAGGAAGGCTCCCTCTAATCGAAGTGGAAATGGTCAACCTTTCAAGAGGTCAAGGAATTCCAGGTATGATGAATCTAAACTTGTTGATAATAAGAGAAATGAATATATTCTTGTATCTGACCTCTCTACTGCATCTCCTCCTGACACCCTGGATGTTTGGGTGATTGATAGTGGTGCTTCAAGACACCTCACTGGATATAAAGAATTCATTTCTGATTTGATTGAGAAGGATACTAATTTGAAGATTATCCTTGGAGACAATGCCACCTATCCCGTGAAAGGGATAGGGACTCTGATCCTTCATCTAACTCAAGGTCAAGTCCTTCGCTTGCAAGATGTGTTGTACATACCTGATTTGAAGAAGAATTTAGTTTACATTTCGGCAATGGAAGACAAAGGATTCAAAGCGGAATTCATCGATGGAAAGGTACACATCTGGAAGAAGAACTTCAATGAAGATCTTACTATTGGTTTTAGAGTTGATATGCTCTGTCAAGTTGGTGGAAGTCCGTTAGGGGCCATGACATGTGACACAACTCTTCAAACTGAGCTATAGCACCGGAGGTTTGCACACCTTCATTACAAAGCCCTTCTGATGCAGGGGCATTAGACACTAGCCAGCAATGTGGGAGGTTTTGTCCACATGTTGTGGCTAGGAGGGTGCGAAAACATTTGAGTTGTAACAGCTAGGTGTCAATACCTCAGCTGACTGTTTCATTTAGATTAGTTAGAATCCATAGAAGTCGAATAGGTTTAGATTCGATCCTCTGTCATGTTTCAGTTAGTTGAATTATTGTAATTAGGCTTTTTTAAACGGTCCTCACAGAGGAACCGAAGAGTCATATGTTAATGTATATAATTTGTATTCTCCGGATGTATGGAGGGGAGGAGAAAAAGGGCCGAGAGGTTTCTGCAATAAAATCTGTGTATCAAACAATGGCTTCCAATTAAGTGAGTTTCCGTTCCCGTTGATTATCTAACTGTCTTGAGTTGTTATTCGTGAGGAAATTTGTTTGATTATGAGGCGATTGAACATTGTCTTGTATGTAACTGTTGAACTGAGTCGTTGTACAATTTCGCATCACTGTGCCCATTATTTCCTTTGACTTGTTTGAATAGTTGAATTAATCCCAACCGCAGGTGAGATCTGTGTGAAAAACGCAGCCGCTGAACTCTGTCCCGAAATAATAAAAACCCCGCTTAATAAGAAGAGGAATTGTTCCGCTGTTGATTGAGTCCTAAACCATGGCTAGACACGAGTTAATTGAATTAAAAGGCTAGCGCAACCCCGGACAAACTTTGGTTAGTCACTGTTCAAAAACCACGAGCGGATTTACAAAGCCGGGTTACCCATATCGCACCGCTTTTGTGGAGTAGGCGGTATTTTCTGAATGCGAGCGATTCCATAGGGTATGCGACACGTGGCGAGGGGGACCCACGGAAAACCGCTATCATAGTGCGCCATCGCACGTTATCGTTCGACCAGGGAAGCCGAGCGATATCATGGAGAGCCGTTGATTTGGAAAGGGGCCATCAGACGGTGATCGGTTGATAAAGATGCACGGAAGATAACCAAGTACGGTACGGGCATTTGATTGGTCGATTGATCGTAGAGGTGGGGCCGGAACCAAAGGTCTATTTGAAAGTCATTTATTCAAAAAAAAGCGTTGGTTATTAATATAAAGTTCGGGAATATAAATTAAAATTCAAACATTGTGGATAATGTTTATTTATCAAATTCTACGAATTGGATAAATAAAACTCGAAGAAATCAGAGAAGACCACGTGGAGAAAAGAACGGGGTTTCAGAACAGAAATGCTGATAGTGCCACGGCTACAGTTGACCATCTCTCCTTAGGGGTCCAAAATTTAGTTTTGTTGCGTCACCTTCCCAAAGCAAGGAAGGTGGTGACAGGGATGCTCGAGTTCAAAGATGATAATGAAGGTATTTGTCAAGGTTGTGCTGAAGGAAAGCATACAAGGGGACCATTCCCCTCAAGTGTCATGAAGACATCTGATATTTTTCAATTGGTACATTCCGATCTATCTGGTATGATGCCCATAACATCCTTGGGAGGATGATTTTATTATATCACTTTTATAGATGACTTCTCCCACAAGACTTGGATATACTTCTTGAAAAAGAAGGATGAAGTGTTCAAGTGGTTTTGTACCTTCAAGGCCTTGGTGGAAAATCAAACAGGGAAGAAGATCAAGATTTTAAGGACCGATAATGGCACCGAGTATGAGTCGAATGAATTCAATGACTTTTGCAGGGAAGCTATCATTAAGAGAGAGACCACTACTATGTATACTCCCGAGCAAAATGGTGTTGTTGAAAGAAAGAATAGAACCATTGTGGAAGCTGCTCGTGCCATGCTTTATGACCAAGGTCTTCCGAAGTTTCTATGGGGAGAAGCTGCCAACACTACTGTGTATGTTCAAAATAGATACCCACATTCTGCATTGGACTCCAAAACTCCTGAAGAAGTCTCCTCTGGCAAGAAGCCTGATATCTCCCATTTTAAAGTTTTTGGAAGTCCCGTTTATTTTCATGTGCCAAAGGAAAAGAGAAGCAAGTTGGATGCTTCTGGGAATAAAGGAATGTTTGTGGGCTATAGTGAAACTTCGAAGGCATATAGAATCTATGTGCCTGGTCAAAGAGAAGTGGAGATATGCCACGATGTCACCTTCGATGAAGATGTTGCCCTCAAGAAAGTCAGGGATCTTCCTAGCTCAAAGGAAGACAAAGAAGAAAAAGAAGAAAAAGGGAAGCTGGAAGAACCGATGCTTGATGTTGAAGGTTCGATGGATACTATTGATCCACCTCCTTCAAATAAAAGATGACCCTCATGGCTTAGAGACGCTCTCAAGATGTCGAGAGACATATTGCTCCGAGAGGAACATTCCGTGAAAGAAAGAAGCCGAATAGGTACCAAGAGGTACCAAGGGTACCTAGCAGCCATGAGCACTATTGTACAATCTAAGCCTAGAACATTTGAATAAGTCGTAAAGCATCAAGTTTGGAAGGATGCTATGCATGAAGAATATGAGTCTATTATGAAGAATGATGTCTGGGATGTGGTCCCAAAACCAAAGGACACATCTGTTGTCACCTCGAAATGGCTCTACAAGATCAAGCATGGAGCTGATGCTAAGTTGCAGGAAACGTCCAACCCAGGTATGTTTCTCCTAGAAAACAAAACGGAAATGGAGAAACCCGTACCGTACGGCTGGGAAACGTGTTTCCGACTGTATTGGTACGTTTCCCGTATGGGAAACGGTACCAGTACGGCTGAAAACGTGTTTCCCGGCCGTACATAAGCGTTTCCCCTTCGTACAGTGTAATTTTTCGACTTTTTTTTAATTTTTTTTGGATTTGTGCAATTTAATATTATTTTATTCGTTTTAATTAGGTCTTGGATGCTTCTAGATGGGTTTCTAAAGTTATAAAAAGGAGATTAGCCTCATTCTCTCATCATTCACTTGGAGAACAATGATTTTGGAGAGGAGGAAGGAGGAAGAGAGTAGTGCTTCAGCTTGGGTGTTTTCACCATTGAGCAAAGGAGATTTCAGCAACAAGAGAAAGAGATTTGAGGAGCAGATTTGGAGTGCGAAGTTTCCAGCTACGGCATTCTTGGTTTTTGGCTTACCTACAACCATATTTCTCTTGTTTTTTCTAGCATTTTGGGGTTCAGCTACAGAAAATTATTTTGGGTAAGAAGCATTCAATTTCTTTGTTTTTTCTCATTGTTTTGTCTATTTTTCAAGGGTTTATGCTACCAAAATTATAAAAAACGCTTCTTATTTATAGATTTTTTTTTTTTTTTTTTTTTTGGTGTGCAGCAATGGCTTCTACCATCCAAGGTTCAAGTGCAAACCCCAAGGCCAACCCAAGGGTTGAATATTATCCTATTATCCTCTTTGGAGGCATATTGAGAAGCTGCAAAGATGTGAAGGTGGTTGGCTCATGGGAATGGCGGTGTACTCTTTGCAATAATTGTTACAACGGCTCTTACCCAAGAGTGAAGGCACATCTTTTGCATGGAGGAGGATAGGGGATTGCAGGTTGCATGAAAACATCAGACCCTATGGAAAGGAGGGAATATCAAAGAGAGCAAGATCAGGCTGATGGAATCAAAAGAAAGCATGATGATTTTAGTCAAGTAGCTAAAAATCCAGCAAACAGTGAGCCAAGGATTGTAATTGAAGCAAGGAAGAGGAGGTATTAAACAACCAGAACAACCACCATCGAAAGGGGCATCTGGTACAGTTCAAGATAGCAGGATTGCTAAACTAGGGAATGTGCAAGGAAGAGAAGAACCTAATTTCAAAGTGGCTCAGTGCATCTATGCATGTGGTCTCCCATTCAATGTTGTTCGCTCCCCTTACTGGCAAGACATGATAAGGGCAATTAACAAAGCTCCTCAAGGGTACAAGGAGCCCAATTGTGAGAAAGTTAGAACTCAGCTTCTAAAAAATGAGAAGAATCTTGTGGAGGATGTGCTATCACCAATTTGTTCTTCTTGGAGTAGCTCTGGGTTACCATAGTCTCAGATGGATGGACAGATACAACGCGTAGACCATTGATAAACATCATTGCCACTTCACCAAAAGGAGCAATGTTTCTAAAGGCAGAAGACTGCTTGGGAGAGGTAAAAGATGCAAAATTCATTGTTGATGTCATTATCAAATCTATTGAACAAGTTGGTCCTAACAGGGTGGTGCAATTTATCATGAATAATGCACCAGTATGCAAAGCTGCAGGTTTGATTATTGAGGGGAGGTATGACCACATCTTTTGGACACCCTGCATTGTCCACAATCTGAATCTGATCTTAGAGGAGATCGACAATAAAGTTCCATGGATAAAGGAACTCACAGGGGAAGCAAGGAAAATTGTGAAATTCATCACCAACCACCACCACTCTCAAGCAATATTTCGAGAGTACTCCAAATTGGAGTTGTTAAAAGTTGCTGAGACAAGATATACCTCAAACTTCATAATGTTGCTCTGCCTTGTTGAGGTTAAGCAAGCATTAGTGTCTATGGTGGTGATTTAGCTTTGGGCCGAGTGGAGACAGGCAGATTCAGAGCGAGGAACTGTGGTGCGTAGGTTGTGCCTTGATGAGGATTGCTGGAGCAAGATAGATTTCTTGCTACTGTTCACAACCCTTGCATTTGAGCTTCTTCGACATGCTGACACCGACCAACCTTTCTTAGGAGAGGTATATGATGGCATGGATTCCATGGTTGAGAAAACTATGGAAATAATTTCACAGGAGTCACCACAGCTTTTGTTTGTAGATGGTCAGTTTGCCGAATTAATCAAGAGAATCATTGTTGACAAGCGGAACAATTTCAACACTCCATTGCATACTTTAGCACATGCCTTGAACCCAAAATTTTATGATGAGGAACTTATTGCTCAAAGCAATGGGAAGAGGAAGGCACCCCATAAGGATAGAGAGGTGGCTAATGGGGTGAAAAAAGCCCTTATGAGAATTTTTCCAGCTCATCTACACAGGGAGGTGAAGGAAGAATTTGCCAGTTTTGCTGCAGGTATAGATGATTATTCAGATATATCATCTTTGGAGGAGAGAAGCACCATGAATCCAGTTAGGTGGTGTACATCTTTGGAGGAGAGAAGCACCATGGAGCAAATGGTGTACATTTGCAAAACCTTGCCGTTCACGTCCTTTCACAAGTGGCGAGCTCTTCGTCAGCAGAAAGGAATTGGAGCACCTATGGTTTTATTCATTCTGTGAAGCACAACAGGTTGGGCCCACAGAAGGCAGAGGATCTTGTTATGTGCACTCCAACCTTCGACTTGCATCTCGTCGGGGTCTAGAATATGGCAATGGTCCTTCTAAGGAGTGGGATGTGGAACCAGAAAATCTTGATTTGGATCTCTCTCTTGCTGCCTTGAATATTGAGGACCAGGATCATAGAAGTGGAATTGGCCAAACATCTTCTTCAGCTACACCATCCACTACTAAGCATGTTTCTGCTACTATATTTGATGAGGATTCTGATAATGAGTATTAGTCTTTTGACTTTACTGTACTTGCAACCTCATATATATAATAAAGGCTGATTTTGAGATTTTGATATATTATAAAGGTTCGTTTTGGAGGTTCCGATATTGCTATTTTCATTATGTGTCTATTATCAATGATCATTCATGAGTAAATGTGTTGTAACTTGTAAATTTGTAATAGTTTATGCTTTGAATTTATGATTTATCATGTATGTTTTAAACTTGTATGATTTCACATAACATTTCTTAAATGTCCTAAATTATAATATAATTTAAATTATATATATATATATATAGATACCGTGTTTCCCCATTTCCAAAATTTGGGGAGGTTGTGTTTCGCTTCGTTTCCCGTCTCGGAAACTCGTTTATGTTTCCCCGTTTCGTGCAACTTAGGCTGATGAAAGTGTTGAAAAGTACAAGGGAAGATTTGTTGCCCGTCACTTCTCTCAAAAGGAAGGTATAGATTATGACGATATATTTGCACCTGCTGCCTGCTACACCACCATCCGATCGATCACTGCCCTTGCTGCAACGCAAGGATGGAGTCTCCATTAGATGGATGTGAAGACTGCTTTCTTACATGGTTCAATCAAGGAAGAGGTTTATGTGGAGCAACCTCTGGTTCGAAGTCCAAGATAGAGCCACGTGTATGCAGGTTGAAGAAAGCCCTCTATGGGTTGAAGCAAGCCCCCAGAGCTTGGTGTGAGAGGATTGATAGCTACTTGATGAAGTCAGGCTTCACTTGAAGTGATGTTGATCCAAACCTTTATTTTAAGGTTGATAAAGATAGGCCTCTCATTCTGGTTCTCTATGTGGACAATCTCTTCCTGACAGGTGCTGACCCTCTTATTCATCAATGTAAGAGGGAGCTAGCTTCTGAGTTCGAGATGAAGGACCTAGGACTGATGAACTATTTCCTACGATTGGAGGTTTGGCAAAAGCCAGGTGAGATTTTCCTTTCTCAAGGAAAATATGTTGTGAAGCTATTGGAGAGATTTGGGATGGTGGATTGTAAGTCTGTGTCGACACCGATGGAACTCAACTTTAAGAAGTTGTGGAAGCGTTGCTAGGCCCGAGCTGGGAAATCCCACCGAGTATCAACAACTCGTAGGGGCCTTGATGTTCTTAGTGAACTCATGTCCGGAAGTATGTTTTGCAGTGAACACTTTAAGTCAACATATGGTTGAGCCTCATCACATTCACTAGATTGGTGCCAAGAATCTATTGAGATATCTTCGGGGCACAATCAACCATGGGCTGAGATACATTTTCGGGAGTACGAGGCTCCTTGGATATACTATGTCGATTGGGCAAGCAGTGTGGTGGATCGTAAGAGCACATCTGGATGTTGCTTCACCCTAGGTTCTACTTCGATCTCTTGGATGAGCAGGAAGCAAAAATTGGTTTCTTTGAGCACTGCTGAGGCCCAATACATTGCAGCGAGTATGGCCTGTTGTGAAGTTGTTTGGTTGAGAAAGCTCTTCAGTGAGCTATTTGGGCATGTGCTAGATACCACCGTTAGCCTTTGTGATAACCAAAGTGGGATTCGTCTTTCTGATAATCCCGTGTTCCACGACCGATCCAAGCATATTGATATTAGGTACCACTTTATCTGGGATATGGTACAGCGGGGCACCGTAAGGCTCGATCACATTAAGATTGATGAGCAGGTCGCAGATATTCTCACAAAGCCCCTAGGGAAGATCGAATTCTTAACCTTCCGTGAGAAGCTTGGAATCATGGACAGACCCTATTGTGAGGGTCCCGTTTGAGTTGGACTATGAGCTCTGGGAGCTCCAAGGAGCTTGGGGATAGCTTCTTGGAGCTATAAGCAGCCACGGGGCTAGGTTCGTCGAACCTTGTTGGTGTGCTATACTTCCCCACCGTTATGATATTGAGTTGGTTCACCCTCTCTTTGATCTACGCCCTGCATGCATCATACCCATGGAGTTTTGGACTCATGGAAAGTACCTCTCATTTGGCCAATGAGGTGGGAAATGTGGATAGAGACCAATAGCATGACCGATGGATGCATCGAGGATTGTCGTACTCTCTATGTCTAGGATGGGATGTATCCAACCACTTGATCTGGGATCAAGTCTGGATGAGGTTCTTACCTCTAAACTGACTTCGGGTCAGTATGCGACTCTCTTGAGTCCCATTGAGGTTTTAACCTCTAAGCTGACTTTGGGTCAGCGGAGTGTGTTGTCTTTGTGACTCACTCTCGTTGTCCAAAGAAGAGCCAGCAAAGCATGTTACAACAGGATGACATAGAAGTGAAGGATGATATATGACAATACATTATGGTACTGTATGACAGGATGGCACGGGTGGACATATGGAGTTCTCCCTAATTGAGAGGGAGTGTTAATTTTGGGCAACTAGGTCCAAACTCCATGTTGCATTGCTCATATGATGAGGATTATATTTTTGTGGATTTCTCTTTTAGAAAGGTGCAATATTGATCTAAAGATCATCTTGTTTGGATGAGAAAAACTTATATTTTGTTTTTATTTTCCACACATGTGCAATTTGTCAAGGTCGGCCTGAATTGTAATGTAGGCTCACAAGCCCAACAGATGTGTCACACACCCTCATTGATGGATATAAATTAGAGAGACTTGATGCTCATTTGATCATCATCTCATCACACACATTCCTCATGATCTGATTGGTTCAGCCTAGAAGAGGCCTCTCTCTCTCCCATGAGTGAATCCGGATGTCGGAAATATGGATGATGCCGAAAATGGATGTTGGAAATTTGGATGTCGAAAATATGGATGATGCCGGAAATGGATGCCGAAAATATGGATGATGTCGGAAATGGATGCCGGAAATCTGGATGTCGAAAATATGGGTGCCAGAAATATGGATGATGCCGGAAATCTGGATGCCGAAAATATGGATGTCATAAATCTGGATGCCAGAAATCCTTTTGACTTGCGTTGACTGTTTTGAGAGTTGTCATATGAGGTGTGTGTGACACTAAAGGAAGGTTGATCTTGTATGTGTTTGACTGAACCTCCGAGAGGTTGGAAGACCTGGTTTGACCAGCGAAAGTCTTTGATGGCTAGGGCATCATGTTGATTGTTGTAACAAACATTTCTCTCTATCTTTGCTCAACAAGAAGAATTGTAAATTTTGATTTATTATATTGGCTCGTCTTTGGTCGATCGATTATTATGTTCTATTAGCATTTGCTTCCAATGATTATGTGATTGCTAAACTCAATTGGGCCTATAAGAAAGATTGAAGTAAACTACTTTAAGAATAGAACATACCATGGTTATCTAATCCATTGTTGCAGCACCAACGGCCAATATTAAAACATAATCGATGGCTAGGATCATCTTTGGATTGATCTGTGTGAGTTTCTCGACTATTGTCTCCTTATCTCAATTAACATTGTCTAATTAACCATATTCCTTAAGTTTAGACTTAGGAGATATTTAAAAAATAGATATTAATCAAATTGAGACACTTCTAGGTGGAATTTCCAAAAACAATTTCTGGGTTATGGAGATCTCATGTATTCTAGTCTCCCCACCAAATTTTGTGGCTATAACACATCTGATGCTACAAAAACTAACACTCCCTCTTAGCAAGGAATGTGTTCTAGTGTTGCACACCCTGCCACAACACCTTGTCTCTGCATCATCTCCTGTCAAGTTGCTGATGTCTAACCACTGCTGCCCATCAACCATTGCACAACTCTGATATATATTGCATATGTGTTGCTGTTGACACTGCCATACTACTTCCAACACTGCAACTGCAACATCTGCAACTGAAAAACATCCAAAATATTGAATTATCTGTGATCGGTATGATGCATCTGCCACCTAAGTCCTAGCTACTACTAGCTACTACACTGTCACTGGACACTCTGCGCTACTACTGACTCTGCACTGTGCCACTTGCACTGTTGTCAACTCTGCACTGCACTCCCCAACATCTGGCTGTTGCTAAGCTCTGTAACTGTCACTCTGGCCTGACTGCATCAACTGTCACTAATCCATCCTGCTACTACACTGTCGCTGGACACTCTGCGCTGCTACTGACTCTGCACTGTGCCACTTGCACTATTGTCAACTCTACACTGCACTCCCCAACATCTAACTATTGCTAGGCTCTGTAACTGTCACTCTGGCCTGACTGCATCAACTGTCACTGACCCATGCTACTACTGAATATTGTGGGCCCCCCGTAGCCAGGTATTGATCTAAGAGGTGGACTCCTCAAGGATCCTACCCATCTTTAGCTCTCTGCGGCTACAACTCCAAGTCACCCCACCTCACTCCTGGAGATATATGGAAAATCATAGCAAAGTCTTCCTCCAATCTAGAGGACAACCTATCGATCTCTGTTGAAGCTGCCTGCTACTCATGCTTCTCCTCCTTGTCCTTCTTCCCAAAAGAACACTAGGTACTATAGTGGCCAAACACGCCACACCTGAAGCATTTGACATTTGACAGTTCCTTCTTCTTTCTTTGCTCCACCTGCCCCTAACTAGGACCCTTAGATGTGAGGGCCACATTCTCCTCCTCCTTCACCATCTTTGATCCGCTGCTGCTACTGCCACTGATGGAGCTCTTTAATAGAGCTCGCTTCAATTTCTCCTGCAGCAAGTTGACCCACATCCTGTCCCATTCTAGTAACTTGTCTCTACCCAATAATCTTTGGACAAAGACCTGTCAGTCCTCTGAGACACTGTTGAGTGCCAATCTCACTAGTTCTGTGGGTTGAGGCATTGCCCTAACAGCTGGCAGTTGGTCTCGGGCCTCTTGAATTCTGGTAAGAAAGGGATCTATTCCTTCCCCTTTCTACATCTGAATGCATCTCATCTTCTCCTCTAGGAATATCTTTCGTTGCTCAGAAGTTCCCTAGTATAACGTGGAGAGAGCATCCCACATCTGTTTGGTAATATTTTGACGGTTATGTGTGAGATTATATAATCTCGGACTCCATCCAAGATTAACCACTTCGCCCACGCCATTTCCTTCCTATATTCCTTGAGTTAATCTACATCTTGAGGAATTGCCACAACATTATCAATGTAGGCTTTCAAGCCATATTCATCTAGAAGGAAGGACATCCTAGCCTTCTAGATGACATAGTTGGAAGCTCCATCCAACCTATCTTGATCACGAAGACCTGCAGTGGCCATCTCAAAGAATTGTCGAAAACTCCCTCTTTCCCTCTGCTTGGTTGTAGCTCTGGTGCTCACACTCTCGGCTGGAATGTGCAAATTTGCTAGCGACTATGCCAATCTACCTGAAAAATTCGAACTTTTGAGACTCAAAGCTCCTGAGTAAAATTTTCCCTCTCTTGTGTGTCCTTCTCTCTCTTCCACCCGACGTTGGCTCTACTCTAGAGAACTACTACAAAAACCTCTATGTCTAGCCAGAAATCTGCCCAACGAAAAATTTGAGTTGCTCCCTTGTTAATTTTGGGTAACTAGGCCCAAACTCCATGTTGCATTGCTCATATGATGATGATGATATTTTTGTTGGATTCCTCTTTCAGAAAGGTGCAAGATTGATCTAAAGATCATCTTGTTTGGATGACAAAAACTTATATTTTTTATTTTATTTTCCACACATTTGCAATTTGTCAAGGTCGGCCTTAATTATAATGTAGGCTCACAAGCCCAACAGATGTGTCACACACCCTCATTGATGGATATAAATTGGAGAGACTTCATGCTCATTCGATCATCATCTCATCACACACATTACTCATGATCTGATTGGTTCATACAGCCTAGAAGGGGCTTCTCTCTCTCCCACGTGTGAATCTGGATGCCGAAAATATGGATGATGCCAAAAATGGATGTCGGAAATCTAGATGCTGGAAATGGATGTCGAAAATTTGGTTGCCACAAATATGGATGCCAGAAATGGATGTCGGAATGCCAACAATCCTTTTGTTGACTTGCGTTGACTATTTTGGGAGTTGTCACATGAGGTGTGTGTGACACTAATGGAAGGTTGATCTTGTATGTGTTTGACTGAACCTTTGAGAGGTTGGAAGAGCTGATTTGACCAACCAAAGTCTTTTCTAGCTAAGGCATCCTATTGACTGTTGTAACAAACATTTCTCTCTATCTTTGTCGGAAAAGAAGAATTGTAAATTTTGATTTATAATATTGGCTTGTCTTATGTCGATTTATTATTAAGTTCTATCAGCATTTACTTTCAATGATTATGTGATTGCTAATCTGAATTGGGCCTATAAGAAA
The DNA here is from genome assembly GCA_034641835.2 of Pinus albicaulis. Taxonomy (NCBI): domain Eukaryota; kingdom Viridiplantae; phylum Streptophyta; class Pinopsida; order Pinales; family Pinaceae; genus Pinus; species Pinus albicaulis. The sequence goes on along the minus strand of CM076579.1, from coordinate 1,408,306,226 downwards.
GATTGAAGTAAACTGCTTTAAGCATAGAACATACCATGGTTATCTAAATTTAACATCCCTCTACCTCTGGAATCACTTAAACTAGAAAGATCGAATTTTTCTCCCTCTTTGCTCAAAAAAATCAAACTTCCTCATGAAACTCGACTTGCCTATAAAAAAGATTGCGTTGCTCTAGGGAATTTCGACCTGCTGCTCTTACTGAACGGCAAAATTCCTTCTTTCACCTCTGAGCTCCCCGACTGATCAACTGCTCTTTGATACAAAATTCTCCAACTAGAATCCTATTCCAGCAACTGTGATTATTTCTCCTAATTGTTAATTAAATTTAACAATCTATTTGCTATGACAAATACCAAAATAAACACACTACAACCTTCACAAATAAAATTCTACAGAAAAATAAAATGTTGGAAGCTGAGAAATGCTAGCACACACACATTAAATTAACACCCCAAGAAAAACCCAATGCGGGAAAACCGATGCAGCAATGAGGGTTTTTATAATTATGCAACAATGAAATTGAGTACAATCGGGATGGATAAAACTGGCAATCGACAGCAAGAAAATTGGGGCAAAATTATTGAAGGGAATTATCCTTCCTCCATAAGCACTCTCGGCACAAACTATCTACAAAAAAATTATCCTCTTGAAGCTTTTGAGTGTCCCTCTACGCTGGACTACTCGGTCACTATGATGTCCGGCCTCTGACTGGTATTTGATGAGGTCGTTTTGCCTTCCATTGCTAAGGAAATCATCTCTCTGGCCCTCTGGAACTTTTGCCCGACCTCTGGAACTGAGAACAAATTTCTCTCCAACAAATCAAACTGCTCTCTCTGAAACACTACGCAAATCCCTCTTGCTACAGCCTCTCCGAATCTAAAAAACTTCCTCCGAATCATTATCCCTCACTGCGTCGATCTCTGGCTCTCTCCGGCTACTACTTTGGAAATCCAACTGCTTAAGTGTGTTCTTCATCACCACATCAAACTCCTCCTATAATCCATTGTTGGAGAACCAACAGCTAGGATCATCTCTGGATCAATCCGTGTGAGTTTCTAGACTATTCTCGCTTTATCTCAATTAATACTGATTAATTAACCATATTCCCTAAGTTAAGACTTAGGAAATATTTAAAAAACAGTTAATAATTTAATTGAGACAATTTAGGCAGAATTTCCATAAATAATTTATGGGTTCTAGAGATCTCATGTATTCAAGCCTCTCCACCAAATTTCATGGCTAGAACACATCCAATGCTATAAAAACCAATGTTGCAAACATCAAGATAGGGATTAAATCGACGAGGGGGTCAATTTTTTTAATATATAAAACATCCAAAACATAAAATAAATGCATTGACACATAAATATGAAAAAAAAACTAATATATAAGATGTGTAATATCATGTTTAGTGCTACATCACACATAACAATGAATGATGTCCTGAATACTAAGTCCTGAGTCCTGAGTCCCAACTCAGCCTCAAAATATCAACAAAAAATATAATAATGTATCTCATGTCATGAGTCATAATGTCATATACAAAGGAATGAAGGATTTGGTGTGGCTCGCAATGAACTCTGTTGTGCTCTAGAGCCTGAAGCACTAGGAGCCAAAGGAGGTAGACCACGTCCTCTACTGGTGACAGGGGCAGGTGGTGTCACCTCCTCCTACTGCTCCTCCTCCTCCTCCTCCTCCTCCCCCTCCACTACATCATGCTCTATCCAATCAGGGGCTAACTCTATGATAGGCCTCTCGGCCTCAATCCTCCATGCAGCAGTGGTGTCAATCGCATCTAAAGAGATGGCCTCCATATCAGGTGTCCTCTCAAATTGTCTCACCCACAATCTAAGATTGTAGTGGACATAGACCATGTCATTGAGGCGTTGGGACTCCAACCTGTACAAGGGTCATAAATTAATAAATTATATAATATATATTATAAATAATAAATTAATAATTATAAAAAAAATATTTAATTAATTCCAAAAATCAATTGGAATATTTTAAGTTTTTAACCTGTTGCGTTTTTTTGTGTGTATTTTTTCAAATACACTCCAGTTGGGCTCGCATCCTGAAGAGCTACATGTTTGGATGAGTATTCTAATGGCAAGCCTTTGGAGATTTGGTATTCTGCCATAATAGCTCATCCACCATATACAACAAATAAGATAACCTTATAAAGTTATAAACATAAGAAAAAATTTAAAATAATGAAAATTTGAAATTTGAAAATTGAAGCAAAGTATGAAGTTAAGAACTTGAAGAGACAATGAATTTTGAAACAATCTAAATCTTACCTGGCATTTTAGTATTCCTATCGTGGACAGCCATGTCAAAACTCAATGTGCCACCTGCCATTCTGTATATCTCCATTTCTTTGAAGATATCTCCATGTTGTGTTGGAGATGGCATTATCTTCTGAACACAAGTGAAAAAGCCATACATGACCTCAGCATCAAATAAGAAACCACAGGAGTAAGCAAATTCGGGGTTCAGGAAGATCCCTGCAGCATGAATGGGATGATAGAGTGTGTTGTTCCATCACTCATCACTCACTTCCCATACAAGAAGTTGTTTCTGAAACTCCTCATCCCCCTTATCTTCTTAGTAGCTCTGAATGGTTTCTTTGGCCCTATCCATGGCTTCATACAAGTAGCCCCCTGCGAGCTTCTCTCCATCAACTAATCTAAGAACCTTTACAAAGGTTCAATAATGTTGAACACCTTCTGCACTCCCGCCCAAAAGCTTTTCTGATATGAAACTAACATGCATATGGCCACTCCTTTGAAAGAAACATTCTCTTCACATCCCACATAAAATTCAAGAGGGATTGAAGAGATATGAAACTGGTGGAAAACCGTATAATGGCAAGGCGCACCAACTCCTTATTGTTGGTGAATGTTCTCATCAAATGAAGCACAGATGCATGATTATATATAAATTTTGTAATGCTCTTTGATAATTCAACAATATATTTGACAAAAGGAATTTTTCCTATGTCCTCCAACATCAAATCAATGTAGTGTGCAGCACAAGGTGTTCAAAATATGTTAGAATACTTCTCCATAAGCATCTTACCAACAGCAACATAATTTGCAGCATTGTCCATTATGACTTGGACAACATGACCCACCTCCAGAATGCACACATCCAATAAATAACATAATAATCGTGGATCTTTGACATGTGCAGATGCATCAACAGATTTCATAAACATTGTCCCCTTGGGACAACTCACCAAGAAGTTAATAAGGGTTCTACCCTTTTTAAAAATCCAACCCTCTGACATCACAGTGCATCCTGTGACTACCCATCATGCCCTTAACTCTTCCAATCTCTTGGTGCAGACAGCCTTTACATTTTGAAGAATGCAACCTCTATAGTCATCATATGAAGGGGCTTTGTACCCTGAGCCAACAACAACAATAGCATCAACTGCAGCCTGGTAAAAAGGATTGTTCCAGGAAAAAATGAAAGGAAGATCACTCCAAAGAAAAAGCTTGTCCAACAACTTGTCAGCTTCTTCCTTCTCGCTTTTTTTAATAATTGAGGAGATAGATGGTTGTGCACCAAGTGTGGTTCTAGAAAACTATGATGAGGCAGTTACAAGGTTGGGTGTAGAAGAAGCTCATGGTTAAGAACCACTACCACTCTAACAGTCACCTCCAAACCCTGACACTCCACCCCTTGTTATTTGACTCCTCAGAGTTGCCTTGGTAAGTTTAGTTGTTTCTATTCTTTCTAATGATTTGAGGGGTCTTCGGATGATTTCTGAATTGGTATTTATGCAAGGCCCTACCTCATGTCTAGGAACTTATACAAGGTGATACTTCAATCTATATACCCCCCCTATCATGTGGTGCGGCGTGCCCACATAACTTGCAAGTCAAATTTGATTTGTCAAACCCCCCAAACCCCCCATCAGGTTAAACAAATTTCCACATAGGGTCCAATTTCCTTGGCACGTTTGTAAATTTGTTGAACTCTTGAGTTTTACTGTAAGATGAAGTTTGAAATTTGAAATTTGAACCTAGGGCACAAGAAGAATTGCAAGTTAAAAAATAAAAATAAAATTTACAATTTTACATACAACATTTTGGATTTTTTCTATAAAAATCCCCTCAACTCAATGCAACAATAATGGCAAAAAATACGCATTCAAACCCAAGCAAAAATAATGGAAAGAAACTAGGAGCACAAGAAGAAATGAAAACAATAAATCTAACAACCAAATTTTTTGCATTTTTGACCAAAATAAACCCTCTCCACTTAATGCAATAACAAAAAATAAATACAACCAAATGCAAAAAAAAATCATGGAAAATACATGGTTGATAGAAACCCATGGAAAAACAAGAAAAAAAACAAAAAGAATGGTCAAATTTGATGCCCATACCTTGAAACCACGCTTTGCTGAAGAAACTTGGTCCAAACTTGAATTTTGTTGGCGTGGGATGCTAAATTCCTTCACTTTTGTCCTCTCTTGCCCTTGTAGATGACTTCACCTCCTCCTTAGCTCTCTTTCTTGCCCTCTGTCTGCAAAAATGACAAAAAAAAATCAAATTTGCAACTTATTGGGTCATTGTTTGACGGCCCCACAATATTTACTCCTCAAATCGCGATTTTTTCACAATTTTTTGAAAAAAAAAAAATCGTTGATTTCGGTTAGGCGAAAAAATCGCGATGTTTGCTTCACTGACAAAAACTAACAATACTCCATGGGTCTCCAACTAGATCAACATGTCAATACTCCATTCATAAGGGCTAGAATGATGATACAAGCCCTCCCATGTCTCCCTACGTGAGACAAAACCCCATTTGGGCCCTGGATCATATGCCAAGTGTCTGGTGCAAGTATGTAGCCGACTGGGCAATGTCGTCCAATAGCATCATCATCTTTGCATGAGGGGGGCATGAGCAAGCCAAAAATGTGGTGCTGAAAGATCCCATGGTGTCATAATCAATGCACTACTGTGGAGGAGACCCATGGCTCTCAACGCTCACCCTACAAGTGCCACCATGACCCTCTGGAGGGCTTGGATCTTGTATAGGGGGGCCAAACACAGGCGAAGACCCACCTGCAATCCTGTATTAGATCCAATGTGATCTCCTCACCTTCAAGTACAACAATTCATTAGTACATTTGAGTAAATAAGCTTACAAATCTGGGGCCCAAGTGGACACTTGATAGTGGCATGCCCTTCCAAATGGGCTTTAGAATGTATAGGTGTCCCCAAGCTCAAGAGGGAAGTTAATAATGGACCCTATTAGGTGGTTTCAATCTCTAAGGGAGTGGCAAGTCCATGGTAGATCCGTGGCAAGTGTCATGTGAAATAATGTTGGAACGAGGTGGGGTAATAGGGAAGGCTCCATGCCACATGCCATGGTACAAGGGTAGCTATAATGAGGGAAGCCCACACATGGGTGTATATATGTAGGAAGGAGAAATCGTGGTACATGAGTTACCCCAACCTTTTCTTTTCCACCATTCTTCATATACCTTTTTCCTTTTATTTAATTTTCTTTCTTTTAACTACTTGGGGCTCAAGGGAATGACGGCATGATGTGAATGATATAACAGTGAATACCCCATTAAGGTTGGGCAGTTCATTGCCAACCAGGGGGTTGGGACAATCATGGGTTCCTTAACAATGCAAGAGGCTCACATAAGGGGCTCTAGGAATTAGAGTGATGGCCATAATGATAAGTGGTAGAGCTCATGTTTAGATTTTTCCCATGTGCTAAATTTTTGTCCCAACCATCTTTTGCATTTTATGGTACACTTTCTGTTGTAAGTGGACAAATTATGCTTTTAGCTGCATCAACTTTTGGGGCATCATTCCAAGCCCGACCCAAAGTGTGGACAATGGGAGGATTAGGCTAACTCCTTGAGGACTCATTGGAAAAATGTGGACCTGTATGGGAAAAGTGTGGAAAGGGGATATAATGAGCAAAGGGCGGTGATATATGTGATGTCAGGAAGCAGGGCCAAACAACCAAAATTAGGGTTTCCCATGTAGAGCCACTCTAAAAGCTAGTAGCCAATAAAGGATATCCCATGCTAAGATACAAGATTAACCAACAAGTGCTTTTGGTTCCATTGCATTGCGATAATTTCCATTATTATTGAGCATAACTTAATTAATTATGCTTAAGGTGGCATTCTAGGAGGAATATCTGATGGAACACCTTGGGGTAATAGCTCGTTGTAACTAGAACAAGAAGATCTACCGAATAGTAGGGTGAGCAATTTACCATTTTCCCAGATTAAAAGTGACTTTAATTAGTCAATTAATTAAAAAAAAAGGGAAAATGACTATTTGAGGTGACATGTCTCCCTCTATAGTATAGCCAGGATGGGTTTCCAAGGTATGTGATGGAGTAGGATTATGTAATCAAAGGTCTTGAAGGAGTTTTGAGTGATTTTTATGGGATTTGATGGCATTCGTTAGGATGGGTTTCCAAGGTATGCGATGGAACAGGATTATGTCATCAAAGGTCTCGAAGGAGTTTTGAGTGATTTGTTAATTTTGGGCAACTAGGTCCAAACTCGATGTTGTGATGCTCAGATGGCGATGCCAATATTTTTATTGGATTCCTCTTTCGGAGAGGTGCAAGATCGATCTAAAGATATCTTGATTGGATGAGCAGAACATGTATTTTGTATTTATTCCACATGTGCAAGGTTGGCCTGTTTTATCGCACATGCATAAGAGATGTGTCACACACCCCCATAGATGCCTATATATTGAAGAGACTTGGACTTCATTTCACTCACTTTTTGGTGGAGGCATTTTCTTCTCTCTTGGATGATGATGGAGCAGCGTTCTTGGTTCCACGTTTAGGGCTTCTTGGTGCAGTGTCTTGGTGGAGTATTCTTGATGAAACGTTTTGGGGTTGTGTGACACATGTGGGTGGCTGACTTTATGAAGACTTTGCTGGTTGAAGCATCATCTCCTGGTCACCATAATGCCACCATTCTTTATCTCTGTTTTTGGCTTGTCTTCCATTGATCTATTGGTATGTTTTATCTGCATCTTACTTTCATTGTGCCCTAGAAAGTCAAAGTATATTTGCATCTAAGCATAGAACATCTTTAGAATTTAACATGATTTTTATGGGATCTGATAGCATTCGCTTGGCATATACCATCATTTGCACAATTTTCCTTTCGTTCCGTTGCATTCTAACAACTTTCAAAAAACAGAGTTATTAATGGGCCCGACTTAATCAAAATTACGTTTGACGTGATCTTTTAGGAGTAATATTTGATGGAACACCTCGATGTAATAGCTCGTTGGAACCAAAATGGGAAGATCTACAAGATGGGATGCTTAGAAGTGACTTCCAGTGGCCAGAGAGAATATTGGTTGACCATTTTCCCAGATTAAAAGTGACTTTAATTAGTCACTTAATTAAATTAAAAGAGGGGAAAATAATTAATTGGAGGAAAAATGGCCAAAAGTGACTTAGATGGAGTCAAAAAGGAGGTTCTAGAATAATAGTAAAATAATCAAAATAAGATGCTTCTAGAGACTTGGAGATCTATCTATGGAGTCTTTAAAAGGAGAAGATCATTTGGGACATCCTTGAGTTGTAATATTTTCTTGTGGAGAGGTTTGGAGAACCATGATTAGTAGCCCAAAGGAAACCCTTGGGTGATTGAGTGAGTGGGCAAAAACCCATTTCTCCCCTTGGTGAATTTATCCAGTGTTTTTAGCAGTTCAGTTTATCTTTGGAGGCCAGCTGTATCATTGTTGTATTTCTTTGGAGGCTAGTTGTATCATTACTGTATCACCTCAACCATTCTCAGTTTCTTGTATCAACTGATTTCATATTACTAAAATAAGGTTGAGTTCTTCTACATGTCTTTCTTTGTCTATTCTCAAGTTGTAGATTTAATTTCTTGTTCTTTTCATTAATTTCATGGTTCAATGTGTGTGAATTATTTGCAAATTTAATGGTGTGAATTTTGGGAGCAAATTTATATTTTTTGAAACATTATCTGGCAAAATTTTTATTTGGGTTATTTGGGTCATTACAGTGGTATTAGAGTTGAGTTACAAATTGTATTTTCCAGTTTTGTCGTTAAATTGATGGTTGAATTTGTGCAAATTGTTATTTAAATTGACTGCATTATTTGAGAAAAATTTATATTTGGGACATTATAGTGGTATCAAAACATGATTTTGGCCAGTTGTGGGTTAAAATCAAAGTTGGCGTCTTGTTGCTAAAGAATAAAGGATCCAAGTTCGGAGACTAATTGTTGCAAGTGATTTCTTAAAGTGCCAAAGAGAATATATTGGATGGAGTAATATTGGTTTGCAAGGCCGAAATTAATGATCTTGCCGAGAAAAATTATTTGTTGGGCCAAAATTATTTGGTTGGGCCAAAATATTTTGTTGGGCCGAATTTATTTTTTTCGACCGAAATTATTTTGTTGGGCCAATTTTAACTTGATGGGCCAAAACTATTTTGTTGTGTTGAATTTATCTTGATAGGCCAAAATTATTCTATTGGGCTCAATTTATCTTGACATGCCAAATTTCTCTTCCTAGGTTGAATTTCTCTTGTTGGTTCGAATTATTTTGCAGCAATTGAATTTATTTGCAGGAGCCCAGTTTATTTTCCAAAGCTAGATTTATCAATTGGTGTCGAGTTTATTTCCAAAACCCCATTTTATTTGTCGGAGTTGTATTCATTTGTCGAAACTCGAATTTATCTATTCCGCTGAGATTATTTGTTGGGGTCGAGTTCATTTCCAGGAGCTAATTTATTTATTGGGGTTGAGTTTAATCATCAATCCTTGAAAACCTAATTAATTATTCCCCAAAGGAGGTTGGGATTATCATTTCAGAGGCTGAATTAGAGTTGATTTATTTATTACTGGGGTCACAATTTTATGTGTTGAGGAGCCACTATTCGCGCTAGGTTCTTGATTTGATATACTGCTTGTATTCTTTTTTATCAGATCAATATTTCCCTTGAAGTTTATAATCTCTCTCAAATTGTTCGAAGAATTGTTTGCTCATAAACTGTTTGACAAAATACATCAAAGACAATTTTAAATTTTGTTGGGACTAAGAAACTCGCACTAAATTCGGGCTTTCCAGAGCAGCTAGAATCTACCCAAGATTTTATTGAGTTTTTATGGTTTTTGTACGAGGAGCCTAAAATTAAATTCTCAGAATTTTTGGCGTATTTACTATTGAGGTCAGAAACACCAATTCATCTTCAACAGCAACAACATAATTTTTGGGCAATGCATAGTAGTTATTTGGGTTATTTTGTTGGACTATATTTATTTTTTCTACGCCAAATTTAGCTTGTGTTAAATCTCTTGCAGAGCCAAAATTATTTTGTTGGGGTGAATTCATCTTCTTGTATTGATTTCTTCTTTTTTAGCCCAATTTATTTGTTGGAGCCTAGTTTATTTACTAGCGCCCAATTTATTTGTCGAAGCCTAATTTAATTGTTGGAGCCAAATTTATCTATTGGGACAGAATATTGTTGTGAGAATTGTGAGATTGCATGTGTTGGCTGAATGATTATATTGGTATGTTGTAGCAGCCCTTCACTGCTATGCGCGTTGTATAGTCATAGTCTAAGTATGATGATTATTGATGCGAGTAGAGGTTGAGTTAGATTTCACCCTTTCTGCAAAATGATTGGATTTGAGGAGACTTTTGAAAATCTCAGAAAAGCCTTTAATGACTTCAAAAGAAGACAATACCAGCAACAATTCAAGAAATCACTTACAATTGGTGTTTGGGGATATAATGCTTCCTTGGATCAAAGAGAAAAAAATAGGCCCTTTTCAAAGGAGGTGCATGCTATCATACAAATGGAGCAAATAAGGGATTTGCAGGAGCGAGAGCTAGGGAATTAGCTCTTTGCACTTGGATCTGATTTGACGAAACTAAAGATGACCACAAAAATTTTTCTTAATCTCGAGAAGTTAGATTCACACCTTTCTAAAGTAAGCCAATTAGATTTGAGGGTCCTTAATTGGGCACTCAAACCAATAATGCTTGCTTTGATTCAATCAATATTCTTGGAGCACCCTTGTGAAGGGGTCAACCAGGAGTCAACCTCATGTATTAGTGAGATTATTAAAATAACTTCACTAATGCTTCCCTATAATGATGACATTATGAGAAACATTACCCAGCTAATAGATGATAATCTTCAGGATCTAGGTAACATCTTGGGTCTTGCCATTGAGAAGAAGCTCAAGATCTTAGATAGCATGCCTGGAGTCATGGGTAGCAATGATGATATTTGCAAGATGTTGCAGTCCAAGTTCTCGGCCATTTGGAGGAAGGAACAGTCTGTCTCATTGGTTGCTTGCGAACTAGCTAAAAGGTTGGTTAAGAAAAATTTAAAATTGTTTCGAAGATGATTGACCTAGGAGGAGTTTCGGAGGATTGGTGGTGATCAACCAAGGAAGGGTTCATCTGCAAGGGACCTTGGGGGCCCAACCACTCCTATTTGAGTGACACAGAGGAGATGACAGGGGTAGACCAGGAGGAGAATCCTTCTGACTTTCAAGATGAGGATTCTTATTCTACAATTGAGTCCACAGGTTTTTACGAGGATACCTCTGAGGAGCATAAACAATCATATAGAGTTGTTGAGAGTGACCCTGATATGCATCTATGTGAGATGGAGGAGTATGATGAGTAGCAGATTGTTCCCATGGGAGAAGACGAGAGCAAACTGGCGAGATGAGGGACTGGTGATTTAGCATGGAGAGCACATAGAGGAGCACAAGTCAGCTAAGGAGGATGATAGGAACTGTTGTCTTGTGGTTTTTATGAACTGATAAGACAACATCAGAGTTAAGCAAATGAAGAGCGGGAATGGCTGAAGTGAAAGCCAAACACTCCAAGGACAGGTCGGGCGAACACCCCGCAGTCAAAAGAAGAAAGAGCCCTTACCAATTACCTTTTCGCATCACCAACCTTTCCGCTCGTCGCAAATCACACATCGCAGATCTTAACCTTCACCCCCCATTTCTCATAAATAAACTCCCCGACTTGTGATTAAGTCAGACCCCACCTCCGCCATGCCACGTCACCTCCACCCATCGCACTTTGCACTTCGCAAGTTTTAACTCTTACCTCCCCGTTGCTCATAACAAAAATGTCAATTTGCGATCTATGGGCGGGCCCACCTCCTTGCCACATCACCTCCGCTAATCGCACCTCGCAAGTTTTAACACTTACCTCCCCGCTTCTCATAACAAAAGCGCCAATTTGCCTGCGGAAGGGCCCACCTCCTTGCCACGTCACCTCCACTCATCGCACTTCGCACTTCGCACTTCGCAATTTTTAACATTTACCCTCCGCTTCTCATAACTAAACTCCCCAACTTGCGATTTGCGATATAAGTTGGGCCCCACCAATGTCCTGCCACGTCACCTTTCCGCTCGTCGCACTTCGCACTTCGCAAGTTATGCCATTTACCCTTCGCCGCTCATAACAAAACTCCTCGACTCGCGATTTGCTATATAAGTTGAGCCCCACCTCCATCCTGCCACATCGCCTTTTCGCCATCACACTTTGCACTTCACAGGTTTTAACATTTACCCTTCGTTGCTTATAACAAAAACTCCCAATCTACGATCTACGAGTGGGCCCACCTCCTTGCCACGTCACCCCCACCCATCGCACGTCACACTTCGCAGGTTTTAACATTTACCCTCCATTTCTCATAACTAAACTCCCCGACTTGCGATTTGCGATATAAGTTCGGTCCCACCTTCTTGCCACGTCACCAATAGCCCTTCCACGGCCTTTGTCCCGCCCTTTTCAATGTTAAACCATCCCGCTGTGTGTTAATGTCACAGGCCCCCTTCTAAAGCTCGGTCTCCGATTTTGAAAGTTAAGCACAGCATGGGTTTTTGGTGGAACAAGCACAGCTATGGTTGATTCAGTCTATCCAGGAAATCTCCGTTAAAGAGCCAGGCACGCGCAGCACGACTGGCCGTTTCATAACGGTTAATGCGAATCATGAGAACGAGGGAGTGGAGGCTTCCCACAGCAGGTGGAATCATGTGATGGAAGCCAGACACCCCACCTGTTCACAACCACTCCTTGCCACCCCATTTTGAAGATTCTAGGATTTGGCCTCCGTGGCCAACTATGTTTTTCTTTTACTGTTTGATTATGATGTCTTGCTGGTGAAATCTCGATTTCACCCAATTTTGTTTTGATTTTCTGATTACGGGAGTGATTGCTTGATGCACGCTCTGCTAGTTGGTTAGGATATTTTGATTTTCACATGTGTGGTTCAATCATGGAAGTTTATTTGATCGTAAACCCTCAGTAGAACTCTATATAGAGAGAGTTCAAAGATTAAAGAAAGGTTCTGAATTTTGGAGAATTTTGTTGTAGTTCTATATCACTATGCTCCTTGTGCTTTGAGATACATATTTGGGAGAGTTGTTTTAAACTTAATATGATATACAACATTGTTTATTTGGATTCTAGATGGAGCAATGAGTAGTATGTATCAGTATTCTTTTGTTTATCAGTAATCTCCTGTTCATGTATAATCATCCTTCATGTTCTGCTGCTTTGATGATTCATGTAATGTAGCTACCGGTGGTATGCATTTTTTATTCATGAATTCGTATATGAATAACGCTCATGTGTTAAACTTATTATGCACCCTTAATTCGCGCTACAAGAATCTCTGTTGTTGTTCATATCTCATTCATATCCACTTCCTCTGAGTTCGCGAGAGACGGATTCTTAAGAATTTAAGCCCGTCTCTCGCGGGTTCCTCCTCCTCCATTCCTTCTCAGCACCTCTACACATTTTGAAAGCTTATACTCATTGTTTCACACTCGGCCCATTTGGAAAGCTACCGAGTCATACAGCCTCCTGAGCCCTCTAGCAGTATAGGGTAATTCGCATGAACCAGACTCCAAAGTCTTCAACATTTCTGAACCACCACAACCATTACTCTCTTAATCCATATTCTGTCAGTGGAGCTACAACATCTTTTTGGCGCCGTTGTCGGGGAAAAAATTTGAATATCTTCTCCCTGGGGTGCGACATTATCTTCACCCTTCAATCAGGTGAGCACAAAGGGTTGAGAGTTGCATAGCCCTTACCTTGGCGACTCCACTATTATCAAAGTTCAAATCAGTTGCAATCTCGGCTTACACAAGGCCTCATACTTGATCAGATACTTCCCAGCTGAGAACCCCTTCTCTATTTGATCCCGAAAAGATCATATTTAAGAGAATCTGGAAGGAGAAGCAACCCAACCAGACTGACCTACCCTCATTTTCTCTAAAAGATCCACCTTCCTCATCCCAGAAAGCTGACATCTATGGCCCTGGCTACACAGCTTGTGTACTTGAGTATCCTCTAGAAACCTCTGTTATAGCCAGTTCAGCCATAAAAGACAAAGCTGAATCTGCTGATACTTCTCTGCCTCCCTTGCACCCTACTCCCGAGGCTAAAGAAGTTAAAGAAGTTGCAGCACTCCAAAGCTCTTTACAGATAAATATCCAAACCTCTACTCAGCATATACCTGTTATACCTCAGCCAACTCATCCTCATAACTTACCACCACCACCACCCCTCATGGTTGTGCCTAGCTTCCTCCTCAACAAGTATGCCCCATTGGCTCTACCTCAAGAACTAAATGACATGCCCCAAGATTATCTAAAGCTCCTGCCTCATTTCACCAGGGAAGATAATACTTCGGTGCAGAGACATTGAAAACTTCTACACCTCTGTTGAGAATGTGAATGTAGAGCACTTAGATGTGGTGTTAAGGCTTTTCGTCCAATCCTTGGATGGAGAAGCTCGGAAGTGGTTCAAGTCTCTAGCAAATGACACAGTCCACACTTGGGAAGAAATGGAAATTTTTTTTACATTGAAATGGGGAGAAAAGAGGGACCATGGGTACGTCGTCACAGAGTTCAATGCCCTAAAGAAGAGGCACAATGAGGATGTAACCGAATTCATACAAAGGTTCAACAAACTCTACAATAATCTTCCCGCTGAAATAAAGCCTCCCCAAGTAGCTGCTAAGGTGGTCTTCGCAGGAGCTTTCGAGCCAGAGTTTGGGTTCACTCTAAGAGAAAGAAAGTCTACATCTTTGGATCAGATTCAGACTAATGCATTGGAGGTAGAAGCAAACTTTGCTTTTACTGGTAAATTTAAGGGGAAGACAGAACATGAAGCCAAAAGAAAGAACCGGGAGGAGGCTTCTACTTCAAATCAGAAGAGGGAATCACAAGAGTATAGAATTGAAGAAATGAATAAACTAATCAAGAAGATCTCAAATAAGCTGGTTAAGCTTGAGTTGGAGGACAAAAATTCACCTCCTTGTCCCAACCAAATGATTCCTAACTGTGGGTTTATTCCCCAGTATCGGAAGCCCCCTCTACAGTTGTTGCAGCGAGAAAGGAAGGAACAGCAAGATCACATCCAACCTCCTCTATACTTGGAAGGAGAATTGGAGGAACAGGTCGAGGAGATCACAGACAGCCAAGAGAATCAATTCCTCGCTTACTCCGATGATGAGGAGGGTGAACTCACACTGCAAGAGGAGCAAGAAGAGAAGGAGGTCCCTCCGAAGGATCAAGATATTGACAATTAATGCAGACAATTCGTGGATCTCATGCAAGCTCAACTCCACGAGTATGACCTCAAGTCCTTCAGAAAGAGAACCCGCGGGCAAGAACAAAATGAAGAGTCAATATCAAGAGAACAAACCCCTCCTAGTCCTGCTAGTAAAGGGAAGAAGCCATTAGAAGAGTCAACCCCTCATAAGGACGCCGCATCTACTTCCACAAAGCAAGAAACTGATCCTCCCAAAAATGAGAAGTCCACATCTATACCCCCGAAACTGCCCAACCCTCCTAAAGAGCAGTTCAAAGAAGCCATTACAAAAAAAGGACCCACACCCTTTAATATCCAAGAAGAATAACCCATGGTGGATTTTGGACCGCACGTAGAAAACCAGTTCCTAGCCTATTCTGAAGAAGAGGGAGGCGAGCTTACCCTCCATTAAGGGGAAGAGATGGAGTGTTTCCTAGAGGACAACACTAAAAATCAGCAATGGTTTGGTAATCCAGAAACAGCAAAACTAAATTGTCTAGATCCATAAGAACATCCTTAGCAAGCAGCATTTCCTTCAGAGATTAAAGAACAGTCAGATTTGCATGATGAAGACCATCTCCCAAATTCTCTTTCAGTAATACAACAGATTGTTACAAATCATGTTCCTTCTCCCGAAATTAACGAGAGTTTGCAGCTCCTTTGCAAGCTTCTATTTGACAAAGAGAAAGATAAAGAACACTCAGATCACTTGACTACTGTGGATAGTGAGGAAAAACAATTGGTTCCCTTGTTGTTTGAAGAGAATCACTTTCAACACACAAGAAAAACAGTTGTTTGGAATGAGGTTTGTTTTCTTGTTACAAATCTTCTAGAAGATCTTATGTTGCATGTTTACCATGATCCTTTAGTCAGTGTACTGCAATCATCAGTAAAGGAAGAAGACAATGTATGTATCAAGATGTTTGTCCTACCATGGCAAGGTAAAGTTAAAAATTGGTTTGAGAATCTTCCTACTAGTATGAGCAATTTTCACCAATTCATGCAAGTTTTCCTAGGTCGGTGGGTAATCATGGGAAACGACTTTCTTATCATAGAAGAGTATGGACATTTGAAAAGACAACCTGGGGAGACAGTACAGTATTTTTCAACTAGGTTCAATAAGGTGTATCATTCAATGCCTGCTGATATAAGGCCACCCCCAGGAGTAGCTCTCTCGCACTACCCAGATGCCTTTAATCCAGAGATGGCATTTCAAGTAAGAGAAAGGGACATTTCAACCCTCGAAGAAATGCAGAATATTGCAGTTGATGCAGAAGTGAACCTGTTGAACAGAGAGGCAAAGTTTAAAGCAGAGGAAGAATTGATCCAATTTGATTTCCTGCCTTTATGCTTTGATTCATCTCAGATTTTGAAAGAGAATCCTAGTCACATTTTGGTTGATAATCACAGGGGAAATCATGAGATGTCAGTGGAACCAACACTACAGTGATCTAAAGCACTTCATGACCCAATAGTTGATACGTTGGATGGTTGGAGTTTTCAAACTCAGTTTTCATGCACACGTAATAATTTCAGAAGCTGCTATGATATGGATATGATCAAATAGTCTGCTCTATTGTCTGGTTTAGTAGAAGTATCAATACAAAATTCATCAGATAAAATGCAAATATGTTCCGAGTTGTTTGAAGACATGGGGAACACATGTGCAGTACCAAGCTATGAGGTTGGATCGATTGGGTCAACATATTCAGAAATAAGTAAGTGTATCTTGATCCAGTGGCTATCTATATTAAGAAATTTTTCATCACAAAGCCACCATACCTTTTCAGCACTTCTGTTTTGGTTCAGGTTTGCCAAGCTCCTTGCAATGAAGATTAGGCTGGGAATTTCTATCAAAAACAATTAACAGGTTTGTTCCCGAGTTTGGTGAAAAACAGTGAAAGAACAAAGTTATTAGAGCAATTGCTTGCCTGGTTACACTGGCATTATTGTATCATTTAGAATAGCAGTAATTCCAGCAGATTTGGGTAGGTAGGTGTGCAAATAAGCTCAGTACTATGAACATCTTTCCAGTTTTAGTTTCAAATTTCTTTGCAATTTGCAATTCAAGTGTGTTTCAAATTTCAGTTTCAGCTTGAGTGAGATTTTAACATTCGAGATTTTTAGGGTGCGGCAGTGATTTCCATTTTGATAGTTTGCAGTGCATAGCTTAGTTGCAGTTTCAATTCAAATTTATAGTATGCATTTGCGACTCCATGCGCCCAATAGAATACAAGCAAGTGGTCTGCGAGTTTTCGACACACTCGAACGAGTGCGTCATCCCCAATGGAGCTAATGTTGGCTTGTGGTTTTTATGAACTGATAAGGCAACATCAGAGTTAAGCAAATGAAGAGCGGGAATGGCTAAAGTGAAAGCCAAACACTCCAAGCGCGGGTCGGGCGGACAGCCCGCAGTCAAAAGAAGAAAGAGCTCTTACCACTTACCTTTTCGCATCACCAACCTCTTCGCTCGTCGCAAATCGCACATTGCAGATCAAAACCTTTTACCCTCCATTTCTCATAACTAAACTCCTCGACTTCCGATTTGCTATATAAGTCAGGCCCCACCTCCGCCATGGCACGTCACCTCCACCCATCGCACTACACAAGTTTTAACTCTTACCTCCGCGCTACTCATAACAAAAACACCGATTTGCGATCTGCGGGCGAGCCCACCTCCTTGCCACGTCACCTCTACTCATCACACTTCACAAGTTTTAACACTTACCTCCCTGCTACTGATAACAAAAACGCCGATTTGTGATTTGCGAGCGAGGCCACCTCCTTGCAACGTCACCTCCACTCGTCACACTTCGCACTTCGCAAGTTTTAACATTTACCCTCTGCTTCTCATAACTAAACTCCTCGATTTTCGATTTGCGATATAATTTGGGCCCCACCTCCGTCCTGCCACGTCGCCTTTCCGCCCATCGCACTTCACACTTCCCAAGTTATACCATTTACCCTTCGCCGCTCATAACAAAACTCCCCGACTTGCGATTTGCGATATAAGTTGGGCCCCACCTCCCTCCTACCACGTCGCCTTTCTACCATTGCAGTTCGCAGGTTTTAACATTTACCCTTCGTTGCTTATAACAAAAACTCCCGATCTACGATCTGCGGGTGGGCCCACCTCCTTGCCACGTCACCCCCGCCCATCGCATCACTTCGCAGGTTTTAACATTTACCCTCCATTTCTCATAACTAAACTCTCGGACTTGCGATTTGCAATATAAGTTGGGTCCCACAAGCTGAATCAACCATAGTTGTATGTTAATGTCATAGGCCCCCTTCTGAAGCTCGGTCTACGGTTTTGAAAGTTAAGCACAGCATGGGTTTTTGGTGGAACAAGTACAACTATGGTTGATTCAGTCTATCCAGGAAATCTCCGCTAACTGTTTCATAATGGTTAATGTGAATCATGAGAACGAGGGAGTGGAGGCTTCCCACAGCAGGTGGAATCATGTGATGGAAGCCAGACACCCCACCTGTTCACAGCCACTCCTCGGCGCCCCATTTTGAAGATTCCAGGATTTGGCCTCTGTGGCCAACTATGTTTTTCTTTTACTGTTTGATTATGATGTCTTGCTGTTGAAATCTTGATTTCACCCAATTCTGTTTTGATTTTCTAACTACGGGAGTGATTGCTTGATGCACGCTCTGCTAGTTGGTTAAGATATTTTGATTTTCACATGTGTGGGTCAATCATGGAAGTTTATTCGATTGTAAACCCTTAGTAGAACTCTATATAGAGAGAGTTCAAAGATGAAAGAAAGGTTCTGAATTTTGGAGAATTTTGTTGTAGTTTTGTACAACTGTGCTCCTTGTGCTCTGAGATACATATTTGGGAGAGTTGTTTTAAACTTAATATGATATACAACGTTGTTTATTTGGATTCCAAATGGAGCAATGAGTAGTATGTATCTGTCACAGTATTAAAAACCAGCCGGGTCAAACCAGAAACTGGTCAAACCGGTCGGTCAGACCCTTGGCCAGTCAAAACCAGTCCAAAAACCCGGTTTAATCCATTCTCTTGCCTTTTTTCCCGGTCAAACTGGTCAAACCGGTCGGTCAGACCCTTGGCCAGTCAAAACCAGTCCAAAAACCCGGTTTAATCCATTCTCTTGCCTTTTTTCCCGGTCAAACTGGTGCTAATCAGTCGGTTAAGGACAGAACCGATCGGTTTATCCATAAACTGACCAGTTCCATCCTTAACCAGCTAATCAGCTGCCAAGGCCGCAAAAGGGACCCACGCAAACTTATTTTGTCAGTTTAGGGTTGTTTTGGAGGGAAGAGGAGGGTTGTTTCCCTTCAAAAACACCCTCTCCAATCCTTTATAAGCAGGGGCAGCCTCTCATTTGTCTCAGACCATCTCATTAGAGTTAGAGGCTTGCCGCTTGAGCTAAGTAGTAACCATCATGACTCCAAAAGGCAAGGATACTGCATGGGCTCATTGTGATATGATTGATGGCAAAATGATTTGCAAATATTGCCAAAAATCTATTGCAGGAGGGGGTATTTACAGGTTCAAGCAACACTTGGTTGGGATAGGAGGCCATGTAAAGCCATGTGGAGCACCAAATGAAATAATAGGGCATATTAGGGCAGAATACCTTCAGAAGTTTGAGACTCAAGTCCCTGAACCAATAGGGAAGTTTGTGACTGGAGCAGTTGCAAAGTTTGGCAGTCGAGAGTCGGGAGACTCAAGTTCAACCAACTGAAGTCTGAGTTTGAACTTTGATCATGATTAGAAGTTTCAAGTGATAATGTTGATCATTAATTAGAATTTAGTAATATCATATATGAAGATTTGTAGTAGATTGTCACTGTACTATGTAGGCTAATGGCCTCAATGCTAATAGCTTGTAGCGTTGTTTTTGGACTTTATGGGTCATTTGGAGCCTCATTGCTTATGTATTTTTTCGATGATATGTATTGCACTTGGTGCCATTTTGATATATTCACCTTTACATGGTATATAAATGAGAAAACTTTGCATATTGTCTCTATTGGCTTGGAATCATGGTTGCAAATCTTAAAAATAGTTTTTTTTTTATTAAAAAATAATTATTTAATGTATTTTTTTTAAAACCGATTCGTTTAGACCTGACCAGTACCAGTTAGATTTGTTCTAGTCCGGTTACCGATTCATTAGGTCCACCGGTCCGGTCACCGATTCCGGTTTTTAATACTATGGTATCTGTATTCTTTTGTTTATCAGTAATCTCCTATTCATGTATAATCATCCATCATGTTCTGCTGCTTTAATGATTCGTGTAATGTAGCTGTCAGTGGTATGCATTTTTTATTCATGAATTCGTGTATGAATAACACTCATGTGTTAAACTTGTTGTGCCCCTTTAATTCGCGTTCCACGAATCTCTGTTGTTGTTCATATCTCATTCATATCCGCTTCCTCTGAGTTCACAGGAGACAGATTCTTAAGACTTTTAAGCTTGTCTCTCGCGGATTCCTCCTCCTTCGTTCCTTCTCAGCACCTCTGCACATTTTGAAAGCTTCTGCTCATTGTTTCACACTCGGCCCATTTGGAAAGCCATCGAGTCATACAACCTCTTGAGCCCTCTCACAGTATAGGATAATTCGCATGAACCAGACTCCGAAGTCTTCAACATTTATAAACCACCACAACCATTACTCTCTTAATCCATATTTTGTTAAGACACCCTGGAAATTTTCTACATTTAACCTCTGATTTTAAGATGTCCTAGGCACTGGTCTTTTTCAACTCAAGGCTATCTCTAGGAGCTACTACAGGAACAATATGCATGATGAACCATTTGTGGAGAGTGAGCTAGTGGCTCATCCTCGTAGGATGTAAAATCATCCATGTAGATTTCCATTGAATCATGTTAAGCCCAAGTTGGAGGAGGATGAGCAGTCATCCTTTGGGCAAGTCATTGGCATGGAGCAGACAGTGTACTTACAAACACTTGTCATCAGGAGGCGCTGGAGCTTGATAAGAGGATGGCAGACAAGAGGAGTTTGGAATTTCCGAGCAGATGCGGGAGGATCTTTTGGAGATGGTGGTGCATCCATCTTTGGGCCTACCCATTGATGAGGTGCAAATAGGTGCATTCCAGGCAACAACCCTCTCAAGGAGTACATAGTCAAGGCATGCAACACAATTTGGTCACCTGTATTGATTGTAGGGAGAGAGGCAGGTTCTCTTGTTGGATATTCTCGATTGACCATACAGAGCAGCATGAGTTGAGCATAGACTAGCATCAACATAGCAAACTTGTTCCTTACACCAGTGTCCATTCCTTAGATTGGCAGGAGATCATTAGCTGATATCCTATTGATGGAGTATCATACTTAGTTAGGGGCACAATACAGTAGCTCTTAGATGAGAGGGTTACTAATCATGAGTTGATATCCTATTGATGGAGTATCATTCTTAGTTAGGGGCACAGTACGGTAGCTCTTAGATGAGAGGGTTACTGCATGTTTCAGTGCGCAGTGGGATGTGGACCCCAACATCAATAGAGTGGGATTGATCTTGGCCTGTGCCAGAGGTTGGATTGGAGAGGGGTGATGAGTTGGTATTCAACTAGTGGAGCAACATCTATAGTCACAAACATAGCACATCCCGAGTCATGGGGGATGGACGAGGATGATTGGTTATAGTGGTTTTGGGATCCAGGTGGATCCATGGATGGTGGATTAACTCAGTGGTTGGTTTGGGATCTGGGTATCGAGGGATCCTTTCATGTTTGTTTAGCATGGAGGCATGGCGTAACAAAGTGGTTCATATTGGATCTAAGTATCAGTTTGCAGATGTCTCTACAGTGGAGAGATATGGATTGCTTGAAGGAAAGAAATCTTAGGGCAGGAAGATTTGTCATGTCCCCATTTTTATTTTCCTCTATAGCACAGCCAGGATGGATTTCCAACGTATGTGATGGCGAGGCCACAGGAGCAAGATTATGTCATCGGGCTTCTTGGAGGAGCATTGAGGGATTTTTATGGGATCCGATGGGCAATTTCTTGGAATATACCATCATCCACACAATTTGCTTTCATTTTGTTGCATTCCGACAATTCTCAAAAAATGGAGTTATTAATGGGCATGACTTAATTAATTACACTTAAGGGGGCATTTTGGGAGGAATATTTGATGGAATAACTTAGTGTAATAGCTCGTTTGAACCGGAACAAAAAAATCTATAGGATGGGACGCATAGAAGTGACTTCCAAAAATGCATAAGATGGGATGCATAGAAGTCACTTCCAATGGCTGGAGAGAGTATGGTGGGTGGTCGACCATTTTCCCAGATTAAAGGTGACTTTAATTAGTCACTTAATTAAATTAAAAGAGGGCGAAAATAATTAATTGAAGGAAAAATGTTCAAAAGTGAACTAGTGAAATAAAATAAAATTAAAATTCAGATGGAGTCAAAAAGGAGTTTCTAGAATAATATTAAAATAATCAAAATAAGATGCTTTAAGAGACTTGGAAATCTATCCGAGTCTTTAAAAGGAAAAGGAGGAGCTCATTTGGGACATCCTTGAGTTATGATATTTTCTTGTGGAGAGGCTTGGAGAACTAGGAGTTCTCAGCATCAGCAGTAGCTTCAGGACGAAAACCCTCGGGTGATTGAGTGAGAGTGAGCGAAAACCCATCTCTCCCCTTGATGAATTCCTCCAGAATTCACAAGTGTTTTCAGCAGTTCAGTTTATCTTTGGAGGCCAAATATAGCATTATTGTATATCTTTGGAGGTCACCACCTCATCAATTCTCAATTTATTGTATCAACTTATTTCATATTAATAAAATAAGGTTGAGTTCTTCTGCGTGTCTTTCTTGTCTATTATCAAGTTGCAGATTTGATTTCCTATTTTTTCCATTAATTTCGTGGTTCAATGTGTGCGAATTGTGTAAAATTCACAGTGTGAATTTTGGGAGAAAATTTATATTTTTTGAAGCATTATCTGCCAGAATTTTTATTTGGGTCATTACTTGTCTATTCTCAAGTTGCAGATTTGATTTCCTATTTTTTCTGTTAATTTCGTGGTTCAATGTGTGCGAATTAACGGTGTGAATTTTGGGAGAAAATTTATATTTTTTGAAGCATTATCTGCCAGAATTTTTATTTGGGTCATTACAATGGTATCAGAGTTGAGTTGCATATTATATTTTCTAATTTTGTCATTAAATTGATAGTTGAATTTGAGCAAATTGTTATTTACATTGACAACATTATTTTCAGAAGCAATTTTCAACAAAATTTATATTTGGGATATTACATGAGCAGAAAAGCAAAAAGTAACTTCTAAAGGATAATAGAATAATAAAATAAAAATACTTCTAGAAGATTGGAGATATATCTATTAAGCCTTTAAAAGGAGAGGTAGATAATTTTGGGACATCTTAATTTGGTTGATCATTGTTGTAATGAGGGTTGGAGAACAAAGTTCTGTTAAATTTAGATAACCATGGTATGTCATATGCTTAATGCAGTTTTACTTCAATCTTTCTTATAGGCCCAATTCAATTTAGAAATCACATAGACATGAAAGTAAAATGTTGATAGAACATAATAATAGATCAACAGAAGACAAGCCAAATAATATATCAGAATTTGTAATTCTCCTTGTCCAGTAAATGAATAGATAAATGTTTGTTACAGCAGTCAACAGAATGCCCCAGCCAGCAAAGTCTTGAGTTGGTCAAACCAACTTCCAACATCCAAATCAACCTTCCATAAGTGTCACACACACATCTCAAAGACAACACCAAAAGTCAACGCAAGTCAACCCAAACTGGTCCACACAAAAGTCAACGTTGCAGTCAAAGGCGCTTCCATCAAAGTCAACGTTCAGCCTCAATTTTTATGCCCAACAATATGGCTTCAAAAACCAGAATTTCTGCCCAAAAAACACAGTCAAAGTCCAAGCGTTGACCCAAAGTCAACACTATCAAGAAACCCTAAAAACAGTCCAAAAATTGCAGCAACTTCTTCAAGTTGAGATTCACACGTGTGAAGGAGGGAAGCCTTTCCTAGGCTGTACGAACCAATCAGATCACAAGATGAATGTGTGTTGAGTTGATGATGAAATGGTGTTACATGATCCAAAAATAAAATATTATCATAGGTTATAAAGTTGGAATAAAATAATTATTAATTTAAGATATTAAATTAATAATTATTATTCTAGAATATTTAATTATTTAAAGGAGACATTTAGAATTAGCATATTGTTGTAACAAGATATGACTCTCCAAATGTGTCGTATCTTAGGCTTTTTGTTAGCTACTTATTTGGAAAAGAATTTAATGTAAGTGGACACTTGTTATTTAATAAGTGATCCATAATTAGTGGTAGTTAGGACATTGAGCATATAAATAGCTCATTGCAAGAGTGTTTTTGTGGTTCGGGTGTAAACTCTTGCATAATTCCAAATGTAATTGTTTTTTCTAATTAATAAGATTACGTGTCTGAGGACACTTCTGCATTGATGTGGTATCGGAGCCATCGGTAATGCAGATGAGATGAAGGTGGAGATTTTAGCTCTGCAGATCTTTTAAGAAAAGAAATTGGTATGCAATCTATTAAATTTTTTGTTGAAAATAAATAAATAAATAAATTGTGATTTATTTCTAAAGTTTTTAAATCTGAATATGCGCCCTTTTCAAACATCCTGAATCCTGCATTACGGCATTTCTACGTCCTAAATCCTGAATTTAGCATTTGAATACCATTTGTTGTATTATCTACTTGTTCACTTCTTTTGGTGTATTGACTCCCTCGATTTGAATCAGAGAAGTAGTTGGGTACTTAAGATAGAATAGGGTCGATTTAAAGACTGCATATTGAGATTTTTGGGGTTATCTTCTGTTTGGTCCATTTCCTGTTTTGAACGAAAGCCTTGAATCATAAACTTGTAAGGATCCAAATTGGATCGCATCGCATCGACCTGCTTGTGGGGAAAAGTGCATTAATGCATTATGAGCCTCATGGCGGAGATGATAAAAATCATTGGCCATCTGCAATCAAGCTTTCCAGGCGTAATATTTTTTCTTCATTTGCAAAGTGCGGAATCTGCCCAATGGTGAATCATCTGCGCAGTGATGAAAAATACGTTGTTGTGTAAAATCTGGAATAGGATGCAAAATCTGAGTTGATTGTTGTAAGTTTTAAAAAAATATATATAATGGCGACATCGCAGCTGGGTTGTGCGCATGTTGGATTATTGTCGTTTGAAGGTTTAAGGTCTTATGTCAATGTCTCTTCCTCCAGGGCTCCTTGCAGCATCGATACTCTAAACTCCATGGTAGCTATATTAAACAAATGGCAATGCTAGTTATTACTTTTATCGCGTGAAGCAAATTGTTCAGCAAGGCATGGACGTAATATCGTTTATTCTGAAGATGGTAATATGCAATGGTATTTAAATTTGAAACCCACAGCCCAAGATGTTATTTCTTAGAGGAGAAATAAAATCCAGACATGACACAGGCTTTGCTCAGCTCAAGGTATATTTCCATACTATTATCGCTGCTTTGTTAATTTCTTCCCAGGCACTGAACGAAGTCCTTTAGCACTCAGAACGAACTGAATTGCAAATCAGAACTCCTTTAGCATAAGTGAAGGCGGTAGTATCGAATCAAAGGCTCGATTCACAAGCACGCCTAACTGAATTGATCAAAGAAAGATACAGGACACCATCAAATATTTGATTGGAGCAGCAAATTCAGTGACAGCAATTATCACAGGCGCAACTTCATATTTAAAGCACATTGTTGTCTCAAGTCAAGCACATACATAAATCTACGAAGGCAGTGTTGACTTCATATTTGGAAAACTCAGCAGCAATGTTTGAAACTTGTCAAATTTTGGTGCGTCGTCATCAACAAAACGTGAGTCAAGCATAATTTTTTTTTGAAGTTATAAATTTTTTTGTAATGGAAATCATAATTGGAGCAATAAGGTGAAGTAGAATTTCGAATCCTACTTCGAATAAGTAGAATTTTTTTTTTGAAGAACATTGTAATATTGTTTATTGGAGTAATAAGGATTTTGCAATGGAGTAATAAGGTTATTTGTAATTTTTTGGAGTAATAAGGAGATTTGTTTTTCTTTTGTAATTTGTTTCTAGAAAGATAAGTGTAACTCAAAGTAATTTTACTTTGAGGGGGGGTAACATTTTTTTTAGCAGATTTTGCAAGAGCATCATTGTAAAAGTCAAATTTTGAAAGTTACCTTGTAAATATTTGAGAAATTGACTAGAGCCAAGTGCAAAGCTCAGTCATTTTTCTCCTATTTCAACGACTATACGAGGGTCAAGGCCAAGCCCCGATAGGTCGTTTTTTGCGTAGCGTGTGTCGTTTTTGCGTGGCGTGTTTCGTGTGACAAGTTGCTCAATTTTTTGTGCTTGATTCTTTTGGTGCACTGCTTCAACACTCCAATGTCGAAATTAATTAATCTGTTCTCTGAAACTGATAAGCTAGAAAAAGTGAAATCTTATAAGACATGGAGACGTCTAATTGAAAGCACTCTTATTTTTAATGAATTATGGTATGACATTTGTGATGGCAACATTAAGCCAAATAAACCAACAGATCTAGCTTCACTTGCAAAATGGGAAATAAAAGATGCCAAGGCATTAGCTCTTATAAAAACTTCAGTTAGTAATGAAATGTACATACACATTGAGAATTCCTCTGATGCATGGGCTACTTTACATACATTCAAAGATCTCTTTGATATACAACCTAAATCAAAGAAAGTTGATCTTCAATTAAAATTGCTTCAACAGAAATTAACTGAAGGTGGTGATGTCCTTAAGTACATTTCACGACTTAAAAACATTAAGCAAGAAATCATCAATGCTGGTTTTCAAGCTATTGATGAAAGCTTCTTAACTACAATTTTAATTGCTGGATTGCCATCATCATATACTCATTTTTTGGAAACTTTGCAAGTCACTGGCAAGTTAGAGAAGATCAAATTTGATGAAATGAGTGACATGTTAGCACAACATGATAAAAATTTCGGGAAGAAGAAGCAGACTGGGGAAGATGTCTTCTTCACCGAAGCCAGTTCAAGCAACTCCTCAGCTGACAGTTCCAGAAACAGAGGAAGATGTAATTTCAATCCAAATCAAGCAGCACAAGGTCGTGGTCGCAGTTAACACAGAGGAAACAATTCCAACAGAGGCTCCAATTTAGGCCGAACAAACTTTCAAGGTAGAGGCAACAATCAAAACAAAGGATATCATCAAGGCACAGGAAAAAGTTCAGGAAGAGGACAAACTCAAAATAGAGGACAAAGCAGAGGCCGAGGATAGTCTCAAGGCAGAGGACAGTCTCAGGGAAGAGGCACTGATTTGAGTCAAATTGTTTGCAGGCGATGTAATAGAGTTGGTCATTATGCAGTAGATTGTAGAACTTCTATTGAGAAAATTTCTAAGTTTCATCCAGCACAGTTTGCAAATGATGAAGATGATCCTGATAGTTCCGAATATGTCTTCACAAACACAGAAGCAACAGCTTTACAGGTTTCAAGCTTTCTCTGCAGTGATTATGAAGATGCATGGATTCTTGATACAGGCGCAACTCAACACATGACATTTCGACGTGACTTCTTCTGGAGTTTCAAAGAATGTCATCTGAATTCAATCTATCTTGCTGACAAAACCAAACATACTCCTTCAGGCAAAGGTGTAGTTAAAGTTTTTTTACCAGGCATCGGAGAAAGAATGATTTCAAATGTCTGGTATGTCCCAACATTCAAATAGAATTTGTTATCTCTAGTCACGATTCAAAAAGCAGGACATATAGTGATTATGGAAGATGGCTTAGTTAAAATCAACTCAGTCAAACAAAACATGCAAACAGTAATGACAGGTTATGAAGATGGAAAACTATTAAGGATGAAAGGGACAGTTATTCCAAGACATTCTGACTTTGCAGGCGCAGCAAGTACAAATATTCCACCAATCGGATTATGGCATGTCAGATATGGCCATCTCAACTTTGACAGTCTCTCTCAGTTACAAAAACAGGGCGTGGTTAAAGGACTTCCAACCTTCAAAAGGGAAAATGCAAAGTGTGAATCTTGCATTTTTGGAAAACAGCATCGAGAGACTTTTCCTACAAGTTCATAGTGTGCAAACAGGCATTTGCAGTTGGTTCACAGTGATATTTGTGGACCCTTCCCAACTTCACTTGGAAGTTTCAGATATTTCCTACTCTTTATTGATGATTTTAGCAGGATGACTTGGGTATATTTCTTGAAGCAAAAGTCAGAAGCATTTGAAAAGTTCAAAACTTTTCGTCAGCTTATTGAAAATGAAGTAAAGGAGAAGATTGGCACTCTTCGAACTGACAACGGTGGAGAATTCACTTCAAATGAATTCAAAAAGTATTACATGGATAATGGCATAAAACGACATCTTACCAATGTCTACACTCCGCAGCAAAATGGAGTAGTAGAAAGAATGAATCGTACCTTGTTAGGAATGGCGCGATCTATGTTAACTTTCAAAAATTTAAGTCCTTCATATTGGGCTGAAGCAGTTCATACTGCTGTCTACTTGAGAAACAGATCTCCCACAGCCTCTTTAGACGGAATCACACCTTATGAAGCATGGTTTGGATTCAAACCTAGAGTTGAGCATCTCAGAGTTTTCGGATCAGTTTGTTATGCCTTAGTTCCAAAGGAAAAACGAACTAAGCTTGATGCACGAAGCTTGAAGTGCACAATGATCGGGTATTCTGATGAGAAGAAAGGGTACCGACTTTTGTCAAATGGGAAATTTATTGTAAGCAGAGATGTGGTTTTTGATGAAAATGAGAGTAAGATTGCTGAAGAAGTTGAAAGTCTTCTTCAAAAGTTAGAAACAAAAACTGATAAAAGAAATGGAAATTTACAAAGTCAACCAAATTCACCAAGTTGGTATGAACTTGAATTTCCTTCATCTGATGATGATTCATCCAGTCCGTCTTCTTCATTAGCGCCATCAAGGTCTTCTAGTAGTTCATCCAACTCACCTAGCAACAACAGTTCTTCTGACAATGACTCTCCACCCCCAGAACCTATGGTTGATCAATAGACATCAGTTTACATCAACCCTCTTTTTAATGATGGTGATTTTTCACAAGCTCAAACCAGTGAACATCAATTAACGAAATGGGCAGTTCAACTTTTGAAAGATGTAAGGCCTAATGAACAAAATAAAACAGGAACAAGGGGATCAAAACAAAATGAAGGCAATTTTGCTTTGATAGCAAATGATTTTACTAAACCTTCTTCTTATCAAGAGGCAGTAAAACATTAAGCATGGCAACAAGCTATGGTTGATGAATATTAGGCCATTCAAGACAACAACACTTGGCAATTTGTTGATTTTCCTCAGCATGTTAAACCGATTGGATGCAAATGGGTTTATCGAATTAAGTACAAGCAAAATGGTGATATTGACAAGTATAAAGTACGACTTGTTGCTAAAGGTTTTGCGCAGCAGGAAGGGATAGATTATGAGGAAACATTTGCTCCTATAGCTAAATGGAACACCATCCACCTCACACTTGCCTTAGTAACTCAACAATAATGGAAAGTTCATCAAATGGATGTAAAAAGTGCTTTTCTCAACGGAGATTTACAGGAAGAAGTGTACATGACAAAACCACTAGGTTTTGAAATTGAGGGACAAGAACATAAAGTCTGCAAACTGATAAAGGCTTTATATGAGTTAAAACAAGCTCCCCGAGCTTGGTATGCCAAAATGGATGAATACCTTCGCAAAGTTGGTTTTCATCGCAGTGACTCTAATGATACCTTGTATGTACGCCAACAAGGTAAAAATCTGGTGATTTTGGTTATGTATGTCGATGATTTGGTCATCACAGGCAACAATGATGAACACATTGAACAGGTGAAAAAGGAGTTACATGCAGGTTTTAAGATGACAGATTTGGGACTACTTCACTACTATCTTGGTGTTGAAATACTCCAACGTCCACATTAGATCTTCATTTCTCAGAGTAATTATGCAGCAAAAATTCTTCAGCGATTTGGAATGCAATATTGCAATCCTGTCCACCCCTATGGAACAAAACTTGAAACTTTCAAAATTTGAAGGGGGGGAAAAGGTGGACAGCACTACTTACAGACAGTTGATTGGCAGCTTGATTTATTTAACAACCACTCGTCCTGATCTATCTTATGCAGTCAGTATTCTTTCACGTTTTATGCAGGAACCACTAGACAGCCACTGGAATGCAGCCAAAAGAGTTCTTCGATATATCCAAGGAACAAAAGATTTTGGTCTTCTTTACAAAAAGACTAAAAATTTTGTACTTAGTGGATTTTCAGATGCCGACTTTGCTGGCAGTATTGATGACAGGGCATCAACCTCAGGTTACTTAATGAACATGGGGTCAGCTGCAGTTTCTTGGAGTTGCAAGAAGCAATCTACAGTGGCCACTTCTTCAGCAAAAGCAGAGTACATTTCAGCATGGGAAGCAGCATGTGAGATTGTTTGGTTACGTCGCGTTTTACAAGACTTCGGAATTCCTCCAACAGAAGCTACTTCGTTATTCATTGACAATCAGTCAGCAATAAAGCTTGCCAAGAATCCAGTTTTTCATTCAAAGACAAAGCATGTGGACACCGAGTATCATCATATCAAATCTCTCATTGCAAAGGACGTCATCAAGCCGATTTATTGTCCTTCAGAAGATCAGACCTCCGACATTTTCACGAAACCTCTTGGCAGAATAAAATTTACTAAGTTCAAGGATGAACTTGGTATCTGTTGTAATGTATCTTTGGATCATAGGGGGAATGTTAGATGATCCAAAAATAAAATATTATCATAGGTTATAAAGTTGGAATAAAATAATTATTAATTTAAGATATTAAATTATAATTATTATTCTAGAATATTTAATTATTTAAGGGAGACATTTAGAATTAGCATATTGTTGTAACAAGATATGACTCTCCAAATGTGTCGTATCTTAGGCTTTTTGTTAGCTAGTTATTTGGAATAGCATTTAATGTAAGTGAACACTTGTTATTTAATAAGCGATCCATAATTAGTGGTAGTTAGGACATTGAGCATATAAATAGCTCATTGCAAGAGTGTTTTTGTGGTTCGAGTGTAAACTCTTGCATAATTCCAAATGTAATTGTTTTTTCTGATTAATAAGATTACGTGTCTGAGGACACTTTTGCATTAAATGGACATCAACTCTCTCTAATATATATCCATCAATGAGGGTGTGTGACACATCTGTAGGGCTTGTGAGCCTACATTACAAATTTGGTTGACCATGCACATGTGTGGAAAATAAAATAAAAATATATGTTTTGCTCATCCAAACAAGATGATTTTTAGATCAATCTTGTACCTCTCCGAAAGAAGAATCCAAAAAAAATATAAGCATCATCCTATGAGAAGTGCAACATGGAGTTTGGACCTAGTTGCCCAAAATTAGCACTCCCTCTCAACTAGGGAGAACTCCATCTGTCCACCTGTGCCATCCAGTGATCAGTACCATCGTGTACTATCATCATCATCATCGTCATGCGTTCCTGTGTCATCCTATTGTAACATGATTTGCCGACTCAAGGGGAAAACAAACAAGAGTGAGTCACAAAGACATCACACTCCACTGACCCGAAGTCAGCCTAGAGGGTAAAACCTCAATAGACTCAAAAAGAGTCACATACTAACCCGAATTTAGTTTATTGACCCGAAGTTGGTTTAGAGGTAAGAGCCTCATCTAGACTTGATCCCAGATCAAGGTGTTGGACACAACCCATCCTAGACATAGAGAGTACAACAATCTGTGATGCGTCCATCGGTCTTGCTATGGTCTCTATCCACATTTCCCATCTCATTGGCCAAATGAGAGGTACTTCCCATGAGTCCGAAACTCCATGGGTAGGATGCATGCAGGGCATCGATAAAAGAGAGGGTGAACCATCTCATCATCATAACAGTGGGGCAGAAGCACAACAAGGTTCGGCAAGCCTAGCCCCGTGTGTGCTTATAGCTCCAAGAAGCTATCCCCCAAGCCCCCTGAAGCTCCTAGAGCTCATTGTCCAACTCAAACAAGACCCTCACAATAGGGTCTTTCCACGATTCCAAGCTTATAGTGAAAGGTCAGGAACTTGACCTTCCCTAGGGGCTTCGTGAGAATATTTGCAACCTGCTCATCAGTTCCAACTTCCTATATGATAGAGCCTTACGGCGCCTCTGTAATATTCCTAATTAGCACCGCTAATTGGAATATTTGATTTTTGTATAGTTTTGCCGACTATAGTTTATTAATAAATAAAAGTGAGAAAAGGGGTCTAACTCACTTAAATAAAATAAAGTGTTTCCCTAGTAGATGCAACGTTGTAACTTAAGGGGGGAGCCAAGGGGGGCCACACACCACGTGGAGGAGCCAATGAGAGAGAGGACGTTGGTTTTAGAGGGAAACCAATGCTATAAAAGGTGGAGGAGCCTCCTCATTTGGGCATTATTGATATTGTTGATGATATTGAGCTAGACTTTTGTCTACTTGAGCACGCTGGCTGTTTAGTCGGTCTGCAGCACTGTTTAGTGCGACTGAGTGTCTCCGGTTGGAGATCTCACCCTTGGCCCCGGGGGACTTCGAGTGCCTGCTCGGGCAAGGTTTTTCTTCAGTCTTTAGCAGGAGATTTGCAGGTGTTTTGTTTGGGAGTTTTGCTGAGGAGCTGAGCTTCATTGGGTGACTGCGCAGTCCTTGGGGAGGACGCAGTTTGAGTTGGAGTTGTTCAGTGGTAGAGATTTCTGCAGGAGATTCAAGCCTCTTCCGGTGTGGAGGTTCAGCGTTTATCATTTGGTGAGTTTCTTGAGGATTTGTGGCCCCATTTCAGTCTATTTCTCAACAGGTCCATACTGGTCCCTTGAGGGATGGTTTAGGAGGTGAGGGTTTCTCAAGAGATTTTGAGGTGGTCCGTTTGGCATATGGTTTCGGGGTTTTGTCCTGGGTGGTGAGTCTGTGGTCCGCCGATTTTCAGCTCATTCCGGCAAGGATCAGCCCTTGCCTGGGCCATTTCAAGACAGCACTACTGGTAGCTTTCCACTGGGATGTGCTTCAGAGTTGTGCCCATTTCGTTTCCTGTTTTTCCGAGAGGGTTCTTCACTTGCCTTGAGCAAGGATAGGTGCATTTATTCTGATTATCCATTGTATCTCATTATATTCTCAGATTAATAAAATGGCTTAGCATTTCCGGCATTTTTATGTGTATTTGCTTTATGTTCTATTTCCGGCATTTTCTATATTGTCGTATGCTTGTATTGCTGTCTATTTCCTGTTGGGGATATTACAGCCTCGTTATACCATATCCTGGATAAAGCAGTACCTAATATCAATATGCTTGGATCGATCGTGGAACACGGGATTCTTGGAAAGACGAATCCCACTCTGGTTATCACAAAGGATAACGGTGGTATCTAGCACATGTCCAAACAGCTCATTGAAGAGCTTTCTCAACCAAACAACTTCACAACATGCCATACTCGTTGCAATGTATTCAGCGTCAGCGGTGCTCAAAGCCATTGATTTCTGCTTCCTACTCTCATCCACAATATCGAAGTAGAACCCAAGGTGAAGCAACATCCAGATGTGCTCTTACGATCCACCACACTACTAGCCCAATCAACATCAGTATATCCATGAAGTCTCAAACTCTAAGCAGTGTATCTTAGCCCCATGGTTGATTGTGCCCCGAAGATATCTCAATAGATTCTTGGCACCAATCCAGTGAATGTGATGAGGCTCAACTATATGTTGACTCAAAGTGTTCACTGTAAAATATATGTCTGGATGGGATTTCACTAAGAACATCAGGGCCCCAACGAGTTGTCGATACTCAGTGGGATTTCCCAACTGGAGCCTAGCAATGCTTCCACACAACTTCTTAAAGTTGAGTTCCATCGGTGTCGACACAGACTTACAGTCCACCATACCAAATATCTCCAGTAGCTTCACGACATATTTTTCTTGAGAAAGGAAAATCTCGCCTGGCCTTTGCCAGACATCCAAGCCTAGGAAATAGTGCATCAGTCCTAAATCTTTCATCTCAAACTTGGAAGCTAGCTCCCTCTTACATTGATGAATGAGAGGGTCAGCACCTGTTAGGAAGAGATCGTCCACATAGAGAACCAGAATGAGAGGTCTTTCTTTATCAACCTTAAAATGAAGGTTTGGATCAGCCTTACTTCAAGTGAAGCCCAGCTTCATCAAGTAGCTATCTATCCTCTCATACCAAGCCGTGGGGGCTTGCTTCAACCCATAGAGGGCTTTCTTCAACCTGCATACATAGGTGTCTCTATCTTGGAGTTCGAACCGCAGAGGTTGCTCCACATAAACCTCTTCCTTTATTGAACCATGCAGAAAGGCAGTCTTCACATCCATCTAATGGAGACTCCATACTTGCGTTGCAGCAAGGGCAACGATAGATCGGATGGTGGTATAGCGGCGACAAGTGCCAATATATCATCATAATCTATGCATTCTTTTTGAGAGAAGCCTCGAGCAACAAATCTTGCCTTGTAATATTCAGCACTTCCATCGGCTCCATGCTTGATCTTGAAGAGCCATTTCGAGGTGACAATAGATTTGTCCTCTGGTCTCAGAATCACTTCCCAGACATCATTCTTCATAATGGACTCATATTCTCCATGCATAGCATCCTTCCAAACTTGATGCTTTACGGCTCTTCAAATGATCCGGGCTCAGATTGTACAATTGTACTCATGGATAATAGGTACCCTTGGTACCTATTCGGCTTCTTGTTTTCACGAAATGTCCCACTTGGAATATGTCTCTCGGCATCTTCGAGAATGTCCCTAAGCCATGACAGTCTCCTCTTATTTGAAGGAGGTGGATCAATGGGATCTGTTGACCACACTTTGTCAACTACCCCATAGCAGTACACCCCCATTTTTTCAAATGACCACACTTTGTCAACGACCCCATAGCAATACACCCCCATTTTTTCAAATGGGATTCATCATGTTCGACGTGGTCGCGTCTTTCAAATTCCATCATTAGACGACATTTTTATAAATGATGTAAACCCATTCTGCATGTTTATGATATAAATGATCTAAGTAAGACTGTCATGTATGTAACAACCTAGGTAAGCCTAGTATGTTGGTGACGATTTCTATCCTAGGAGGTTTTTTGTCTCACTGATTTACTTGTGTTTTTCGACACAAGTGATCGGCAGAGTTTTCCCCTCCAACCTCACCCCAAAGCTAGGGTGGATTTTGTCATCAGCATGCTAAGTGAGTCCTAGTATTTTCTATCGAATCCTTGTAAACGTAGTTTGGGAATAATCCTAGCTAGTTGGCTAGATTATTTTATTACAAGCTACTTGGTCTACTAGATCATGTTTTGAGTCGCAGAATTGGGTACATATATGAGGGTCTATACGAATGGGTATTCCCCTTCATGTGTCTAAATGTGCTTATCTTATGTAAAGAGGGTTGGAAAAATAATTAAAATCCCCTCTCAGTCAATTAATTAAATTTTTTGGTGAAATTAATTAAAAAATCTTAAGCCATAAATTTAATTAATTTTAGGTCCTAGGTGAGTATAAACTTCTTCAAAGGCAAAATTCGTTGGTCCTTAAAAAATGAATTTTTAAAGGCCCCAGGCCAAGGGAATATTGAAAATTTTAAGAAATTTTGGACCCTTGGGCCTAGCTGGTTAAGTCAAAGTCAAAATTTTGGGGTAATTAACTCAAAAATAGTATTTTTGAGTTAATTAAAATGGATTTAAATGATAAATTCGTTTTTTCCCCAAATTTATAATTTCGACGATCCAGAATAAAAGATGATCAAATCTTTTCGACGATCGAGATTATTTTGACATGGATCAATTGAACTAGCCGTTGGAGATTTTGTCTTATAAATTAGAGGTCTTGATGTGACATTTGCATCCGATCTTAGAATCGTGCACTTATCTTGGAAGCTCTTGTGAATTTTCTTTGATGAATAAAGCATAAAGACTTTGGGGTTACAAACTTTGGTGTTCCTTTTCCAAATCTATGTGGTGAATTATTTCTAAACTCTGCTACTTTGTTTGGCATTTTCATGGTTGATGGCCTTCATGGATTAATCTGCATACAGGTCTCTTGTGTAGTTTTTTGGGTTCATAAAATGACATTTTGATTTAATGGAAAGACTAGTTATCTATTTTTCTGAAGGATCTCATGTTATTTTCTTAAATCTCTATCGATCTAAAGTTCAGATCTAAGTGTGCAGGGAAATTTTTTTTTAAGGTTTGAGCGTCTGGGGAAGTCTTCAGTTGGACCAGCCGACTCTCAGATTTGTAAATCTAAAAAAGCACATTGTTTCTAATTTCTCAAAGCTATCTTACGAAATTGTGTTTTTTACAGGGTTTTTAGGGCTTGTGCCTCTTTAAAATTTCAAATTTCTAAAAATTGTGCTGAAATGGGTTTAAATTTGGCCATGAAGGCCTCAGATCTGTAAAATAGCTTGTAAATTTGTATTTTTTAGGGCTGTAAGGGTTTAATAATTTTTTGTGCATATATTTTCAGGATCTGTTATGGTTTTGCAGATTGCAGGGTTTTATCAGAATTTTTTTTTTAAGATCTGAGCCAGATCTAACCCCCGAGGGCGAGATCTAGCCTGAGAATCTCTTCTGTTGGCGGATCTGCATGATATTCGATTCAAAGAGCATAAAAAATCTGAGCTTAACGGAAAGAATTGGAGTTTGCTGGACGTTTTTTGTGTGTACTGGGGTTTCAGAAACTCGTCCCTTCACTCTGCATATGCTCCATTCCTCTCTGTTGTCTTAACCTTCCTCTGCTCTTACTATCCTCTACGCTGCCTCTTTCTCCGTCCAAACACTGTCCATCCCTCAGCTGTCGAGCCTCCATCTCCCTTCCGCCATCCATCTCTCCTTAACATCGACCCTTTCCTGCATACAAATTCACTTACGCATTTTTCCTGCTATCGTTCCTTCCTCTACCCGCCATCATTCCTTCCTCCCTCACGCCGTCGTGCCCCCATCCAGCTCACCTGCAAACAAAACAAATAACGCATGTAATAAAATTCAAGCCTCACATATATGCTTCGATCGGATTTTTTTTATGTGTGTGAGGGTTTAGCGTTAGGTTCGTTTTCGTTTAGGTTGGGTTAGGTTTAGTTTAGTTTTAAATTTAAATCGATTGTTGGGGTAGCATTTAAGTTTAGATTTTAATTCTTTTAAGATTTAGTTTTTTAGAGTTTCATTTTTAACTTATAGTTTAGTCCTAGATTTGATTCACATTTTGTTTATTGACTTTAGGTTTCATTTTTTTTATTTTTTAGTTTTTAATTGTTAGATTTTAACGTGTAACTTTAGTTTAGTTTAGATTTTGATATAGTTTGTTTTAGATTTAGTTTTAATTTTTTTAGATTTGTTTTTAGTTTTAGATCTTAATTTTAGATTTTATTTCTTAGTTTTTTTTTTGTATAGATATATTTTGTTTTGAAAAAATAATAAAAAACATAAAAATATTTCTAAAAAATCTTCATAGTCAAATAATTTTATTTTTTTTAATCTAAAGTTTGACTATAGGAGCATTCTTAATTTCTGGATTGGAATAAATTGGAACATTATAAATTTAGAAACATTGCAAGCATCTGGCATTTATTTTTTAATCGTTTCATGATAGCTTTGTTGTTGGCTTAAGTATCCTAATGAATGGTTGTGGTGCTTTCTATTGAATATCATTGTGGTCATTTGTATTTTCATAGCAATAGTTATACATCAATTACTTGGCTTTAATTGCATAACGGGATCTTTTAACTCCATAAGGCACTGGTTTTAATATAATTGATTTGTGAAATCTTGTTAATCTCATCAAGTACTTGGTTATTTGACTGTCTCCTGGGTTGGTTGACTTGCAACCAATTCTTTTCCTTCATTTTTGTTAGGGTCTACCTCGATTAGCTTGCAAGGAGACAGCTTAGATAGAGAGATTGGGGATCAGGGTGACAGCCCCCGATTTGAGCCGTTGTCGCGGTGCCTAGACATTCTGTGTGACAACATTTTTTGGCGTCATTGCCGGGGATAGAGTTTTTCTATCCTTGGTCTTAACGACATTTTTCTAATCTTCTAATCTTTCGTTGCCATTCATTAGCCTGTCACAAGGAATCACATTTTCTGGCGTCATTTCATCTCACTAATCATTTCATCATCGTATTTCTAGCACTTGGACATTTCGGTTGGCTTCTTGTTTGGGTGGCAACTCTACTTATTCATCTATTTACTCCCAGACAAGAATCCTCCCCTGATATCCATCTGTATATTCTCGATTATTTCTTCTATTTCAGAATTAGTTTCATGTTCAAGTGGCAACTCCAATTCTTTCATTTCTTACAAGAGTTCCTGCTAAGAAGTTCGCTTCTTGAGGACCTTTTGACTATTCTTGAACACGAATCTATTTCTTAAATGTTAAGCAGGTCATCATGGATGACACCTTTCATGACATGCCAGAAGAGGTCATTTCTAAATTGCCCTTTTTCTCAGGAGGTGATCCAGGCAATGCTCTAGTGCATCTAAAGATGGTCACTTATTTTATATATAAATATTGTCGTTCTTCACAATATAATCATGAAGATGTCAAGATACGTATCTTTGGCTATTCCTTAAAAGGTGATGCTATCGATTGGTTTCGACATTGTGCTGAAGAGTATTGTTTACAAGACATCATCAATGCTTTTACAGATAAATATATAAAACAAGATGACTTGCCTTGTGCTCCCAGTATTATGCAAAATAATGAAATTGATCTTGTAGAGAACTCAACTATCAACAGGAGATTTCTAGACAGTTCTCGGGATGAATCCACTTGTACCACGACAGCACAAACCCATGATAGGGGTGAAACAGAAACAAGTTGTCAAATCAGTGTCGACAATGATAAGCATCTTTTTAACGAATTGATTCAGATGGTTAAGGATATACAACTAAATCAAGCTCAAATCATTAAGAATATGGAACTTAATCAAGAAAAAATAATAGTGGATCACGCCAGGGAAATTGGTTCTATGCAAAGCAGGTTATCGAGCTTAGAAGAAAATCATGAGAAGGAGATGAACTACATGCAAAATATCTTCAGGGTCATGAAAACAGATAATGATAAAATGATTCAAAACATGGAAGCTAACCAGATCAATCTTCAGAATAGGATAAATACCATTGAAGCAAGTCATCCACAGGAAATAAATGTCATGGAAAACAGGTTAAAGATGATGGAAGTTAATCATTCTAATCAGATGTCTCTTCAACACAATTTGTTGTCTATTAAAGAGAGTCATGCGAGGGAAATTACTGTTGATAATGTTAAGCATTCTACTGATATCCAAAAGAAGTTGGAAAAGATGGAAAGATCACACATGCAGAATTTCCAACCCAAGTCAGATTTTTCAACAGATCATAGGCCTCCCAGTTTACTGAAGCAATTTCCATCTCATCACACGGAGGTCACTTTTCCCATTAAGGAGGAATTAACTATAGCTACAAAAGACGTTGAGAAAGACCAAGCTTATGTGTTACCTTTAACAGAGTATATTCAGAATAAGATTGGTCACATTACAGGTTCATCAGATGTTTTGTACAAGCATTTTCAAGATAAGGACAAGAAATCTATAGTGGTCTCATTACTGACATCACAGCTCCCTCAGACGAAGAGAAAAAAGCAGAAAAGAAGAAGTAAGCGGTTTGATTCGTCTGATGGCCGAGAGTAGCTTGACATTCAGATAAGATATAGTCCTACAATTAGCAAGATTGGACATGGCACATCTGAAAAGTAGCCAACAGACTTGCCTGAAAGCAGGAAAATGCTCAGCATGCACTATATTGAACACATCTGATGCCACAGGGCATCCTTTGTATTGTATCTCTAACCTTACACCTTGTTATTTCAGCATTTCATTTTTGCAGTTAGAGTAGATTTACTTTTCATGTTAAGTAGAATAATAAATGAAAGAAGAGCTTCTATTTTTCATGTGCTTAATGTTATATGATGATATTTGGATGGACGCTACTTATGTAATCTTGTGTGTTGCTTGGATACAGATTTTGGATTCTCACATTCCTCCGATGAAGCAACGTGTCCCCAAGTAGAGCCAGATGTTGACCACACTTTGTCAACGACCCCATAGCAGTACACCCCCATTTTTTCAAATCGGATTCATCATGTTCGACGTGGTCGCGCCTTTCAGATTCCATCTGTTGTCGCACAGATTGTCCAGGCACCGCGACAACGGCTCAGATTGGGAGCTATCACTCTTATCCCCAATCTCTCTCTTTAACCTGTCTCCTTGAAAGTTAAGGGAGGTAGACCCTATTATGAATGAGGATGACAAATCCAGGAGACACAGCTAAAACATCAAATACTTATAAAATGAACGAGATTCCACAGATCTAGATTAGATATCACGTTAAGACCAGGGCCTTATGGAGTCGAACAGAATCCCGTTATGCAATTATAAACAAGTAAATGACGATTAACTGTTGCTTATTAAAACACGATTAATGATATTCAATGAAAGATACAACAATCATGCATTAAAATATTTTAAACCCACAGCAATATTATCACAAGATGAAAAATGCCAGATACCCGCAATATTTCCAGATTTTCGATCCAGAAAATGTTTCTATAGTCAAAAATTTAGATAAAGATTTCAAAGCTCATTTGACCACAGAAAATTTGAAATTTTTTTTTTTTTTATATTTTTATATTTTTTATTTTTTATTTTTTATTTTTTTTAAATCTAAAACCAGTTAAAAAAAATCTAAATTTAAACTCTAAATAAAACTAAAGTTAAAATTAAATTCTTAAACTAAAACAAACTAAAATTAAACTCTAAAGTTAAACTACATTAAAACTAAGTCAAATCTAAAAATGAAATAAAACTAAACAAATTAAAATAAAACTAAATTAAAATGAAAAATTAGAATTTAAAACTAAATCTAAAACTTACACTAACTTGAAACCATCAAAATAAAACAATCGAATTTTTAAACCTAACACTCACTCATGCTATCAACAATGAAATTTAAATTTAAATCTAACCAAACGAAACAAAACCAAATCCGCGTGAAAACAAAAATAAAAAATATACGCGTAAGGTCTTTTTGAATTTTATGTGTGCATTCTTATGGTTTGAGTTTGTCGTTTTGCAGGTGCAGTTTGAAATCGAGAAGTAGGAGCACGATGGGATCGAAGAGGAGGACGACTGCAATAAGGCCAACGGCAAGGACGTCGACGACAAAGAGGAAGGGATGGTTGCGGCGGCAAACTTGTGAATGCACGCGTTTCGTGAGGGCAGAAAATGTGAATCGACAGCAATAGAAGAGGCCGATGCTGGACGGCAGAAGAAGGGAATGAGGACGGTGCTCGAGTGAGGACAATGAGAGGAATGAAGGGTTTCGTTAGGTGGATTGAGCAGACAGAGGAAAGGAAACTCAAGGAAGAGCAGAGTTAATGATGGGAGCTGCTCAGAAATGGGATGGAAAAAAGGAAATCGATGGCTGGGGGATTCAAGGGTTGAATAGACAAGTATGGCAGCGTTTATGCAGGGAATGACCCAAGACGTCCAGCAAAAATTTAAACTTTCTTCTTGAAACCCTGATTTCATACACTGATTTAATCAAATGACGCTCAGATTTATAATGCTCCTTAAAAAAGGACGCCCAGATTTGCCCACAGTGGGGGTTCTGAGGCCAGATCTGGCCTTTGGAGGCTAGATCTGCCTTAGATCTAAAAAAAAATTTCCGATTTGAACCTGTAACCTGCAAAGACAGCCAGATCTGAAGACACACACGCCAATTTTAATGATTAAACCCTAACAATCTTGAAAAATTTACAAATATACAAGCTAGTTTACAAATTTAAAACCCTCAAGGTCAGATTTAAATCCGTTTTAGCACAATTTTCAGAGATTTAAAATTTTCGTGAGAGGCACAAGCCTTCGAAACCCTGCAAAATCACAAATATCGTAAGATAGACCCGGAATTTAACAAATAAAGAGCTTATCAGATTTATATTTATTGCGAGTCGGCTGGTCCAACCGAAGACTTCCCCAGACGCCCAATCTTAAAAAAAATTTCCCTGCACACTTAGATCTGAATCTTAGATCGATAGAGATTTAAGAAAACAACATGAGACCTTTGCAGAAAAATCAGAATGTTATTTTATAAACCCAGAAAACTGCATAAGATACCTATATGCAGATTAATCCATGAAGGCCATCAACCGTAAAATGCAAGAAACCAAGTAGCAGAGTTTAGAGACAATTCACCACATAGATATGAGAAGGAACATCCAGATTTGTAACCCCAAAGTCTTTAGCTCTATTCCTCAAAAAGTTTACAAGAGCTTCTAAGAGCAAGTGCACGATTCTGAGATCGGATGATTTAAGAATGACAAAGACCTCTAAATTTATAGGACAAGATCTCTAACGGCTAGTTTGGATGATCCTCGTCAAAATAATCTCAACCGTCCAAAAGATTTAATTGTCTTTTAATCCGGAGCGTTGAAATTAAAATTTTGGGGAAAAAACGAATTTATCATTTAATTCAATTTTAATTAACTCAAAAATATTATTTTTGAGTTAATTACCCCAAAATTTTGACCTTGGCTTAACCACCAAGGCCCAAGGGTCCAATATTTCTTAAAATTCGCAATATTCCCTTGGCCTGGGGCTTTCAAAATCATTTTCCAAGGACCCACAAATTTTGCCTTTAAAGATTTAATCCTAATTTAGGACCCTAAATTAATTAAATTTCTGGTTTAGGATTTTATTAATTAATTGACT
This sequence comes from Pinus albicaulis, assembly GCA_034641835.2. Lineage (NCBI taxonomy): Eukaryota > Viridiplantae > Streptophyta > Pinopsida > Pinales > Pinaceae > Pinus > Pinus albicaulis. Next base: position 1,408,263,744 of record CM076579.1, on the reverse strand, counting down.
AAGAGGGGATTATAATTATTTTTCCAACCCTCTTTTACATGAGATAATACATTTACATACATGAAGGGGGAAAACCCATTTGTATAGACCCTCAAAAAAATACCCAATTCTGTGACTCAAAATATGATCTAGTAGACCAAGTAGCTCAAGCTACTTTTACAAGGACTCGATAAAAAACACTAGGACTCACTTAGCATGCTGATGACAAATTCCACCCTAGCTTTGGGGTGAGGCTGGAGGGAAAAACTCTGCCGATCACTTTCGTGAATCAATGAGACAAAAAACCTCCTAGGATGGAAGTCATCAACAACATACTAGGCTTACCTAGGTTGTTACATACATGGACGGTCTTACTTAGATCATTTACATCATAAAATGCAGAATGGGTTTACATCATTATAAAAACTGTCGATCGGTGATGAAATCTGGATGACACGAGCCTCGAACATGATAAGTCCCATTTGAAAAAATGGGGGTGTACTGCTATGGGGTAGTTGACAAAGTGCGGTCAACATCTGGCTCTACTTGGGGACACGTTGCTTCGTTGAAGGAATGTGAGAATCCAGAATCTGCATCCAAGCAACACACAAAATTACATAAGTAGCGTCCATCCAAATATCATCATATAACATTAAGCTCATGAAAAATAGAAGCTCTTCTTTTATTTATTATTCTATTTAACATGAAAAGTAAATCTACTCTAACTGCAAAAATGAAATGCTGAAATAACAAGGAGTAGGGTTAGAAATACGATACGGAGGATGCCCTGTGGCATCAGATGTGCTCAATATAGTGTATGCTGAGCATTTGCCTACTTTTAGGCAAGTCTGTTGGCTGCTTTTCAGATGTGCCATGTCCAATCTTGCTAATCGTAGGACTTTGTCTTATATGAATGTCACGCTGCTCTCGACCATCAGACGAATCAAACCACTTACTTCTTTTCTGCTTCTTTCTCTTCTTCTGAGTGGGTTGCGATGTTAGCAATGAGACCACTGTAAACTCCTTGTCCTCATCTTGAAGATGTTTGTACAAAATATCTGAAGAACTTGGAGCGCGACCAATATTATTCCGGATATACTCTGTTAATGGTGATACATGAGCTTAGTCTCTCTCAACGTCCTTTGAAACCATAGTGAAATCCTCCGTGTGATGAGATGGGAATGTCTTTAGTAGACAAGAAGTCTTATGATCTGTTGATGAATCTTCATAATCAAATTTCAGTTGAAATTTTTGTAATTCTTCCATTTTTTCCAATTTCTTCTGTATGGAACTCATCTCCCTGGCATGCCTTACTATTAATTTTGTCTGATTTGCCTCCATATTTTTTATTTCCAACAAGTGATTTTCCTTCATGGCAGTCATTTCCTGGGTGTGTCTTGCTTCCATTGTAATCATATAATTCTGTATAATGGACATCTGATTAGAATGATTAACTTCCATCATTTTTAACCTGTTTTCCATGACATTTATTTCCTGTGCATGGCTTTCTTCCATGGAAGTTATCTTATTTTGAAGACTGATTTGGTTAGCTTCCATGTTTTGAATTATTTGCATATGACTGGGTTGCACATCCTTAATCATCTGAGCTGGTTCCTTAACCTGATTTTCATAATCTTCTATATGCATGTGATAGTCCTTACCAACAACATTAATTTGATAACTTGACCTTGTCATTCTACTAGCTATGATCCTTTTGATAACGGGACAAGTAGCCTCTTTATGAAGATCAATACAGGCTCTACAATAAGGCGGAGCTTCATCCACAAGATTTGCGAACTCAAGTTGATTTGTCGGTCTCTGCTCATTAGATAAGCCTCTTTCTTGCAAAACATTATTATTTCTAGGTTGGGAATTCTGCGTTTGAGCTCTTTCCATTTGAACCAACCTAGCCTGTAAGACACTTATTTCCTTAGCATGACTAAGCTCCATGCTTTCAAGTTTCTGCATTAACTTTTTCATAGGGTCATCATCATCTTCTAGAGGTTCTTTTAACTTAGTATCTGTCAGAGATATATCAAAATCTAGAGTTTTGGACATTCCAGATGCTTTCTTATCCTTTTCAATCTCCTCAGCCAAAGATTGACAAGCCTTATAATTTGCAGTTTTAGCCCGTCTTAACTCATATGCAGTATCAGAATCAAAAGCATCAATGTAAAAATTCAGAAGAGATCCATTAGGAGGTTTATGAGTTTGAGATATTTCTCTAAGAATACCATTAAATCTCCTGTTAAATTCTTCAGTCGTTTCATTTTCTTTCTTTTTTATGGTACTGATATCTATTACCAAATGCCTATCTTCCCTTTTATCACCATACTTTTCCTTATAAGCAGTTACAATAGATTCAAAAGTATTGAATGAATTATCAGGTTTTTCCATGAACCATTCAGCAACATCCTCACCAAAAGTAAGAACAAAAGTTTTCATCTTTACATCATCGAAATTATTATTTGCAACTGCAATTCTATTCCACCAGTTAGTGAAAGCAAACAAATGAGATTTAACACTAACTGCATCATTTCCTTGAAAGATAGGTAATTTATCCATCTGAGGGAGTTCATGGGGATAACCCTGAATATTAGCGAAATTACACGGGGAAAAAATATCCATGATATCGTTTTTAAGATTTTAGAAATAGATCTGTGTTCAAGAATAGTCAAAAGGTCCTCAAGAAGCGAATTTCTTGGCAGGAACTCTTGTAAGAAATGAAAGAATTGGAGTCGCCACTTGAACATGAAACTAATTCTAAAACAGAAGAAATAATCGAGAGCTAGCAGATGGATATCACGAGGGGATTCTTGTCTGGGAGTAAATAGGTGAATAAGTGGAGTCGCCACTCAAACAAGAAGCCAACCGAAATGTCCAGGTGCTAAAGATACGATGATGAAATGATTAGTGATATGACGAAAGATAAGACGATGAAAATATGCAGAGATGAAAGACGCCAGAAAATGTGATCCCTTGCGACAGGCTAATGAATAGCGAAAGATCAGAAGATTATAAAATGTCGTTAAGACCAAGGACAAAAAAACTCTATCCCCGGCAACGGCGCCAAAAAATGTTGTCGCACAGATTGTCTAGGCACTGGTCTTAAATGTGAAATCAAATTTAGATCTGTGGAGTCTCGTTCATTCTATCAAGTATTTGATGTTTTAGCTGTGTCTCCTGGATTTTTCATCCTCATTTCTAATAGGGTCTACCTCCCTTAGCTTGCAAGGAGACAGCTTGAATAGAGAGATTGGGGATAAAGGTGACAGCCCCCAGTCTGAGCCGTTGTCGCGGTGCCTAGACAATCTGTGCGACAACACCATCATTAAACGACATTTTTATAAATGATGTAAACCCATTCTGCATGTTTATGATGTAAATGATCTAAGTAAGACAATCATGTATGTAACAACCTAGGTAAGCCTAGTATGTTGGTGATGATTTCTATCCTAGGAGGTTTTTGTCTCACTGATTTACTTGTGTCTTTCGACACAAGTGATCGGCAGAGTTTTCCCCTCCAGCCTCACCCCAAAGCTAGGGTGGATTTTGTCATCAGCATGCTAAGTGAGTCCTAGTATTTTCTATCGAGTTCTTGTAAAAGTAGTTTGGGAATAATCCTAGCTAGTTGGCTAGATTATTTTATTACAAGCTACTTGGTTTACTAGATCATGTTTTGAGTCGCAGAATTGGGTACCTATTTGAGGGTCTATACGAATGGGTATTCCCCCTTCATGTGTCTAAATGTATTTATCTTATGTAAAAAGGGTTGGAAAAATAATTAAAATCCCCTCTTAGTCAATTAATTAAATTTTCTGGTCAAATTAATTAAAAAATCTTAAGCCAGAAATTTAATTAATTTTAGGTCCTAGATGAGTATAAAATTTTTCAAAGGCAAAATTCGTTGGTCCTTAAAAAATGAATTTTTAAAGGCCCCAGGCCAAGGGAATATTGAGAATTTTAAGAAATTTTTGACCCTTGAGCCTGGGTGGTTAAGTCAAAGTCAAAATTTTGGGGTAATTAACTCAAAAATAGTATTTTTGAGTTAATTAAAATGGATTTAAATGATAAATTCGTTTTTTTCCCAAATTTATAATTTCGACGGTCCAGATTAAAAGATGATCAAATCTTTTCGACGGTTGAGATTATTTTGACATGGATCAACTGAACTAGCCGTTGGAGATTTTGTCTTATAAATTAGAGGTCTTGATGTGACATTTGCATCCGATCTTAGAATTGTGCACTTGTCTTGGAAGCTCTTGTGAATTTTCTTTGATGAATAAAGCATAAAGACTTTGGGGTTACAAACTTTGGTGTTCCTTTTCCAGATCTATGTGGTGAATTATTTCTAAACTTTGCTACTTTGTTTGGCATTTTCATGGTTGATGGCCTTCATGGATTAATCTGCATACAGGTATCTTGTGTAGTTTTCTGGGTTCATAAAATGACATTTTGATTTAATGGAAAGACTAGTTATCTATTTTTCTGAAGGATCTCATGTTATTTTCTTAAATCTCTATCGATCTAAAGTTCAGATCTAAGTGTGCAGGGAAATTTTTTTTAGGGTTTGAGCATTTGGGGAAGTCTTCAGTTGGACCAGCCGACTCTCAGATCGTAAATCTGAAAAATCCCATTGTTTCTAATTTCTCAAATCTATCTTACGAAATTGTGTTTTTTACAGGGTTTTTAGGGCTTGTGCCTCTCTTTAAAATTTCAAATTTCTAAAAGTTGTGCTGAAATGGGTTTAAATTTGGCCATGAGGGCCTCAGATCTGTAAATTAGCTTGTAAATTTGCAGTTTTTTAGGGCTGTAAGGGTTTAATAATTTTTTGTGCATATATTTTCAGGATCTGTTATAGTTTTGCAAATTGCAAAGTTTTCTCAGAATATTTTTTTTTAAAAGATCTGAGCCAGATCTAACCCCCGAGGGCGAGATCTGGCCTCAGAATCTCTTCTATTGGAGGATCTGCATGATATTTGATTCAAAGAGCATTAAAAATCTGAGCTTAACAGAAAGAATTGGAGTTTGCTAGACATTTTTTGTGTGTACTAGGGTTTCAGAAACTCGTCCCTTCACTCTGCATACGCTCCATTCCTCTCTATTGTGTTAACCTTCCTCTGCTCTTGCTATCCTCTACGCTGACTCTTTCTCCGTCCAAACACTTTCCATCCCTTAGCCGTCGAGCCTCCATCTCCCTTCCGCCGTCCATCTCTCCTTAACGTCGACCCTTTCCTGCATACGAATTCACTTACGCATTTTTCCTGTCGTTGTTCCTTCATCTGCCCGCCGTCGTTCCTTCCTCCCTCACGCCGTCGTGCCCCCGTCCAGCTCACCTACAAACAAAACAAATAACGCATGTAATAAAATTCAAGCCTCACGTATATGCTTCGATTGGGTTTTTTTTTATGTGTGTGAGGGTTTAGCGTTAGGTTTGTTTTCATTTAGGTTGGGTTAGGTTTAGTTTAGTTTTAAATTTAAATCGATTGTTCGAGTAGCGTTTAAGTTTAGATTTTAATTCTTTTAAGATTTAGTTTTTTAGAGTTTCATTTTTAACTTATAGTTTAGTCCATTTGATTCAGATTTTGTTTATTGACTTTAGGTTTCATTTTTTTTTAATTTTTAGTTTTTAATTGTTAGCTTTCAACGTGTAACTTTAGTTTAGTTTAGATTTTGATTTAGTTTGTTTTAGATTTAGTTTTAATTTTTTTAGATTTGTTTTGGTTTTAGATCTTAATTTTAGATTTTATTTCTTAGTTTTTTTTTGTATTGATATATTTTGTTTTGAAAAAATAATAAAAAACATAAAAAAATTTCTAAAAAATCTTCATAGTCAAATAAATTTTTTTTTCTATCTAAAGTTTGACTATAGGAGCATTCTTAATTTCTGGATTGGAATAAATTGGAGCATTATAGATTCAGTCCCATTGGAAGCATCTGACATTTATTTTTTAATCGTTTCATGATAGCTTTGCTGTTGGCTTAAGTATCCTAATGAATGGTTGTGGTGCTTTCTATTGAATATCATTGTGGTCATTTGTATTTTCATAGCAATACATCAATTACTTGGCTTTAATTGCATAACGGGATCTTTTAACTCCATATGACACTGGTTTTAATATAATTGATCTGTGAAATCTCGTTAATCTCATCAAGTACTTGGTTATTTGACTGTGTCTCCTGGGTTGGTTAACTTGCAACCAATTCTTTTCCTTCATTTTTGTTAGGGTCTACCTCCCTTAGCTTGCAAGGAGACAGCTTAGATAGAGAGATTGGGGATCAGGGTGACAACCACCAATCTGAGCCGTTGTCGCGGTGCCTAGACATTTTGTGCGACAACATTTTTTGGCGCCGTTGCCGGGGATAGAGTTTTTTTGTCTTTGGTCTTAACGACATTTTTCTAATCTTCTAATCTTTCCTCGCCATTCATTAGCCTGTCACAAGGAATCACATTTTTTGGCGTCATTTCATCTCACTAATCATTTCATCATCGTATCTCTAGCACCTGGACATTTCGGTTGGCTTCTTGTTTGGGTGGCGACTCCACTTATTCATCTATTTAATCCCAAACAAGAATCCTCCCTTGATATCCATCTGTATATTCTCGATTATTTCTTCTATTTCAGAATTAGTTTCATGTTCAAGTGGCGACTCCAATTCTTTCATTTCTTACAAGAGTTCTTGCTAAGAAGTTCGCTTCTTGAGGACCTTTTGACTATTCTTGAACACGGATCTATTTCTTAAATTTTAAGCAGGTCATCATGGATGACACCTTTCATGACATGCCAGAAGAGGTCATTTCTAAATTACCCTTTTTCTCAGGAGGTGATCCAGGCAATGCTCTAGTGCATCTAAAGATGGTCACTTATTTTATATATAAATATTGTCGTTCTTCACAATATAATCATGAAGATGTCAAGATACGTATCTTTGGCTATTTCTTAAAAGGTGATGCTATCGATTGGTTTCGAAATTGTCCTGAAGAGTATTGTTTACAAGACATCATCAATGCTTCTACAGATAAATATATAAAACAAGATGACTCGCCTTGTGCTCCCAGTATTATGCAAAATAATGAAATTGATCTTGTAGAGAACTCAACTATCAGCAGGAGATTTCCCGACAATTCTCAGGATGAATCCACTTATACCACAACAACACAAACCCATGATAGTGGTGAAACAGAAACAAGTTGTCAAATCAGTGTTGACAACGATAAGCATCTCGTTAACCAATTGATTCAGATGGTTAAGGATATACAACTAAATCATGCTCAAATCATTAAGAATATGGAACTTAATCAAGAAAAAATAATAGCGGATCACGCTAGGGAAATTGGTTCTATGCAGAGCAGGTTATTGGCCTTAGAAGAAAATCATGAGAAGGAGATGAACTACATGCAAAATATCTTCAGGGTCATGAAAACAGATAATGATAAAATGATTCAAAACATGGAAGCTAACAAGATCAATCTTCAAAATAGGATAAATACCATTGAAGCAAGTCATGCACAGGAAATAAATGTCATGGAAAACAGGTTAAAGATGACGGAAGTTAATCATTCTAATCAGATGTCTCCTCAACACAATTTGTTGACTATTAAAGAGAGTCATGCGAGAGAAATTACTGTTGATAATGTTAAGCATTCTACTGATATCCAAAAGAAGTTGGAAAAGATGGAAAGATCACACATGCAAAATTTCCAACCCAAGTCAGATTTGTCAACAGATCATAGGCCTCCCAGTTTACTGAAGCAATTTCCATCTCATCACATGGAGGTCACTGTTCCCATTTAGGAGGAATTAACTACGGCTACAAAGGACGTTGAGAAAGACCAAGCTTATGTGTCACCTTTAACAGAGTATATTCAGAATAAGATTGGTCACATTACAGGTTCATCAGATGTTTTGTACAAGCATTTTCAAGATAAGGACAAGAAATCTACAGTGGTCTCATTACTGACATCACAGCTCCCTCAGACGAAGAGAAAAAAGCAGAAAAGAAGAAGTAAGCGGTTTGATTCGTTTGATGGCCGAGAGCAGCTTGACATTTGGATAAGACAGAGTCCTACAATTAGCAATATTGGACATGGCACATCTGAAAAGCAGCCAACAGACTTGCCTGAAAGCAGGCAAATGCTCAGCATGCACCATATTGAACACATCTAATGCCACAGGGCATCCTTTGTATTGTATCTCTAACCTTACACCTTGTTATTTCAGCATTTCATTTTTGCAGTTAGAGTAGATTTACTTTTCATGTTAAGTAGAATAATAAATGAAAGAAGAGCTTCTATTTTTCATGTACTTAATGTTATATGATGATATTTGGATGGACGCTACTTATGTAATCTTGTGTGTTGCTTGGACACAGATTCTGGATTCTCACATTCCTCCGATGAAGCAACGTGTCCCCAAGTAGAGCCAGATGTTGACCACACTTTGTCAACGACCTCATAGCAGTACACCCCCATTTTTTCAAATGGGATTCATCATGTTCGATGTGGTCGCGTCTTTCAGATTCCATCATTAGATGACATTTTATAAATGATGTAAACCCATTCTGCATGTTTATGATGTAAATGATCTAAGTAAGACCGTCATGTATGTAACAACCTAGGTAAGCCTAGTATGTTGGTGACGATTTCTATCCTAGGAGGGTTTTTGTCTCACTGATTTACTTGTGTTTTTCGACACAAGTGATCGGCAGAGTTTTCCCCTCCAGCCTCACCCCAAAGCTAGGGTGGATTTTGTCATCAACATGCTAAGTGAGTTCTAGTATTTTCTATCGAGTCCTTAAAAGTAGTTTGGGAATAATCCTAGCTAGTTGGCTAGATTATTTTATTACAAGCTACTTGGTCTACTAGATCATGTTTTGAGTCGCAGAATTGGGTACCTATTTGAGGGTCTATACGAATGGGCATTCCCCTTTCATGTGTCTAAATGTATTTATCTTATGTAAAGAGGGTTAGAAAAATAATTAAATCCCCTCTCAGTCAATTAATTAAATTTTCTGGTCAAATTAATTAAAAAATCTTAAGCCAAAAATTTAATTAATTTTAGGTCCTACGTGAGTATAAAATTCTTCAAAGGAAAAATTTGTTGGTCCTTAAAAAATGAATTTTTAAAAGCCCCAGGCAAATGGAATATTGAGAATTTTAAGAAATTTTGGACCCTTGGGCCTAGCTGGTTAAGTCAAAGTCAAAATTTTGGGGTAATTAACTCAAAAATAGTATTTTTGATTTAATTAAAATGGATTTAAATGATAAATTCGTTTTTTCCCTAAATTTATAATTTCGACGGTCCAAATTAAAAGATGATCAAATCTTTTCGATGGTCGAGATTATTTTGACATGGATCAACTGAACTAACCGTTGGAGATTTTGTCTTATAAATTAGAGGTCTTGATGTGACATTTGCATCCGATCTTAGAATCGTGCACTTGTCTTGGAAGCTCTTGTGAATTATCTTTGATGAATAAAGCATAAAGACTTTGGGGTTACAAACTTTGGTGTTCCTTTTCCAGATCTATGTGGTGAATTATTTCTAAACTCTGCTACTTTGTTTGACATTTTCATGGTTGATGGCCTTCATGGATTAATCTGCATACAGGTATCTTGTGCAATTTTTTGGGTTCATAAAATGAAATTTTGATTTAATGGAAAGACTAGTTATCTATTTTTCTGAAGGATCTCATGTTATTTTCTTAAATCTCTATCGATCTAAAGTTCAGATCTAAGTGTGCAAGGAAATTTTTTTTTAAGGTTTGAGCATCTGGAGAAGTCTTCAGTTGGACCAGCCGACTCTCAGATCGTAAATCTGAAAAAGCCCATTGTTTCTAATTTCTCAAAGCTATCTTATGAAATTGTGTTTTTTACAGGGTTTTTAGGGCTTGTGCCTCTCTTTAAAATTTCAAATTCCTAAAGATTGTGCTGGAATGGGTTTAAATTTGGCCATGAGAGCCTCAAATCTGTAAATTAGCTTGTAAATTTGTAGTTTTTTAGGGCTGTAAGGGTTTAATAATTTTTTGTGCATATATTTTTAGGATCTGTTATGGTTTTGCAGATTGCAGGGTTTTCTCAGATTTTTTTTTTAAAAGATCTGAGCCAGATCTAACCCCCGAAGGCGAGATTTGGCCTCAAAATCTCTTCTGTTGGCGGATTTGCATGATATTCGATTCAAAGAGCATAAAAAATCTGAGCTTAACAGAAAGAATTGGAGTTTGCTGGACGTTTTTTGTGTGTATTGGGGTTTCAGAAACTCGTCCCTTCACTCTGCATACGCTCCATTCCTCTCTGCTGTGTTAACCTTCCTCTGCTCTTGCTATCCTCTACGCTGCCTCTTTCTCCGTCCAAACACTGTCCACCCCTCAGCCGTCGAGCCTCCATCTCCCTTCCGCCGTCCATCTCTCCTTAACGTTGACCTTTCCTGCATACGAATTCACTTACGCATTTTTCTTGTCGTCGTTCCTTCCTCCCTCACGTCGTCGTGCCCCCGTCTAGCTCACCTGCAAACAAAATAAATAACGCATGTCATAAAATTCAAGCCTCACGTCTATGCTTCGATCGGATTTTTTTTATGTGTGTGAGGGTTTAGCGTTAGGTTCGTTTTCGTTTAGGTTGGGTTAGGTTTAGTTTAGTTTTAAATTTAAATCGATTGTTGGGGTAGCGTTTAAGTTTAGATTATAATTCTTTTAAGATTTATTTTTTTAGAGTTTCAAATTTAACTTATAGTTTAGTCCTAGATTTGATTCAGATTTTTTTTATTGACTTTAGGTTTCATTTTTTTTATTTTTAGTTTTTAATTGTTAGATTTTAACGTGTAACTTTAGTTTAGTTTGTTTTAGATTTAGTTTTAATTTTTTTAGATTTGTTTTTAGTTTCATATCTTAATTTTAGATTTTATTTCTTAGTTTTTTTTTTGTATAGATATATTTTGTTTTGAAAAAATAATAAAAAACATAAAAAAATTTCTAAAAAATCTTCATAGTCAAATAATTTTTTTTTTTCCTATCTAAAGTTTGACTATAGGAGCATTCTTAATTTCTGGATTGGAATAAATTGGAACATTATAAATTCAGAAATCGTTTCATGATAGCTTTGTTGTTCGCTTAAGTATCCTAATGAATGGTTGTGGTGCTTTCTGAATATCATTGTGGTCATTTTTATTTTCATAGCAACAGTTATACATCAATTACTTGGCTTTAATTGCATAACGGGATCTTTTAACTCCATTAGGCACTGGTTTCAATATAATTGATCTGTGAAATCTCGTTAATCTCATCAAGTACTTGGTTATTTGACTGTGTCTCCTGGGTTGGTTGACTTGCAACCAATTCTTTTCCTTCATTTTTGTTAGGGTCTACCTCCCTTAGCTTGCAAGGAGACAGCTTAGATAGAGAGATTGGGGATTAGGGTGATAGCCCCCGATCTGAGCCGTTGTCGCAGTGCCTAGACATTCTGTGCGACAACAAGATCCATTGTTCCTTCAACATTGGGCATAGGTTCATCCTTCGATTCTTCTTGCCTTCTAGCTTCTTCTTCTTTGTTTTCCTTTGACCTAGGAAGATTTCTTACTTTCTTGAGGGCAACATCTTCATCGAAGGTGACATTGTGGCATACATCCACTTCTCTTTAACCAGGCACATAGATTCTATATGCCTTCAAGGTTTCATTGTAGCCCACAAACATTCCCTTCTTTCGAGTAGCATCCAGCTTGCTTCTCTTTTCTTTTGGCACATGAAAATAAATAGGACTTCCAAAAACTCTGAAGTGGGAGACATCAGGCTTCTTACCAGAGAAGACTTCTTCGAGAGTTTTGGAGTCCAATGCAAAATGTGGTCATCTATTTTGAACGTACACAACAGTGTTCGCAGCTTCTCCCCATAGAAACTTTGGAAGACCTTAGTCATATACCATGGCACGGGCAGCTTCCACAATGGTCCTATTCTTTCTTTCAGCAACACCATTTTGCTCAGGAGTATACACAGTTGTGGTCTCCCTCTTAATGTCAACTTCCCTGCAAAATTCATTGAACTCATTTGACTCATACTCGATCCCATTTTCGATCCTCAAAATTTTGATTTTCTTCCCGGTTTGATTTTCCACCGAGGCCTTGAAGGTACAAAACCATTTGAATGCCTCGTCCTTCTTCTTCAAGAAATATATCCAGGTCTTGCGGGAGAAGTCATCTATAAAATTCATGTAATAGGAACATCCTCCCAAGGATGTTACGCGCAACAGACTAGATAAATCAGAATGTATCAATTGCAAGATATCAGATGTCTTTGTGACACTTGAGGGGAATGGTCCCCTTGTATGCCTCCCTTCAACACAACCCTGACATATACCTTCATGATCATCTTTAAACTTAGGCATCCCTGTCACCACCTTCCTTGCTTCGGGAAGGGCTTTGTAATGAAGGTGTGCAAACCACCGGTGCCATAGCTCGATTTGAAGAGTTGTATCACATGACATAACCCCAAATGGACTTCCTCCAACCTGATAGAGTGTATCATCTCTAAAACCAATAGTAAGAGCTTCTTTGAAGTTCTTCTTCCAGATGCACCTTTCCATCAACGAATGCCACCTTGAATCCTTTGTCTTCCATTGCCAAAATAGACACAAGGTTCTTCTTCAAATCAAGTATGTACAACACATCTTGTAAGCAGAGGACTTGACCTTGAGATAGATGAAGGGTCACAGTCCCTATCCTTTTCACGGGATAGGTGGCATTATCTCCAAGGATAATTTCTAAATTAGTATCCTTCTTAATCAAATCAGAGAGGGCTTCTTTATAACTAGTGAGGTGCCTTGAAGCACCACTATCAATCAACCAGACATCCAGGGTGCCGGGAGGAGATGCAAAAGAGAGGGCAGATACAAGACTATATTTATTTTTCTTATTATCAACAACATTAGACTCATCGTACCTAGAATTTCTTGACCTCTTGAAAGGTTTCCCATTTCCACTTCGATCATAGGGAGCCATCCTCCTTCCTTTGAACCTGTTGTTCCTTTGATTTCCATTCCCCTTGAAGTTGTTGTTGTCATCATCCCTGGGAGATTCCCTTCTATTGGGGCACTCTCTTGCATAGTGACCAGTCTTGTTACAAGTGTAACATCTTCCCTTCCTACCTTTGGGCCCCGCTCTTCCATGATTTTGATTTCGCGGGCCACCATAGTTCTTCTTCTTTGCATGAGCGGCGAAGGCAGTAGGGTCACCTCCATTTTCATTAGAGGGATGATCTCTCTCCATCATTCTTGTCTCCTCTTGAATGCATCTATCAACAATTCATCAAAATCAGGAATCACATTATTATTAAGAATAGTATTAAATACATACCAGCCTCGGGGAAGTCCTCCAAGATCAATGAGGACGAGCTCTCAATCAGCTACTTTTTCTCCTATGACAAGGAGATCATTCCTGATTTCTGTGAGCCTCATAAAATATGATTGGATGGATTCATCTTTGCCCTTCTTGATATTCTTCAACTTGTTCTTGAAGAAAAGCACTTGATTAGCATTGATAGCCCTGAACATGCTAACCAGCTTATCATACATCTCTTTAGATGTGCCCAGCTCAGAGATGTAAGAAACCAAGTGCTTATGAATTGAATCCCCTTTTCTATACTTCGCCTTTGTGGCAGCCGATGCATTTGATGGAGGCTCATGGATCTTCCCCTGCACATAGTCCATGACATCTTGATCTTCCAAAGCCAAATCCAAGGACATCTTTCATGCATGATAATCAGACTTGCTAGTCAACTTATCATCAGACTTAAAACCCTTGTATGTGGAGGCCATTGATCCTTGACGGGATTTCTTCTTCGGTGATTGCTTTTTACACTATCTTGGGCTTTGTCTTCAACTCAGCTCTGATTCCATGTTAAATTTAGATAACCATGGTATGTTCTATGCTTAATGCAGTTTAACTTCAATCTTTCTTATAGGCCCAATTCAATTTAGCAATCACATAAACATGACGGTAAAATGCTGATAGAAAATAATAATAGATCAACAGAAGACAAGCCAAATAATATATCAAAATTTGTAATTTTCCTTGTCCAACAAATGAATAGATAAATGTTTGTTACAACAATCAACAGGATACCTCAGCCAGCAAAGTCTTGAGTTGGTCAAACCAACTTCCAACAGCCAAATCAACCTTCCACAAGTGTCACACACACACCTCAAAGACACCTCCAAAAGTTAACGCAAGTCAACCCAAACTGGTCAACACAAAAGTCAACGTTGTAGTCAAAGGGGCTTCAGTCAAAGTCAATGTTCAGCCTCAATTTTTGTGCCCAACAATACGGCCTTCAAAAAGCGAAATTTCTGCCCAAAAAACACAGTCAAAGTCCAAGTGTTGATCCAAAGTCAACGTTGTCCAAAAATCCTAAAAACAGTCTGAAAATTGCAGCAGCTTCTTCAAGTTCAGATTCACACGTGTGAAGGAGGCAGGCCTCTTCTAGACTGTACCAACCAATCAAATCACAAGATGAATGTGTGTGTTGAGTTGATGATGAAAAGGACATCATCTCTCTCCAATTTATATCCATCAATGAGGGTGTGTGACACATCTGTAGGGCTGGTGAGCCTACATTATAAATCTGGCCGACGATGCACGTGTCAAAAATAAAATCAAAATATATGTTCTACTCATCCAAACAAGATGGTCTTTAGATCAATCTTGCACCTCTCCGAAAGAGGAATCCAACAAAAATATAATCATCATCATATGAGCAGTGCAACATGGAGTTTGGACGTTGTTGCCCAAAATTAACAAGTTCCCAGCTTCAGCTAAGCCCTAGGACAAAAACCCTCGGGTTTACTATTGTGTGTTGGTCGAAAGCCCAACACTCTGAGGAGATTTCATCTAGAATACTCATAGAGCTTTTGTGTTATCAACATATTGGAGTGGGGATCACACAAATCTCCAATTCGAGCGTCATTTTTAGTTGCACTTTTGGAGGCCAAGTTCAGTGATGCAGCAGATATTTTTTAGGCCATCTCAAGTATCTTCTGGATCAGCTATTGGTAGATGTACTGGCATGTATTGTATTATTCCAGTTAATAAATAAAGTTGAGTTTGACGTTATTTCTTCCTCAGTACTTTCGAGTTGCAATTTATAGGTTTACATTGCAAACTTATCAATTGTATTGGTTGTGTTTTAAATAAATAAATTTATGGTGTAAATTTTGAGGTAAAATTGTAGAAAATTTGTCAAATAAAATTTAGGGATACTACAAGGGTTTAGTGTGAATATCTAGGCAAGAGATTTTTGTGGTTGGAGCCTCTAAATGCCAAAGGTATAGTTGGTTGCATCAAAATTAGGCATTCACTTCAATCTTGTCCATAAATTTTCTTGCCCTAGTTGTTTGCCCTAGGATGAACCCTAGCTTGGCATTGGTTCAACTTGGGGACTTGTTTGAGCAACGTTACACAAAGCGAGGACGAAGCATGGACGTTTTTTGGAAGCGAGGACGTGGAAGCATCATTTCCCAAAAATCTAGGAAGCGAAGCGTCTCGGAAGCATCTACTATATATATATATTAAAAAGAAATATCCAAAACACCAAATTAGTTATAGAAGATATGGAAACATGCATATTTGTACATAAATTTGTTGAAAAGTATAGCTAGGTTGGTCTTCATATTGATTATATAATTATGAATTTATGTAAAGTACAAGACAAAGATAATAAAATGTATTTTGTACTTGCTTCATGGGTTTCATGAGCAAGAGTTTATTATAGGTTAAAAGACTTCTTCTTGATGTCTATCTATGTTTTTGTCTTCTAGATATAAATGTAATATGTGTCATATGTATATGAAGCATCTAGTCTAAGAAATGTTCCAAGACCTAGTCATAGAAAATGTGAATCAATGGCTTAATTCAGCTCTACATCAACGATGAAAGTTAAGCTATTATGATGTGTTACAAGTCGGCCTTCAATCAACTGGTAAGTCAGCCTACATGCTAAAGTGATGGTCAGCCTAAAAGACAGTACGATTGTCTCTATATATATACCTAGTTTGCGGCTCATTTGAGAGAATCAAGTTTTCAGTTATCTCTGAAGAAGCATGTGGATAACAAGTTTCAGTCATCTCTGAAATAGTTTGTTGAAGAACTTCAATGCAGAATATATCACTAAAAAGTGCAGTGCGGATCATATCTTTAAGGTGAAGTGCAGATCACATTTTGAAGTGCAGTGCGGAAGTTTTGAAGGGTTACAAAACTGGTCTATGTATGTATACATCCATATATCATAAGGTGTTGCATTTCAGTGCGAATTTCAAAACTGGGCTATACATATATAACTTTGTATCATCTAAGTATTGCGGCATACTGAAGCAAGAGTGTGGATCCATCAAGTGCATAAGCATGAGCATAATATCTCCTGAAGTGCAGATCCAAAGTGAAGCATAATTTGCAAACTAATCTAAAGTGAAGTTGTTGGGACAGTGGTATGCAAAGAAGAAGCAGTCAAAAAGAAAAAGAAAGAAGAAAGTAAATCTGAGATTTACATTCCTATCTACAGCCTATATATATCTCAAGCAACTGAAGATTCAACTGAAGGTTCAAAGGAAGTACTGGTGCAGAACAGTGCAACTTGGTAGAAGGACTAGCATTGAAGGACATCAAAGAAGTAAGGACAAGGTCTTAAATGCATAAATGGGTCAAGGGTCTAATTCTAGGTCATGGTACTTGTCATCTGAAATCTATAAGAAGAATTTCTCGTGGGTTTTCCTCTACAAGAGGGAGAGGTTTTGCCCTGGCTCTAGGAGCCTAATTCTCGTGTCTCGTGTCTTTTGATAATTGACTTGATGAAAGATTTAATAAGCTAACAAAGGGAAGACATAATTAATTCAAGTAACCTCACAAGTAATTATCAAGAAGGGAATTTTGAATTAATCACTAGCCCTCCAAATTCTCAACAAAATCAAGATAGATATGACATCCATTATACATCAATGATTAATTATTTGAGATTAACCATCTAGAATCTAGATTCTTCTCCTCTTGTCTAGCCTTTGCTTGTACCTCGATTGTCCAGGATATTAGTCAACATTGCCCAATTTTGATCAAATTACCTAATGATTAATCCAGATTCCAAGCCTTAAAATATGGTAGAAAAAGCTTAACATGCTTGATCGATGATTTTGACTTGATTGAAAGGTATTTTATTTTGCTAACAGCATGACAAAGGAGTTAAACAATTAACACCACCAACACTAGGGTACATATAAGGCTTAGTGCTTTTGATTAAATGCGAATCACATACCCTCATACATGATATAATCTAATGAAAAGACACAATCCCATTGAACCTGAATTCCTAACAACCGTTAAGTCTACTGAATTTTGAATAGGATATGAAATTCTATTTTCTCCATATGAAGTCCAATGAGGTTGGAACCACTCTCAAACATCCTGAGTCATTTCATGGTAATGTTAAAAATTGAAGTCACTTTTACTTTAAGAATTTAACATTAACATGAGAGAGCATCTAGGAAGCATCTAAGGAGCATCAAGGGAGCACCTTTGGAGTGTCCAAGAAGCCCCAACCAAACTTAAGTCAAAGAAAAAAAATTATATTTAGAACCCTATGGAACCGCCCATCTCCGTAAGGATCCAACTCGGAAACGTTGCATTTCTATACGCCGATCCGCCATACGAAACGCAATTCTAGCATACGGAAATAGGGATCGGGCTAAACAGTTCCAAAATTCATAGTGTTTTTTAGCCCGATCCACATTTCCGATTTTCGAAAACGCGATTCAGACGACGGATCCTCTGCATTTCCGTACGGGAGCCAGATCAAGGGTTGGAGTCAGTGGGGACGTTTCCTACAACACTGTGTTTGAAGGTTTCATGTTCCTTTGTCTTGTTGAAAATCATTGTTGGAAACCCTTTCTTAGCATCTTGACCTTGGGTACCCTAGGTTATAGGTTGCCATGCTTTGGCATCTCCAAGGAAAGCGAATTGCCCTTACCATTGATGAGACCTTGTTCATCCTATACCATCTGTATTTTCAAAAAATAAAAATAAAAGGGCAGAGTCAAAAGGGAAGAAAAAAATAAGAGAATAAAAGCAAAACACCAAAATATACATGTTTTACACTGTTAGATGCCTTAAAATGCTTACAGATACATATAAGCTACTTAACAAAATTGTGGTCAGACAAACTATGGGCTTCAAACCACTAACCAGGCTAAATATTAGGAGCGAGAAAGAACATATTCTTTAATACTGTGTGCTATTCCAACTAGTAGCTAACTAGAATAGTTACTTCTAATAAAACTTTCAACTAATCTTGATGAGTCTCGTCGCACCCACACCTCAGTTGATCAATTGAAGAGAAGAAGCAACATCCTACTAGAAGAGCCCTACTCCTTAATACCAATCAAAGAAGAGCTCTCATCAGATCACCATCCTCAGGCTCCAAATAACTAGAATTGGCAGATTCAGACCAATGACCATCCTCAGCCTCCAGATAAACAGAAGTGGCAGCTTCAGGTTTTGTTTCTAAAATGCATTGTATACTGTGAGCTGATTGCAATAGCTAAATGATGATATGTCTAAGCCAATGCTCGAACTATGTGACACTGATTGCGATAGCTAAATGATGATAATTCTAAGTCAGCCATAAATAGTTCGTGGACTGATTCCTCACTATTCTTCTACGTTTTAATAGTTAAGGCAACAGTGAGTTGAATTTTAAAAACTTATTTGTTATATTCCAGTTTTGGAGTTGTGAGGGCATTCTTTGATTTAGATTTTCAGGCCTTCCACAGTTACCAGTCTGAATTATGGTCACTTGACTTTTGAGAAAAACTGTTAGGCATATGCCCAATATTTTGTATGCATTCCCTGCAAAGAGGCCTGTACTAATTAAAAAAAAAAAAAAAACTTTTTCAGAACAAGGAAAAAACAAATCCTTTTCTTGAACAAAACAAAAAAGCAATTTCTTTATATTTACAGTTTGTCCCACATTTTGGCTGCAATTTTCTCTGTTCAGTAAAACTAAAATTACTCCCTTGTATCTTCTGCTAATATCCCTAGCAAGTTGCAATAAAATAAACATAGATACCAAATACTGTCCAGTTAGTGCTCTTTTGAATCATGATAATCAGCACAAGTTATTTGTGACTCCAAAAGGATTGCACCGGGTAACTCTAACCGGTTTACTTGAACAGGAAATATAAAGCTATTTACAATGAAATTCAGTGATGCATGTTATCAACTGCAGGTGTACTGTTGAATTTGGAAGTTTTGAAGCGAGCAAA
This sequence comes from Pinus albicaulis, assembly GCA_034641835.2. Lineage (NCBI taxonomy): Eukaryota > Viridiplantae > Streptophyta > Pinopsida > Pinales > Pinaceae > Pinus > Pinus albicaulis. The sequence goes on along the minus strand of CM076579.1, from coordinate 1,408,244,474 downwards.
TATACACAGCAACAATTAAAAAGACATAAGTCTCAAATCACCTTAACAAAAGGAAAATGAACTACATTCCAATAAGATTTTGAAATCTAGAAAAGGTATGTGTTTATGCAATGAAGAATTGAGAAAAAATGTTTTACTGAAAAGGACAATCTGAAATGAGTATCCTCAAGTTGGAAGCAAGGTGAGATGCTCACAAGGTAAGCAATATTCATACTTCTTGATACGCTCTTGTTTCAATTGATTCAATGAAGCTCTGCAAAAAAACAGAACAAGGTACCAGGTAGAAGAAAGAATAGGTCATTTTCCTCCATAAAAGATAAAGGACCATTCCGTAATCATATCAGAATGCCAAAACATAAGCATGGTACAATAATCAGAAAAAGATCCAAAATTCAAAAATAGGAGTATTGAATTCATAAACAAAGGAAATAGAAGAACTGATCCACAGCTGTCAACAAGGTCAAATCAGACATAAATCAAAAGGACTACATCTAAGAGGCAAGATTCAAAATTCTTTTGGCAAAAATATTATTAAGCTAAAAAACGTTAATATAACAGAACCACCTCAAGACTTTGATAGTGCTTCCCTTCATGATGGATTGCTCTTTGACAAGACTTAATGGTTATCAATATTGAAGAAACCCAGAACAAATTGAAGGATGATGTGCCATGACAAGACAGCTACAATTGTTAGTGGTTTCAAAAGAGACTCACCTACGCTGCATACATTGCAAGGTATAAATTTGAGTCTTCAAATGCTCAACTTGAAGATGCCTACAATTGCAGATTTTAAGTTATAAATCAATGAATGCAATAGCACAGTGTCTTATCAAACTTCATTTAAATATACAATTACCAAAAAAATGGAGATTTGGGTAGAAAATCTGTAGCATCAATTTTCTGATATAATAATTAATTTTTAAATATTTTCAAACAGTATTTCTCATGCCACTGATATCATTGAACAATAACACAGAAAGTATCAACTGTAAATGCAGCGGAAACAATAAAGATCATAGAAAGACAACCATGCACAGTAGACAATATTTTTCACCTGGGAAATCCAACCTTGCGAGAAAACCCAGCAATCTTTTCTCAAGGATAAATTGTTATTTCAGCAAGGTTTACAAATTAGAAGTTTGACTAGAAATTTGTAACATATTACAAGTCAAAACAACAATCAAACCTGGTCAAACTACTGTTATATCAGTGAAAAGTCAACTCAATCAATGCTGGTCAAACTAGTAAAAATCAACTCAGAAATCTACTGGTTGATGGACAACAATCAAACTCAACCTGTGGTCAAAGTCAAACTCAACCTGTGATCAAACCCACAAGAAGTGCAGATTGCAGTCAAAGCTTACAATCAACCCACACGTTTGGCCTTGTGGTCAACAATCTGCGGTCAAATTCGGCCAAACCTCCAGCAGTCAAACTCGATCAACTACAGTCAAAGTCTACAATCAACTGCGGCCAAAGTCTGCAGTTAATGATGGTCAAAATCCTCACACATGGGGCTTTTCAAACTAGTCAAACTCGATCAACTCCTCACACATGCAGCCATCAAGAGAAAAAGAGAGAAAATGATAAACAACAGATTTCTCCTCAGTTGAATTTCTCCTCCACTAGAAAATATTGAAATAAGCTTGCTATGATGATGATTTGTCTCCGCACATGCTTGTCTTTTTATATAGAGCTCTAATGTTGAGTGGAGAATCATAAGGAGGCACCTTATCACAACAAACCCCTTCACTTATAAAGCCTATTACCCACCAAAGGTGGGGACCCCTAAGAGAGCTTTTCTCCTACTCATCTTCTTCTATCTGGCAGTCAGCAACTCCTGGAGCCACACCTTGTAGCCGATGTGATGTGCCACTTTATCTCCACTCCCTACATCAATTGTATGTTTCCTAGCCCATTGTTGAACAAGTTGCCATTGATGTCAAAGCGATAGCAGTTCCAGGGATGCAGCAGGCCATTGATGTCATAGCAAGAGCAGGTATGCACGGGATGATGTAGTTGCTTGAAACACTAGCCCTAGGTTTTGGGTTCTGAGATGATTGTAGGCATTTTTGAAGCAATAGACCACTGTGAGTGCCTTAGAAACCCTCGCCATGAGATACTACTCATCGAGTTGATTCCGATGGTATGCAAAGCGTTTCATGGGTCCTCATGGTTTGTGAGAAAGGCTTAGTCAAAGTTGAAGCTCCAACCAATGGTCCTGAAACCCCAAGGGTTGACGATGATGTGGCATCATAATATTGGTTGATGTGACAATGTGGTAACTCCAATGGTCCTGAAACCCCAAGGGTTGACAATGATGTGGCATCATAATATTGGTTGATGTGACAATGTGGTAGCTCCAATGGTGTAATGAAGAAAGGCCCTTGTCATAAAATGAAGAAAGAGGATATCGTCCGTTAAAGAGAAACATTAAAAGAGGTTATATTTATTTAAGGATCAAAATAAATTTGATGGTCTCTTGGCATCAAGTCAAAATGGGGCCTTGGCACCGTTGAAAATTTAAAATTATTTGAGGGTAATACTGAAGTTATAAGTTGAAAATGCATGGACCGAAGGATATAAAAAAAAAGTGGTTAAAGAGAATTTATTAATGGTCCAAAAGTTTTTTTTTCTTAAATTAAAAGTGGGCCCACATTTATGAAAAAGATTTTTTATCTAAATAAATTATGGAGGTTTCTAGAGTTTAAATCGGAAGTTCCCATCCCTAACTATAAAAGGACCTATCTTTCTCATCAAATTTAGAAATCCTGCAGTGGAATAACAATTCGTGCAATTATTTGCGTGCAGATCTTTTTCTCTCAATCTGCAAGATAACGAAGGACAAGGTTGAAGCTGTTGGAAGGCTCTAGTCATTATTTGCATTTTGCTTTTCATTACTCGTAAGGGTTTGGATCGCCTTGCACGCTTCACATCTCTGAAGCAATATATATATATATAGCTTGCTTCATCAAATTCCCAGTACTGGTGGAAATTAAGTAACAACATAATTGCATTTGACCTGAAATTGTTGACGCTATTCTGGCACTAGAAGATCGTGGAATACATGCCACGTAACCTTGGTAATAGTACTCTAGTCTGCGGCCCTCATTTTTGAGTGGCGTATACTATCCAAATATCTTTAAAATCTGTAGCGTGGCTCATTTTTGACAGCTCAGACCTGTTCTTACGTCATTCCCTTGAAGCAACACTTTGCAGCACCAAAATGGTTGACAATTGTGAATTAGGAGAGGCAATTTCAAAAGTGTCTTTTGAGGTCTGTGACGTCTTCTGAAATGAACTCTGCGGTAACACAAAATTCACATACGCCTAAGGTCTCAGATTTGTACATTCAACATTACACATACCAGCAGTCATCAAATAATTGAATCAGTGATTCCTGAAGCCTTCTCTGTGGCCACATCAATGTGACCCATTCCCTATGGTATAACCACTGTAAATTGAACCATTTGAGTTTTTGTAATTTTGGCAATGAGGAACTGACGGAGTAGCTTAATGCACAACTCAGATCACAGATTGATGATACCACAAGGTTCATTCATTCACTATCTACCTACAGTTCCTTTTGGTTACATTGAGGTATTGTGGCCATTTGGTTAGCCTCCTGTGGTATGGTTCAGCATTCTGACAGGGCAGATTCCAGCAGGTCTTTTGTCAAAGATCTATCCAATGCTCATGGATACCTACCTTGGTATCCTGACATGCAGATCTTTGAGGCTTATTTTCAAACAGACCTGAAGAGTATCAAAGTTCCTACTTTTATTACATTTGTGGCCCTTTTGAAGATCACATCTATGAAGAAGATTGGATGTTTGCATATAGGTTTTGGCACATATATTCTGGGCTATTCCCTGGGCCTTTTCTGCGACTATTGCAATGAAAGAGACAAGAGGAATCGTAACTTAACTCACTCGTACTGAAGTAATTGAAGAGAATACAATGATTTTGGAATGATAATCATGACTCATGCATTATGCCTTTCTGGATAAGTTATTAAGGCTGTGTTATTTTATTCATGCTAAAAAGATTTGAGTAAAATGGTTCGTTGATTTTTGGGCACATCTAGGAAGTGTCCTTCATTGAACTTAAGATCTGTTCAAGCTCATCAAACATTATTAAAAAAAAAATTGTCCCAAGTCCCATAAGTGTTGTAATGTTGGCTGCTACAATATTGAAGTGTGGATGGTGTTTATAAAGAGACTCATATACTCAAATGACAGTTCAGTACAGCAGGTAGGTCGAAGCAGATGTGATGATGGTAGCAGCATAAACACTGGTTGTAGAGTTGTGCTAGTATTTGTTCATCAGGTTTGGCAATTGGACAGTATAACATTCCCATGTTGCAGTGTTTGACAAAAGTGACACAAGACCTGAACTATGACAGCAACCACAGTGACTTTTGCAGGGATGACAGTGACTCACTGACCTTGTTGATGACAGATCTAGTCCTCTACATTGCTACCAGATATATTTGATTGTTAGTATATACCTTCGACAGCCACGCCGGACATATTACAAAGAGTTTCCCAGCTATATGCAGTTAAGGATATTTGTGGGCAGCAAACTTGTGATACAAGGCAAGGTTCATGGCTCGAGGATTCTCGCAGAAACAGAGAGAAGATTATGATGATATATTTGCTCCTGTGGCTCGATATACAACCATTCGCTCGATAGTTTCTCTTGCCGCAAGTCAAAGATGGACCCTTCCTCCATGGCATGTTACAAGAAGAATTGTATGTTGAGCAACCACAGGGATTTGAAGTAGAGGATCGAAGGACACATGTTTGCAGGTTGAAGAAGGCATTTTATTGTTTGAAGCAAGCCCCCAGAGCATGGTATGCCCATTTAGACAATTACTTGATGAAGCTGGGATTCACAAGAAGCAATGCCGATCTCAACCTCTACTTCAAGGTAGTCCAAGGTATGTCATTGATTTTGGATTTATATGTTGACGATCTATTCTTGACAGGAAGTGAGCCCCTGATGATCGAGTGTAAAAGGGAGGTAGCCTCTGAATTCGAAATGAAGGACCTTGGACTCATTCACTACTTTCTAGGCCTTGAGGTGTGGCAAAGGCCCAGAGAGATTTTCCTTTCACAAGGAAAATATGTTGTGAAGTTGTTGGAAAGATTTGAGATGACATAATGCAAGTCCCTACCCACACCAACGAAAATGAACTTTAAGAAATGTTGTGGAGAAGCTGAAGGACCCGATTTGGTGAATCCATCCAAGTATAGAGAGTTGAATAGGGCTCTGATGTTCCTAGTGAACACTTGTCCGGACATGCTATGCAGTGAACACATGAGTTGATTCATGACTAAACCTCTCCATGCACATTGGATCTAATCCAGGTGGATACTGGTGACCACCCGCCTATTCCACTTGGGGCCCCACCATTATTTCTTTCAATTTTTCAGTTTAGTTAATTGTAGCACAATTTACTATTTTTAGAAATTTTTTCGGGTCCTAAACTTCTAGAGCCGTTTTGAGGCCCTAAACGACATTTTTTTAGAAAACCGAGAGCATCTTTGACCTCACATCAAAAGTTGTAGTCCTTGGATAGATCTTTCTAACAAGGTATTGTGCGCGTCAAACAAAGATCGTACACCAAAGTTACGTCCCCGGGATGTTGATGTACCAATTTACCCAAACGAGGCCCATAGTTTTGGTGCTTCATCTCCTAAGATTAGGTTTTTGGATGTTTAAGGTTTTCCATTGTTTCTCAATAATAAATAGGCCTTCGAGCCTCATTGTAACATAGTTCAGAGGCCTGTAGCCGCCACATCTCTTCTCAGAGATAAGCTACCAACACCCTAGCTAGTTTATTTCCATTGTGTCTATAATCATATTTCAGTTATTTGATATTAATGAAATGAAGTGTTATTTCCGCTGCATCTCTGTATTTATAGTTATATTCATATTTTGTTGCGTTCCAACATAAATCTGGATTAGGATCGCTGCCAAACACATTTTGAGATATTTGAAAGGGTCGATCACACTTGGCCCGAGATATTCTACCGGAGATGTTCAACTTCATGGATACACCGACGCTGACTAGGTAGGAAATGTTGTCGATAAGAAGAGTGCGTCTGAATGTTGTTTTAGCCTTGGATCTGTCATAATATCTTGGATGAGAAAAAAGCAGAAGTCTGTATCATTGAGTACCATTGAGGCAAAGTATATTGCCGCTAGCATTGCTAGCTACGAAGCAATTTGGTTGAGGAAGCTCTTTGGAGAGTTGTTTGAGCAGGTTCTAGACACTACAGTGATATAATGCGACAACAAAAGTGGGATCCGTCTGGCAGAGAATCCGTATTTCATGACAAGTCCAAGCACATAGAGATTCGATATCACTTCATTTGAGACATGGTGCAGAGAAGAATCGTTCGACTCCACATATCGATAGATGAGCAGATTACAAATATTAATCACCAAGGCTTTGCCGAAAGGGAAGTTCTTAGTCTTCAGAGAGTAGCTTGGACTGATGGATGCGACAACTCCTTATAAGGGGCATCGTTGATCGAGGACACTAAGCCAGCTCTTCCCCCTTGTTTAAGCTCCCAGGGTGTGGAATTGAGATAAAGGGATCCTGGGGTTGAGGGATCTCTGGACAATAGGGTATCACCCATATATATTACCCATAGGGTTGGAGTAGTAGCTCCCCTATCTTGGTCTTTGCTGTTGATTTATGGTAGCATCGGATGTGCTCTAGCCTTGTAACTTTATATATAGGCTAGGACACATGTATTACATAAAACCCAGAAATGGTTTTGGAAAATTCCACTTACAGATGGTTTAATTAAATTAATTAATCGTTTTTTAATGTTTTCCTAAGTCTAAACTAAGGGAAACTGATTAATTAAAGGGTATTAATTAAACTAAGTGTGAATCTTCTAGATAAAGTCATGGATCACCTCCAAGTTAATCTTAGCCCTTGATTATGTTTTAATCTTGGCCGTTGAAGGGTCAACGGAAGAATATAAGAAGGAGGGTGAGGGGCCTATGAAAAACACATTGAGCATTTGGCATTTTCGAGCTTGTGAGAGAAACACAGTTTGTTGATCAAGATCGAATCACTAGGGTAGGGTTTGCTAAGTGATTTCGATTCAGTGATCAGTGCCAGAGAGGGGCAGAAGTAGTAATCGGTCAGGAGGACCAAGAGTACATTTCAGAGAGAGGCAGCACAATTTTCTGAAGGGGTGACGCGATCCCTGAAGGGAATCACGCAGAAATGACGCAGTGCCTTCTAGAGCAGTGTGGAAAAAATCCCGATTTTATCCCGACTTTTTAAAAAAATCCCGATTTTTTGCAGGCGCCGATAAAATCCCCCGATTTTTCCCGATTTTTTGAAAGTTGAAAAAGTCGGGATTTAATCGTTATAATCCCGACTTTTTCCAAAAAATTGTGAGGGAGGTAATTTTTTTAATAATTTTTTTTTTTTTTTTGAAAAAATTGGGATTTTTTCGAAAAAATCGGGATTTTTTCCAAAAAGTCTGGATTTTTTCAAAATATGAATATTTTTGTATTTTTTTAGTTTTGCCGATTTTTTCGAAAAAATCCCGACTTTGCCGATTTAATCCCGACTTGAAGCCCTACCGATTTAATCCCGACTCCGACTTTTTCCACATTGTTCTAGAGTCAGTCTAGAGATAGCTAGAGGCTAGGGTTTTTGAGCCAGGAGGGCCAAAACCCAGTCTCAAATCAGCTTGATCAGTTGTAGAGAGAGGTGACGCAGTTCCTCAGCTTGCCCACACAGGCTTACACAGTTCCAGCGTAGGCAATCACGCAAAGGCAGAGAGGGGCTTCACCAGCTTTGTTTAGATCAGTCGAGGAGAGTGAGGTATATCTCACAATTTCACCAGTTGTCTAGACTTCTCTGAAGGGTGAGCCGAATATTGGCACCCAGTTGTACTCAAGATTCTACTTAATAATATAAAACCCTCAGATTTGCTGCACCAGTTTTCCCGAATTGGGTTTTTCTAGGGACTTAGTCCAAAAATAACTGTGTCAAATGTGGATGTTTTTCATTGTATTTTGTTCAATTTGTTTCAACACTTAGATAGATTTGTTTCAAAAATTACTTCAATATTTCACTGTAATGAAATAATTATGAAAAATAATAGAAGTAATTCAAATTTGTTGCAATAGGAATCCAGATATAGGATTTTTCACATGGTATCAGAGCTTATTCAAGCTGAAGTGCAGGAGAAACAAGAGTGAACCAGTAGATCAGCGCAAGAGAGACCGGGATCTGCATAAGCAGCAACAAACCCTCCCAGAAATTACGTTGTCCAAGCCAGGAGGGCAATCCAGCGCAGAAAAGGCTCCCTCTAAAAGAGTTGACAGAGGGGTTGTTGGGATTTTGTGTATTTGGGGTAGCATTAGTCATGCTCTAGCTCCCAAATTTTGTGGAGGGACTAGAGTACACTTGATCTACAAGACCCAGGAATTGATTTGGGAAATTTCATCCGGTTTAGGAGATATTAAATTAATTAATTATTTTAATGTATTTCCTAAGTTAAAACTTAGGGAACTTAAATAACTAAAGTGAATTTAATTAAACATGTGATGAAATTGTCTTAAGTCACACGGATCAAGCTTTCTTTTAATCTTAGCCATTGATTCAAGATTTGATCATGGTCGTTGATTTTCCAACAAGAAAAGTATAAAGGAAAGGCTTGGGGCCATTTGTAAAGACACACAGAGGTAGAGCACTGAAGCTAAGTTGAGATTCTAGGGCGGGTTTGCTAAGAAATCTCAGAAGTGTTTCAGCTGTAGAGAGGGAAATTTAGGCCAAGGGGATGATCTGATCCTGGGATCTAGAATCAGCAAGAGGCAGAGATCAGCTCAGAAAGACAGCGCAGAGAAGCATGAGGGCAGCAACTTGTGCCACGCAGGTGCTACGCAATCCCTCAAAGACAACGTAATTGTTGCAGGAAACCCTAAGGGGTTGATCAGAGACCCTAAGGGGCAGTGTAGGAACTGCGTCACCCAGTCTAGGATAACGCACAGGTCAGAGGGGCTTTAGAGGCTGACGTAGAGGCTTCAGGGGCAGCGCTGGGGTTTCTAGGCCCTAATTTTGGCTGAGTTCTGTAATTCCCACTTGAGGGTGTGGATCAGTCATTATTTTGGCCCTAGATCAACCAGTGAGCTGTAGATCTATTATTTCTCTGTCGGGTTTTCCAAATCTAGAACCCAGGCTTGTTTTATTCATAAAATTCTTAATAATAAAACCCTCCAGCATCCAGAAGACTGGTTTTCACGCATTGGGTTTTTCAGGAGACTATTTGTCCAGAAATAACTGTGTCACTTTGTTTATGTGTGCATGAACTTGTCCTAGATCTGGATTGGTGGAGATCTGTTATGTGTTTTGCTTCAATTTTAACTTAATAACTTGTCTAAGTAGGAGGAGCATAACCAGATTAACAGTAAATAATTTCTGCGTAAATTGTAAAGATTCAGAAATTTCCACAGGGATAAGCTTTTTCAGTTGCAGAAGAGGCAGCGTAGCTGAAGGACGCAGTTACTGCACAGCAGTGAGTGCTGGTGCATAAGCGTCAAAAAAATTCTAAAAAACACAGATTGCGGATTCCTAGACCTCAGAGGGTTTCTTACTCAAAAGAAGCTCAGTTTCTCCCGTGCAGTAGCAAAAGCAATGACTTACTCCACAAGGAGTGCGTAAGTCTAGCCGAGCAGAGGGTTAGAGGAAGAAATCAACAGTTGAGGAGATGACCAGCAACAGACTGCGTGACCAAGATATATTGGAGGGTGCCTCCAATTATGTTATTTGGAAATCAAGGAATGAGTTTCTCCTTGATGAGCATGATCTAAAGGCCCTCATTGACAGCGCAGTGGCAGAGCCACTTGATGCAGCACATCTAAGAGCCTTCAAGAAAAACATGGCAAGAGCCAAATGATTGATCCTAGATGGTGTGAAGGATCACATCGTACCTCACATAGCAACAAAGGGCACTGCTAGAGAAATGTGGGTAGGGCTGGAAAAGCTATACCAAGGATCTTTCGAGCAGCAAAACATGTATCTGAAGGTGAAGATGCGTAATACCAGAATGAAAAAGGGAGAGCGTTTTGACTCCTTCCTGTCTCGTATTCAGGATAACCGAGACCAGCTGTCAACAGTGGGGTCAGCACCTAGAGACTCAGAGCTGGTAAGGCTCACTCTGAACTCTGTTTCAGAAGACTAGCAGGTCTTTGTCTAAAGCATTCTAGGTAGAGAAAGGCTTCCAGGATGGGAAGTAATGTGGGCAGCCTTACAGCAAGAAGAGCTGAAGAGAGATCTCCTCAAAATCCATATGGAGGATGGCAGCAGCGATTTGAAAGTCAAGAAGGAGGAAGAAGATAACATTGCCCTTGCATCAAAGGGGAAACAGAAGCAGAAGAAGAAAGATCTGTCTAAGATAAAATGCTTCAGGGGCGGGGAAATGGGACATTGTGCCACACAATGTCCTCTTAACAAAAAGGATAAATAGGAGAAGCAAGATCCTCAAGTCGGAGCTACCAAGATTGAGGCAGAAGGAGATTGTGCTATGTTAGCTCATATTTCGAAAGGAGAGAAATGGGTTGACTTGGAGTTGTAGATCCAGAAACTCCAAATGGCAAGATCCTTATGTATTTCCGAACTCTTGGATCACATGCAAGCTATGACAGCCTTAAGACAGTAGCAGCAGAAGATGAAGACAATGCAGTGGCTAGCAATACTAGAGCCTGATCACCACAGAGAGGGAGCAACAGTGCAGAGAGGGAGCAGCAGCATCAGCAGTTGAGCAGCAACAGCGCAGTGCACACTGGTGCAGTACAGTGCTCACACAGTGCAGAGCAGCAACATTGCAGTATTTTTTCATAGAGCTAGTGCAGAAGTTAGCAGCAGTCAGTCTTATTTTTCAGTTGCAGATTTACTTGTCCAATTTCGGATGTTTTTCTATTGCAATTAGCAATAGTGCAGCAGCAGTAGTAGTTGAGCAGTAGCAACAACAGAGTGCACAAGAGGTGCAGCACAATGCAGAGTAGTGCAGAGCAATGCTCACACAGTGCAGCAGCATGATTGCAGAATTTAGAGGGAGTTGCAGTACAGTGATAGTTGGCAGCAGCATGCAGAGTTAGCAGTAGTACAAATGTAGCATTTTTGTGCAGTGTTGGTCAGCAACATCAACAGCACAACAACAGATGTTCCAGAAGTCAGAGCAGCACATTGAGTTGTCTTGCTAGAGCACTTTCCTCGCTAAGAGGGAGTGTTGATTTATGGTAGCATTGGATGTGCTCTAGCCTTGTAACTTTGTATATAGGCTAGGACACATGTATTCCATAAAACCCGGAAATGGTTTTGGAAAATTCCACTTAGAGATGGTTTAATTAAATTAATTAATCATTTTTTAATGTTTTCCTAAGTCTAAACTTAGGGAAAATGAATAATTAAAGGGTATTAATTAAACTAAGTGTGAATCTTCTAGATAAAATCATGGATCACCTCCAAGGTAATCTTAGCCCTTGATTATGTTTTAATCTTGGTCGTTGAAGGGTCAACAGGAGAATATAAGGAGGGTGAGGGACCTATGGAAAACACATTGAGCACATTGAGCATTTGACATTTTCGAGTTTGTGTGAGGAGACACAGCTTTTGGTCAGAATCGAATCACTAGGGCAGGGTTTTCTAAGTGATTTTGATTCAGAGAGAGGCAGAAGCAGTAACTGGTCAGGAGGACAAGCAGTACATTTCAGAGAGAGGCAGCAGTGATGCAGAGAGAGGCAGCACAATTTTCTGAAGAGGTGACGCAGTCCCTGAAGGGAATCACGCAGAAGTGATGCAGTGCCTTCTAGAGTCAGTCCAGAGATAGCTAGAGGCTAGGGTTTCTGAGCCAGGAGGGCCAAAACCCAGTCTTAGATCAGCTTGATCAGTTGCAAAGAGAGGTGACGTAGTTCCTCAGCTTGCCCACGCAAGCTTACGCAATTCCAACGTAGGCAATCACACAAAGGTAGAGAGGGGCTCCACCAGCTTTGTTTAGATCAGCCAGGGACTTGCAGAGTGAGGTATATCTCACAATTTCATCAGTTGTCTAGACTTCTCTGAAGGGTGAGCCAAATATTGGCACCTTGGTTGTACTCAAGATTCTGCTGCTTAATAATATAAAACCCTCAGATTTGCTACATCGGTTTTCCCAAGTTGGGTTTTTCCGGGGACTTAGTCCAAAAATAACTGTGTCAAATGTGGATGTTTTTGTTGTCCAATTTGTTTCAGCACTTAGAATTATTCCACAGCATTATTTGTGTAGATTGCTTCATAAATTACTTCAATATTATTTGTTGCAGTAGGAATCCAAATTTAGGATTTTTCACATTTGCAGAGTATACCCCAGTTGGCATCATACCCACAAATTGGGCTTCTTGGGATTGTCCCTCCCCATCTAGCCAACAAGTTGAGGAGGCTTGGGGGCGTGGATCCTTACCTTTTGGCAAGTCGAGTATCTTGCCCAACCTTGGATAATGATGCAGGTGTTCTACCAAATGACTCTTGAGGGTTATTATTGGGAATATCAGTAGGAAATAGGATGGGTTTAGTAGTAGCTCCCCTATAACACCTATTGCTCGATATAGGGTTGAAAATATTTAGCTCCCCGATGAGATTCTGGGTTGAGATGTACTCCCTGATGAGGTTTCAGATTGAAATATGCTCATCGACGAGGTAGAGGGTGAACGCATTAGCTCCCTAGTGATTCTTCTTCTTTAGATTCGAGAATGCTTCAGCAGATGGAGTTGAGCAGAGATGGGGTATGATATGACGACAGGATATACATCACATGATGTTGGATGATCACATATTGACAGGTGGAATTCTCCCTTGTTGAGAGGGAGTGTTAAATTATGCAACTACAGTCAAATTCCACTTTGCATTAACTTCCTCTTTACGAGAGGATCAAAATCGACCTAAAAATCATCAAATTTGGACAAGGGAAAGTGTAGTTATGAAGGAAAGCCCACATATGCACATTTGGACAAGGTCGACCCTAAAGCAAATTGGACACCCATGGAAGCCTATAAATACAAGTGATCTCAAGCTCATTTGGACATCACAAAGCATTATCGTCTCTTCTTCATTGATTGGCTCTCACAGGTATGAGGCAGGGTCGACAACAGAGGTTTGCAAAAGTCCAAAATTACAGGGTCTGAGGCTCACATCTGTTTTAGGGATTTTGGATGACAGTCACAGGCATGTCACTAAGAAAAATCATCCACAACCGTTGGCTTGCAGGCATCAAGGGTGCGATTGGAAGCCTCCATCTGCCCGCACAACCCCTCATGCATGCAACAAGAAATTTTGACTGAAATTTTGACCGAAGTTGACCAAAGTTGACCGTAGAATGGAAAAGTTGTCTGATATATTCTGACACTAGAAACTTGTTTCTGAATGTAATTGGGTTATTTGGCTGGATGATATTGTATTGGGCTCATTGTACTCTTTGTTGAACATTTTATAACAAACTAATAGAAAATTTTCAAAAGGTTTTCCCCCTTGTGGGGTTTTTCCCCGGTCTTTGACCAAACCTGGTGTCTCTTGTTGATGTGTTGATTGTCTCCTTTTTCATTTCATTTATTGTTCCATCTTCAATTATTGTTGATGAATAAAAAGACTAATTGTAATTGGAAAGATTGATAATTGAAGTATTTAATTGGGCTAAAGTAATTGATATAGCATAGAACAATCTAAAAATTAACAGAGCTCGCTATCTTCCACAAATAGTTGGTAACTTTTGGAGGAGTGCCAATTTATAGTTGTTTCTCCATGCAAAGTCCCACGTCCTTTGGGGCATGCCGTCTTGAAATATTATAAAGCCGACTTGTAAATATGGAGGGAAAACATAAATAAATTTACTAATAAATGCATTGGAGATTGTTTGCCCAAATAAATTTGTCTCGTCAAATAATAATGAGAGGACTACCAAATAATAATTTCCTTTTATCAAATTGAAATTCTCCTTCGGGCAAAATCATTTCTCCTTTAGGGAAATTGGATTCTCTAGGGGAAATTCATCTCGAAGTTGCCCAAATTACAACAATGGGTGACTAGATTCCTTCGCATGATATTGATGTGAGATGCTTTCCACATGTAGTGGATGGATACATCAACATACCTAACTCTTTCAATCTTTTCTTGGGAAGGGGCTTTTGTTAGTGCTAAAAATCAACATGAAATAAAATTCTAAATGCAATTTCAATCTAAATGCACTCTAATCTAGCACAATAAAATAATATGATATCAATTCTGTTGACCACACTTTGTCAATGACCCCATAGCAGTACACCCCCATTTTTTCAAATGGGATTCATCATATTCGACGTGTTCGCGCCATTCAGATTCCATCATCAGTCGACAATTTTTTAAACGATGTAAACCCATTCTGCATGTTTATGATGTAAATGATCTAAGTAAGACCATCATGTATGTAACAACCTAGGTAAGCCTAGTATTTTGGTGATGATTTCTATCCTAGGAGGTTTTTTGTCTCACTGATTCATTTGTGTTTCTCGACACAAGTGATCGGCAGAGTTTTCCCCTCCAGCCTCACCCCAAAGCTAGGGTGGATTTTGTCGTCAAGATTCTAAGTGAGTCCTAGTGTTTTCTATCGAGTCTTTGTAAAGTAATCTGGGAATGATCCTACCTAATTGGCTAAATCATTTTATTATAGATTGCTAGGTCTACTGGATCATGATTTGAGTCGCAGAATTGGGTAACTATTTGAGGGTCTATACGAATGGGTATTCCTCCTTTATGTGTCTAAATGTATTTATCTTATGTAAAGAGGGTTAGAAAAATAATTAAATCCCCTCTTAGTCAATTAATTAAATTTTTTGGCCAAATTAATTAAAAATCCTAAGCCAGAAATTTAATTAATTTTAAGTCCCAGGTGAGTTAAATTCTTCAAAGGAAAAATTTGTGGGTCCTTAAAAAACAAGTTTTAAAGGTCTCAGACCAAGGGAATATTGAGAATTTCAAGAAATTTTGGACCCTTAGGCCTTGGGGGTTAAGTCAAAGACAAAATTTTGAGGTAATTAACTCAAAAAAATTATTTTTGAGTTAATTAAAATGGAATTAAATGATAAATTCGAATTTCCTCAAAATTATAATTTCGACGGTCCAGATTAAAAGATGATTAAATCTTTTCGACGGTCGAGATTACTTTGACATGGATCAACCAAACTAGATGTTGGAGATTTTATCTTATAAATTAGAGGTCTTTGTCAGTCTTTCAGTCATCCGATCTCTGGATCGTGCACTCGCTCTCGAAGCTCTCCTGTAATATTTTCTGAAATAATACAAATGAAGACTTTGGGGTTTTATTTTGATGGTGGTGTTCCTCTTTAGCATTTTATGGTAAACTTGTTCTTAACATTCTGCTGATGATTATTTTAATGGATTGTTGATTAATGGCTCTTGTAGAGTAATCTATTGCACAGGTATCTTGCTTAAGTTACTGGATCTAGGGTAAAAATATTAATTGGATTGAATTAACAGTTATCTCTAACTCTTGAAAAATTTATGTTTTATCACTATTTCTCTATTAATTTAACAGTTAAACTTTAAGTGTGCAGAAATCTTCCGGATTTAGAATTGGGCGTTTGGGGAAGTCCTAGTTTGGACCAGCTGACTCCCAAGGAAATAAGATCTGAAGAGCCCTCCGAATCTGATTCCCTGGGCTTATTTTAAATTCCATTATTTTGTAGGGTTCCTTTTTGGGCTTGTGCCTCTCCCATAATTTATCTTTTTCTGAATTGTGCTGAAGAGTTTTAAATCTGGCCATCAAGGCTTTGATCTGTAAAATAGCATTGTAGATTTGTAAATATAGTTTTTTCTTTTTTTTACTCACCAAGTTTAAGGGTTTTCTTGCATATTTTTGGGTTTTTGGGTCTTTTGTTTCTGGTTTTGTGCAGGTTTTACAAGGAGATTTTCAGAAAATTGTTAAATCTGAGCCAAATCTAGGACCTGGAGGGTAAGATCTAGCCTCAGGATCAGTTTCGTTTGCAGATTCAGGAGGGATCTTGCTTCAAAATACAAACTACAGGTGTATTTATTTATTTAAAATCCGAATTTTGAATCTGAGTTTACTGCAAGGAAAGAATTTTAAATTTTATGCACCAACTGTCTGAGTTTCCCTGCCATCCATACGTTGTCCGTACGAAGCCACTTTCCTGTCATCTGTACGCTATCCTCTACATTCCTCTCTTGTGGCGTGCATCCTCTTCATCGTTGAATTTTAAATTTTATGCACCAATTGTCTGAGTTTCCCTGCCATCCATACGCTGTCCGTACGAAGCCACTTTCCTGTCATCTGTACGCTATCCTCTACATTCCTCTCTTGTAGTGTGCATCCTCTTCATCGTTGGCTGCTACATCTCTACGTCCATCCACTGACCGCTGCCCTCTATATCTCTGCCCTCACCCGCAGTCTCATCCCTGCACTGTCCCTCCACGCTGCTCGTACATCTGGCTGCGACATCTTCAGGGAACTTCATCAACTCCCGTTGCTTTTCTCTCATGCATCCCGCAGCCTATTTCCTCCGTTTGTATGTTGCGTTAATCCCTGCATTCTCCCTTCGACCTCATCGCATTACATTGCTGCCATCGTCCCTCGATCCTCTTCCCTGTGTCCTTCGCTCAGCCATACCTTCACGGCTCCTTCTAAACCTGCATAAACCTCTTCACGTAAAAGAGATTTTAGATTTTCAATTTTTTTTATTTGGTTTTAGCTTTAATTTTTTTAATTTTTACTTTGCTTTAGTTTTAATTTTAAACCTTCAGTTTTAGTTCTAGCTTTAGATTTAAATTTTAAATTTTCGATTTTTTTTACTTTGCTTAGTTTTAGTTTTAAGTTTTTCTAATTTTTACTTGGCTTTGAATTTGTTTAGTTAGCTTTAAAGTTTGATTTAATTTTAAGATTTGATTTTCTTTTAGTTTTTAGATTTTGAAATTTAAAAAAAATAAAAAAATTTCAAAATTTTTAATTTTTATTTTGGTAGAACTTAGGCTTTAGTTGTATATATATTTTTGTTTTTTTTAGTTTCATTAACTTTAGATAAGAAAATAAAAAAAAGGCCCCAAAAAAGTTTTAATTTTAACTTTTAAAATTTAGGGACTTTGGTTTTAAAGTTGTATTTCTTTTGGAAGTGGTTTCTGATCTAAATTATTCCATAGTCAATGGAGAAATTTTAATATCTAAAACTGACTATAGGAAAATATATTTCTGAATTGGAATTATTTAGAATATCATTTTAATTCTGAAATGTCTAACATTTAAATTCGATGGTTCTCTCATGATAATATTTTTGTTTCGAAATTTAAATGGTTAGTTCGAAGTTTTTTCATGCTTAGCTGTGGTTGATGATCGTTAAGTTATCGTGTGGTTTTAAATTGCTTGGAATTGGTGATTAATTGCTTTAGTCAACTTTGAAAATATTTCAAGTAATGATAAATTGCATGTCTTTATCAAACATTGTTGATGCATGATTACAATGGGTATTTTATCGAATATCATCACGGTGGATTGATGTTTCATAGCAGCATTAATCTCTCAAATACTTGACTTTAATTTCATAACGGGATATTTTTTGACTCCACAAGGCACTGGTTTTAAACTTCAAATCTAATTGGATCTGTAAAATCTCGTTAATCTTAACGAGTACTTGTTCATCTAACTGTGTCTCCTGTATTGGTTGGTTTCCAACCAGTTTCTCCTTCTTCATTTTCATTAGGGTCTACCTCCCTTAGTCTGCAAGGAGACAGCTTAGATAGAGAGATTGGGGATCAGGGTGACAGCCCCTGATCTGAGCCGTTGTCGCGGTGCCTAGACATTCTGTGTGACAACAAGTTCTAATGCAAAAATCAACATGCAATGCATCCTACTCTAACATGCATATAATACAGCGTCAAGTGTGAAGGAAAGGGGCGATACGACTTATTTTGGCCAGCTCTGAACAAAGTTCATTGTCAATTCTAGCAATGTAAAAATATCCCTCACCAACCTTACCATGAATTAATGATAGGGATAGAATTCTTATCAACCAACACAACACCCCGTACTTTGAATTCCTTTTTAGGCTTCCATTTCTTGCTTTGTTTCTTATTAAGTCTTTTGAGGATGCAAACCTTTTGAGAGGGAAGGATAGGGGATGGTTTCTCAGCCTCAAGGATCTTATAATATGGAATAGGGCAAGGCTTTACCACATGAGTTGGGTATAGAAAGGCTCCCTATAGAGGATGAAAGGGGTTCCATCGGGTTGCAAGATAGTGGCATAAGATAAGTCCCACTGTAGCACCCAATTTCCTAGACAATAACATTCCCCATACATCAAGTATATCAATGACCACAACATCCATGGGTAATGATATGTCTATGTTCCTAACTAATGACACTTTATGATCCTTTATAAGACCCTCAACTTCAACAAATTTGAAGTCAAAACCACACACATTCTTATACTTACGAGTAATGTTAAGATTGACTTGTTTTATAACTTTCAATGGCATGATGTTTGCAAAAGCCCCAAAATCCAACACACAAGTGTGCAAAAGGAGATCGTTAATGGCTAAGGTGAGCAAGAATGTCTCATGACCAAGGTTAGTATTGGAAAGGTGCATGTTTTGAAATGTGATGGTGGGTCCTCTTCCTCAAACCCTAAAGCTTTCTTTACCTGCTATCTTTGGGATGGGAGCTTAGCTAACTCCTTTATAAGAACTTGCATAGTCATCTTCCCTATAGAAGCACCAACATCAATGTCAAGTTCAACCTCTTTGTCTTTGGTCTTGTGCTTGGGTTCCCTTTGGGAGGATCATTTTTGGTGTTATATTTCTTGGGAGGATCTTTTTTTGCGGGTTCCATAGGAGGAGGTTGTTTAGGAAGGGGTTTCTTAGGTAAAGATTCCTTCTTTTTAGGTTCTTCAGAGCTTGTTGAGGGGTTCTTATCATTATTTCTTGAGTATTGGACCCCTTTGAATCTCCCACCATCATCAGTTTTGAGGATAGGCTCATCCTTTTCATCCTTAAAGTGTTACTTCACTAAACATGAGATAAGTGTATGTGTCACCTAACATGATGTTGAAGGCTCCGGTGTCAACTATATTTGCTTGCTCACCACCCCCCTCATCTTCACTATCTTCATTATCACTTTGCTCATCTTCAGAAGATGTTGAAGGCTCGAGTGTCAACGATGTTTGCTTGCTCACCACCCTCCTCATCTTCACTATCTTTATTATCACTTTGCTCATCTGCAAAAGATGATTCTTGTTGTCCCACAACATTGGTTGGGGCCAAAATGTTGGGGACTTGGGGTGGACCCTTGTTAATTTTGAGTTAACATGTTCTTTGCTTAGGAAAAAAGCTTCAATGATTCATATTCGCCCATTTATCAAACCATTTATTTCCATTAGCAATCATATTAGTCACAATAATTGAAGAAAGAACATAAATGATCAATGCAAAAGACAAGCCAAGGCAAGAGAACACAAAATATGGCTCAATCCAGGGTAAACCCCAAGATGGGGAAAACCCTTGATCAATTCTTCTTATTAATATCAAATTTTCAATAGAGCGAGAGTGCATTGACTTGCCATATTGATGATAAATGAATGGCCCAAAAATGTAATTCTAAAAGAAACTAATTTTCCCACTAAAGTTGGAGCCAAACTCTTGTAGGTTAGGGCTTCTTACAACTCACTACATTTTCACTTGACAACTCTAAAAAGTATTCATACAACTGTGGCTCTTCAAGATAGGCAAGGTACTTCCCTTCGTTGGACCTAGGGTTGGTCAAATTAAGTACCTAGATTACATGGGACAAACTTGTGGCTTACTTCCTGAGGCAACAATCTTCCAAATAGGCAGTGACCTCACGGCAACCTCTAGACTGAGGTTCTAGGGCTCAGTCTTTTCTGTAATATCAAGGATAGGCCTGCGGCTCCTTATAGGTTGCTCCAAACAAGAGATTCAGACGTTGCAATAGGACAAAACCTACGGCCCAATAAACTAAGGAAGAACCCTCTCCAATCATGCACAAGAAGCCCTGAAACAAACCTTCACCTGCTCGACCTTACAGTTGGATGTCTGCGGCGCTCAATCAACCTTAAATGGAACCCAACATAGTCTTCTAACCCTTGCACTATAAGATCCTTTCCTGCAGCCAAGATCAGATGAGATTTCTTGCCCCTTTGACGATCAAGAGGATGGAGGACTAATCTATATATACAATTTGATGGGCATCAAGGGACATGACCTTTGGAGTTGATGAACCCACATAGAGGTGAGGCTGACCTTGATAATTTACATGTGAAAGAATATAAATTCAAAAAGCCACTTCTCCTTATCCAAATTTGATGATCAAAGGTGATTTTGGTCCTCTCGAAGAGAGGAGTTTAATGCGATAATTATCTTATTCAAATGAGTTGTCCAAAGTGGAATTTGGCCCTAGTTTCTAATTTTAACACTCCCTCTCAACTAGGGAGAATTCCACCTGTCAAACACTCAGCCATTGTCATTGATCGTCATGAACCATCTTTGTATCTCATCTCATCTCTGAACACTGATATGCATAATGAAGAAGAATTGATCGAGAGTGAGTCACAAAACCTTACCACTCTCTACTGACAAAAGTCGGTCTACATCACCATGTGAAGAACCGAGATCAAACTTGATCTCAAGAGATCAAGTTTGTCGAACATCAACATCCTAGACATAGGGAGTATGACAGTACCCAATGCGTCCATCGATAGTGCTATGGTCCCTATCGACTTTTCCCAACTCATTGGCTAGATGAGGGGTACTTTCCATGTGTCCCGGATTACATAGGTAGGATGATGCAAGAACATCAGCAAGGAAAGAATATATCACATCCTGCTCACAACCATGCGTACATAAAGGAGAAACCAAATCCTACAAACACATGTCATAACCACACATAGGGAAAGGATGAACCACATCCTACAAACACTTGACATAACCACACGTAGGGAAAGTATGAACCACATCCTACGCGCATGCAAATCACCAAAGTAGGGAAAGGATGAACCACTTCCTACATGCATGCAAACCAATCAATCGTAGGAAGGATCTTGCATGTGGGGAAAGGATGAACCGCATCCCACCGACATGTCTACCACAGATCATAGGGAATGAGCATCCTACACGTGGGGAAAGGAAGAACCACGTCCCACCGAAATTTCCATAGATGCCTATATGCATCTTTCACTAGGGTGTCTGCAGGAGAAGGTGAAGCACTCATCCTATGCATATCTCATCAATCATAGGGGAAGGTGAACCACTCACCCTATGGTCGCTCATAATTCCAAGAAGTACCCCAAGCTCCCCAAGAGCTCCCAAACCTCAATGTTCAATCTTAGCCAAGGATCCCTTCATATAGGGAATAGTGTTAATCTGCTTTCTGAAAATTGAGACTAGATCAATGGGAGCCTCATAGCTCCATTCAACAGCAGATAGATATGCATATATAGCTAACGTATTGATTTATAGCAGAGATCTTGGCGGCATTTATCAATCATCTGCTTCTTGCATATCTTGATGAAGAAAGCATTTGATTGAACTTACTCCCTCTTACTCAAGGAGACCACAAGCCTAAACTTGTCTTTCGAGAGTGCAACCTGCTCATCATGAGATATATCCACCATATATCAGGAATCATTGGGCAAGAGGAGTTATTAATCCATTCGACCTTTTCTGCATGAAGAGGAGCTGACACAACTTTTCCTAGATTTATGAAATACTTCTACTCCCTTTGATCCTCCTGGAAGAGATTTCGATGATATGGTCGAAAAAGACTGGAGGAAGACTGTCATCAACTACTGCTCAGGTTCAATTACATAAAGAAAGGACAAGATCACTGCAATCATCTCCTTTTCTCGATCAAGCCTGTAAAAATAATGGTGAAGGCTTGAATAGTATCTACTAAAGCCACATCGACAGAAGAAAATATTTCTTAATTGATCTAACCCTTTTTATTTACATTCCTTCAGAGATTCAGATATAGATTCACCCAGTAGATGGTAAGGGTCTATCAAAGATTGAGTAAAGTGCACATCCCCATTTATGACTAGAAAATAGAAATATTTGCCATCACATCCGCTTTTTTACTTCATGGATGAAGGCCTCAATGGGGTGCCAAGTTCTTGTTCTTCAAGAAAGAAGACCTCTAAGGTACTTCACCCCTTATCCAAGATGCCAAAGTCGAAGGTACAGCAATAGCTAGTGCATATGAGAACTAAGAATACAGGTGCAGACATATTCTCAACTATCCTCTATTCAATTCAACAGAGTTCTAGCTGATGGATTGAATTGTGGAGATGATGCAAAAAAAATCAGTCATAGAAGAACTTAGATATCCCATGTAATTATTATTGTTGATACTGTGAGAATACTGCAGTATCTAGCTGGTTTACTTCCAATAATAACTTCCAGGTCATGTATACTGTTATTTAGGAAATGCCTTGCCTTGAGGTAACAAACTGGAGATTTTCTTGGTACATTTTCAACTGAGATCACAACTGGGCTACGAAACAGTTTTATCCTGCAAACATTGATTCACAAATCTCTGCTTGATCTAAAAGCAAAAGCTATAATTTAAAGAAGTATAACTTCACACTGTTATCGTTGTCATATCATTGTTGTCACCTTTGTCATGTCTATGCTGTCAATTCTGTCATAGGAGCATTGTCAATCATATGAGAATCATGTCACTGCCATCAAGGAGTAGAGGTCATTGCATCATATATGTTGAGAATCATGTCACTGCCATCGAGTAGAGGTCATTGCATCATATATGTATATCATTAACAAAACCCTGACATAATTAGGGTTATTTCCTCCATTGAATATATCAATATGTAATGGAGGCACTATTTATACATCACTTCCATCAACACAATGATCAATGCAACGAGATCATCCTCATAGATATTGTTATATAAAACAATGTTTATTACCAGAGCATAGATCACGGTCTCGTGTTATTGTTCATTCATCTTAATGCAAATTATAGAGAATGTGTGAGCTACTATAGGATGACGAACCTTCTAGAAAAGTGATGCCCTAGAGTACATAAAACCACAATGGGTAGCGATGAGACTTGTGAATAGACTACTGTATAGTAATACTAACCACATGGAAAGGATGTCACATATAGAGATACATAACCACTGTATTGGATAGAGATGTAAGTTACAGAGTTAACTGGCCATAGTGAGGATTGTCAATCATATGAGAATCATGTCACTGCCATCAAGGAGTAGAGGTCATTGCATCATATATGTTGAGAATCATGTCACTGCCATCGAGTAGAGGTCATTGCATCATATATGTATATCATTAACAAAACCCTGACATAATTAGGGTTATTTCCTCCATTGAATATATCAATATGTAATGGAGGCACTATTTATACATCACTTCCATCAACACAATGATCAATGCAACGAGATCATCCTCATAGATATTGTTATATAAAACAATGTTTATTACCAGAGCATAGATCACGGTCTCGTGTTATTGTTCATTCATCTTAATGCAAATTATAGAGAATGTGTGAGCTACTATAGGATGACGAACCTTCTAGAAAAGTGATGCCCTAGAGTACATAAAACCACAATGGGTAGCGATGAGACTTGTGAATAGACTACTGTATAGTAATACTAACCATATGGAAAGAATGTCACATATAGAGATACATAACCACTGTATTGGATAGAGATGTAAGTTACAGAGTTAACTGGCCATAGTGAGGATGTTCAAAATACTTAGTGCGAGCAAGATTGTTCACTGTGTGAGCCAGAATATTAAACATCGAGCCACAGACCCAAGTGATAACACAATCTGTCATATAATTTACATATAATTATCTGAACCATGGAGACAGTGCGATTCTTCAGAGAGCGGATCATAAATAAATGTGATTCTTTATTACAAGCCTTCCAAAGGTATCAAGATTTGACATGAGGAACCAGCAATAAGATTTATGTATGACCCACACAACCTTTAGATCTTTTATGTATGACCCACACAGCCTTTAGATCTCACAATGTTCCTATTTATGTGCTAACAACCAAGATACATCTTAACCCTGAACAATTGTGCTTTCTTAAACCCTTTGGACAATTGTGCTTTCTTCAATGTTTTCACCTAGGCCCTTGAGTGAATTGACAACATCATCCACTCGAAGGAAAAAGGCTGCAATATCTTATTCGTCATGTACTTTAAGACTCTCAAATTGTCTTCTATGAGTTTGGAGTTTTTCCTTCTTGACCTTGGAGTCTCCATCACATATAGCAATAAGCTTGTCCCACATTTCCATGGCAAAATCACAGTTCATAACTTCAGTAAATTCTGAATCAAAAATTCCACTTGTTATGAAATTTAGTACTTTGGCATTTTCTATATAAACTTTCCTTGCGTCCTGATCTGTTGGTGGAGTAGGTGGAACTTTATACCCACCTAGAACTGATTGCCATACTTCAGGTCCAAGAGACATTTAATTGGAATGTCATCCTACGCTTCCAAAAGGCAAAATTTGTTCCATCAAATTGGAGGAGTTTTCCTGAATCCTGATTTTTAATTGTGACTTGAGAATCCTTATTCCAACTGTTAGGCTGATTATGAAGAAGCTGGATCTGATACCAATTGTTGGAAACACTGAGAGTGGGGGGCGAATCAGTATTTCTTTTCAATTGTTATTTTTACCAGTTAAGATTTTTCACAATTACAATCAGAAAATAAATAATAGGAATTTTATTAGGAACTGAAGACATCAATCCTCTTTTACAATAGTTTGAGTACAATAATGTTGAGGGCACCAACCCTTCAATTCACGAGGCTCCAACCTGTTTCCAAGCTCCAACTTGGGCTTTTCAAGACTCCAAAACTCTCTTCCTCAAGGCTCCAACCTTCTATTTTAGAGGCTCCAACCCTTAAATTTTAACAAACAGAATGTATAAATGACTTACTTCAATTGCTCCACAAGTCTGTTCCGGACTTCGAATTTGTCCACTGAATGAGTGTATTCTTCACTGTCCAATACTTCACTGTCCAAATCTCCAAATGCTTTATTGTCCAAATGCTTTATTATCCAAATGCTTCAATACTCCAAGGCTCCTAATACTCCACTGTCCAAAAACTTAACTGCTCCAAGGCTCCCAATACTTCACTGTCCAAATACTTCACTCCACTGATCAAGTCACTGTTCTGTGCTTATGTAAGTCCCAAGGTTGCACAGGTCTCGGGTGACTTTTGATGAGCCCTACAAATAATTGTTCATCAACTTGTCCACAGGTCCTAAAGGTCTAGAATAAGGCCACCACCACAGACTCTGCAATTGTAAGCCCTTGTCCACATGTTTGGTATACCACAGTTCTGAGGCTACTGATTCCAAGCTTCAGATTTCCACAAATTTGTCCTCCACAGGTGGGTGCACCAGATCCGAACTTCAATCTTTCCAAATGTTGTAGTTTCAAGCTTGAAAGGGCTCTTTGTAAGTTTGTACGAGCCAATTCAGGTGACTTTCTGGCCTCCCACAGATTTACCACAGTTCCACAAAGATTATCACAGGTCCGAAGGTTTTGAGCACAAGACTAAGGTACTGTAGTGTGGTCGGAGTCCAATAAGTAATTGTTTAATACTCTGAGCCTAAACACTTGTTTTGCAGGTATCATTCCAAAGTTTTATAGAGTTGTCTGAGATCCGCACTTCAAGACTATTCTCCAGCAGTCCAGGATTAGTATTCCTTCCACAGGTGGCAATCCGAAGTCTGTTTTCTGAGCTTGAGAAGGATAGCCAAAAGAATTGCCAACAGTCCTGTCACTTGTCCGAGTGTCTTTAATGATAACCCTATCTCAGATTCAACCCAACCAATGTCCTCTTGGCCTGCTTAGTTCACGAGATGTGAACTGTTATGTGATCCTATGATGACCTTCACCGAATTGGATGATTAGAATAAGATGTGTAACCTTGTATTTATAGACATTTTTTACCATAATTGAAGCTGACTTATACAAGTAGGCTTAGGTCGGCTAGGGTAAAAAACACATTATATCATTTTAAAAAATCATTTTCTCACATACTAAGAAGAGTTAGAGGATGGCAATCATTTTCTCGTGAAAGAGTCATTTTAAGACGATGCCTCAAAATGTTAATAAAGATATTTTTCCTTATGACTGTTCTAGAATTGTAGTACAGACCTTGGGCTTTACGATTATTCATGCATTAAGTCATTGGGACAAAAATATTAGAATTAGAGCAAGGTGACATGAATCTAGGCATAAGGGTTAGGGTATCTTCATTAGGGCTCCAAGTGTGCCCTTCAACAATCATCCATGTCATCATTATCTTCATCATTGCTCATATTTACATCAATGACCATTTCAACAATCTCCCCCTTTATCATTGATGGAAATATTCTCTATTCTTCCAACATTTTCTCCCCCTTTGACATCAATGGAAAATGGGGTGTCCAAGTACTCCCCCTATCAAGTTGCTTCTTGTCATGTTGCTCCCCCTATCACGGTGCTCGTAACTCTGTCAATGTGTTGTCTTAATGTGATGCAAGAGCAATGACCTCCATCTTTTGGCGAAGATATTCGTGGTAGGGGTTTTGTGAAAATATCTACAATTTGTTCCTTTGTATTGACGTATTCCAATTTGATATTCTGTTCTGCAACTTGCTCTCGGAGAAAATGGTATTTGATTGGAATATGTTTTGTCTTTGAGTGCATTACTTGATTCTTTGAAAGACTCATGGCAATGTTTCACAATAGATAATGATTGGTCGATCAGTTTCTATGTTGACATCTTTCAATGCTTCCTTCATCCACAATATTTGTGTACAACAAACTGTAGCAGTTATGTATTTAGCTTCAGCTGTGGAGAGAGATATAGATGATTGTTTTTTGTTGAGCCAAGATACAAAACAGTCTTTGACGAAGAATGCATTTCCATTAGTACTTTTGATCGTCTATGCTTCCAGCCCAATCAGCATTGATGTAAGCCATCACAGTAAGAGTTGTGCTTTTGGGATACCATAGGCCAAAATTAAGAGTAACTTTCAAATATCTAAGAATTCTTTTCTTAGCGAACAAATGGGATTCCTTAGGAGTTGATTGAAATCTTTCCACCATTCCTACTACTTGCATAATATCGGGTTGTGAAGCAGTTAAGTATAGAGGAGCTCAAATTATTGACTTGTAAAGAGTTGCATCTACCAAAGGGGATTCATCATCTTTGCTTAATTTATAATCTATAGTCATCGGTGTGCTCATAGGAGCACATTCTTCCATCCCATATCTCTTAAGCATGTCTTTAAGATATTTTGCTTGGGATATGAACATACCTTCTTTAGTTTGAATTACTTGTAATCTAAGGAAGTAAGATAATTCTCCAATCATAAACATTTCAAATTCCTTATACATGCTTTGAGCAAATTCGTGACTTATCTCGTCATTGTTGTTGGCAAAAATCAGATCATCAACATATACAAGAGTGACTAGCAATTTATCCTTGTCCATCTTCATGTAAAGATTACTTCCTGCCACCCCCTTTTTGAAACCTTGTTCTAGATAATGATCCAATCTTGCGTACCAAGCTCTAGGAGAGTGTTTCAATCCATATAACGCCTTTTTTAACTTACATACGAAGTCCTTTCCTTCTGCTATATCAAACCCTTCTGGTTGCTCTATGTAAACTTCTTCCTTTAGATCACCATTTAGAAATGTTGATTTCACGTCCATTTGATAAACTTTGAACCCTTCTGAACAAGCAAATTCCAAAAACATTCTTATAGCTTCCAAACGAGCTACCAGGGCAAAAGTTTCTTCAAATTCAATTCCTTCACTTTGTGAGTATCCTTTGCAAACAACCCTACCTTATTTCTGATGATCTGTCCATCCTCATTCATTTTTCTTTTGAACACCCACTTGGTTCCAATTATATATTTATCTTTTGGACGAGGTACAAGTTCCCATGTTTCTCTCTTTTCGATGTGAAACATTTCTTCTTCCATAGCTTCCACCCAATGAGGGTCCTTACTAGCTTGAGCAAAATTTTCAGGTTCTACCATGGATAGTAAGGCAACATCATCTTTTCTTGGTGTACTTGTCATTCTTCTTCAGGTTTGTATTCCATCATCTAAATTACCAATAATTTGTTCTTCTAGATAGTGATTTTTGAGGAATTTTACTTTTAATGGAGTTTGAGATGGCTCCTTTTGATTTTCTTGGTCCTTTTCTTCCTTTGTTGAATCTGCCTCAAATTCTTCAAGAATAGAATCTTCTTGTCAGACTTCAATTTCCTTTTCTGGAAGCGCTTCGTGAACTTTTACACCAATGCTTTCTACTACCTTTCATAATCGATTATTGTAGCACTTGTATGCTTTGCTCCTTGTAGAATATCCAAGAAATATTCCTTCATCAACACGAGAATCAAACTTGCCTGGTGAGTCATCAATTAATCTTCATAAAGCATTTGCTTCCAAAAATTCAAAAAATTTCACTGAAGCAGGTCTTCCTTTCCATAATTCATACGGAGTCTTCTCATTATTTGGTCTTAGTTGAGCTCTATTCAAGGTATACACAGTGGTCCCAACTTCCTCTCTCCAAAACTTGGCCTACAAATCAACTGCTAGTAACATTGTTCTTACCATTTCTTGTACAGTTCTATTTTTGCTTTCTACTACTCCATTTTGTTTAGGATTTCTAGCTACAGAAAATTCTCTTTTGATTCCATGTATTTTACAGAAATCATTGAATTCCTTTGAAGCGAATTCTCCTCCTCTATATGTTCTAAGATACTTGATTTTTTATTCTTTTTCATTTTCTACAAGAGCTTTGAAATTCTTAAAACATTCAAAATCTTCAAATTTTTATTTTATAAAGAATACCCACATCATTCCAGTATAGTCATCTACAAATAGAGCAAAGTACCTTTCACATTGTAGAGTTGGAGTTCTGGTTGGTACACATAAATTTTCATGTATGATCTCCAAAGATTTTGATGTTGAGAATTCCTTAGTCTTGAAGCAAGTTCAAGCTTGCTTTCCATGTTGACATGGACCACACATAACCTGTTCTGGCTTTAGAATTTTTGGAATGTCCCTCACTGCACTTGTTTTGTTGATTCTAACCAAGTTGTCAAAATTTAGATGTCCCACTCGCTTGTGCCATAACCAGTTTTCATCTGTTTGACTCATATAGCATTTTCCTTCTTGAATTTTACTCAAAGTGTAGACATTATCTGGAGTTCTTACTCCTTTTCCCACAAGTTCTCCTAAAGAGGATTTTTTTATCTCACAATTTTTAGATAACATTATGTCCTTGGTCACAAATCTGCTAACGCTTAGAAGATTGTGTTTGAGCCCTTCCACCAGTAGTGCGTTTTGTTCTTTTCCCTTTCCATTAACAAGAGAAACTGTCCCTTTTCCAGAAATTTTAGCAGATCCACTTCCAAAGGATACATTTCCATCCTTTTTGTTTAATGATATAAACTTCTTTTGGTCACCTGTCATGTGTCTCGAACATCCACTATCCACAAACCATTGATTTTCATCACTTTGTGGACATAAAGCTATACCACATTTATCTGTAGTGGGTTCCTCCTTCAACTCTTCCCTTTTTGACATAAATGGGAAATTTTGTGCATCAAGGCCAAAATCATTGCATTTTGAACATACAAGGTCATACTCAGCGAAAGGATCAAATGAATTATAGGTCTTGATTTGACCTTGTTCTTTTGAGCTAAGCGGGCTTGCTTTAAAAATTGGTCCTACATCTCCTTGAGCTATTATCCTTATAAGCCTTGCAATGCTTAGATTGATGACCAAAATTTTTACAATAGAAAGAACAACCAAGAAAGATAGTTTGATACCTGTTAGAATAGCCTTGACTTGATTTAACATTCTTTCATGGAGATAGCTTTCCTTCATTCCTTGGGTAGTTGTAAGTGGATATTTGTTCTTGGTGGAATGTCTTCTCCTTTTTTGGATGATTGCAAAGGATGTCAGCATAACTTCTTTGAATTTCTTTATTGGCATTCTTTGAACTTGATGATTCACCTTTGAAACCAATTCAAGTTTTATCATGTTGCGGTTTTTGAGTATTAAGGATGTTATCAAGAGCTTGACCGTTTTGCCAACTCTTATTAACTTGATTCAACTCTTTCATTAGAGAGACAATTTCAGCTTCACGTTTCTTGCATATTTCTTCTCTTTCTTTTAACTTGTTATTAAAAAATTCTTCCTTCCTTTTTGCTTCTTGCTTTTCTATTTGGAGAACTGATATTTTTCCTTAATTTCCCATTTTCTTCAATAGCACTCATTAGTATTTCATTTACATTTCCTTCATCTTCTTTTTCAGAATCATCATCATTTGTAAATGCCATGAAAAATACTTGCATAGTCATTTTCTTCATTAGACTCGTCATTATCCCTTCTGAGTAGAAATGTATTTTTAGTTGATATTTTCTTTGTAATCAATAATTCTTCTTCATCAGTCATCTTGTTTGGAGAAGATATTCTTATTATTTGATCCTTTCTTCTTGAACATCCTCTTTTTATATTCGTCTTCATCATCACTATTAATTTTATGAGGACATGTCCTATTTTACCACACTTAAAACAAATGAGAGGATACTTGCCTTTGAGTTTGGACCCTTTCCTTAGTTTCTTCACAAATTGTGCTAGTTACGTTTCAGTATCAAAATCATCACTGCTATAATTACAATTTATCCCTTTCTTCTATGTTTTTGAAGCCTTGAATGCAACTTCCTTAGAGTTTGGGATTCCTTTTCTCATTTCATATGCAATGAGAATCCCATGAAGTTCGTCCATCTTTAGTGTATCAAAGTCCTTAATTTCTTCTATGGCACTGACTTTGGAATCAAACCGTTCTGGAAGTGATCTTAAAACCTTTTGGACAATTGTGCTTTCTTTAATGTTTTCACCTAGGCCCTTGAGTGAGTTGACAACTTCATCCACTCGGAGGAAAAAGGCTGCTATATCTTCTTCGTCATCCATTTTAAGACTCTCAAATTGTCTTCTATGAGTTTTGAATTTTTCCTTCTTGACCTTGGAGTCTCCAACATAGATAGTGTTAGTCATCAGTATTTTTCACTTGTTAGTGATGACTAGATCCATAGCTGAGTTTTCTAGAAGCTGATTTCCATATGTCAATTTGTCATCTAGAAAACCCTCATAAAACTTTTTTCGCCCTCCTACTTTTCAGTCCGCCCATGTCAAGGTTAAAACTCATTATCACTATCCTATCTAGCTTTAGCCCTACTGGTCTGCCCATCAGCTCTAAAAGGACAATCCAATGTCTGTTTCAAAAGCCTCCCCTAAGTTAGGAAGTGGCGCTTTAAGGCATTTTACCCTTGGCAACCATCAAAAGGCCAAAAACCTTCCATCTGATACAGACCAATCATGACAGACCTCCCACTCTGCAAATGAAATTGATCACAACCCTAAGTCGCGCCACTTACACACCCCTAAGTCTCAGCACTGCATAGACCACAGTCTCAAGCTGATTATTAGGTGTTTTACAGTGTTTTATGGATTTTACAAAGACAGGAAATATATCATCATCTCAGGAGAAAATTCTTGAATCCACATTTAGAAGAACAACTGCTTCTCAATGTAAACATGAGCCTGAGATACATCTGCAGGGCAAGGAGTTACTCATCAAGACCTTGCAGCTTCCATTCAGCATGAAATCACAGTAGAAAAAAGACAACACTGTCAAGCAAACTAGTAATTTGTCATGGCCAAGAACCTCCTTCATCTACAAGCAGAGGGTTAAGGTGCCTCCTTCATCTACAAGCAAAGGGCGATGGCCAATATTGACTTCAAGGATTGCAAAACTTACTATAAGCACAGGTTTGTTTTTTACTAGACAGTAAAACAGTGACTCTAGGTTTCTGAGTGAAAGTGATGATCAAAACAGGGCTAAGATCTGAAATGTGCAAGACAAAATAAAACAGAGTTTTTGGTCTTGTGTCCTAAGAAAGAGGATCATTTGAAGTTTCAGTCATCATCATGGCGCATAAAAAAGGACTCCTTTAATCAAAGTTGTCATAACAAATATCTCTGCAGGGGTGTT
Organism: Pinus albicaulis; assembly: GCA_034641835.2. Lineage (NCBI taxonomy): Eukaryota > Viridiplantae > Streptophyta > Pinopsida > Pinales > Pinaceae > Pinus > Pinus albicaulis. The sequence goes on along the minus strand of CM076579.1, from coordinate 1,408,212,314 downwards.
GATATGAACAACTCAAATCAGTGTTGAGCAGGAAAATACTTCAGTAAAAAGACCTCTGTGTGTTCTTTTGTTTCTGTTGAAATGAGAAATACAGTTCATGGTTTCTGGATGAACATAAAGAAAAGGCAGGCAAGTAGTACACAGCCTTAGATGTAAGACATCTTGATATCATTCAAAGCACCAGTGCAGGTACAGGTGTTGCGATCTACACTCAACCACAAAGACAGGTATTTTCTTCAGATGCAGCAGGTTGGTGTTTTCAGAGTTTCATTAGGAAGAAGATGGCTAATAAAAGCCTTGGTAGCTATGAAATATGCCAGCAGTTATTCCACATCTTTTATACTTGCCTCCTCAACACAAAGATAGAAACTGGTTATGATCTGAGTTTTAAAAACCCTAGGACAGCATGCCAAGCTAATCAGGCATGTCTTTCTTGAAAGCAGCTCCATTCATGAACAGGTGCCTTTTCAAAAATGCTACAACAGCTGACACAGACAATCTAGGTTTATGTCATCAAGATACATGACCATTGAAACTATTGTTCATAATAGGCAAAGAGATGTTTTGACCTACTGTCAGTATGTTGGAAAGTTTGAAACAAACATAGGTTTCATTATTCAAATGGACAGAGACATCATGGTAACATTTTCTGAGCAGAGAAAGTATAGTGAAAAGCAGCGCCCCTCTTGATCAATAAACCATGACAAAGTCCAAAAAAATGCAGCAATTTTGGACACCTACAGTTGGAAAGGGTTGATGAAGCGCTTGGAGACCGAAGTTGTCAAAACAAGTTAAAGGATAAACCTCATCATTTCAAAGGACAAAGCAGTGTCAAGTACTTTGCCTCATACCTTAAATGGATTTTCTGTATTAAAATGTCACCAAAAGTGTTAAAAAGTGGTAGAAGATGGTCTATAGGTTTTTGAGGTATTATCCAAAGTTGGAGCTCCTGTGCCAAATTAACACCAAAGGGACAATGATAGCAGAAAAACACCTTTTTCAAGTCATTGATGTTATAAAAGTGGTTCACGTTAACATGGTTTAAAAACATAAAAACCTCCGCTGCCTACATTATTTCGAAGCCCAAGCTTCATGATGCACCAAAGGTATTGTTGAAAAAGGGCAAAAAGCTGTGAAAACCTTTGCAAGAGACAACCAAAAGTTCATTTTATATTTCAAAAAATAAACTGACCGTTGGGTGTTCGATGTATTAAAGGAATGAGGTCGAAGGGCAAAGGTTTCGTTTTCAAAACACCAAGCAAGAAATTAAGTTTCTCTCTGCAATCTCCAGGCATTGAAACAGGTTTCGGGTCAATTTGAAGGAGTTTAAACGAGTTTTAAGCCATTTCAGACCGCGCAGCACTCCTGTAGGAGTGCGCGGCGCTCTTACGTAACTTTTTTAAACTACGCCACAAGGGCGCGCGGCGCTCCTGTAGCCACGCGCGGCGCCCCTGTAGCGGCGGGTCACGGGCGCCCGACCACGACCCGACAGGCCACCCGAAGGCTGCTGCGCAGCGTTCTCATCCATGAAAGTGTCGCGCACTTGATTAAACGCTTAAACACACCTCCAAATCAGCTCTGAAGGCGGCCCAAGCTATTCAAAGGGTTTTGCATCGTATTGTGAGGTATTTTACACAAACTAACCCTCGTTTTCACGTTTGTTAGATAACGCTTGGAGGCCAAAGAGATCAGTTTTGAAATAGTTGTTAAGAATGATAATGAGATGCATATAAGGGTTAAAGTCTCGATGCAAAGGAGCGGTTTGACTTGAGATTTGCTATAGTTATTGATGCCACAGTCCAAAAACAATTTGAAACTTGTCACCATATATGTAAACTGTGTTTGTTGCTGTGAAAACATCTATTGATCAAAAACTGTGCTGAAGTGTTGTCTACACTGGTAAACTGCTAACAAGGAAGGGGGTCTTGAAACTAAAACGCTGTGGGTTCACCTTTCATAAATCAAGAAGCAGGGTGTGTTTATTCCTCAAAACACCAAAGGGCAAAGTTACTCCTACTACCCACCGAGAAAGACAGTTGCCCTGTTTATACTTTGAAATGCCTTTCGTTCTCCAAGCTCACTATCAAGTTAATTTCAGAGGATACACAGACATTTCCTAAAGAGACAAGTTTTACATACTAAAAAGGAGTTTTGTTTGTGTGAGAGGATAAAACCCTACAGCCTTATTTGAAACTTTGTTGCCATACCTGTAAACTGTGTTTTTCTGTAAAAATATCCATTGTTCAAAGTTGTGCTGGAGTGGTGAGCATACTGATAAAAGTGCTTACAGGGAAAGAGATGTGTTGAACTAAGAGCTATGTATTTTCACCTTGACTAATCAAAGGACAAGATATCTTATATCTTCAAGGCATCAAAGGGCAGGTCTCCCCTATAAACCACAGAAAGAGAGTTTTTTTTTTCACTGTGTATTCTACATTACTGTCTTTTATTCTTCAAGTGGGTATTCATATAGGGCAAAGGAATTTTCTACAAAGACAAAGGTGTTACATTGATAAGGGGCCTTGATTATTTGAAAAGAGAAAACTCTTACAGGCTTTGTTGAACTTTTTGAAGCATTTTTCAAAACTCTGTCACCTTGTTACATAAACTGTGGCATTAACTGTATGCTTACACTAAAGGTTGATTACATGAGATATGAGTTTGTTGAGTGATTGGCATACTAGGTAAAGGCAATTTTGTGATGATTGGAAAGTTCACCATTGGTCAAAGGTACAAAACAGGTTTTTGAGCTCCAAACATCACAGAGCAAGGCGATTTTGACACTCTAAACAACATTTTCACCTAACAGTTTGTCTCCTTTTCACTGTATTGTCCCTTGTTAAGAGGTCTGCTGGCTGAGATACATAAAGAAGGTGAGAAGGCCACTTTTTAAAAGGAGCAAGGGTTTTGTATTGTGAGGAAACTTGTTGAAGTCATTCAAAGACAATTTTTCTCTATCTAAACAGTGAATTGACAAGGTTTGGTTCAAAGAAGACAGTTTAAAGGCAGTAAGACTGTTTGGTGTTTCATGAGCTTATTTAGCCCAAAATGCCGCCCAGGCAAGACAGCAGAAGTGGTTTACATAAGAGATATGAGCCAATCTCTACAGAGGAGGTCAATGCGCATCCATCCATCCTCTTCAACTTTCATGAGGTAGGTTGTTTAGATTTCTGCCAGAAGGTACAGGAGGTCAAAAGTTTCTCGCCCTTGACACACCTATGCGCCCTGAGGTTCCAAAGAAAACATTTCCAGGTAGCAGACCTTGATTTCAACTTTTCCCCGAGGTCAGTGTCTAAAGCCACCAAAATTCCATATCATGGCGAAAAATGGTTCAAACAGACCCATCTAGACTTGGATGACTACAAGCCTTTCATCAAGCCCGAGCATAGAGATACTTGCACTACTATTTTTCCTTTCTCTTATCTTCTTGCCAGCTATGCTCCTCTAATGAAGGTCATAATGAAGTATTTTACTTGTGAAGGGAGATTTACTCGAGTTTATGCCTACCATGTCCGACTATTGATGCATTTCACTAGAACTAGGCAGCTAAATCTCCCTTACTTTTTATACAAAAGCATCGAGAAGATGGCATCCGCAGTCCAGAAGAAGACTCCATCTCTGCAAATAGCTTCCCTTTTCCATCATTCTCTGATCAAAATTATCATCCTACACCAGCTAGAGAAGAAAGAGGTTCCATGGGATGTTTTTATTAGTCACCCAGATTTCTCTACTGTTCCTCCTGTCCATATATCTCCCACCCAGCCTATTCATCGCCCTGTACCTTTGTCCAACAGGCCTACTCCTAGAAGGCTCAAGATCACCACAGAACAGTCAGAACAACATGAAGAAGAAGGACATGAACAGGTAGAAGAGGAAGAGGATAAACATGAGGAAACTGATGAAGACCAGCAGCATGATTTTGATGGTCAAGGGCAGCAGCTTGAGCCACAAAGTGAGCATGAATTTGAAACACACCAGCAGCTTGATGTTGATAAACAAGGGCAGCAGTCTGAACAGCAAGAAGAGATGGGTGAAGAGCAGCAAATTGCATATGAAGAGCAGCAGCAGGAGCAAGAGGAAAAGAGTGTTGAACAGCAGCATCTCAGTGAAAATGAACAGCAGGGACAAGAGGAAGAGCAGTAGTTTGATATTGAAGGTCATGAACAGCAGCTTGGGCAAGAATTTGAGCAGCAGCTTGAGCCACAAAATGAACAGGAAATCCAAGCACAGCAGCAGCATAAAGTTGATGATCAAGGGCAACAAAAATTTGAGACAGATCAGCATCATGACATTGAGGGGCAGAAGCAACTTAAAGAGGACACACAGCAGCCTCAAGGAGAGCAGCAGTTTCAAGAAGTTGACAAGGGTAAAGCAATTGTGTCTCCTTCTCCTAAAGGAACAAAGCCCAGCACAACAAGAAAGAAAGGGCCTAAGGCTGCCACTCCAAAAGTGACAAGAGTTGCCCCTAGAAAAATAAAATCGCCAAAGGGGTCTCCCAATAGCATGCCAAGAAGGAAGAGTGCAAGGTTAGCTTTCAAGGGAAAAGGGAAAGGCAAGTTAGGGGAGAGTCAAGAACAAGGAGGTGCATTGGCTGTCATTCCAATCCAAAGTGATGAGAGTGATAATGAAGCCCGCTTTCTTGAAAACCTTCTAATCCATCGAGAGGGTCAAATTGAAGCATTGGAGAATGACCTTCATTGGGCAAAGACCTTCAATCATTTCTTGGAGATCCAAAATAAACAAATGAATGTCCATTTGGCTGTCCATGAGGCACGAGTAATCAAATACAAGAATGAGGCAGCTAAAGCACAAATAAGGATAGAGGAGCTCATCGGTGAGTTTGATGAAGATGAAGAAGAAGACCAGCCTAGGCGGAGAAGGCCTAGAACCATAGGGCTTAAAAGAGCCCTGGAAAAGCAAAAGGAAGAAGAACAGGCCCATCTTCAATCCTTTCCCCTCACTGCACTACTTGAGCAAGAAATTGAAGAGAATAAGGAGGCATGGCTAGAAAGAGCCAATAAACACTTGGAGATGAAGCTTGAAAAGGCAAACAGAGACCTGGAGCTGCAAAGGAAGATGACACAGCACTATCAAAAGTTGAATCAGTTTGCCCGGCGCAAGCTAAAGGCCACCCAAGAGAAACTGAAGGAAGAAAAGGAGAAGCGCCCAGCACGGAAAGAGAAGAAAGGCATATCAGCACTTGACATTTTGGCTTCAGCTTCGGAGCATGTTGCTAAGGACCCTTGAGGGTCATGCATACCAATTTTAGGCCCATTTTGACAACTTTTGGTTTTTTGGCATTTTTGGGTTTTTGGTCAAAAACTCATAAATTCGCCATTTCATTTTAAGGATTCATCAAGGGAGGAGAATGGTACCATCGGATGCCATAATTTCATGAGCATGTCCTCAGCGATTTTCAGAGCATTTGGAGATCATTTGCCCCTTCAAAACAGCGAAAAAGGCTCGCATTTTGCACACTCTGCCCGGTCTATCAGCAGACTGTAATTTTCTGGCTTTTTACGCACAGGTGCAGATTTGAAGGACTTCTGGGCATCGGATTGGAGAAATTTTAGTGGCGCCGGAAAGTAGACACTCAGAGCTTTCCAACGAGCTATCATGAGCTTCGTTTCGACATTAGGAAGGCTGCCAAATGTTTCCGGCAAGTCAGGGGACCTTTTTCTGATATAAATTTGAAGTATTTTGTAATTTTTGAACCTCAAAAATCTGCTTTTTCCAAATGTGCGTTTAGCTATTTTTACACTTGGAAAATGATGCAAAGTCAATTAAATTCCCTTTTTTAGCAATTTTTAGATATTTTATGAGATATTTTTGTGCCGGCTTTGCAAAGCCTCAAGGACAAGTTTAGATATTTTGATTAGGCCAATGAGGATGGAAGTTGAACCATGAGGTTTTCCTCACTTGAGCCTATTTATTCCACAAGCTCTCATTGTAAACAAGGCTAAACTTGAGAAGAGAAGCAATATATTGGTCATATGAGCTTTGGAGAAAATAATTGTGTTATGCTTTTGGATTGCCTCTTGAATGTTCTTGGATGGATGATGAAGGATTGTTGATGGATTCCATGACATGGTAGAATGGTATAGTGTCTCTTGCTTTGTTGTTGTCTTCTAGTTTTCATTCATGATACATGTTTCTTGCTTGCTATAGATCAATAGAGATTAAATTTGAGATATGCCCATGGAGGCACCTCAAAATTCCTGAATCTTCATAGCTTTTATGTTTTCTTCTTCCTTAGTTGCATTAAATAATTCTTAACTGCTCTTTAACAACTTGAGGATATTGTTGCTAGTTTCATTAATAGTTCTATGCATGTTGAGTAGGATGTATGGTGTGCCCTGCTTACCTATGACTATCCATAGTTCCAGCCATGAAACTATCTCTTTGACTGATTAAGATTATCATTTTGTTTGAACCAAGGAGGCCTAGTCCCGATCTAGCCCTTTGCCTAAAACTATGCAAATATTGTTGTTCAAAGTGCCCACTAACTTGAAGTGCTGTGTTTAGGCGTTCCGGCATAGTGTTTTGAGTTGTTAGTCCGTCTTATGTGTTTTCCCCAAAGTCTGATAGCCATTTCCCACAGTTAGAAGGTCTTATACTTCTATGCATGGCTTGAATGTTTGTTTCTATGTGTTGATTAGTTTATAGTTACATTTTGCATGATTAAGGGTTTTCTTTACCATGTTTATGTTATCTATTGAACCAATGATGCTTGAAACTCTTTGTTGTTCACAAACTTGATGTCCATTTACTCCATTTTGCCCAAAGATCCTTTCTACCTTGAATCAAATCGGCCCTTCAACAGCGTTGTATCGTCATCTAATAGCTTTCTTGACCTTTTGACCCCATAGCCCAGTTAATCTACATCTTGTTATCTATTTTATATCTTTGATCAGTTTCATCCCTCACAACTCAAAAAACAAAAAAATCAAAAACTTACTTCATAACTAGCCTAAAATCAGAACACAAATAACCAAACACACAGATATCCCTTACACATATAGAGAGAGCCCTCTCTAAGTTCAGGAAGGCTAGGTCCTCGAGCTCCAAAGCTTGGTTTGATGTTACACTGTCATTTGGCTTGCCAATCAGCCAAATCACGGGAACCTAACAGATAGCAATAAGCTTGTCCCACATTTCCTTGGCAGAATCACACTTACTTTTGTAAATTCTGAATCAGAAATTCCACTTGTTATGAATTAAGTGCTTTGGCATTTTCTATATAAACTTTCCTTCATCCTGATCTGTTGGTGGAGTAGGTGGAACTTTATACACATCTAGAACTGATTACCATACTTCAAATCCAAGAAACATTAAATAGAATGTCATCTTATGCTTCCAAAAGGCAATTTGTTCCATCAAATTGGGGATTTTTTTCCTGAATCCTGATTTTTCATTGTGACTTAAGAATCCTTCTTCCAACTGTTAGGTTGATTATGAAGAAATTGGCTCTGATACCAATTGTTGGAAATACTAAGAGGGGGGGTGAATCAATATTTCTTTTCAATTGTTATTTTTACCAGTTAATATTTTTCACAGGTACAATCAAAAAATAAATAATAGGAATTTTATTAGGAACAAATGAGGACACCAATCCTCTGTTTACAATAGTTTGAGTACAATAATGTTGAGGGCACCAACCCTTCAATTCATGAGGCTCCAACCTGTTGCCAAGCTCCAACTTGGGCTTTTATAGGCTCCAACCCTATCTTCCTCAAGGCTCCAACCTTGTATTTTAGAGGCTCCAACACTTAAACTTTTAACAAACATAATGTATAAATGACTTACTTCAATTGCTCCACAAGTCTGTTCTAGACTTCCAATTTATCCATTGAATGAGAGTATTCTTCACTCTCCAATACTTCACACTACCCAAATCTCCAAATGTGTTACTGTACAAATACTTCACTGCTCCAAGGTTCCTAATACTCCACTATCCAAAAACTTCACTACTCAGGGGCTCCCAATACTTCATTGTCCAAATAGTTCACTCCACTGGTCAAGTCATAGTTCCATGCTTATGTAAGTCCCAAGGTTCCACAGGTCACGGGTGACTTTTGATGAGCCCTACAAATAATTGTTCATCAACTTGTCCACAGGTCCTGAAGGTCTAGAATAACACCTCCACCACAGATTCTGCAATTGTAAGCCCTTGTCCACAGGTTTGGTATACCACAGTTCTGAGGCTAGTGATTCCGAGCTTCAGATTTCCACAAATTTGTCTTCCACAGGTGGGTACACTAGATCCAAACTTGAATCTTTCCAAATGCTATAGTTCCAAGCTTGAAAGGGCTTTTTGTAAGTTTGTCCAAGCCAATTAAGGTGATTGTCCAGCCTCCCACAGATTTACCACAATTCCACAGAGATTATCACAGGTCCGAAGGTTTTGAGCACAAGACTGAGGTATTGTAGTGTGGTTTGAGCTCCACAAACACATATCTAAAGGTCCAATAAGTAATTGTCTAATACTCTGAGCCTAAACACTTGTTTTGCAGGTATTATTCCAAATTTTAATAAAGTTGTCTGAGATCTACACTTCAAGACTATTCTCCAACAGTCCGAGATTAGTATTTCTTCCACAGGTGGCAATTCGAAGTTTGGTGTTCGTGCTTGAGAAGGATAGCCAAAAGAATTGCCAACAGTCCTCTCACTTGTCTGAGGGTCTGCAATGATAGCCCAATCTCAAATCTAACCCAACCAATGTCCTCTTGGCCTCCTTATTTCACGAGATGTGAACTGTTCTGTGTTCCTATGATGACCTTCACTAAATTGGATGATTGGAATGAGATGTTTATCCTTGTATTTATACAGATTTTTTACCATAAATGAAGAGACACGTCTCTTGGTGGTGAAGCCGACTTATACAAGTAGGCTTAGGTCGGCTAGTGTAAAGAACATATTATATCATCTTAAAAAATAATTTTCTCACAGACTAAGAAGAGTTAGAGGATGAGTAAGGGCTTGTTGGAAAGGGGAAAATGCTCTCTACAACTTGGTGAAAGAGTCATTTTAAGATGATGTCTCAATACGTTAATAAAAATATTTTTCTTTATGACTGTTCTAGAATTGTAGTACAGACCTTGGGGCTTAGGATTCTTCATGCATTAAGTCATTGGGACTAGGATATTAGAACTAGAGCAAGGTGACATGAATCTAGGCATAAGGATTAGGGTATCTTCATTAGGGCTCCAAGAGTGACCTTCAACAATCATCCATGCCATCATTATCTTCATCAGTGCTCATATTTACATCAATGATAATATCAACACCCTAATCTTGTCTACGCTCATCTTCAATTGGTTTTCCAAGTTATAGGCATAAGTAGACTTGTGAGCAACATTTACCTCATCAACTGATGCAACTGAATTTGCACCAATGACCACTTGCGTGCACACCTCTTGGGAATCATCATCAATTGTTGTGGATGTTAGTTCTTGTAGCATCAAATGTGTTCTAGCCACGAAATTTGGTGGAGAGGCTAGAATACATGAGATCTCCAAAACCCAAAAATCATTTTGGAAATTCCACCTAGAAATGACTTAATTAAATTAATAATTGATTTTTTAATATTTCCTAAGTCTAAACTTAAGGAATATGGTTAATTAATAAAAATTTAAGTCAATGTGTGATCATCTAAAACTCACAAAAAATCGACTATGATATGATCCTAGCCATTGACCAAGTTTTAATCTTGGTCGTTGGTGCTCCAATGGAGGATTATAAGAAGAAGTCATTTGGCACTTGGAGAAGATACACCAGTGAAAATAATCAGTGATCTAGACAATTTGATTTTCCAGTGTAGGTGATATAACAAGAGAAATCGAGTGAGAGGTCGAGTTGCAGGTGGCAAAGGGGCAGAGTAGTAGATTTCTGGATGAATCTCTAGTTCAGAAAAGGTCAGAAGAGAATGCCTAAAATATTCTTCAAGAGGCAAAGTAGGGACTGCATAATGCCTTGAGATGGGCAATCTGATTCAACATCCAAAGGTTGGGAAATTTTCGAGTAGGCCAAAAGAATCACACTTCCAAAGGCAACAATAGGCTAGACGTCACACCAGAGGCAGTTTGTGGACAGTACAAGTGGGGCCTGCGCAGAAGCAATGCAAAAGTCTGATGTAGAGGGTTCGAGAGCTAGTTCCGAGGCTCAGTTTTGTGTGGGATTGCTTGAGGGTAAATTCCCTCAGATATTTTTTCTTGTATTTCTCTCTGATAGAAACGCCACTTTGGCGTCATTTTATTGTACTCAGAATTTTTGCTACAACATAAATAATAAAACTCTCAACTGTTGCACCAGTTTTCCCATATTGGGTTTTTTCGAGGACAATTATCCAAAAATAACGGTGTCATTTTTGCGTGTGTGCTAGTATTTTCTCAGTTTCTAGCACTACTATTTTCCACAGTTTTATTTGTGAAGGTTGCAATGTGATTTATTTGGTATTTGTCATAGGAAATAAATCGTTAAATTAATTTAACAATTAGAAGAATTAATTCTAGTTATTGCAATAGGATTTCATATTTTGAAATTTTCACATGGTATCAGAGCATGAGTGATCAGCCGAGAAGCTCAAAAGAGAAGAAGACAATTTCGTTGTTCAGAGGGAGCCGCAGGCTGAAATTCTTGAGGCAGCACAGTGCTCAGACAAGAAGGTTGAATTACTAGAGCAGAAATTTGATTTTCAGTTACAAGGTCACAGAAAAGTCAAAGTACCCGTGTCAGTGATTCTAACAATCAGAGGGAGTAGTTGTAGCTCAAATTTTCCCTGAGCAGATTCCTTGGTGGGACGCAAAAATTTTTGCAGCAATTTTCAGTAGCAAAATCAGTGTAGAAGGAAGACGAATAGCACACATAATTGACCATGGAAAAAATTGACATTCAGGGAGCCTTAGAGTTGTCTTCTAGGTTGGAGGAAAAATTAGTTTTCTTATCAGGATCAAATTCACAAGGTGTTTGGTATATAGATAGTGGAGTGTCGGCTCACATGATAGGGTGTTAATTTTGGACAACTAGGTCCAAACTCCATGTTGTGATGCTCAAATGAAGATGCCAATATTTTTATTGGATTCCTCTTTCAGAGAGGTGCAAGATCGACCTAAAGATCATCTTAATCTGATGAGAAGAACATTTATTTTGAATTTATTTAAAATATGTGCAAGTCAATCTTAAGGTTGTGTGCCCCCGCAGTTGTGTCACACACCCTCATTGATGGATATATATTAGTCAACGTTGGAGGACATTTTCACTCATCTCATCCTCACACATTTCTCTCTCCACATCTGATTGGTTCGATGACCTTGGAGGCTCTTCTCTCCACACATGGGAAATTTCAGCAGCAGGTCATTTCTGTTTTCGGCCTAGGGTTTCTGCAACAACTTTGACCAGCGTTGACTTTGGTCAATGCAAGGTCAAATACACCTAAAACTCTCTAAAAATTTCGATCTTTCAAATCCACATTTTTCTGGCACTATTCCTGAGGCTAGACATTGACCTTGACTTGGCTATGTTGACCTAGCTGTTGTTGTTTGCGTTGACCATTGACTAACAGCATTGACTTTTGGGTTGACCGTTTTGGCTGTCCTAGAGGGTTGTGTGACATTGCTAGTTGGCTGACCATATTGAGACTTTGTTGGTTGAAGCATCTTGTTGATCGCCATAACACACCAACACACTTATATATTTTTGGCTTGTCTTCTGTCGATTTACTGGTATGTTCTATCAGCATTTTACTTTGTTTTTGATGTGATTGTTCACTGATATTGGGATAAAAAGTAAAGTTGCATCAAGCATAGAACATCTACAAAAATTTACATGGTATCATAGGTGAGGTGAAGACAAACCCCAATCACCGAAGAAGAGGATGGGTTCCTCAAACTACAATGGCATTAAGGCTGATGACAAATTGACTGGGAAGGATGTCTTCCATGCTTGGAAGATGACATTGGATCTTAATTTGGAAGACCAAGATGTCATGGACTATGTGTAGGGTAAAATTCAAGAGCCTCCATCCACTGCAACTGCTGCTGCCAAAACAAAGTACAAGAAGGGAGAAATCAAAGCTAAGCTGATGATCAGGGACTCAATTCATAAGAGTCTGGTGTTAAAATTGGACAACTAAGTCCAAACTCTAGGTTGTGCTGCTCAGATGACGATCGCAGTATTTTTATTGGATTCCTCTTTCGGAGAGGTGTAAGATTGATCTAAAGATCATCTCGATCGGATGAGCAGAACATGTAATTTGAATTTATTCCACTTATGTGCTGGGTCGGCCTGGAAAAAATATTGACTTAAATGTCTTAAAGGACGTGTCACACACCCCCAAAGATTCCTATATATTGGAGAGACTTGGAGTTCATTTGACACAGATTGGTGTGGAGGAGTTCTCTCTCTCTTGATGGCGTTGGAGCTGCGTATTCTTTGTTTGGGTTGTTCTGGGGTTATGTGTGACACGCTTGGGCGGACGACCTTTCTTCAGACTTTCTTTGGTAGAAGCATCCTGCTGATCGCCGTAACGCCACCATTTCTTATCTCTGTCTTGGCTTGTCTTCTATCGATCTATTAGTATGTTCTATCTTCTTCAGTATTGTGCCCTAATCTGAAATGGCATAGAACATGAGCAGAATTTCACATGGTATCAGAGCTGTAGGGAGAAGACAATGCCCAAAAGCAAATAAAGGTGTCGTTATACCACCACAACTGGTGATAGCGTGGGCTGATTTAGGACTGCTTTATGCCCTAACCTTCAGCGTGAAGAAGTTTTTTTTTAACAAAGCAGCAGTTGAGGCCGAGGAGCTGTAAGTGAAGGGCGGAAGGCAGTCCAGTTTTACGCTGTCAGGATTTGTTTTCCTCTCTGACCTTGGCGAAATGACACGGAAAACATCATCTGGTTTCCTGGTCCGCAGATGGATTTCGTCGAGCACAGTCCAAGCAATGTAGAAATTCGTAAATCCGTGACCCGACCAAGATGGTTTCCGATCGGTCTCGCGTTCGATTCTGCAAGTGGGCGTTCGATCGGTCTCGCATTCGATTCTCCAGAATAAATGATGGATTCTCCGCGAAACCTGGTGTATTATGCTTGTGTTTCGAGAGGCCCAGTAATTGTTGCCGAATACAATGGTATAGGGGACGCGGAGCTCCAGGAAATAGCCGTTGAGTGCCTCGATAGCGTCCCTCCATTCAACAGCAGATTCACGCACACTACTAAAAACAGAAGATACAGTTTTCTCATGGATTCTGAGTTTGTATATTATGCAATAGTTGATGAGGCACTTCCAAAAGTGAAGGTTTTTTTTTTCTTTCTTAGAGCACGTGAGGGACGAGTTTAAGAGACTGCTCAGGGCCAAGGGTTTGTTAAATAGTAAGGACGAAACCCTGCAGGGTTGTGGCCTGGGTGATGATTTTGCCCCCACATTTAAACACTTGGTTTCCCCACTGGTTGGGATCCCCCAGACCGAAAAGCGCAGGATGGCGGAAGTCGAATTGCACTTGTGAAAGCCGAGCGTAGAAGTCAGTTCGATACTCAGAATCTGCTGGCGCCGCATTATTTGCGTGGACTACAATTTCGGGTGGAGCAGTGGTGGACCGAATTCTTAGAAAGGGGAAAATGTGACTAGGCAGCGACAGGTTGAATTCCTTGGCGTCGACAGCAGGGTTCGAACTTGCGCGGGGAAAATTTGTGGTCTCTGCCATAACAGACAAATTCGATTCTTTGACGCCATTTCCAAATCTTCTTGGAAAAATGTAATGATCGATTTTGGATCATCAAATGAGAATGGTATAGACGGACTTAGAAATGCAAAGGGACGCTGTCACAAGGCAGTTGCAGAGGGACAATTCAACAGAGAAATGAGATCAGCAGCGATACCAGAAGCAGCCAACCGCAGTACCAGCATCAAGCTCCGTGGTATATTGTAGATCGTGGAAAACCCGATCTTGTTTTTGTTTTTGAAAACAGGGACCTATAATTTTTAGGGGCATTTGCCCATCGTTGTGTAACTGCCAGAATAAATTATGTTTACGGATATCCAACCAACATATAGAAGTAGATGTGCCCTCCACATAACATGTAATATGACAGCAATTATATTCCAAAGCTGTAGAAACGATGTGTTCCACGGGAATTGAATATAGAAAATTTGGTTTCGCTAAATGCGCTCGATACAGCACTATTTATGGTAAGGTCCTTCAGGGGACCCAATGGGCTGCTCGTGCACAGCGGTATGTCTGTTGGTCAGACTGCCGACGTAAATGATTTGTCATCCTTAATCCACATTGTGAAAGTGGCCCTTGACAGAACGGTAAGAAATGAGCAGGATAAATTGAATGATCACCATATTGATTTGCAATTTGCTTCACCACTCAAGCATCACATATTGATGCGTAGAGTTCTTTCTAAATCGGAACATATTCATTCGAATACATATCAGAAAGCCGAGTTATTATGTGATTGAGGGTCATTAGCTTGTCCGAATGATATAAGAATATTACTGAAGATTTGGGCATATCAGTCTACTGCGCCATTATTAAAAGCATTGTAAAGTCGCCAGATGATATTGCTGGTTGATGAAGCAGAGTTGATTTCTTGCATTTTGCCAAACCGCCCTTCAGAAGAGAGGACGAATGCTATACGTGCAGGATCTTATTCATAATTTCTTAAACTGCAAGGTTTGTACCGCTGACAGCATTTTATATGCATAAGAATCTGAAGGATACATGGGCAAAAGCAGTATGAAATGTTCTTGAAAGAAAAGTGAATATGCAGAGTTTCATGTCAAGGAAGTATACTATATTAAGGCTGAATTGCAACACTGCCTTGACAGTTTCCCCATGACAGTGGTGTTAGTATCTCTATGATGACTTAAGGCAGTGCAGTGCCTCATTGAACAATATTATGATGTTTTTGTCTAGTGACTGTGGTTGTAACTGAACTCAACCTAGTGGCAGTGACCCTAGAAAGTGTCTTGACCAGATGTCAAATTGCAGAACTGAGATCTGAAGCCTTGGAGCCTTAGATCAGTCAACCATTCACTGCTAATGGGCAGATCTGGAATCAAAATGCAATGACTGATGTTGTAAATGAACACCTCAAGTGCAGAATAAAAGGCAGATTGGATCCTTAGCTCAGTAAAGAAAGTCTTAGAGGGCTGGTTGAGGAAGCTACAGTAGATCTCAGGTAATTGCTGTAAGCTTGAAATCTTCACTACTGTTAATAATGAAGAAAACTGTGATGCAAGTTCAGAAGGTATCTCTGTAACGGCCATTTTTGAGGAGCAAAATCTGTGAGTCTATGTCACTGTCATTATGACAGTGACATAGACAGACACCCTTGTCTACGAGATTCATAATAACTGTAAGCTTGTGACAGTATCATCTTGAAGTGTGAACTGAGAAGTTTATGCAGTTTTTTGGTCACATGGTTGGAATCTTGAATCATGATCAGCAAAGCCTGTCTGGATGACTCTGACTGTGGGAGAATAAGACCCCTTTTGAAGTTGGTGTCTGGGATGCCCTCATTTAAAATAGATGTCTTCTCTCTCAAGAAAAGCTGACATTAAGAGGGAGATACATCTATATATGCTCCTGAGCGAATATCATTTCTGAATGAAAGAAGATCCTCATGGCTCAAAGACATATGGCTTCAGAGGGGGAAATTCTGGAAGAAATCCAAGAAGCCATATAAATACCAAGGGTATCTAGCAGCCATGAGTACTATTGTACAAACTGACTTTGGATCCTTTGAGGAAGTCGTAAAGCATCAAGTCTGGAAGGATGCTATGCACAAGAGTATGAGTCCATTATGAAGAATGATGTGGTCCCAAGACCATAGGACAAAGCAGTTGTCACCTCGAAATGGCTCTACAAGATCAAGCATGGATCTGTTGGAAGTGCTGAAAAGTTCAAGGCAAGATTCGTTGCCTGTGAGGAAGGTATAGACTATGATGACATATTTGCACTTGTGGCCCGAGATACCACCATTCGATCTATTATAGCCCTTGCTGCTACGCAAGGATGGAGTCTTCATCAGATGATGTGAAGACCGCATTTTTTCTGCATGGTGTGATAAAGGAAGAGATATATGTGGAGCAACCTTTGGGGTTGGAAGTCCAGGATCGGGACACCCATGTCTGCAGGATTGAAGAAAGCCCTCTATGGGCTGAAACAAGCACCCTGAGCTTGGTACGAGAGCATAGATAGCTAGTTGATGAAGCTGGGCTTCACTCGTAGTATTGCTGATCTGAACCTTCACTGCAAGGTTAATAGAAAGAAGCTTCTCACTCTGGTGCTGTATGTGGATGACCTCTTCCTGACAGGTGCTAACCCTCTCATTCATCAGTGCAAGAGGGAGCTCGCTGCTAAGTTCGAGATGAAGGACCTAGGACTGATGTCTAGGCCTGAAGGTCTAGCAGAGACCTGGCGAGATTTTCCTTTCTCAAGGAAAATACATTATGAATTTTCTGGTATGATGGACTGTAACTCCATGGAACTCAACTTTAAGAAGTTGAGTAGCAGCGTTGTTGGGCCTGTCCTACTGAGTATCGTTAACTCATAGGGACCCTGATGTTCTCAATGAACACTTGTTCGAACATATGTTGTGCAGTGATCACTTTGAGTCAACACATGGTTGATCATAACATTCACTGGGTTGGTGCCAAGAAACTCTTGAGATATCTCTGAGGCACGATAGACCATGGGCTGAGATACACTGCCAAGAGTATGACACTCCATGGATATACTGATACCGATTGGGCTGGCCGTGTGGTGGATCGCAAGAGCACATCTGGATGCTACTTCACATGTAGATCTGCTTCGGGCAGGAATCTAAAGTCGGCAGCCTTGAGCACCGCTGAGGCCGAATACATTGTAACATGTATGGCCTGTTGTGAAGTCACTTGGTTGCGAAAGCTCTTTGTGAGCTATTCGAGCATGTGCTAGATGCCACCGTTATCCTTTGTGATAACCAGAGGGGGATTCATTTGTCATAGAATCCCGGGTTCCACGATTGATCCAAGCATGTTGATGGTTGGTACCACTTTATCTGGGATATGGTACAGCGAGGCGCCGTAAGGCTCGATCATGTAGGAACTGATGAGCAGGTCGCGGATATTCTCACAATGCCCTTGGGGAAGGTCATGTTCCTAACCTTTTGTGAGAATCTTGGTATCATGAAACGACCCTATGATGTGGGTCTCGTTGGACGATGAGCTCTGGGAGCTCTGGGGGGCTTTGGGGATAGCTTCTTGAAGCTATAAGCACTTATGGTGCTTCTGCCCCACCGTTGTGATTATTGAGTTGGTTCGCCTCTCATTTATCTGTGCCCCGTATGCATCCTACCCATTGAGTTTAGGGCTCATGGGAAGTACCTCTCATTTGGCCAATGAGGTGGGAAAAGCTAGAGACTATTAGCAAAGACTGATGGACGCATCAGAGTTCCGTACTCTCTATCTAGGATGGCACGGTCCAACCACTTGATCTGGGATCAAGTTTAGTGAGGTCTGGGACCTCTGCCTGACTTCGGGTCAGATGAACCAACTTCGGGTTGGTTGAAGACTCTTTGTGAGTCTGATAGAGGTTTCGGACCTCTGGGCTGAATCTGTCAGCCGGGTATGATGTCTTTGTGACTGACCCACTTCTGTTCTGAAATAAAGAGGCCAGCAAAGCAAGTTACGGCGGGATGACGCACGATGTTTGGATTGCACTAGTGGACGAAGTTCTCCCTAGTTGAGAGGGAGTGTTAAAATTGGACAACTAGGTCCAAACTCCGGGTTGTGCTGCTCAGATGATGATCGCAATATTTTTATTGGATTCCTCTTTCGGAGAGGTGTAAGATTGATCTAAAGATCATCTCGATCGGATGAGCAGAACATGTACTTTGAATTTATTCCACTTATGTGTTGGGTCAGCCTGGAATAAAATATTGACTTAAATGTCTTAAAGGACGTGTCACACACCCCCAAAGATTCCTATATATTGGAGAGACTTGGAGTTCATTTGACACACATTTTGGTGTGGAGGATTTCTCTCTCTCTTGATGGCGTTGGAGCTGCGTATTCTTTGTTTGGGTTGTTCTGGGGTTATGTGTGACACGCTTGGTTGAATGACCTATTGGAGACTTTGCTGGTAGAAGCATCCTGCTGATCGCCGTAACGCCACCATTTCTTATCTCTGTCTTGGCTTGTCTTCTATCGATCTATTAGTATGTTCTATCTTCTTCAGTATTGTGCCCTAATCTGAAATGGCATAGAACATGAGCAGAATTTCACAGGTTGCCTACATCTCTGAGCTGGGCACATCCAAGGAGATGTATGATAAGTTGGTCAACATGTTCAAGGCCAACAATGCGAATCAAGTCCTATTCTTCAAGAATCAATTGAAGAATTTGAAGAAAGGCGGGGATGAGTTTGTTCAATCATACTTTTTGAAGCTGACCGAGATCAGGAATAATCGGCTGGCTATTGGGGAGACAATAGCTGATCGAGAGATGGTTATCGCAACACTTGGAGGTCTCTCATCCGAATGGCATGTGTTCAACACTACCATTCTCAATAACAATGTGATACCTGACTTTGACGAAGTACTATCGAGATGCGTACAAGAAGAGACAAGAATGAAGGAATATGAAAATGAAGGAAATGTTGCCTTCGCTGCTCATTCTAGGAAGAAGAACTTTGGTGGTCCAAGGAACAAAGGAAGAGCAGCGGCCCAAGGAAAGAAAGACAAGTGTTACACTTGTCACAAGCTAGGTCACTATGCGAGAGAATGCCCTTTCAAGAAGGATTCTCCCGATAATGATGACAACAACAACAACCGGAGGAATGGCAATCAAAGGAACAACAGATTCAAGGGGAAGAGGAAGGCTCCCTCCAGCGGAAATGGTCAACCTTTCAAAAGGTCGAGAGATTCCAGGTATGAGGAATCAAATGTTGTTGATAAAAGAAATGAATTCATTCTTATATCTACCCTCTCTACTGCATCTCCACCTGACACTATGGATGGTTGGTTGATAGATAGTGGTGCCTCAAGGCACATCACTGGGTTCAAGGAAGCACTTTCTAATCTGGTTGAGAAGAATACTAATCTGAAAATTATCCTTGGAGATAATGCCACATATCCTGTGAAAGGGATAGGGACTGTGACCCTCCACTTGTCTTAAGGTCAAGTCCTCTGCTTGCAGCATGTACTCTATGTAACTGATTTGAAGAAGAACCTTGTGTCTATATCGGCCATGAAAGACAAAGGTTTCAATGTGGTATTCATTGATGGGAAGGTGTGTATCTAGAAGAAGGGTTTCAAGGAAGCTATCATGATTCGGTTTAGAGTTGATACACTCTACCAGGTTGGAGGAAGTCCACTGGGAGCGATGATGTGTGATACTATTCGACAGACGGAACTATAGCACTGGAGGTTTGGACACCTTCACTACAAAGCCCTTCCCGAAGCAAGGAAGGTGGTGACGAGGATGCCCGAGTTCTCAAATAATCATGAAGGTGTATGTCAGGGTTGTGCCAAAGGAAAACATACAAGGGGACCTTTCCCCTCAAGTGTCACAAAGACATATGATGTCTTGCAATTGATACATTCTAATCTGTCTGGTATGCTGCCCGTGACATCCTTGGGAGGATGTTCTTATTATATGACATTCATAGATGACTTCTCTCGCAAAACCTGGATATACTTCTTGAAGAAGACGGATGAGGCTTTCATGCGGTTCCGTACCTTCAAAGCCTTGGTGGAAAATCTGACAGGGAAGAAGATCAAGATACTGAGGACCAATAATGGCACTGAATATGAGACGAACGAGTTCAAGAACTTTTGCAGAGAAGCTGGCATCAATAGGGAGACCACAACTGTCTATACTCCTGAGCAGAATGGTGTTGCTAAACGAAAGAATAGGACCATTGTGGAAGCTACCCGTGCCATGCTATGTGACCAGGGTCTACCGAAGTTTCTGTGGGGATAAGCTGTGAACACTGCTATGTACATAAAAAACCGATGCCTGCATTCCGCTCTGGAGTCCAAAACTACCAAAGAGGTTTTCACTGGTAAGAAACCTGACATCTCACATTTTAGAGTTTTTGGATATCCTGTTTATTTTCATGTGCCGAAGGAGATGAGGAACAAGCTGGATGCCTCTGGGAAGAAAGGAATGTTTGTGGGCTACAACGAAACTTCGAAGGCCAATAGGGTCTATGTGCCTAGTCAAAGGGAAGTGGAGATATGCCACGATGTTACCTTTGACGAAGATGCTTCCCTGAGGAAAGTAGTCAATCTTCCGAGATCTGAGGAAGATCATGAAGCAAGGCCTAGATATCAAGAAGAACCGAAGGATGAGACAATGCCCGATGTTGAAGGACCAATAGAGCCAATTGATCCACCTCCTTCAATGAGGAAGAGACCATCATGGCTCAAGGACACTCTCGAGGATGCTGAGGGACATATGGCACCAAGGGCGACATTCCTTGAAAGTAAGAAGCCGAATAGATACCAAGGGTATCTAGCAGCCATGAGTACTATTGTACAATCTGAGTTTGGATCTTTTGAGGAAGTCGTAAAGCATCAAGTCTGGAAGGATGTTATGCACGAAGAGTATGATTCCATAATGAAGAATGATGTCCGGGATGTGGTTCCAAGACTGGAGGACAAAGCAGTTGTCACCTCGAAATGGCTCTACAAGATCAAGCATGGATCTGATGGAAGTGCTGAAAAGTTCAAGGCAAGATTCGTTGCCCGTGGCTTCTCTCAAAAGGAAGGCATAGACTATGATGATATATTTGCACCTGTGGCCTGATATACCACCATCCGATCTATCATAGCCCTCACTGCTACGCAATGATGGAGTCTTCATCAGATGGATGTGAAGACCACATTTCTGCATGGTGCGATAAAGGAAGAGGTGTATGTGGAGCAACCTCTAGGGTTCAAAGTCCAGGATCGAGACACCCATGTTTGCAGGTTGAAGAAAGCCCTCTATGGGTTGAAGCAAGCACCCAGAGCTTGGTACGAGAGGATAGATAGCTACCTAATGAAGTTGGGCTTCACTCGTAGTAATGTTGATCAGAACCTTTACTTCAAGGTTGATAGAGAAAAGCCTCTCATTTTGGTGCTGTATGTGGACGACCTCTTTGACAGGTGTTGACCCTCTCATTCATCAATGCAAGAGGGAGCTCGCGGCAAAGTTCGAGATACACTGCCAGGAGCATGACTCCATGGATATACTGATGCTGATTGGGCTAGCAGTGTGGTGGATCGTAAGAGCACATCGAGATGCTGCTTCAAACTTGATTCTGCTTCGATATCATGGATGAGCAGGAAGCAGAATTTGATGGCTTTGAGCACTGTAGAGGCCGAATACATTCCAGCAAGTATGGCCTGTTGTGAAGCAGTTTGGTTGCGAAATCTCTTCAGTGAGTTGTTCAAGCATGTGCTAGATACCACCGTGATACTCTGTGATAACCAAAGTGGGATTCGATTGTCCAAGAATCCCGTGTTCCACAATCGATCCAAGTATATTGATATCAGGTACCACTTTATCCGGGATATGGTACAGCGAGGCGTTGTAAGGCTCGATCATATAGGAACTGATGAGCAGGTCGTGAATATTCTCACAAAGCCACTTGGGAAGGTCAAGTTCCTAACCTTCCCTGAGAATCTTGGTATCGTGGAATGACCCTATTCTGAGGGTCCTGTTGGACGATGAGCTCTGGGAGCTCTGGGGGGCTTTAGGGATAGCTTCTCGAAGCTATAAGCAACCACAGGGCTAGGCTTGCCGAACCTTGTTGGTGTGCTTCTGCCCCACCATTATGATGATTAAGTTGGTTCACCTCTCATTATCTATGCCCCGTATGCATCCTACCCATTGAGTTCAGGGCTCATGGGAAGTACCTCTCATTTGGCCAATGAGGTGGGAAAAGCTAGAGACTAGTAGCAAAGACTGATGGACACATCAGAGATTGTCGTACTCTCTATCTAGGATGGCATGATCCAACCACTTGATCTCGAATCAAGTATAGTGAGGTTTCGGATCTCCAACTGACTTCGAGTCAGGTAAACCAACTTCGGGTTGGTATGAGACTCTTTGTGAGTCCTATAGAGGTTTCAGAACTCTGGGCTAAATCTATCAGCCAGGAATGATGTCTTTGTGACTGAACCACTTATGTTCTGAAATAAAGAGCCAACAAAGCAAATTACGACGGGATGACACACGATCTTTGGATTGCACAGGTTAATGGAGTTCTCCCTAGTTGAGAGGGAGCGTTAATTTTGGACAACTAGGTCCAAACTCCATGTTGTGATGCTCAGATGAAGATGCAAATATTTTTATTGGATTCCTCTTTCGGAGAGGTGCAAGATCGATCTAAAGATCATCTTAATCCAATGAACTGGACATTTATTTTGAATTTATTCAAAATATGTGCAGGTCGGCCTTATGGTTTTGTGCCCCAGCAGTTGTGTCATACACCCTCATTGATGGATATATATTGGTCAACGTTGGAGGACATTTTCACTCATCTCATCCTCACACATTTCTCTCTCCTCATCTGATTGGTTTGATGACCTTGGAGGCTCTTCTCTCCACACGTGAGAAATTTTAGCAGTAGCTCATTTCTGTTTTCGACCTATGGTTTTTGCAACAACTTTGACCAGTGTTGACTTTGGTCAACGCAAGGTCAAACGGACCTGAAACTCTCCCAAAATTTCGATCTTTCAAATCCGCATTTTTTGGCATTATTCCTGAGGCTAGACGTTTACTTTGACTTGGCTGCGTTGACCTAGATGTTGCTTTTGTTTGCATTGACTGTTGACTAACAACGTTGACTTTTGGGTTGACTTTTGAGATGACCTTTTTGGCTGTCCTAGAGGGTTGTGTGACATTGCTGGTTGGCTGACCACATATTGAGACTTTGTTGGTTGAAGCATCCTATTGATCGTCGTAACGCACCAACACACTTATATATTTTTGGCTTGTCTTCTGTCGATCTACTGGTATGTTCTACTAGCATTTTACTTTGTTGTTTATGTGATTGTTGACTGATATTGGGATAAAAGGTAAAGTTGCATCAAGCATAGAACATCTACAAAAATTTGCACAGGGTTAGAGAATATTTCTCTAGCTACAAGGAGGATCAGATGGACTTCCAGATCACAATGGGGAACATAATGAAATGTACTCCAATAGGGAGAGGTACCATCGACTTTAGAGGGAGTCTGGAGCAAGCACCAACACTACAAATGTATTGCATATGCCAAGATTGGGTATGAACGTCATTTCAGTATCCTAGTTATAGGACAATGTATATGATATCAATTTTGTAGGGAATAAAGTGTCTTTCAAACACTCAAGCTGGAAGAAGGTAAGACAGATTGGAGTTCAAAGCAACAGACCGTACTAGTTGCAGCTCAACTCCCCAATGGCACTAATAGGCAGCGACAGTAGTAGTGGGAAGGAATTGAATGAGTTATGGCATAAGAGAATGGGACACTTGCACCATGGAGCACTCAACATGCTCAAGGAAACAGTAATAGGGGTTCCAAAAATTCGGACGAAACACGATGATGTGTGCAAAGGATGAATACTTGGGAAGTATGTAAAGGCAACATTCCCAAGAAGTGACAGCGGAGCAAATTGCCTGTTAGGACTTATACATTGAGATATTTATGGTTTGATGTCTACTAGAGCTCTCAATGGTGTCGAGTACTTCGTCACCTTTATTAATGACCATTCCACGAAAACCTGGATCTACTTTTTGAAGACCAAGGATGAGGTCTTGGATCGTTTCATGGAGTTTAAGGCTCTCGTGGAGAATACGACATGAAAGAAGATCAAGGTGCTTCGCTCAGATAATGGTGGAGAGTATATTGACAAAGACTTCACAAATTTTTGTGCGAAGGAAGGCAATAGAAGAGAGTGGACAGCTCCATATAATCCACAGCATAATGGGATAATAGAGCGGAAAAAGAGAACCATAGTTGGGGTTGCAAAAGCAATGTTATATGACTAGGATTTTCCCAACTTTCTATGGGCGAAGGCATATAACACGAGTGTATATCCAGAACAGGACTCCTCATAGAGCATTGGGAAAGAAAACGCCTGAAGGGGTCTTCACAGGGAAGAAGCCTGAGGTTAGTCACTTCAAAATCCTTGGCAGCATTGCTTATTGCCACATGCCAGATGAGAAGCGCACCAAATTGGATCAAACTGTAGACGATTTCTCGTTGGGTATAGCGAGATCTCCAAGGCATAACAGGGATCTACATTCCCAGCAATAGGAAGATTAGAGTGAGACGAGATGTAAAGTTCATGGAAGATCGAGTTTTCAAGAGATCTCGTGAGATGCCTGAAAGTGATTAGAATCAACCAATTGAGAAGTGCACCAAATTGGATCAAACTGTAGACGATTTCTCGTTGGGTATAGCGAGACCTCCAAGGCATACAGGGATCTACATTCCCAGCGATAGGAAGATTAGAGTGAGACGAGATGTAAAGTTCATGGAAGATCGAGTTTTCAAGAGATCTCGTGAGATGCCTGAAAGTGATCAGAATCAACCAATTGAATCTCCATTGGTCCAGCAACAGGAACAACCAATGGAACCACCAGTGGGACAGTCACAGGGATCCAGTACAGTAACTAGTACTAGCACTTCATCAGGAGGAGGGATCCCAGTGAGATCTCAAGAGACGGAGCAACAGAAGCAGGATGAGCAGTTGGTTGAACCTCCCACTACTAGTGGTCGAGCCAGCAGAGAGGTTTGTCTGACATTGAGGCAGAGGAATTTACTGGGACTTTTAGGACAAACAAGAGAGAGCGCAAACAACATAGAAAATATCAAGCATTGTTAGCTCAAGCTGCAAAACCTTCCAGCTTTCAGGAAGCCACACAGCATTAGGTATGGTAGATGCCATGGTAGAAGGATACAACTCTATCATGACGAATGATGTTTGGGAGGTAGTGTCGAGACCTGACGACAAGTCAATTTTAAGATCTTGATGGATCTGCAAGATCAAATATGTTGTAGATGACAACGTAGAGAAGTACAAGGCTAGGCTGGTGGCAAAGGGGTATGCATAGAAAAAAAGGATAGATTATGAGGAGACCTTCATGCCAATTGCTAGATACACTTCTATTCGGTCAGTGATATCCTTAGCAGCTCAAATGGGGTGGCATATTCACTAGATGGACGTCAAGACAACATTATTAAATGGGGTGATAGAGGAAGAAGTGTACATAGAACAGCCAAAGAGCTTTGAGACTCATGAGAGGCACACTCATGTGTGCAGACTGAAGAAATCTCTATACGGGCTCAAGCAAGCTCCCAGGGCATGGTATGGTCAGATTTGTTGAAAAGTGTAACTAGGATCAATCTTCATATTGACTACGTAATTATGAATTTATGTAAAGTAGAAGACAAAGATAATAAAATGTATTTTGTACTTGCTTCATGGGTTTCATGAGAAAGAGTTTATTATAGGTTAATACACTTCTTCTTGATGTCTATCTAGGGTTTTGTCTTCTAGGGATAAATGTAATTAAGTGTCATATATATATGAAGGATCTAGTCTCATGAAATGCTCCAAGACCTTGTCCTAGAAACCGTGGAAGAATGGCTCTATCAAGCCTCAATCAAATGCTGAAAGATAAAATTAAATGGTGTACTAGAAGTCAGCCTCATAACAGTCATGTCGGCTCCCAAATAGTCACATCGGTTCACCAAGTCAAGTCAGCTTATATACAGGGGCAAACAACAGACTTTGTAGAAAATACAGAACTTTTCAGACATCTCTGAGCTTCAGTGCGAACTTTCTGAATGTGTTTCAATGTGGATTTTGGACCAGCTTCAGTGCATCTTTTGGACAAAGTTCAGTTCGGATTTTGGACGAGGTGAAGTGCAGATTTATTGATGGGCTTTCAGTGCGGATATTGAAGAATTTCAGGACTGGTTACATTACATATAACGCTGTGATATTTAAGCATCATAACGTGTTGCAGTGTGGATCATCCTGAAGCTACAACATATTCCTGAAGTGCGGATCTGTCCAAGTGTAAGAGAAGTATTCAAGTACGGATCACCTAAATTGAAGATTTCTACCTTAGAAGAAGTTCCTAACCTCTTCATCATGAATAATGAAAGTTGTTAAAGGAGAAAGTCACTCCACTCAAGTAATTATCTATGACCTTAGTTAAATCTGTCAAGATGACTTATTGTAAAGAGAGCAACAAGCTAGTTGGGTCATCAAACTTTAGTGCATGGAAGAAGAGGACAGATTTGAATTTAATTGAAGACGAAGTTATGAACTACATCGAAGGATCGACAACTCCACCACCAAAAGAAGATTCTCCAGCTTATACCAAGTACATGAAGGGAGAAATCAGAGCCCAGAGGATTCTCATAGAATCCATTAAGGACTCTCTCATTCCCTTTGTATCAAAACTAAAGTCTGTTAAAGAAATATATGAGAAACTGGTGGAGTTCTCTATAGTACTGCAGGAGAAGCAATCTCTCTGAGACAAGAACTATATAAAATGAAATTGTCAAGGGAAGAAGGAATCACTCCATACTTTATGAGGATTTCTGAAATAAGAGATCAACTACAGGAGCTGGGAGAAGTAATGTCTGACACTGAGATGACTACAGTGGTGTTGAATGCTTTACCAGGGGAATGAGGAAACTTCACTGCAAGTTTATATGGGAAGAAAGAAGCCACACCATTCCATGATTTATGGTCTCTATGCAAAATAGAGAGGAAACAAGATTGAAAGCCAAAGCTCATACAAGATCAAGTGAAGGGAATCAAGCCTTTGCAGCCACTTTCAGGAAGAAAGGTAGATTCGGTAAATTTTGTCCTCAGAATAAAAGAAGGAATATGGATAAAGTACGATCCCTTGGATGCAATGAACGTGGGCATTATAAAAAAAAAATTATCCTAAATCTGACAAGGACAAGAGGAAAAGGGAAAAAGCCCATATCTCAGATATGAGGGAAGAACCTGATGCAAAGAAATCCAAGAAGGAAGAAGAGAGGGATCTCTACTATGATTGAGATCATCTTCTCCTTTAAGTGATTTTTGTTGGTTGTATGATAGGAAGCAGTATAGCATCATGATCGAAGCATGGTAGGAGCTCTTGGTAAAACAATTCCTGGAAAATATCTATGATAACAATATAGATGGAAGGCAGTCATCAAGATCAAGGGTCATCATGAAAACTAGTGCTGACATTTTTTCTAATGGAGCTCTCTATGAATTCACTGATTAGAAAGAAAGCAGAATGGTTTCATCAAGAATTTCGTGCTAAAGAATTCTGGGATGTATTGACATATTGATGGAGCGAGCCAAGGGAATGAAGCTCTTCATTCTAGTAAAACTGCTACAGGATGACTTAAATGGTAAAGGTACAAGGTATGTATATATTTATATGCTGACACTGGATGCTGTGAAGTCATGTCATATGGTTGTATGATCTATGAAGGAGGATCTCTCGGCGCACTGACAAATGAAATCAACATAATATATCCTCATGGAATATAAGGTGGTTGTATATGAACGAGAAACTGGAAAATTTGTAAGTTCTTGGGAATAAAGAATGTGCAGAAAGGAAGAGATAATGAAGTGCAACCATGTCAAGAGGCAGTTATCATCCGCAAGCCTAGAAGATGTGACTAGGAGATCTCCTGGGAGGGTATGTAGACTCTGACAGAAGTCTGGTAAAGAAGAAGACCCTTGACAAAACATATCATTAGGAGATGTGTCAATCTGAATAAAGGATGTCGATGCGTACAGGAAGATGTCATGGTGAAAGATCATCACTAAGGTAACCTTTGTTTTAAAAGTTCATATGTATATGTTTAATCTAGATGAATTTGTGCAGGGATGCTAATCATGAGAAAGGATGTATGATCCTTGGAGATGATTCGAAGGAAAGCAGCATGGCATAATGTTGGACCAAATGAGGAATACTGATGATTCGCTTTCTGATGGTTGACATGACTCGTGACTGAAAGTGATGGATGATCTATGCCCTATGAAGCCAAAAGTTGAAGATTCCTCAATATCGAAATCCATGAAATCGAGAGGAGGAATTCTTCATGAGTAGTGAGATTGTTGTTGTAGGACCCTGGTTGAGAGGGAGCCTAGTGGTAAATTTCTTACTTGCAAGAAACTTGAAGTATGTCCTTCCTGAGTTGAGAGGGAGTGACGTATTTGATTCTCTAATACATGTGTCATGCACTAGACGAGGACTAACAGCCATAAGTCTTAGTGAAGGCCATGTGGAGAGAATGGATAGACACATCATTTTGGTCTTCACCTGGAAGACGGAATGGAGAATTGGGTAATAATCTGGCATTCAATACTCTTTGAGAATGAGATAGGGCATTCAAGATAAGAATATTCGAGGACCGATATTCTTTGAGGGTTGGCTACCCAAGAGAAGAATAGTCCAAGAAGGTCATACTCTGGGAACACCTAGGTGGAGTATGTACCTTGGAGAGACAATGACTATGGTGTCTATAAGTCATGTGTCTCGCTAGCATTGTAGCCCATAGTCTCGTTGAGAGATGGGGTTGTTAGTCAAGGCCTTGCACTAGGACAATGTTGGTTGATATGATGCTATACAGAAGCGATTACCAATCCGATTCTTCTAATGAGATTCTTCAATTTGAAAGTGACCATGTACCTGTATGAATACCTCCCTAGTTAAGAGGGAGTGTTGCAAAGTATAACTAGGATCGGTCTTCATATTGACTATGTAATTATGAATTTAGGTAAAGTAGAAGACAAAGATAATAAAATGTATTTTGTACTTGCTTCATGGGTTTCATGAGCAAGAGTTTATTATAGGTTAATAGACTTCTTCTTGATGTCTATCTAGGGTTTTGTATTCGAGGGATAAATGTAATTAAGTGTCATATATATATGAAGGATCTAGTCTCATGAAATGCTCCAAGACCTTGTCCTAGAAACCGTGGATGAATGGCTCTATCAGCCCTCACTCAAACGCTGAAAGATAAGATTAAATGGTGTATTAGAAGTCGGCCTCATAATAGTTATGTCGGCTCCCAAATAGTCACATTGGTTCACCAAGTCAGGTCAGCTTATATATAGGGGAAAACAAACATATATACCCCAATAGACTTCACAAAAAATACAGAATTTTTCAGACATCTCTAAGCTTCAGTGTGGACTTTCTGAATGTGTTTCAGTGCAGATTTTGGACTAGCTTCAGTGCATCTTTTGGACGAAGTTCAGTTCAGATTTTGGACGAGGCGCAATGCGGATTTATTGATGGGTTTTTAGTGCGGATTTTGAAGAGTTTCAAGACTGGTTACAATACATATAATGCTGTGATATTTAAGCATCATAAGGTGCTGTAGTGCGGATCATCCTGAAGCTACAGCATATTCCTGAAGTGTGGATCTATCCAAGCGTAAGAGAAGTATTCAAGTGTGGATTTTTTCAAAGATAGGTTGCAGACTATTCTAAAGTGAAGTTGTTGATAAAGCGTGATATTAACATTCAGCTCTAGTTTATGTGTGGTTGAGACAGTGGTCTACAAAGAGAAGAAGCAGTTGGAATGTAGCAAAAAGAAGGAAAGTAAATCTGTGATTTACTTTCCTCATTACAATATATATATATATATATATATATATATATATATATATATCTCAAGCAACTGAAGTACTGGTGCAAAATAGTGCAACTTGGTGAAGAGAAGAAGAATCAGCATTGAAGGACATCAAAGAAGTAAGGACAAGGTCTTGGATGCATAAATAGGTCAAGGGTCTAATTCTGGATCATGGTACTTGTCATCTGAAATCTATAAGAAGAATTTCTCGTGGGTTTTCCTCTCCAAGAGGGAGAGGTTTTGCACTAGCTCTAGGAGCCTAATTCTTGTGTCTCGTGTCTTTTGATAATTGACTTGAAAGATTTAATAAGCTAACGAAGGGAAGACATAAGTAACTCAAGTAACCTCACAAGAAATTATCAAGAAGAGAATTTTGAATTAATCTCCAACCCTCCAAATTCTCAACAAGATTGACAGCTACTTGTAGCAAATGGGATTCGTCAAGAGTGACATAGATCCCAACCTTTACTATTTGGTGGTAGAGGTTGAGCCACTCATCCTAGTATTGTATGTGGATGATCTCTTCTTGAGAGGATCATCAGGGCTCATAGAGGATTGCAAGAGGAACACTTGTGTAACAGCCCTGGTGAAAATTCCATGTAATAAAAGTTAAAAATAATAACCATGGTTGATGGGCCATTTATTCCAAGCTGAATGTTGGGCAAAACATCCTAGGGGGCTATGTCACACGATTCGGGTTCAAATTCGAGTTCGGCAACGATTAAGTTTGATTCAAATTCAAAATTTTCGTTGAGGTTCGACATTAAGTTCGACTATAATAATAATAATAAATGAAAATCAATCAATAAATTTATATGAATCGCAATGAGCACGCACGAGTCACAAATCACAACCACTATTCACTTCACGCTCTGGGAGGTGGGGACAATCAGCGTCTAGAAGAATTCAGGAAATTGCAGAGAATACAACACTGAGCACAATAGAACGAGTACACTCAGGCTGAAGTTGGCTTGTGAAAATCTATCGACAACCATGGTAAATAAAGACAAACCAGTGGCCACTACGGGAAACTAATTGGCAGGAAGCAGAACAAGAGAAAACCATGTGTTGCCCATGGTTTTTCTCATAAACCTTAAAACAACTGACAAAAACTGCCCGAACTCTAACCTCAAATCCCAAATTTTTTTTTTAAAATTAAAAAATTTGGCTTCAGGTTCGTCTTTAGGTTCGCCTTGAGGTTCGAATTTGTTCAAATTCGGCGAACCCTGTGACATAGCTAGGGGGTGTTCATTTGGTTTATTATGGCTAAGGAAATTGGGAAAGGAAAAGTCAAAAGCTTTGGAAAGGCAAAATGGCATTTTGGCACATTTATTTATGAAAATAATGGAAATTAGGACAAAATGGAGATGAAAGGTCATAGGTTGCATGTGAGAAGGAAAACGAAGTAAAATAATGAAACATTGTGATATCCCCGTTTAGGGCAGCCCTGTTTAGGGTGGGCCCTACCACGTGTCTGAGGTTTGCGTAATGAGGGGTTGTTTAGCCACTGCCCTCAAATGCTCTGGTGGGCCTTAAGACTCCACCCTTAACACCCTGGGATGCCGCCCTCACTAACAGTTCGGGCTTTTGGTGCAGTGGTTGGGCCTTCATGGTATCAGAGCAAAGGTCTCGAGGTCGAGACTCGCGGAGTGTGGTGGGCTGTAATATCCCTGTTTAGGGCAGCCCTATTTAGGGTGGGCCCTGCCACGTGTTCGGGGTCTACGTAATGAGGGGTTGTTTAGCCGCTACCCTCGGATGCCTTGGTGGGCCTTAAGACCCCACCCTTAACACCCTGGGATGCCGCCCTCACTAACAGTTCGAGCTTTTGGTGTAGTGGTTGGGCCTTCGAGACCCCAAACACGTGGCAGGGCCCACCCTAAACAGGGATATTACAGCCCACCACGCTCTGCGAGTCTCGACCTCGAGACCTCTGCTCTGATACCATGAAGGCCCACCCACTACACCAAAAGCCTGAACTTTTGGTGAGGGCGGCATCCCAGGGTGTCAAGGGTGGGGTCTTAAGGCCCACCGGAGCCTCTGAGGGCGACGGCTAAACAACCCCTCATTACGCAGACCCCAGACACGTGGCAGGGCCCACCCTAAACAAGGCTGCCCTAAACAGGGATATTACAACCCACCACGCTCGGCGAGTCTCAACCTCGAGACCTCTGCTCTGATACCACGAAGGCCCAACCACTACACCAAAAGCCCAAACTGTTAGTGAGGGTGGCATCCCAGGGTGTTAAGGGTGGGGTCTTAAGGCCCACCGGAGCATCTGAGGGCGGTGGGTAAACAACCCCTCATTACGCAGACCCCGAACACGCGGCAGGGCCCACCCTAAACAAGGTTTCCCTAAACAAGGATATTACAAACATGAAGAAAATAGAGGCCTCTTCTATAAAAAGGCTTCTAAGGATCAATGGGTACCTTTTGTCAGTGCATTTTTTGGAGCTCTCTCATTATTTTCTCTCTCTCTCTCTCTCTCACTCTTGGACACTTTTTGGAGCACCTTGGCATAGGAGCAAGAAAGGAAAGAAAGCAAGAAGCAAGAGGAAGAAAGCAAGGAGGAACAAGAATCAAGCAACTACAACAGTATTATTTGCAGGTATTGATTTGCATGTATGATTTCCTTGCTAGATTTGGCATGCATGGAATTGCATGTGGTTCTTTGTTGTCTTGGCATGGGTTTTTTCCAGGTGTGACAGTGTATTCAGCCTAGCCTTGCCATTTCCAGATAGCCTTGATGAAATGAGTTCTCATGCTTCAACTGAGCTGGATTTTCGTATTGGATTCGAAGTTGAGTGAGGTGGATCACGAAATTGATATAACAAATGGCCTAGTAACCACTGAACCAGACTGTGGGTTGCAATAAAGCCGGATATTGTGTTGCCTCGGTGGGCCTAGGAATCCTTGCCTATGAATGGCAGGATATACAGTAAAGCCTAGAGGTGGTTTTCCTCGATTTAGGGCCTAGTGATCCAAGATGGATTGCGGTAAAGCCTAAAATGTGGATGCTCTCCGTTTTGGCCTAGTAGTCCATGGATGGGATGTACGGTAAAGCCTGTAGAGTATGTCTCGATTTAGGGCCTAGTGATCCTTGATTCAAACTGTGGATTACGGTAAATCCTGAGAGACTAGGAGATAGGAAAATTCCTCAGGGTGTAGGCAGAGAACTCTGGTAGCATTCATGCTTGTTTGGTTCCTTTTTGGTTGGTTGAGTACCACATTCATGCTTGGAATATGGCACGGGGGTTATTGGCTGAAGAGAGATTTGGCTCAGCCAATCTATGGTTAGGTGGAACGTGGTAGTCCCATACCCGATTGGTTTCTATATTCATTAATGAGAAATTCATTCCTTTGGTATTTGATGTATAATTGTACTGGTTATTATGTGGATTCTATTGTTGTTATATCTATTGTATTTATGTTGTTATTATGCTGGTTATAAGCATGTAATTTATGCTCTCTCCATGTTTTTACCTGTAAATGAATACACCATGTATCTTTGGTCAAATAGATTGTATTGTAGCTTATGATGTAAGGGAGCAATGCTTCTTAGCGATTCTCAGATAAGTATGATACCCCTATGTTTAAATATGTTGTTTATACCTGTAGATGCAATGTTTGTGACATGTTTGACGAAATGTTTGTCATGGCAAGGAGGGCTCCAAATGAGTTCCTGATGATGTGATTGCTTACGTACCTTTGTTTTAATTTTATTTATCATCTCCTACAGTTCCATGAAGTTCTAGGCAGTGACCTTGGCTCTAGGCCTAAAAAGGTGGCACAAATCCCAGAGTTGTAGGCACATAACTAACCAAACCGAGCACTGGCCACTACCTTGCCTTGGCATGTCCGCGGCTAAGGATCAAAATTGGTCAAAAAGTCAATCTCCCTCAGGGTTCAGGGGCCTGGAAGGTTGGGTTACCCCCAAAGGATGTTTTTGATGTTGCGTAAGGTGTGTTTGTCTTGTTTCCGTCAGTTCCACTTCGTTAAGGTCATCTAGGAGGTTGAATCTCATATTACTAGCCTCTTGTCGCGTGTTTACCCAGGTTGGCCAGCTACTTGAGTAGATGTGGGAAGGGGATGTTACAATTTGGTAGCAGAATTTGAAATAAAGGATTTAGGGTTGATGCACTATTTCCTAGGATTGGAAGTATGGTGGAAGGATGGGGAGATCTTCCTTGGGTAGGGAAGATACGCTACAGATATTTTGATGAGGCTCAAAATGCAAGATTGTAGACCGATGTCTACACCCATGATCACCAATTGGAAAAAAATAGATATAGTAGATGACAAGGATGTCGACCCCACCTTGTATAGACAGCTTATCGGTTCTCTCATGTATTTGGTCAACACTAGGCTAGATATTTGCCTCCCAGTCAATACCCTCAGTCAGTTTATGATAGAACCGAAGCATTGGGTAGCAATGAGGCATATTTTAAGGTATGTGCACGGCACAATCGAGTATGGGTTGAAATATACCCAAGGGGATGACGTCAGACTATGTGGGTTCATTGATGCAGATTGGGCAGGTAGTTCAGAGAACAGGAAAACTACCTCTGGATATTGCTTCAATGTTGGATCGGGAATGGTTTCTCGGTGTAGCAGGAAGCAAAAGTCAATAGCACTAAGCTCTATAGAAGTAGAGTATATGGCAACAAGCACAGCTACTTGCGAAGCCATATGTCTTCGGAAGTTGTTGGTAAGCTTGTTCAAACAGAGGATGGAGGTGACAAGTATCTACTGTGATAGTCAGAGTTGCATCAAGCTCTCTGAGAATCCAGTGTTTCATGATAGGTCGCAACACATAGACATCAGGTATCACTTCATCAGATATTGTGTGCAGCATGGACCAATCCAGCTACAATATGTTCCCACAGAAGAACAGGTTGCAAATATAATCACAAAAACTCTAGCAAGAGCTAAGTTCGTCTATTTTAGAGAACAGATGGGTATGGTGGAGAACCCGTTTCAGAAGCAGGGACAGAGTATTTCAGATACTTCTCAGTTGCACTAGTTGCAATTGCAGCAACAACAGATGAGAGGGAGTTGCAGCACAGATGCAGGATCAGAGTTACGCAGTGGTTGGTGGGAAGTATGGCCAAACATCAACAACATGTTGTGGCAAGATGTCCAGCACTAGAACACAATCCTCGCTAAGAGGGATTGTTAGTTTTTGTAGCATCGTATGTGTTTTAGCCATGAAATTTGGAGAAGAGGCTAGAATACATGAGATCTCCAAAACCCAGAAATCGTTTCTGAAAATTCCACCTAAAAATGACTTAATTAGATTATTAGCCAATTTTTAAATATTTCCTAAGTCTAAACTTAGGGATTATGGTTAATTAATCAAAATTAATTAAGTCAAGGTGTGAATCATCTCGAAACACATGGATCGACTCCGATATGATCCTAGCCATTGATTAAGTCGTAATCTTGGTCGTTGGTGCTCCAACAAAGGATTATAAGAAGTCATTGGGCACCTGGAGAAGATACACCAGTGTAAATACTAAGTGATCTAGACATTTCGATTTTCTAGTGTAGGTGATTTAGCAGGAAAAATCGAGTCAAAGGTCGAGTTACAGGTGGCAAAGGTGGCAAAGGGACAGAGTAGCATATTTTCGAAGGAATCTCCAATTCAAGAAAGGTCAGAAGAGAAGGCCAAAAATATTCTTCAAGAGGCAACGCAGGGACTGCACAGTGCCTCAAGATAGGCAGCTCAATTCAGCGAGAGGGAGGGTTGATTTAGCTTCTAGAGGTCCTGAAATTTTCCAAAAGGCCAGAAGAATCACTTCCAGTGGCAACAACAGGCTAGACATCACATCAGAGGCAGTTTTCAGACAGTACGAGTGGGATCTGCACAAAAGCAGCCCTAAAGGCTGTCGCAGAGGGTTCCAGAGCCAGTTCCAAGGCTCATTTTGTTGTGGGATTTCTTGTAGAGGAAGATAAATTCATTCATATTTTTGCCAGTATTTCTCTCTAATAGAAACGTCAATTTGGTGTCATTTTATTGTACTCGAAATGTTTGTTATTGCATAAATAATAAAACCCTCAACTACAGCACCAATGTTCCCACGTTGGGTTTTTCCAAGGACAATTATCCAAAAAAAAAGGTGTCATTTTTATGTGTGCTATTATTTTCTCAATTTCCAGCGCTATTATTTTCCACAGTTTTATTTGTGAAGGTTGTTCTGTGATTAATTTGGTATTTTCCATAGCAAATAAATTGTTCAATTAATTTAACAATTAGAAGAATTAATTCCAGTTATTGCAATAGGATTTTAGATTTTGAAATTTTGGTATTTTCCATAGCAAATAAATTGTTCAATTAATTTAACAATTAGAAGAATTAATTCCAGTTGTTGCAATAGGATTTCAGATTTTGAAATTTTCACAGTGGCCTCATGATTTTCTTTGTACTCATCATCTAAGTAAACAATCTTGCTAAGTGATGACAAGCATTCTATATCAATTTATGATTCCCTTTCATCCCAAACTCTCGTTCCAACCTATTGGGGTGAATTTGTGATAGCTTCATTTTCAATGGGCATGAGTTTTATCAATTCATCCTGGAAGGTTTGTTTATGGTTTTCATCTTCAATCCTTGCTTCTTGGTCCTTGAATACATTTTCATCTTTCGATTTGCTATTCCTTTTTCTATTTACTCCCTTTTATAACACCCATGCTTCCATGTGCTCTATCACTTTTGCAAAGGTTTCGTTATAGTTTTCAAATTTTTGGGCCAACAATTCTTCTTGAATTGGAAGCATTTTTCCCTTGTTATAATCTTCCCTTTGAACCCAACAGTTGTCCAAGAAAATGCTCTGGTTTTTTAACAACAACCCACGACTAAGCCAAGAATTAAGGCTTTGATACTATTGTAAGATCCCTTTTAAAATTTTCTTGTTTTTCTAAAAGAGATTTCTAAGTTTTTTATTTAGCTGTCCAATGATAACTTTCGTCAAACAATTTGTTTATACTCTGTTGTAGGTGACCATTTACAATTTTAAATTTAAAAAAGTAAGCACAATAGACAACATGCATCAAAATATCACTTTCCAAGGGTCCAAACCAATTTATTCCATACTCAAAAATTCGCTACAACGGATATATAGTCAAGAAAACAAACTGGAACAACTCTCTGCCTTTATTTCTCCTATACTCAATATACAATACACAAACAGTGACGGAACAGATGAACCTGGGAATTTTCCACAAGGAGGAAGCCTCCAAATATCAGTCAAATATGAAATTCGAACTAGCTACTTGGACCTAGAACAATCAGCCTCAATGAAAGGATAATGCTTCCCTTGATTGTGGAAAAAGGGACCATGCAAATATGAAGAAGTATCTCACTCTCTACCCAACTTGTTCTCATGTCAAGACACCTTCCATTCAGTTGAAAAAGGATTCACGGCCTGCTGAAAATGATTGGTAATCTCCAACAAGGGAAACATTGCCACACTATTGTTAGACTTCAATAAATCAAACCCTTCCTTGTTGAATACGTCTAGCACTACACCCAAGAGTATGTTGGCTTTAATACAAAGGAAGAAATCGACCCTTTAACAAAGTTTCAACTCAAATTCAAGTATTTCGAGCAGCATAAGAGTGAGGGGTATTCGATTGTCTTTTCTCTTAAGGAACTCGTCCCACAACATTCCCTCTTTCAGCTTTTGGACCAAGGAACTCGTGCTACCTTCTCTCCTCAAACTCGAGCTCCATAGAAATAAGAAATCTTGACTTTTGGACAAAGGAACTCGTTCTTCCTTGATTCTGGTGCCTGTAGTATTTAATGGATTCTCTTCCAATATGAAAAGCTTCCAGATTTGTCCATAGTTATCACCTGCAAGAGATATTTGCAAAAAACCCAATATCAATTGATAACACCTCAATAACTCAATATTCACTAAAAATATTTTACTCCATTAAAGCTTAGTGGTGAAATATGAGTGATTTCACTCTCAAATACAAACTAGGGTGTCTAGTTTCAACACCAAAGTTTGTTATGGCAACTAGGGTTCCAAAACCCTAAGCTTCTCCTTCAACTCTTTCCAAAATCTCTTTCTCCAAACTCACAAATACACGAATGAATGAGAAGAGGCCCCCTCAATTCCCTTTCTTATAACTCGCTTAACTTTAACTTCCAATTAAATATATAAAAGAACTTTTCTTTTATTTAATAAAGTGACTTTAATAAACTAATTAAAGTCACTTTTAAAGCCAAAAAATGCTTAATTCGCATATGTGGTCACACTGGCCACCCAAAGCCCCTTTTTATCATTCTACCCTTTTTGCTCTGATTCCAATGAGCTATTACACTAAGGTGTTTCTCCAAGTAATCAACCCGAAACAACACCTTAAACATAATTAATTAAAATATGCCTGTGAATAACGTTGTTTTACGAAAATCGTCGGAATGCAACAAAACCAAGAGCAAACCGTGCAGAATTGATCTCGTTGACGAAATAAGGTAAGCAATCCCAATCAGACCCATTAAACTCCTATAAAACCCTTTGAGCCCACTAATGGAGTAATCTCGCTCTTATGGCCAAGTTGACACAAGCTCTGGAAAACCCTCCTAACCACCTCACCAGGGAATCCAATATTTAGGGACATTACATGGAAGAATTGGAAGGACAACAAAGCATATTCTACAAGATAGCAGACACTTTTATGCATTAAAGAAGTGAACACTTAGCATTAGATGACAGCATGGAAGCTAGACTTGAGAAGGTTCTCCCAATAAAAGGAAGAAGTTTATAATAAGACACTTTCCTTAGCTAGAAAGAAGGTTATTCTTAATTCTTGAAAGACATGGAAAAAGAAGTCTCAAAATTAAAGAAGACCTCATACTTTAGAATCGATTGAATAATTTAAGAAGAACTCATGAATTAGAGTTATTGTCTTCAAAGGGAGCTGGAAGCAAAATTTGACATATCTTGGATAGATACACTACCAATACTTGAAATTTAGTAGAAAACTAAGAGAATTCAGGAAAAAAATCCAGCAAAAGATCAGATGGCAGATTACAAACCTATGGCAACACCATTTAGCAAAAAGTTGGAGAGTTTTGATATTGTTAAATCCATTGTACTGGTAGTTGATTGGTTCTTTGATACATGTGATTTAAGGACACGTTGATTGGGTTGATAGTGTTGATAATGAATAAAGATACTACTAATGGTTGGTTCTACTTGGGACTTGGTATGATTTCATAATAGAGCTTGAAGCGGGATTTTGTCACACTACGAAGGAAGAAGATATGGAAGCTATGAAGCAACTTGGCTCCATAAAATATTTGATGGACTATTCGTTGACATATTGCATTTGACCATGATACTTTATATTTATCAAAGTTGTAAGAAGATTGTTAGAGAACCTACAAGGCCGAAGAACATTATGATTCATGACATGATGCAGGTTAGAGCCATGGGATAAAGATCCTCCAAAAGATTGGATGACAGGTTACAGACCTATGTAAACACCATTTAGCAGAAGTTCAAGAGTTTTGATATTGTTAAATCCATTGTACCGGTCATTGATCGGTTCCCTGATACATTTGATTCAAGGACACATCGATTGGGTTGATAGTGCTAATAATGAATAAAGATACTACTAATGGTTGGTTCTAATTGGGACTTGGTATGATTTCTTGATAAAGCTTGAAGCAAGATTCTGCTGCACTAAAAAGGAAGAAGATATGGAAGCTATGAAGCAACTTGGCTCCATAAAATATATGATGGACAATTTGTTGATATATTGCATTCGACCAAGATATTTTATATTTATCAAAGACTAAAGTTGTAAGAAGATTGTCAGAGAACCTTGAAGGTTGAAGAACATGATGATTCGTGACATGAAGCAAGTTGGAGCCATGAAACTACAATATAACTCCATTGACGAACAAGCAGCCAATGTTTTGACGAAGGGTGGACACCTTGTTCTCCATGTGTCACGTGCTATGGCCAAGACTAACAGTCATAAGTCTAGTACATGAACACGGATAGAGAGAATGGTGGATTTTAAAAGCATCATAGACCGACATTATTCAAACATGTATTGAGACCAGGACTAATTACCTCAAAATTTTGACTTTGACTTAAGGGTCCAAAATTTCTCGAAATTCTCAATATTCCCTTAGTTTGGGACCTTTAAAAATTTGTTTTTTAGGGACCCACGAATTTTGCCTTTGAAGAATTTTAAATCACCTAGGACTTAAAATTAATTAAATTTCTGGCTTAGTATTTTTAATTTAATTTGGCCAAAAAATTTAATTAATTGACTAGGAGGGGATTTAATTATTTTTCCAACCCTCTTTACATAAGATAAATACATTTTGACACATGAAGGGGGAAAACCCATTCGTGATAGACCCTCAAATAACTACCCAGTTCTGCGACTCAAAACATGATCTAGTAGACCAAGTAACTTGTAATAAAAAAATATAGCCAATTAGCTAGGATTATTCCCAAACTACTTTTACAAAGACTCGATAGAAAACATTAGGACTCACTTGGTATCTTAATGACAAAATCCACCCTAGCTTTGGGGTGAGGGTGCAGGGAAAAACTTTGTCGATCACTTGTGTCGAGAAACACAAATGAATCAATGAGACAAAAAACCTCCAAGGATAGAAATCGTCACCAGAATACTAGGCTTACCTAGGTCGTTACATACATGATGGTCTTACTTAGATCATTTACAACATAGACATGTAGAATGGGTTTACATCATTTATAAAATTGTCGACTGTCAATGAAATCTGAATGGCATGAACACCTCAAACATGATGAATCCCATTTGCAAAAATGGGGGTGTACTGCTATGGGGTCGTTGACATAGAGTGGTCAACATTTGCCTCTACTTGGAGACACGTTGCTTCATTGAAGGAATGTGAGAATCCAGAATCTACATCCAAGCAACACACAAAATTACATTAGTAGCGTCCATCCAAATATCATCATATAACATTAAGCACATGAAAAAATAGAAGCTCTTCTATCATTTATTATTCCATTTAACATGAAAAGTAAATCTAATCTAACTACAAAATGAAATGCTGAAAGGACAAGGTGTAAGGTTAGAAATACAATACAAAGGATGCCCAATGGCATCAAATGTCTTCTTTGAAGAACAACTTGAGCATTTGGCCATTCGCAGGTAAGTGAAGTGGTTCACCTTCCAACGTGCTCAAGTGGAATGAGTTTGGTCCAGCAATGGCTTGAATAATGTAAGGTCCCAGCCACAAACTGTCGAATTTCTTATGTTTTCCTGGCTTTTCATTCTTTCGATCCCAAAGTAATACCATGTCTCCAACCTGCAAAGATCTAGATTGAGATGATTTATCAAATCTTTTCTTAATGCTAGATTGATTCTTCCACATTATCTAAAGCTTTCCTACGAGTTTCATCCAACTCCACAATATGATCAATTCTATTTTGAACAACATCTTTATCAATGGAAAAATGTTGAAGGAGTTGGTAAGCTGGTAATTTAAGGTGCACAGGCAAAGTTACATCCAAGCCATAAACTAATTCAAAAGGAATTTTACCAGTAGCCTTCTTTTTAGTAATTCTATCTGCCCACAAAGCATACTTGATGTTGTCCCAAGATCGCTTATTTTCTCCTACTATCTTCTTGATAATGGTTATAAGATTTTTATTACTTGACTCAGCTAGGCCATTACCCTGACGATAGTAGTTAGATGAATGAGATAATGCAATGCCATACTTAAAACAAAAAGATGAAAATTCAAATGAACTAAAAGCATTGGCATTGTCAGTAGTGATCTTGGCAGGGACACCAAATCTAGTAATGATTTTATTTTCAATAAAGTCCATAATGACCTTTTCATTGGCATTCTTAGTAGGAATGGCTTCAACCCATTTCATAAAATAATAAATCGCAGTTAAGATCCATGAGTAGCCATTGCTAGAATTTTCATGGAATTTTCCAATGAAATCCAGACCCCAATGTTGAAAAGGTGCCTCAACAACCACAGTTTCTGGGTAGGGCAGCTAGCTTCTACTTCCCAGTGAATAGTTGACAGGCTTGGCAACTTCTTACAAATTTATGCACATCTGAAAAAATCAAGGACCAATAATAACCAGCTCTCATAATTTTGTGGGCGGTAGTTCTAGCAACATAATGACAACCACAAAATCCTGAATGAAATTTAGAAATCAACTTCTTAGATTCAACTTCATCCACACACCTAAGTATTATGCCCTCAGGATTTCTCCATCCAAGGCCATCCTTCATGAGGCAATACTTAGTGGCTTTTAATCTAAGAGCCCTTCTTCTATGAGCAACTAAGTGGTTATGACATGTAAGATTTAACAAATAATAAATAATGTCCTTATACCATTCATGTTCTCCTAATCTTTGCAGCTCAGGGGAAGATGCATCGTTAAGACAAATTAAACTAAGAGCTTTCTCATTACCTTCAGTCATCATTTCAGCTAAGCCTTGACCCTTGACTAACTTGGTGGGTCTAATCTCTAAGTCATACTCTTGAATTTTAGTAACCCACGTAGCATGAGTCGCTAAGAAATCAGTTTTGAGTTAAGATAACGTGGAACAAAAGCAATGATTTTAGAATAACCCACATAAGTCGTAAAATGCTTAAGGGACTTAACCAAGGCATAGGCTTGCTTTTCCATAGTAGTATAATTTAATTCAGAATTTTGAAGCACTCTACTCATGAAAGCAATAGGTTGTTCGTGACCTTCCTTATACTTTTGTAATAAGACACCAGCAAAGGTATCTTCAGAAGCGAAAGAGAAAATCATGAAAACCTTTGAATAATCAGGACTTGCCAAGATAGGAGCCTGGGCAATAGCACACTTAATTCCTTGAAAAGCCTTTTTGCCATCTTCTTTTCCTAGAAAAAACTAAAGGGATTTGAGATTATGAGGGAGAGGAATCTTTTGGATTGCCTCAACTCTTTCAGGATCAATCTTGATTCCATCTTTGGAAATGATGTGACCAAGTAATTTCCCTTCAATTACTCCGAAAACAAACTTAGTTGGATTCAAGGAAATCCCAAATTATCTACACTTATCAAAAACTTGCTTAAGATGACCTATGTGACTAATACCATCTTTAGAAAAAAGAGTAAAATCATCCTGATAAATTTCAATAATTTTTCCAATTAAACCCTTAAAAGCATAATCCATAGCCCTTTGAAAGGTAGCCCCAGCATTAGTCAACCCAAAAGGCATTATAATGTGTTCGAAAGTACCCCATAGTGTGGTGAATGTAGTTTTGCGAAAATCTTCTTTCTTAACCCAAACTTGATTGTATCCAAAAAAACCATCTAGCAATGACATCATTCCTGAACCCGTTACTCTTTGCAACATAGTCTCCATGTTGGGCAAAGGGTAATTATCCTTTTTACATGCTAGATTGAGGTTTCTAAAATCAACACAAAGTCTAATGGTACCATTCTTATTCCTAACAATCACCAGGTTGGAACACCATGTTGAAAGTCTAGTTTGAGCAATGATTCCAGCTGCGAGCATCTTTGAAAGCTCTTTTTGAACCAAAGGGGCTAACTTAGGATTTATTTGCCTAAGCTTTTGATGAAAAGGTTTAGCATTCTCATCTTTAAAAGGACTAGTGTGTTGCATGACATCTTCCCTATACCCTTTTAACTCATTACGAAAATGCTAAAACATCCTTATATTCATGAAGTAAATTGGTCAACTTTTTCCTTTCTTCTTCATTAGTACCTTTACCAATTTTGACAATCTTAGGGTCCTCAAAGGTACCAATATTTACTTCAATGAATTCACCCGGATCCATTTTATTTTCCTCTTTCATCTTTGTGGCATCATGCCGATCAAAGTGTTGCTCTAAAGCAAAAATATTCCTAGGAGTAGGATTTATAATATCATCATGATCATCAGATCCATCCTCCCTAGAACTTATCCAAAAATTTTCAAACTTATCCAAATTATTAAGAAAGAAAATGACCTAATTTTCATCATTAAAAACTTGCCAATGCTCTGAATTATCTAGAACTGAAGGTCTGCAAATAATTTCCATTTTTATCTTATCCTTAATTAATTCATCAGATAATTGTAAGGTAGAAGCAGCCACAGCAAGCTCATCCACCAAGCTATTCTTCTCTCTTGGGATAGCTTCATGGTTAATGGCATCAAAGTATTCCATAACATCCCACACAGCATTACAATAATTCCTTAACCTTTAATTTTATATGTAAATTTATTCTTAACTTGCATGATAACCAAATCAAAATCTCCCTTGATACTAAGCAACTTAATTCTTAAAGCTTTTGCCAACTCAAGACCCAACAACAAGGCTTCATACTCAGACACATTGTTGGTTGCATCGAACTCCAATCTATAGGCATATTTGAAAATATGACGAAGGGGAGATTTTAACACAATTCCAGAACCTTTACCATACCTAGACAATGCACCATCAAAATGCATGTACCAAACTTTATCCTTTAGATCCTCAAACTCCTCATCAACCTTATCATCTAAAGGAACTATGAAATAAGACATAATAGCATAATTCCCCATGTCAGGTTGTTCCTTAATTATTTCATTATGAGATCTCTTAGGGTCTTCCACATGGAATCTTCTTTCATGCTCTCTGTTGAGTTTCACAAACCCTTCACCTCTAGGGGAAGGAATCATAGCATAATACCAATTCATTTGAATACTTCCTCCTCGATCAGAGGCCCATTTTCTCGATAACAACATACCCTAAGCATCCGGAACATCAACTACAACTATGTCCATAATAATCATTATGTCAGGGTAAACCGATAAATGAACTTGCAAATCCTTGATCAACCCATGAACTTCAATTTTCTTGGAATCCATGGCACATATGTTGTATTATGGTCTAGAAACTCTTAAATTAAGTTGTTCCATGACCCTCTTGGTCATGACACAAGCTGAAGCACCAGAATCTAGCATACAATTATTCAATTTATAACCATTAACCATCAAAGCAACAAAAAATGGTTGATGCTCC
Organism: Pinus albicaulis; assembly: GCA_034641835.2. Taxonomy (NCBI): domain Eukaryota; kingdom Viridiplantae; phylum Streptophyta; class Pinopsida; order Pinales; family Pinaceae; genus Pinus; species Pinus albicaulis. The sequence continues at coordinate 1,408,167,669 of CM076579.1, read as the reverse complement.
CATGAACTTCAATTTTCTTAAAATCCATGGCACATATGTTGTAGTATGGTCTAGAAACTCTTAAATTAAGTTGTTCCATGACCCTCTTGGTCATGACACAAGCTGAAGCACCAAAATCTAGCATACAATTATTCAATTTATAACCATTAACCAAAGCAACGAAAAATGGTTGATGCTCCCATGAACTTCAATTTTCTTAAAATCCATGGCACATATGTTGTAGTATGGTCTAGAAACTCTTAAATTAAGTTGTTCCATGACCCTCTTGGTCATGACACAAGCTGAAGCACCAAAATCTAGCATACAATTATTCAATTTATAACCATTAACCAAAGCAACGAAAAATGGTTGATGCTCCTTGTTATCTGACTCCATTTTTTGCAGATATATAGGGGCATCTTGATAAGCAACCTCAGGAGTCTTATCTTGAACAAAATTAACATGCGAAACTCCGAGGACATCTAAAACCTTAGCCCTTTGAGTGGGAAGCTTCAACACCTCTAAGATCTTAGCATTATTCAACCATGCTCCCAAATCAATATTCAGACCAGGACTAGGATTAAAAATTCAAGGGGGAGTTTGATTATTCCTTGATCTCTGATAAGTTAATCCTTTGTCCTTTGCAATTTCCAAAACTTGATCAAGAGAAGGCTTTTCACCAAATAATTCAATAATCAAATCCTTTTCATGATCAAGATTATTGATACTATGCGAAGATGTAAAAGGCCTAACATCTTGACTATTTTCCTTGACTTCCATAGACAAAGAAAACTCCTTACCAACAACATTTATCTAATTAATTGCCCCAAACATTCCACTATTCATGATTCTTTTGACAGTGGGACATGTAACCTCCTCATGAAGAGCATCACAAGCTCTACATTAAGGTGGAGCTTCATCAACCAGATTAGTAGGTTCAAGCGGATTAGGAGGTCTCTGCTCACTAGGCTAACCTTTTTTCTGCCAAGTATTATTACCTCAATTATTATTATTATGATTCCTAGGTTGGAAATTTTGCGCTTGAGCCCTTTCCATTTGGACCAACCTAGACTGCAAAGTGCTTATTTCCTTAGCATGGTCAGAGATTAATTTCGCTTGGTTAAGCTCCATGCTTTCAAGCTATTGCATTAACTTTTTCATACGGTCATCATCACTTTCTAGAGGCTCTTTACCTTTAGGCCCTTTCAACTTAGTCGTAGCCCTATCAAAACCAGGAATTTCAGACTTACCTGATGCCCTTTTGTCCTTTTCAAGTTCAACTAAAGATTGGCAAGCCTTATAATCAACAGTCTTAGCACGTCTTAGCGCATATGAAGTATCAGAATTAAAAGCATCAATGTAAAAATTCAGAAGAGATCCATAAGGAGGCCTATGAGTTTGAGATATTTCCTTAAGGATACCATTAAATCTCCTGTTAAATTCTTTTCAATCGTTTCATTCTCTTTCTTTTTTATGGTACTGAATCCTGATATCTTTTACCAAATTCCTATCTTCCCTTTTATCACCAAACTTATCCTTAAAGGCAACTAGAATTGATTCAAAAGTATCAAATGAATTATTAGGCTTTTCAGTAAACCATTCCATAGCATCTTGCTCAAAAGTAAGAATAAAAAGATTCATCTTTACATCCTCAAAATCGTTATTTAAAACCCCCCATTTATTTCACCAACCAACAAAAGCCAACAAGTGAGCTTTGACACTAACCGAATTATTTCCCTAAAAAGTAGGTAACCTATCCATACCATGTTCAGGGTAATCATTGGGATAACCCTGAATGTTAGCAAAGTTACACAAGGCAAAAATAAGATCACAAAAAAGAGAATGGATATCAGAGAGAGTTTCCTGGCCGAGATTAACAAGTGTACGAGAAGAGAGCTTGTGTAATCGAACTCTGAGAACCTTTTCAAGATCTAGAGTAGGATTAACCAAGCTACTTGGATGTCTTCTAGTACAAATTCATGTGGAAAATGAAGACAATGGAGTCGCCACTAGGACAGGAAACCAACTCAAATACCTAAGATGAAAGACGAAAAAAGAGATGAATGTCGTAAAGCCAAAGTCCAATAAATAGGTCCCCGGCAACGACGCCAAAAAATGTTGTTGCACAGAATGTCTAGGCACCACGACAAGCGCTCAGATCGGGGGCTGTCACCCTGATCCCCAATCTCTCTATTTAAGTTGTCTCCTTGAAAACTAAGGGGGGTAGACTCTAATGAAATGAAAGAAAGAGAACTGGTTGGGAACCAACCAATTCAGGAGACACAGTTAAACGACCAAGTACTTGTTAAGATCTAACGACATTTTACAAATTCGATTAGATTAAGAATTTAAGACCAATGCCTTGTGGAGTCAAACTATCCCGTTACGAAATTAAGATCAAGTAGCTGATACATAATTGCTACTAAAGGGGACAATTATCCTGCTATGAAAATACCAATCCACCACGACAGTATTCAATTCTTTAATTAAATGTTCAATATGCGATTCAACTTTCGATTAAACATAAGCTCATAATGCATTTAAGGAGAACAAAACATTTTCACAATCCTTAAATATTATGCATTAACAATGTTCGATCTAGGAAATAAAGACATGCAATTTATTATCACTTGAAATATTCTCAAAGTTGACTAGGCAATTAACATCAATTTCAAGCAATTTAAAACCACAATTAAAGCTAGTTAAAATCCCACTAGATGCTAAGCATGAAAAATACTTCGAACCACATGCAAGCTTCAAACAATTTAAATTCCAAAAAGATATTATCATGAAAGTACCACCGAATTTAAATGCTAAGCATTTCAAACAATTCTGAATTAAAATGATCTTCTTAGTAATTCCAATCCATAAATTTAAATTTATCCAATAGTCAAACTTTAGCTAAAAATTTCACCTTTTACTATGGAATAATTTAGATTTTTCCTTTCTTCTTTACCCAAGACAACTTCCAAACAAAAAATTTAAAACAAAATTTCCTAATGTTAGAAGTTAAAAAAATAATAATAATAATTTTTTAATTTTTTTGAGAATTTTTTTGAAGTTAAAAATTTCATTAAAGTTTTTGGCCTTTTAAATTTTTTCAAAACCTAAGGTTAATGAAAATACAAAACTTAAAAATAAATCTAAAACTAAAAAAAAATTGAAAATATTAGTTTATTTTTTATTTTTTTTAAAGTTCTTCCTGAGTCTACAGTTTGATTAAACCAAAACTAAAAATTAAAAAGAAAAACTAAGTGTCACGTTAGAAAAGAAATATCTATAGGGAAAATAAAAGAAATAAAATGTGAATGTACAAATGAACAGTGGAATCGAGAGGACCGGCAGCGTGGAGTAGGCAGAAGTTTGCATGAGGTGTGGATGCAAAGAGGGCAGCGGATGAGGACGGTTGACTGCAGGAAGATATAGTGGAAGGAGAAACACGCAAAGATAGTGTGGGCGGCTTGAAGACTGCGTGAATGAATGACAAGCTGATGACAGAAAATACGATGGGCAGCAGCGAGGGTGAGAAGGATAATGCAGGTGAGGAGGACGAGCTGTGGGCAGCGTGGATCCGTAGGACGGCAGTGTGAAAGAAAAATATAGCTGAAAAAAGGAGACAGCTATACACGAAGGAGAAACATGCAGAGATAGCATGGGCGGCTTGAAGACTGCATGAATGAATGACAAGATGATGACAAGAAATGCGATGGGCAGCAGCAAGGGTGAGAAGGATAGCGCAGGTGAGGAGGACGGGTTGTGGGCAGCGTGGATCCATAGGACGACAGTGTGAAAGAAAAATGTGGTTGAAGAAAGGATGCGTGACAAATGCGTGAGGAAGATGGCTTACGCAGGAAATGGGGCAGCGGATTCTCAACACAAGGGAAAACGCCAACAGAGGCTCACGCAGGAGGGCAGTCGAGGAGATGTTTACATGGGCAGAAAAGGAATCAACGATGGTGATTGCAGTGTGGAGATTGGGACGCGGAGATGATAAATGGTAGCAAAAATCAACGAGATTTAAGGGAAGGACAAAAACGCAGCAACACATTATTCAGGCACAACCGGTGCACATGAAAATTTTCCTTCGCCCAGCAATATTTTTTACCAGTATAACTTAGATTTGAAAAAAATATTGATATGCACCTGCGATTTATACTTTGGAGCAAAATCTGGCCCAGATCTACAGCCCAAATCGATCCTAAGGCCAGATCTTACCCTCCAAAGCCTAGATATGGCTTAGACCTGAAAAATTTCTGAGAATCTCCCAATACAACCTGCAAGAAACCAGAAACAAGGAACCCAAACCCAAAAATATGCACAGAAAATAAAACCCTTAAACCCTAGTGAGTTAAAAATAATGATATTTGCAAATTTACAATGCTATTTTACAGATCAAAAGCCTTCATGGCCAGATTTAAAACAATTTTGCACAATTAAAAAAAAACGAAACTAAGAGAGGCACAAGTCCAAGAAGACCCTGCAAAAAAATATATTTTGTAAGATAACTTCAGAAATTATGAGACAATGGGCTTTTCAAATCTTTTGAAATCTGAGAGTCGGCTGATCTAGCTAAAGATTTCCCCAAACGCTCAATAATGACCTCTGCACACTTAGATCTGAATTTTAGAATAATAGTGATTTAAAAATAACCATAAGGTCATTCAGAAACATAGATAATTGATATTCCTGTCAAATCAAAAGCACAAGATACCTGTATGCAGATCAATCCATAAAGGCTATCAACCATCAAATGCCAATAGAAGTAGCAGAGTTTAGAGACAATATCATCACATAAATCTAGAAAAGGAACACAAAGTTTATAACCCCAAAGTCTTTCGAGGTTCTGAGAACAAGTGCACGGTTCAAAGATCGGATGCAAATGACAGACAAATACCTCTAATTTATAAGATGAAATCTCCAATGGCTAGTTCGATTGATCTCTGTCAAAGTAATCTCGATCGTTCAAAAAGATTTAATTCTTTTAATCTCGTTCGTCGAAATTATAAATTTTTGAGGAAATTCAAATTCATCATTTAATTCCTTTTTAATTTACCTCAAAAATTTGACTTTGACTTAACCACCAAGGCCGTGACCTTTCATTTAATTCCTTTTTAATTTACCTCAAAAATTTGACTTTGACTTTGACTTAACCACCAAGGCCGTGACCTTTAAAAATTTATTTTTTTGGGACCCATGAATTTTGCCTTTGAAGAATTTTAAAACACCTAAGACTTAAATTAATTAAATTTCTGGCTTAGGATTTTTAATTTAATTTGGCCAAAAAATTTAATTAATTGAATGAGAGGGGATTTAATTATTTTTCCAACCCTCTTTACATAAGATAAATACATTTTGACACATGAAGGAGGAAAACCCATTCGTGATAGACCCTCAAATAACTACCCAATTCTGTAACTCAAAACATGATCTAGTAGACTAAGTAGCTTGTAATAAAATAATCTAGCCAATTAGCTAGGATTATTCCCAAACTACTTTTACAAAGACTCGATAAAAAACACTAGGACTCACTTGGTATCTTAATGACAAATTCCACCCTAGCTTTGTGGTGAGGCTAGAGGGGAAAACTTTGTCGATCACTTGTGTCGAGAAACACAAATGAATCAGTGAAACAAAAAACCTCCTAGGATAGAAATCATCACCAAAATACAAGGCTTACCTAGGTCGTTACATACATGATGGTCTTACTTAGATCATTTACACCATAGACGTGCAGAATGGGTTTACATCTAAGAAACCAGATTCGTTGGGTGGGGGCCACGAATCCCGAATCTGTCGTATCGGATACGATACATACAAATTCGTACCCAAATCACAGGATTCAATCGTATCCGTACAGGATACATCGAATCTCGATCATATCCTGTACGAATACGATCGAATCCCTTACAACCGGATTTGACCAGCGAAAAAATGTGATTTTGAGTTACAAAAGTCCAATTTCTCTCATTGTTTCTCACAGCTATTTGTTTGTGAAGTGAGCAAGGGTTAGCAAGGAGAAAGGGAGTTTTTTCAAAGAGATTCGAGCATTCGGTAAGTGCATTGTCCCTCGATAATTTTGCATTTAGTTTGCTGTTAGTGTTTGCATGTGTATATGTTTTATATATTTGGTCATTTTTGTTTATTTTTTACAGTATTCAAGGCTCAATCAAGGGCAGCGAAATAGGGGCAAAGAAAGGGGAAGAATGTCCCCATTGGAGATGCCCCTCCTGTCCCTGTTTCATCAGGGTCTGTAAGTATTCCATCCATTGGAAGTGGGGCTACAATAGCAGCTTCAAATGTGCAGGGAAAACAAACTCATGACCCCAAATACCCATTGTGGAAATATGTGACAAGAGAGGCAGGGCCAGGTAACAAGGCAAAGGGAGGAGGCAATTGTTCATGGAAATGCAATTTTTGCAACTGCCATTTCACTTGCACATATTTCCGTCTGAAATCTCATTTGTTGGGTTTGCCAAGTTGTGGCATTCAATCTTGTACAGCAATTGAATTGGCATAGAGAAAGGAATTGGATAAAGAGAAATTTGTTGGTGCGGCAAGTGTAGCATCAAAATCAAAACAAAACAAGAATGATGACCACCCCCTTCCATTCTTAAGAAAAAGCAGCGGCAAGTTCCCTTTTGAGAGTTTAAGTAGGGGACAATCAGCAAACAGAAAAGCAACTGTAGTTGGTCCAATGGACAAGAATTTTCAAAAAGAGAAGAGGGAAGAGCTTGATCTCACCATTGCATTTTTTTTCTATCAGAACTTCATATCCTTTAATGTTGCATGGTCACCTCTATTTATTGAGATGTGTCGAGCTCTTAGTCATGGGGCTCCATCAGGGTATGTGCCTCCTGGGTCAGTGAAGCTCAGAACCACATTGTTGACAAAGGCAAAGAAAGAGGTGGACAAAATGCTTGAGCCTATTAAATCAGTATGGCCAACATCAAGGTTAGCATTGTTTCTGATGGATGGAAAAATCTAGCACGCCACCCACTCATCAACTTCATGGTGTCATTCTTGAATGGTCCAGTCTTCTTGAAATCAGTGGATGCACTTGGACAGTACAAGGATGCACAATATATGGGTGAGTTATTTACTAAAATTATTGAATATGTAAGTGTTGATTCTTGTGTGCAAATCATTACAGATAATGCACCTGTTTGCAAGGTTGTTGGCATGATTGTGGAAGCAAAAGATCCACAAATATTTTGGACACCGTGCATTGTCCATTCATTGAACTTGGCACTGAAATCTATTGCCTCTGATGTGCTTTGGATTGGAACCATTATTGAGGATGCACGACATATCCGCAACTTTGTACAAAACCATACAAATGCCCTCACTATCTACAAGGAGTACACCAATCTATCATTGTTGAAAATTGCGGATACACGGTTTGCCTCTTCATTCATCATGTTGAAGAGGTTGAGGGAGGTCAAGACCGCTCTTGGGGCCATGGTTGTTTCAGAGTTTTGGTCTTTTTGGAGAAAAACGGATCAAGCAGCCTCAAAGAAAGTGAAGGACACAGTGTTGGATGATCTCTGGTCAGAGGAGGTAGATCTAGTTATTCAGATCATGGAGACTATCATTTCCTTGCTTCGATTTGCAGATACAGACCAACCCATCCTAAGAGAGGTTTATGAGGGATGGGATTCCATGATTGAGTCTGTGAGGACCATTGTTTTACAAGGTCAGTGCCCAGAGTATGAGACATCAAAGGCCTTCTTCACTAGCATACAGGATATTCTTGTCAGCAGATGGGACAAGAATCGCACACCTTTACATTGTTTGGCTCACTCCTTGATCTCTGGTCAGAGGAGTTAGATCTAGTTATTCAGATCATGGAGACTATCATTTCCTTGCTTCGATTTGCAGATACAGACCAACCCATCCTAAGAGAGGTTTATGAGGGATGGAATTCCATGATTGAGTCTGTGAGGACCATTGTTTTACAAGGTCAGTGCCCAGAGTATGAGACATCAAAGGCCTTCTTCACTAGCATACAGGATATTCTTGTCAGCAGATGGGACAAGAATCGCACACCTTTACATTTTTTGGCTCACTCCTTGAACCCAAAATACTATAGCCAGGAGTGGTTGAATGGTGGACCTTCCCGCAGATTCCCTCCTCGCATGGATGGTGAAATCTCACAAGGGAGGAAAGATGCATTCAGGAGGACTTTTCAGGAGAAGGCATCCCTTGATGAGGTGGAGGATGCCTTTGCAGAGTTTTCCACTAGCACTGGGCGATTTGCAAACTATGATTTGATTTGAGACAGGAGGGCTAAGAAGCCCTATTCTTGGTGAGGAAAGGCAAAATGGGTAAGATGTTAGGGAGCCATAGTGAACTGTGGTAGGCCGCAGGCCTAGCCACTAAAACAAATTAGCAAGGAGCCTTTAAACACTGCCACATATGGTTACTTCTGCGTATCAATTGCAGATGGAAGGCGAGATTGTTTGGAGTATCCGAGTAGTCTAAAAACCAGCCTAGAAGAGGCTGCATTCTTCTGTATCAAGGACGCATGTAACTTCAATGAAGGAGGTTGCTATTCGTTGAAGGAAGTGCAGAATTAGTGAGCCCTAGACAGGGCATCATATCTCACTAATTGCAGGTCCAAAACAATGGTGTTTTGGATGGCTAGACAGCGTGGAGAAAGAGGAAAACCAGAGGATTGTTCTAGGCAAGAAAATCGCAGCAAATCCTCCTGAAACAGGCGAACAAAGGGACCTACCTCTGATGACTAGGCCTCAGGCTTGTAGGTGGCATTTTGAGGGTCAAAACAACCCTAACGTGGAGCTATAGGTGCCTCCTCTCATAACAAGGTCACCGTGGATGTAAAGGAGAGGAGGTTGCATCATTTGAGATGTGGTTCTGGGCATAGAACAGTGGTATAATTCTGTGTTAGGGCTGTGATGATGTCTATGCACTAAAGGAGGGCCGAGACCCTTGTATTTGTTGGATAGAGAGGCCGTAAGGCATGCGGAACAACTAGAGCGAGGGCCGAGCTTAATCATGTACATGTTCAGGGAATTAAGGGCTGGAACGTGAGATATATGCAGAGAAAAGAGGTATGACGTGGCCGCAGCTAGGTAGCCGCAGGAGCCCTAAAGAGGGCCGAAAAACCTCGGTCACATTGTGCACAAGGGCGAGTCTTCCTTAGTCCTGGGCAGAGGTCAGTTAAGGAAGTATTGAGCTGATGTTTGAGATGTGTCTTTGTTGTGGATGATTGCAGGAAGGAAGTTTAAGGTCTTTCCTACTAAGGTGAATAATGAGAATGTGTTGAAGGTTATGTACAGTCACCTTGGATCAAGTAAAGTGACTGTGAGATGCTGGATGATTGGTGCCTATGTGCAGTAAGACTTGGAGAAGCAATCCACTGTTAGAAGGCAGATCCGTGGAGCCTAAGATCAGTGACTCAATAGCAGCTGAGTTATTGTATGCAGGAAGTTTGTTGAAGACCCTAGGAACAGTGCTTTTGATGTGGAACACTACTTTTAGAGGGAAAACTAATACAGACCTATGTTTAGTGACCTTGGTGGAGCTTTGTCATTGATAGAAGGCAGATTGAAGAGCTGGTTGTGCAAGTGTATCTGAAGCAGCGGAGGACCTTGTGAACAACTGAGGCAGAGGTATTGGAGAAGCATATTCTCTGTGTGTATAGGTGGCAAAGGACCTGCCAGGTATTCAAGGGAAGTGGACGGAAAGGACAAGAGACCAAAGGGATGTAAGTGGAGTGCATCTTCAGCAAGTAAGTCATTGTATTTGTTCTAGTTGTGTAAGAAGATATGGAAAGTGACATATGGCAAAATCTATATGATCTTGATCTGTGATATCTTCAGAGGCATATGGAAAAATATACATAACCATGAAGTTTGATAACTTCCATTCTATATGGTTGTGATAAATATGATAGTGATGTGTATGATAATATTATGGAAACACTGTAATCAATGATATGACAATGTATGATACCTGTCAAGATGTATAACAGATATATGCCAGTATATGGCTATGATTCTTGTATGGCCTTGACAGTGGGTGAGTAAGATTCAGGTCTATGATTAGAAAGCCCTTTCTAAGGAAAGGAAGTTGGTGTTTGGGACACCCAAATTCAAAATAATCATGAATGCATATATCAGATTTGTGCCACAGGAAAGCATAAAAAGGGGGACTTTCTTTTTCCCTCAAGTATCACAAAGACATCTGATGTCTAACAGTTGATACATTCTGATTTATCTGATATGCTGCCCATCTGGATATATTTCTTGAAGAAGAAGATCAAGATTCTAAGGACTGATAATGGCACCTTTGCAAAAGAGCTAGCATTAAGAGGGAGACCACAACCGTATATGCTCCTGAGAAAATAACGTTGCTGGAAGAAAGAAGAAGAGACCCTCATGGCTCAGAGACACTCTCAAGGATGCCGAGAGTCATATGGCCCCAAAGGGGGACATTCCGGGAAAGCAAGAAGCCATATAGATATCAAGGGTATCTAGCAGCCATGAGTACAATGTGAGCCTGGATCATTTGAAGAAGCCGTAAAGCATCAAGTCTAGAAGGATGCTATACACAAAGAGTACGAGTCCATTATGAAGGATGATGTCTGGGATATGGTCCCGAGACTGAAGGACAAAGCTGTTGTCACCTCGAAATGGCTCTATAAGATCAAGCATGCATCTGATGGGAGTGCTGAAAAGTACAAGGCAAGATTTGTTGCCCGAGGCTTCTCTCTAAAGGAAGGCATAGACTATGATGATATACTTGCACCTGTGGTCTGATATACTACACTATCCAATCTATTATTACCCTTGTTGCTACGCAAGGGAAAAAGTCTACATCAGATGGATGTGAAGATTGTTTTTTTGCATGGTTCGATATAGGAAGAGGTGTATGAGGAGCAACCTCTGGGGTTCAAAATCCAGGATAGAGACTCTCATGCATGCAGGTTGAGGAAAGCCCTCTCCGGGTTGAAGCAAGCCCCCAGGGCTTGGTACGAGAGGATAGATAGCTACTTGATGAAGTTGGGCTTCACTCGAAGTAATGTTGATCCGAACCTTTACTTCAAGGTTGATAGAGAAAAGCTTCTCACTCTGGTTCTCTATGTGGACAATCTCTTCTTGACAAGTGCTGACCCTCTCATTCATCAGTGTAAGAGGGAGCTCGCTTCTGAGTTCGAGATAAAGGACCTAGGACTGATACATTACTTCCTAGGCCTGGAGGTCTGGCAAAGACCTGGCGAGATTTTCCTTTCTCAAGGAAAATATATTGTGAAGCTACTGGAAAGATTTGGTATGGTGGACTGTAAGTCCGTGTCGACACTGATGGAACTCAACTTTAAGAAGTTGAGTGAAAGCGTTGCTGGGCCTATGCTAGCAAATCCTACTGAGTATTGTCAACTCGTAGGAGCCCTGATGTTCTTAGGGAACATCCATTCGGACGTATGTTGTGCAGTGAACACTTTAAGTCAATAAATGGTTGATCCTCATAACTTTCACTAGGTTGGTGCCAAGAAACTCTTGAGATATCTCTAGGGCATGATAGACCATGGGCTAAGATACACTGTCGGGAGTTTGAGACTCTGTGAATATGTTGATGCCGATTGGGCTGGCAGTGTGATGGATCGCAAGAGCACATCTGGATGTTGCTTCACACTTGGGTCTGCTTCGAGCAGGAAGCAGAAGTCGATAGCTTTGAGCACCGCTGAGGCCGAATACATTGCAGTGTGTATGGCCTGTTGTGAAGCCACTTAGGTGCGAAAGCTCTTCAGTGAGTTGTTCGAGCATGTGCTAGATGCCACTGTTATCCTTTGTGATAACCAAAGGGGGATTCATTTGTCAAAGAATCCCGTGTTCCACGATCGATCCAAGCATGTTGATGTCTAGTACCATTTTATCTGGGATATAGTACAGCAAGGTGTCGTAAGGCTTGAACATATAGGAACTGATGAGCAAGTCGCAGATATTCTCAGAAAGCCCTTGGGGAAGGTCATGTTCCTAACCTTCTGTGAGAATCTTGGAATCGTGGAACGACCCTATTTGGAGGGTCCTATTGGACGATGAACTCTAGAAGCTCCAGTGGGCTTTGGGGATAGCTTTTTGGAGTTATAAGCAACCACAGGGCTAGGCTTGTCGAACCTAGTTGGTGTGCTTCCACCCCACCGTGATGATATTGAGTTGGTTTACCTCTCTCTGATCTGTGCCCCGTATGCATCCTACCCATGGAGTTTCGAACTCATGGGAAGTACCTCCCATTTGGCCAATGAGGTGGGAAATGTGATTAGAGACCATAGCAAGATCAATGGACACATCGGAGATTGCCGTACTCTCTATGTCTAGGATGGCACATGTCCAACCACTTGATTTGGGATCAAGTCTAGTGAGGTTTCAGACCTCCAACTGAATTCGAGTCAGTTAAACTAACTTCGGGTTAGTATATGACTCTCTTGAGTCCAAGTGAGGCTTCGGACATCCAACGGACTTCGGGTCAGTTAAACCAACTTCGGTTGGTACATGACTCCTTTGAGTCCTATAGAGGTTTCGGACCTCTGAGACGACTTCGGGTTAGCCAAGAGTGATTTTTGTGACTCACCTTCTGTTTTGAAATAAAGAAGCCAGCAAAGCAAGTTACAGCAGGATGACGCACGATGTTTGGATGGCAATGGTGGGTGGAGTTCTCCCTAGTTGAGAGGGAGTGTTAATTTTGGGCAACTAGGTCCAAACTCCATGTTGTGATGTTCAGATGACGATGCCAATATTTTATTGGATTCCTCTTTCGGAGAGGTGCAAGATCGATCTAAAGATCATCTTGATCGGATGAGCAAAACATGTATTTTGAATTTATTCCACGTGCAAGGTTAGCCTGCTTTATCCCACATGCATAAGAGATGTGTCACACACCCCCACAGATGCCTATATATTGGAGAGACTTGGAGTTCATTTTACACACACATTTTGTGGAGGCATTTTCTTCATTCTTGGTTCTGCGTTTAGGGCTTCTTGGTGCAGCGTCTTGGTGGAGTATTCTTGAGGAGACGTCTTGGGGTTTTGTGACACATTGGGTTGGCTGACCTTATGGAGACTTTGTTGGTTGAAGCATCGTACTGACCGCCGTAACGCCACCATTCTTTATCTCTATTTTTGGCTTGTCTTCCATCGATCTATTGGTATGTTCTATCTGCATCTTACTTTCATTGAGCCCTAGAATTTTAAAGTATATTTGCATCTAGCATAGAACATCTTCAGAATTTAACACGAATCCTCGTATCCATCGAATCCTAAATCCCCGTATCAAGTTACATAGGTTTACATCATTTATAAAACTATCGACTGTCGATGAAATCTGAATGGCGTGAACACTTCGAACATGATGAATCCCATTTGCAAAAATGGGGGTGTACTGTTATGGGGTCATTGACACAGAGTGGTCAATAGGAGGTAAGCAAGAAAATGAAGAAAATACCTCAAATGCCTATTCCTCCCATTTCAAGAAGAAAGGAAGAAACAAGAAATTCAAAGGGTCAAAGAAAAATCATGGGAAGATTGACCCTTCTAAAATAGAATGTTATCATTATCACGAGATGGGACATTATAAGAATCAATGTCACAATAATCCTAAGAATAAAAAGAGAGAAAGAGATCAAGCTACAATTGCAACTGATGAAGCTCCACCAAAGAAGACCAAATATGAGGACTCTGAAGTCAAAGACTTATTCTATTAAGTCTTTAGGTATACTATCCCTTGTATATCCTTTGCTTATAGCAAAGGTTATTATTTCCTCCAAAGAAGACCAAATATGATGACTCTGAAGTCAAAGACTTATTCTATTAAGTATTTAGGTATATTATCCCTTGTATATCCTTTGCTTATAGCATAGGTTATTATTTTTAGGTCCTGTAAAGTTTCTCTTATGTTTGACTCTAGGATCAATCTTTCTTTTTTATTTCTAAGGTTTATAAATCTAATATGTTTTGTTAGAAATTTCTTGAGTTGTTTTGATAAGTTGAAGAAATCCCTCACAAAGCTAGATTGATGCAAGAGGAAGCTTCCACCTTTTCACAAAAGATAATTATTCCTTATTTCTTTCATTATTTTGTTGATTCCCTCTATACATATTTAGCTTTATTTTTTATGCTTGATTATAATCCTTTCCTTGTGTTTTCTTTGGAAGAAGGATTGCAAGTATATTCTAAAGAAGAAAGGATTGTAGTTAGATTGAGAGGGAGCCTCCAAAAGGAAGACTTGAGAAGGTTTGTTACAAAGAAAGCCCTTCAAGGTTTGTAAAGAGAGAAACTCAAGGTATGTTTAAAATCATAAGACTCATAGCAAGTCCTTATCAATGTTGAAACATCACGATCAAGATTAAATCGGTGAAGGTCAAAAATCGGAAAAATTGTAAAAATTGGGAAAAAAATTTAACAAAAATCAGCAAAAAATCAACAAATACAAAAATATTCAATTTTTTCAATTTTTTTAATATCTAAAGCATCCACAACATAAAATAGATGCATTGACACATAAATATGAAAAGAGAACCAATATAATATGTGTAATATCATGTCTAGTGCTACATCACACATAATAGTGAATCATGTCTTGAATACTAAGTCTTGAGTCCTAACTTAGCCTCAAAATATCAACAAAAAATATAATAATGTATCTCATATCATGAGTCATAATGTCATATACAATGAAATGAACCAAATAACTAATGCTATTGATTTTCTCTGCCCCTATTGCGAGAAAATGTAACAACTTCCCCTCTAGATGAAGAAAGAGGTGGGGTTAGCAGTGGACTTTGTTGTGCTCTAGAAGCTGAAGAACTAGGAGCTATAGGAGGTAGACCACGCCCTCTACTAGTGACAGGGATAGGTGGTATCACCTCTTATTGCTCCTCCTCCTCCTCTAACCCCTCCACTACATCCTGCTCTAACCAATTAGGAGTCGACTCCATGATAGGCCTCTTAGTCTCAACCCTCCATGCAGCAGTGGTGTCAATCCCATCTAACAAGATAGCCTCCACATCAGATGGATCCTCTTAAGTTTCCTCACCCACAATCGAAGATGGTAGTAGACATAGACCATGTCATTAAGTCGTTGGGACTCCAACTTGTATAAAGGTCATAAATTAATAAATTAATAACTTCAGTTGTGCTCACATCCCGAGGAGCTACATGTTTGGTCGAACACTCGAATGGAAAGTCTTTGGAAATTGGGTATTATGCCACCATGCATCTACAACAAATAAGATAAACAAAAGAAAAAAAAATGAAATTTGAAATTTGAAGCAAAGTATGAACTTGAAGAGACAATGAATTTTGAAACAAACAAAAGCTTATTTGGCAAGCTTACCTGGCATTTTAGTCTTCCTACCATGGGTGGCCATGTCAAAGCTAAATGTGCCACAGAGTGAACACATTCTGTTGGAAATAGCACCATCTTCTGAACACAAGTGAAGAATCCATCCATGACCTCAGCATCAAACAAGAAACCACAGAAGTAAAAAAATGT
Source organism: Pinus albicaulis (assembly GCA_034641835.2). NCBI lineage: Eukaryota > Viridiplantae > Streptophyta > Pinopsida > Pinales > Pinaceae > Pinus > Pinus albicaulis. The sequence continues at coordinate 1,408,152,180 of CM076579.1, read as the reverse complement.
GAGGATCAGGTAGATCTCTGCAGCATGAATGGGACGACGGAGTGTATTGTTCCATTGTTCATCAATCACTTCCCATATGAATTGTTTTTTCTCAAACCCCTCATCCCCCTTATCATCATAGTAGTTGTGAATGGATTCTTTGGCTCTATCCATGGCCTCATACAAGTAGCCCTATCCATGGCCTCAATAATGTTACACACCTCCTGCACTCCCACTCAGAAGCTTTCCTAGTATGAAACTAACCTACATATGTCCTCTCCCTCTAGTTTGCGGCTATATGACAAAGCACGCCGCTCCTCTGAAAGAAATATTCTCTTCACATCCCACATAGAATTCAGGAGGGATTGAAGAGATATGAAATTAGTGGAAAATTGTGTAATGGCAGGGCACACCAACTCCTTGCTGTTGGTGAGTGTTTTCATCAAATGAAGCACAGATGCATGATTATATATACATTTTGTAATGTTTTTTTATGATTCAACAATATCCTTGACAAAAGGAATTAATCCTATAACCTCCAAGATCAAATCAATGCAGTGTGCAACACAAGGTGTCCAAAATAAGTTAGGATGCCTCTCCATAAGCATCTTGCCAGCAGCAACATGATTTGCAACATTGTCCATTATGACTTGGACATCATGTTGTGGACTCATCTCTTGAATGAACACGTCCAACAAATCAAATAATAATCGTGCATCTTTGATATGTGCAGATGCATCCACATATTTCATAAACATTGTCCCCTCAATTAACCAAGAAGTTAATAAGGCTTCTACGCTTTTGATCGGTCCAACCATCAGACATCACAGTGCATCCGGTGTGTGCCAATGATCCCCTAAATTCCTCCAATCTCTTAGTGCAATCAACCTTTTTCATTTTGAAGAATACACCCTCTAAAGTCATCATATCAAGGGGCTTTGTACCCTGGGCCAACAAAAGCAATAGCATCAATCACGGGCTGGAAAAATGGATTGTTCTTGGCAATGTTGAAAGGAATATCACTCCAAAGAAGTAACTTTCCCAACAACTTGTCAGCTTCTTCCTTCTTTTTTTAATAACTGACGAGATAGATCGTTGTGCACCAGGTGTGGTTCTAAGAACAAAAAATGATAAGGTAGCAATGGGGTTGGGTGTACATATTGATGGTGAAGAACATGTACTACTCTCACGGTCACCTCCCAATCCTGACACTCCACCCCTTGTTATTTGACTCTTCAAAGTTGCCTTGGATAGTATGGTTGTCTCTATTTCTTCCAATAATTTGAAGGCTCTTCGAATGATTTATGGATTTGTATTTGAGCAAGGCCCTACCTCATGTTCAGGGGCCCAATTTCCTTGGCATGTTTGTAACTTTGTTGAATCTTGAATTTTAATATAAGATTGAAGATTGAAGTTTGAACCTAGGGCATGTTACCCACCACTTCCTGGGTGATACCCCTAGGAGAATTTTTTCTCCAATATGGACCTCATCCGACAGCCAACAGCCCCTTGCAACCTCCTATTAGCTCGTTGTGCCATTTCTCTGCCGCCTAAGCCAACCATGTGGTCCCTCACCCATCTGTATTGATCGTATGTTTAAAGGTGGGCCTCCCGAATCTAAAGGTATATTGATGCAGGAGCATCCAACTGAAAGGCTATAGCTGGAGTTGATTTCTTCTGCTGGACAGAAGAAGAAGTTTCGAATTCCATTTTACTTTGTTTAATTTAATTTGGGCTAACTCAGCCATTGTAATTAGCAAAATAAAAGAATGGTTAAATTAGGATTAGTTAAATATTTAGTTGAATAAACTGTTTTGGAAACTAAATGACAGTTTCTCAGCCATATGGGGATTTTAGGAAAGACATAAAACCGAACCAAATCCACCATTGTGGGGTTCTGCCATCCATAGCGAGAAATAAGAGAATAGAGAAGCAAAAGTAAATGTAAAAAAATCAGCCATTTGAGGGCTTGGCTCTGTGTTTTCCATTTCCAAATTATTTCCAAGTGTTTTGTGTTTGATCGAGATCTCTGTTTTTAAAATAGTATTTCATTTACAAACTAGTTCTAAGTGTTTTGTGCTTTGATCGGGTTCCCTGTTTTAAATTAGTTATTTAAAACATCTGTTGAAAGTCGAATATCTGTATTTAAATCGCACCCCAAGAAAATCTAATCAGATTTGCAGGCACGACGAGGCCTTAGTTCTACACGTTCCTTTGTTGAATGAAACATTGTGTTAACCGCAGAGCATATATCAATCGGATTTGTAGGCACGATGAGGGTTGTTCAATCCAACATCGATCAATGGTGAGAGATCACATCGCAGACGGAGGACATCACATATTGCAGAGAATAGGAGTCTTGATTTTGAGATTTTGCAAGTTAAAGTATAATAACTTGCGATGCAAAGTAATACAGAGAGGGAGTTGCGCGAACTGTCGGATCCAGCAGAAGCCAACGGTGGAGATTGAAAGCAGTTACCGCACATCGCAAAGTTTAAGGGTTAGCATTAAGGACTGTCACAAGGTAAGTTAAGAGTTCTGCAATGCGAAGTGGAAGACACGTGTCAGCGCGGCGTAAAATCGCAAGTCACAGGGAATAGACTTTAATGTGTTAAGTTAACTTGGATATTGTGCGAAGTGCCATTGCCGACGATTGGTCAAAGCTATGCGAGTCCCCCCCGAAAAGAACTCCCACGTGTTCGCATTTTGTTTGGGTTTTTGTGTTGGTTTGGGTTATTGTTTAATCAACAAATGTTATAAAACTCCACAGTTGTTTCACACAAGTATGTATGTTGCTAACTCTCGAGGTTGATCTCTGTTGCGAAGGAAAAGGGTTTCGTGAGGAGTTTTAAAAACTCAATTCCGCAGCGTACTCTAACATTATTGCAGCTGGTCTGCATCAATTGGTATCAGAGCAAGATTTTCTTCCTAAGTGAAGATGGAAGTAGGAGGAAGAGATCGGGGAAGAGCTGAAACAGGAAGAAGAGGTCAAGGAAGAGTTGCAAGGGGAGCAGCAGATGAAGAACTACCCGAATAAATTAGAGTGTTGTCAGCACGTTTGGCAGCAGTGGAAGCAGGAAGGCATAGGGATCCAGAAGGAGGAGATGACAGTGATGAGGAGCGAGAGGCACAACCATGAGTGAGGGGATCAGCCACCATAAATCAGACAAATGAAATCTGTTTTGATGGCTAGCAGCAAGCCAAGACCAACGCTCTCCAATTATGATGGCAGTTTATCCACAGAAGCATTGTTGAACTAGATAAGTGTGTTAGATAAATACTTTGATTATGAGGAAATTAGTGAGGACAGGAAAATCAGATTTTCTGTCACTAAGTTGAAAGGACACACCGCACTGTGGTGGGATAGTGTGCAAGCAGAAAGAAGAAGACTGAACAAGCCTTTGATCGGGAGTTGGGATAGGATGATTGCAAAGATAAAAAGCAAGTTCCTGCCTAAAGATTACCAAATTGTCCTTTACAGACAAGTGCAGAACCTGAGACAGAGAACAACGACTGTAAAGGAATACACAGAAGAGTTCTATAAATTGAACTTGAGGGCTGGGTATGTTGAAGATACCCCTAAGAAGACAACAAGATTTGCGAATGGTCTCCGGATGGAAATCTTGGATGAGATCAGTATTCTCTCCCCAAAAACTATAGAGGAGGCATACCAGTGTGCTTTGAAGGTGGAAGAAAATATTGCCAGGAAGCAAAATGCAAGAAGAGGATGTGGATCCAGTAGAGGAAGAGGAAAATCCTTTGGCAGAGGTAGCACTGCCAATAGTAATGAAGAAGGCAACAGTTCGAAGACTTCGGGATAGACTGAGAAGGAAGGTAACACCAGAGGTGGAAGGCCATACTAGCGAGGAAGAGGTAATGGCAGAGGCAGAGGGAATAACTACCAGTGTTACAAGTGTCACAAATGGGGACATAGGTCTTTTGAATGTCCTGAAAAGGAGCCAGCTGGACAGAGGGGAGCATATGTTGCTCAACCTGATGAAGCAGAGGCAGTGCCACAAGAAGTGGAGAATGTGCCTGAAACAGGAGAGGCCTTGGTGTTGAACAAGGTATTGCTAAAACCAGCTAAGGAGGTGGTTGACCTAACACAAAGGAAAGCATTGTTCCGGACTATGTGTAAGTCACATGGAAAATGCTGCAAATTGATTATAGATAGTGGAAGAACCGATAACCTGGTAGCCACTAAGATGGTGGAAAAATTGGGTTTGAAGAAGTCGAAGCATCCGACTCCATATAAGGTGTCTTGGTTGCAGAAAGGACACCAACTGTTGGTTGATGAGCAGTGCAGGGTGGAGTTTCACATTGGCAAGTACAAGGACAAGATAACTTGTGATATTATGCCTATGGACATATGCCATATTCTGCTGGGCAAACCATGGCAATATGACAGAAAGACCGTCCATGACAGGGAAAAGAATTGTTACATATTTGTGAAGGATGGGATAAAGCATATGCTACTTCCCATGAAAGAAGAAGAGACTGCAGAAACTAGTGGTACTAAAACACTACTAATAGGCGAGAAGGAATTTATGCGACAGATTGAGGAGAATGAGGTGAATTATGCAGTTGTGAGGAGGCCAAGAGCAGTGTTGATGCACACAAAAATCACTGATTTGCCTATGGAAATGCAAGACATGTTGCAAGAATTTACCGATATTGTGGTGGATGATCTACCAGATAAATTACCACCGAAGCGGAGCATTAGTCACCGTATTGATTTTATTCCAGAAGCCAGTTCGCCAAACAAGGCTGCTTACCAGATGAGTCTGAAAGATAATGAGGAGATCAAGAAGCAGGTACAGGAATTGTTGGATAAAGGACTGGTTCCAGAAAGTTTGAGCCCTTGTGTTGTTCCAACCGTTTTAGCTCCCAAGAAAGGAAGTGAATGGCAGATGTGTACTGATTCTCAAGCGATAAACAAGGTCACTATTAGGTACAGGTTTCCTTTACCTCGGATGGATGACATGATGGATTATCCGAGTGGAGCAACGTACTTTTCAAAGATAGATATGAAAAGTGGCTATCACCAGATCAGTATTAGAGAAGGTGATGAATGGAAGACAACTTTTAAGACCAATGAAGGCTTGTATGAATGGTTGGTCATGCCTTTTGGGCTGAGTAATGGGCCTAGCACATTCATGCGTTTGATGAATGAGATGTTGAAAGAATTCATTGGTAAGTTTGTGATTGTATATCTAGATGATATATTTATTTTCAGCAAGACAAAGGAAGAACATTTTCGGCATATCAAGTATGTGCTAAAAAAATTGCAGCAAAATAAATTGTTAATGAATTTTAAAAAATGTTCTTTTTTCAAGAAAGAATTGATTTATCTAGGCTTTGTAATTTTTGAGAATGAGTTGAAGATGGACCCAGAGAAAGTTGCAGCCATAGTTAGCTGGCCATCTCCCAAAAGTTTGTTTGAAGTAAGAAGTTTTCATGGATTGGCAAGTTTCTATCGAAAGTTCATTAAGAACTTAAGTGGTATTTGTGCTCCTATGTTGGATACCTGCTGAGAGGAGTTTTCAGTTTTTAAAGAAGAAGATTACGGAAAAATCAATCCTAAAATTGCTAGACTTCAATAAACTTTTCCAAGTTCGTTGTGATGCCAGTGTGACAGCCATTGGTGCAGTACTCAGCCAAGAAGATAAGCCAGTAGCATACTTCAGCGAGAAGTTAAATGAGAGCAGGCAGAAGTATACATCTTATGACAGAGTTTTATGCAGTTGTTCAAGCGTTGAAGCATTGGAGACATTATTTGTTGGCTTATGAATTTGTCTTGTTTTTAGACAATTTTGCGTTACAATACATTATGCAGCAACACAAGTTGAATCATAAACACGCGAAGTGGGTGGAGTACTTGCAGAGTTTTATGTTTGTTTTGAAACACATCAGCGATCAGGCCAACAAGGTAGCAGATGTGTTAAGCAAGAGAAGTCTAATCTTACAAGAAAGTGCAGTGCAAGTGTTGGGATTTGAACATCTCAAAGACTTGTATGAAGTAGATACAGATTTTAAGGAAGCTTATGAAGCTTGCCAGAATCCACTGTTGAGAGACAATAGTCCATGGTTGGACTATAACATGCAAGATGGGTTGTTGTTCAAAGGAGGACAGTTGTGTATTCCGGAATGTTCTATGCGAGAGAACTTAATCCAGGAAAAACACAGTGGAGGTTTGGCCGAACATTTTTGCATAGATAAGACTTTGGCTCAACTGAGCCACCTTTACTATTGGCCGAGAATGCGACGGGATGTATAGAGATTCGTGAGCAGGTATAAAGTGTGTCAACATGCAAAGGGACGCAGCCAGAATGCAGGGTTGTATACACCCTTACCCATTCCGAACAGACCATGGGACTCAGTCAACTTGGACTTTGTCTTAGGTCTACCAAAGACACAGCGGGGATTCGATTCCATCATGGTGGTGGTGGATCATTTCACCAAAATGGCACATTACATTCCATGCAAAAAGACAAGTGATGCCACACATGTAGCTCATTTGTTTTTTACAGATATAGTCAGATTACATGGCTAGACGAATTCCATCATCTCGGACAGGGATGTAAAGTTCACAGTCCATTTCTGGAAAACATTGTGGAAGAAGTTAGACACCAAACTGATGGGCAAACTGAAGTTGTGAACAGGAGTCTAGGAAATCTGCTAAGTCTGGTTGGTGAAAATTCCAGATAGTGGGATCGTGTGCTTGCACAAGCTGAGTTTGCTTACAATGACTCGCCCAACAGAAGCACAAGCAGAAGTCCTTTCCAAATCCTATATGGAATGCACCCACGTGGAGTATTTGCGATGCGAGATTTGGGTCAATTAGAACGCAGGAGTGTTGATGGCGAAGATTTCGCAAAAGCAGTCATTTGAGATGCGAGATTTGGGTCAGTTAGAACGCAGGAGTGTTGATGGTGAAGATTTCGCAAAAGTAGTCAGCGATGTACATGAACAGGTCAAATTGAAGCTAAAAGACAGCAGCCAAAAATATAAACAGCGAGTAGATTTGAAAAGGAAGGAGATACAATTCGAAGTAGGAGATCTAGTACTCGCACATTTGCGCAAGGAGAGATTTCCTAAAGGTGAATACAACAAATTGAAGATGAAAAAGATCGGGCCTTCTAGAATTCTTTGGAAGTTTTTTGCAAATGCTTATGAGTTGCAGTTACCTCCAAGTGTAGGAATCTCGCCCATGTTTAATGTCGCAGATTTGTATCCATACACTACTGTTGATGAAAAAGACAGTTCGGAGAGACGAACACAGGACACCCAGGATGAGGAAAGATCATGGATTAAACGAATGCCTCTAGCACAACCTTTCGAAATTGAACAGATTCTGAACACACAAGTGGCTAGGAAGACATGAAACAAATAATACTTAGAATATCTAGTCAAATGGAAGAACCATCCTCTGGAGGATTTTTCTTGGTTGGACGCTGCCCAAATTCAAAGCACAGGGTACTCTATTGAAGAGCTCATGGACAGGAGCCATGAATTTAATTTACCACGGGAGCCTGATGCAGGAGCATCCAACTGAAAGGCTACAACTAGAGTTGATTTCTTCTGTTGGACAAAAGAAGAAGTTTCGAATTCCATTTTACTTTGTTTAAGTTAATTTGGGCTAACTCAGCCATTGTAATTTGCAGAATAAAAGAATGGTTAAATGTGGATTAGTTAAGTGTTTAGTTGAATAAACTATTTTGGAAACTAAATGACAATTTCTCAACCATATGGGGATTTTGGGAAAGGCATCAAATCGAACCAAATCCAGCATTGTGGGGTTCTACCATCCATAGCGAGAAAGAAGAGAATAGAGAAGCAGAAGTAAATGTAAAAAAATCAGCCATCTGAGGGCTTGGCTCTGTGCTTTCCATTTCCAAATAATTTCCAAGTGTGTTGTGTTTGATCGGGATCTCTGTTTTTAAAATAGTATTTCATTTTCAAACTAATTCTAAGTGTTTTGTGCTTTGATCGAGTTCCCTATTTTAAATTAGTTATTTAAAACCTTTGTTGAAAGTCAAACATCTGTATCTAAATCGCACCGCAAGAAAATATAATCAGATTTGTAGACGCGACGAGGCCTTAGTTCTACATGTTCCTTTGTTGAATGAAACATTGTGTTAACCACAGAGCATATATCAATCGGATTTGCAGGCACGACGAGGGCCGTTCGATCCAACAACAATCAACTATGAGAGATCACATCACAGACAGAGGACATCATATCGCAGAGAATAGGAGTCTCGGTTAAGAGATTTCGCAAGTTAATTTTAATAACTTGCGATGCAAAGTGATACGAAGAGGGAGTTGCACGGACCGTCGAATCCAGCAGAAGACAACGGTGGAGACTGAAAGCGTTGATCGCACATCGCAAAGTTTAAGGGTTAGCATTAAGGACCGTCGCGGGGTAAGTTAAGAGTTCTGCGATGCGAAGTGGAAGACACGTGTCAGCGCGGCGCAAAATCACAAGTCACAAGGAATAGACTTTAACGTGTTAAGTTAACTTGGATATTGTGTGAAGTGCGATTATCGACGATTGGTCGGAGTTGTGCGGGTCCCCCCGAAAAGAACTCCCGCGTGTTCGCATTTTGTTTGGGTTTCTGTGTTGGTTTGGGTTATTGTTTAATCTGCGAATGTTATAAAACTTCGTTGTTGTTTCGTGCAAGTATGTATGTTGCTAACTCCCAAGGTTGATCTTTGTTGCGAAGGAAAAGGGTTTCATGAGGAGTTTTAAAAACTCAATTCCACAGTGTACTCTGACCTTATTGCAGTTGGTCTGCATCATGTCTTGTCATTTTCATAATTGAGTATTGGGTTTACTTATCATGGATAGTTCTTGGCATGGATTGATGGGGGAATTTGGGTGTTAGCCTTGCACCTTAATCCCATGGGATTTCCTTACTGACCATTTGGTTTTAGGGTGGTACTACATGGGAAACGCTAACTTTGGGTGCGTGGTCCCACTCCTTTATCCACACATATTACTCCTCTTCCACTCATTATACCCCCATTTGTCATTTCTCCCGCCTGGGTCCACATAGGGTCAGCGTCCCTATACCCCTTGCCCCCACCATGGGTCAGACCTGGAATGATGCCCCAAAGGTTGAACCAACTAAAGGAAAAAGAAAAAGCATAATTGGCCACACTTAACAGGAAATTGTACCACAAAATGCAAAAGATGGTTGAGACAAATAATAATTAGCACGTGGGCAAAAGCCATTGCATGAGCTTTGCCCCTTACCCATGGCCATCACCCTAGTTCCATAGGCCCTAAATGAGCCTCCTTTGTCATACAAGAACCCATGATTGTCCCAACCCATGGAGGGCAATCAACCGCCCTACTTTAAAGGGGTAATCATTGTTATATCTAACACATCATGCTCTTATCCTTGAGATCCGAGCAGTTAATTAAAGAAAATTCATAAAAGGAAAAGGCATATAAAGAAGGGTGGAAAAATCAAAGTTGGCACACCTCATGTACCACGATTTCTACCTCATACACATTATATACCCTGGTGTAGGATTCCCCTTATTTAGCTACCCCTATGCCCCGATATGTGTCCCAAGATTGCCCCTCTCATACCCTACTCTGTCTCACTTATTTATCACTTACCTCCCCCGTTCAAAGAATGTACCTTGGACCTACTATCCCCTTTAAGGGCTGGAACCACTTAATAAGGTGCATGGCTAACCCCCTTTGGAGTATGGAGACGCTAGCACATGCTAAAGTCCATTACGAAAGGGCATGCCATTGTGAAGTGCCCACTTTGTTATCCATTATTTGTAAGCTCTTTTACACGATTATTCTAATGACTGGTTGTACAAAAAGCCTACAGGATGCATTGGATCTTATATATGATTGCAGGTGATTTCCATTTGGGTTTGGTCTCCCTATACGGATCCTAATCCCCATAGGGATACATTGGCACATATAGGGTGTGCATAGAGAGCCATTGGCCTCCACAGCAACAAACAACACTCCACATATCCCCATCGATGTTCACAAACTACTGGCGATCCACTTTAGGGATGATGATGATGTGCTTGGTACAGTATGCCCAGCTAGCCCCACACTCTTGGCAAGTGTCCCAGGACTTGTACGATGTCATGGCAATGTTCATTCCATCACTTGATCCCTTGCAGAGGATTTACAAGCATCTCTGACTCATATGGAGACTCTTGGGGTCATTTATGTGCCCCCACACCCACTGGGAGCACCACAAGTCTACTGCTTGGAGAACAAGGGGCCATCCCTCGTCATATTTTGAGGAGTTTATTCCTCATTATGGCACTTCAAGATATTATTAGGCCTTTAGAGGGCCCCATGACATGTACATATTATTATTTGGCCCCATGAGAGGCTTATTTTTCATTTATGAGCTAGTTTGGTGGGCTTGTCACCAATAGGGGTTTTATTTGCAAATTATTTTATCATTAGAGGCTAATGTAGGCCCATAGGCTAATTTGAACTCCTAGAAGGGGTATAAATTGATGTTAGCTCCATTCATTTGTATCATCACTTCACTTGGGATCTCTCTACTCTTGGAGAATTTCGCATTTCTTCTTGGAGGATTATTTTGGACAAATGGATGAATTTTGATGTATAGATTTGGGCCATTTTTATCTTGGAGCTTTGTTTTTTGCAAATGTGATGCTGGTTGGATATACTCTCTAACACTGTAAGTAAATTTTAATGATATGTTCTTGTTGTTGCATATTGTTGAACTTTGCTATAGTTGTTGCATCATTGGAATGTGCAATTGAATATCTATTTAGCTTGTTTAATGTATGGGCCATTGTTAGATGAATGAAATGCCCTAAAGATTGTTTTATCTCGATAAGCTTGCACTATTTTTATGAAGTATAAATGCTTGAACGTAACTTTTCTTCTTTTTCCCTTAACATTGGACGAAGTTGACTTTCTGAGGCTCCTTGATCAAGAAGTCGAGTTCTCAATCATTATCATCTTTGACTCCATATCCCTGAGGGAAATAGGCACTAATCCCTCAAAAGGGTGGTCATTTTCCCCTTCTTTTTCACCTTTTTCCCGTTTTCCCCAGGTCTAGCCTTCATAGGTCACCTAGGGCATCAATTTCCCGAGAATCCACCCATAGGAAAAATCCAATCTCTAGGCTACTGCGCTGGTGAGTCCCCTCCTTCTCCTCCAAATTTGAGGCAATTCCCACAGTGGAATCTCCGAGAATCCCAAGCCCTAGCTCAAGGACCAAGCTTTGCCTAGGCAAACCCAAGAGGCTAGACCCTAGTAGGATCAATTTGACCTTTTGAAACAAAATCTCTTGCCTGATCCTTTCCCCTCACCTTGTCCAAGGTAGGAGCATCATTGGTTGCTATATACCAATCTTGAACCTAGGTTGGGTCTCAAATTTGAAGGAGAGGCTTGGGCAATAGTATTCCAGAGAAGCCAGAAATCGTTTGTGGAAATTCCACTCGAATCTTGCTTTATTAAAATAATTAATTATTTTAATGCAGACCCTAAATCTAAACTTAGGGATATTAAATAATTAATGGGTATTAATAAAGCAGAGTGTGAATCTTCTAGAAAACGAAGATCAAGTCATCTTTTAATCTAAGCCATTGAATAAAGATATAATCTTGGTCGTTGATTCATCAGCGAGAAGATTATAAGAAGAGGCTTGAGGGTCATTTGGAATACAAGTCGGGGACATTCTTAAAACCCAAAGGAAATTGATTCTAAAGTAAGAGAATTCAATTTAAGTGGGTGAGTTTGTAGAGGCGGGATTGCAGAGGCAGAAGGAGGGAGAAGTCAACTAACGGAGAAGGAGAAGGCAAAAGGGTGAAGGGAAGGGAGTGTTGAGCAGCAGCACCAACCCCTCCACGCAAAGTTAAGCAGTCCAGGGAGAGACTGCATAGAGCAGCTACGTAGGATGACGCAGAGGGTGTAGGAGGTCACCCTGAGAGTCAAGATTTCTTCCGGAGTGTCTGGAAAAAACATGCCAGGTATATGCTAATTTACTTTGCTCACCAAGACTTCTGTAAAAGATATTTTCATTGTTGAAGATAAATACAAACCCTCATCTGTTGCACTGATTTTCCCACATTGGGTTTTTCCACGGACATTTGTCCAAAAATAACTGTGTTCATATGGTTGTTTCTATTGTGCTACATGTGTTATTTTTGTTCTTTTGCTTTTAATTAGAGTGAAGTATTACAACTGTGTTTATTTCAAAATTTACTGAAGCGTTTATAAATAACTTATCTAATAAGTAGGCGGAATAAATCAATCACTACAGTAATAATTTTTAGATTTGAAAATTTCACATGGTATCAGAGCAAAAGGCTAAAGACAGAAAGGGAGGATCTGCTATGGAACAAAGATTCAACACTCGAAAGGGTTCACGCAGTCAAAAGGACTCACACAATCCCCCAGAGCATGCAAAAACGCACAGGGAACATGACATGACGGTGCTAGCGTCTAGACTAGAGGAGTATCTAGCTTGTGTGTCAAGCACAACTCCTCCAAGTGTTTGGTATATTGATAGTGGAGCATCTTCTCATATGACCGGGGTTCGAGAATGTTTTTCGAGCTACCAAGAAGAACAGATGAATTTCCAGATTACTATGGGAAACAAGGCCAAGTGTACACCCATTGGAAGAGGTACCATAACATTTCAGACAGAAGCTAGCAACAAGATTCGAGCCACAAACGCTCTGCATGTACCAGGGCTAGGAATGAATTTACTCTCAGTGTCTCAGCTTCAGAACAAGGGTTATGACGTATACTTTATTGGAAACAAAGTTTATGTCAAACATCCTAGCTGGAGCAAGAAGGCACAAATTGGAGTAAGGAGTCATAAACTATATAAAGCTTGAAACCCCCGTGGCTCTGATTGACAGTACGGACGAAAGAGATCTGAATGAATTATGGCACAGAAGGCTAGGACATCTACATCATGGAGCCTTGAGAATTCTCAAGAAGACTGTCATAAGAGATCTTGAACTCAGCACAAGGAGAGATGAAGTCTGCAGGGGACGCGTACAAGGGAAGTATGCTAAAGAAGCATTTCCAAGAAGCAGCAGCAAGGCCAAGAGCGTATTGGAGTTGATACACTCAGATATTTACGGTCCAATGTCCACAACCTCTCTCAGTGGTGCAAAGTATTTTGCTACCTTTATTGATGATCATTCCAAAAAGACTTGGATCTATTTTCTCAAAACCAAGAATGAAGTCTTTGAAAGATTCAAAGAGTTCAAAGCGTTGGTAGAAAACTCAACAAGAAAGAAGATCAAGAAGCTACAGTCGAATAATGGTGGAGAGTATATCGATAAAGACTTCACCAGTTTCTTCACAAAGGAAGGCATCAAGAGAGAATGGACAACTCCATACAATCCAGAGCAAAATGGAGTTGCAGAAAGGAAGAACCAGACCATTGTAGAGGCTGCAAGGGCAATGCTATATGACCAAGATATGCCCAATTTTTTGTAGGCAGAAGCCTGCAATACAACAGTGTATGTGCAAAACAGAGTACCCCAGAGAGCATTGGGGAAGGTAACTCCTGAGAGTGTGTTCACAGGCAGCAAGCCAGAGGTGAGCCATATTCGAATATTTGGCAACATGGTGTACTACCACATTCCACATGAGAAGAGGAAGAAATTGGATCAGACTGTGGAAGAGGGTTATCTTGTGGGCTATAGTGAAAATGCGAAAGCATATCGCATCTATATTCCAGAAAGTAGGAAGATCGTAGTAAGGCGGGATGTGAAATTCATGGAGGAGAGAGCCTTCAGGAAATCCCGAGAAATGGCTACATATACACAGATTTAGGAGGATCCACTAGTACAGCCTCAATGACCTATAGAGGATGGGTCAAGTGCCTCTCCACAACACAAGGATTTTGAAGAGAGTTCCTCCGAAGAAGAGGTAGGAGAGCAGGTAAGATCGCCCACGACCAATGGAAGACCCAGCAGAGAACTTCAACAAATTCTAAAGGATGCAGAAGAAATTGTTGGAGCCCCTAGAGACAGGAAGAGGGTACGAAGGCAACCTGACAGATACCAGGCCCTGGTAGCTCAAGTTGGAGAACCCTCCAGCTTTCGAGAGGCAGCTCAGCATCAGGTGTGGGTGGATGCCATGGTGGAGGAGTATAGCTCCATCATGACAAACGATGTCTGGGAAGTAGTCCCTAGACCTCAAGACAGATCAGTTGTAGGATCAAGGTGGATCTACAAGATCAAGTATGTTGCAGACGACAACATAGAGAAGTTCAAGGCCAGATTTTTAGCTAAGGGGTACGCACAAAAGGAAGGGATCGATTATGAGGAAACCTTCGCCCCTGTAGCTCGCTACACTTCTATCAGATCCATCATCTCTCTAGCAGCACAAATGGGATGGGAGATTCACCAGATGGATGTCAAGACAGCGTTCTTGAACGGGGTGATAGAGGAGGAAATGTACATAGAACAGCCAGAGGGCTTCGAGACACATGAGCAGAAGACTCATGTTTGTAGGCTTAAGAAAGCCTTGTCTGGTTTAAAACAAGCCCCCAAGGCATGGTATGGGCGAATTGATAGCTATTTGCAGAAGATGGGGTTCGTCAAGAGTGACATAGATCCCAATATCTACTACTTAAAAGTAGGGGATGAGTCGTTAATTCTGGTATTATATGTAGATGATCTGTGTCTTACTAGATCATCTAAGCTCATCAAGGACTGCAAGAAGAATCTAGCTACGGAATTCGACATGGAGGATCTGGGGCTAATGCACTATTTTCTTAGTTTAGAAGTCTGGTAGCAGAAGGGAGAAATCTTCCTGGGGTAAGGAAGATACACTACAGAAATCCTGAAGAGATTTCAGATGGAAGACTGTAGACCCATGGCCACGCCAATGATTACTAACTGGAAGAAGATAGACACAACGGAGGATGATGAGGTTAATCCCACCTTGTATAGGCAGCTCATCGGATCAATGATGTATCTGGTCAATACTAGACCAGACATCTATTATGCAATGAATACCCTCAGTCAGTACATGGTGGAATCAAAGAGGGCTCACTCGGCAGTAGCCAAACATGTTCTCAGATATCTTAAGGGGACATTCGAGTATGGATTGAAGTACACCAAGGGAAATGAGGTCCAGTTGAGTGGGTTTACAGATGCAGATTGGGCCGGAAGCAAAGTGGATCGGAAGAGTACTAATGGGTATTGTTTTAGTCTCAGATCAGGAATGACCTCCTAGTGCAGTCGGAAACAGAGGCAAAGTATATGGCAGTAAGCACAGCTTCGAGACCATATGGCTTCATAAATTACTCTTGAACCTACTCAAGAAGAGGATGGAACCGACCGAGATTATGTGTGATAATCAGAGTTGCATTAAGCTCTCTGAGAATCCTGTGTTTCATGACCGGTCGAAACACATTGACATTCGATGCCACTTCATCAGGGACTATGTCCAACAGGGAGTAGTACAGTTGAGGTACACTCCTACAGGGGAACAGGTGGCACTCCCCTCACCAAAGCTCTGAGTAAGATTAATTTCACTTCAAAAAGAAGATGGGGATGGTCGAAAACCCCTCCCATTAAAGGAACGGGTGGTCTACAGAGAGAGAGAGGGACCTGCAGTACGGATGAGGCAGTGGCAGAAACAGTGTCACGAGCAACAGTACAGAGGGCAACAGCGCAAAGATGAGGGGCAGCAGCCAAGACATCATCAGCGCAGCAGATGTTCTAGAGTCAAAGCAGTACAGTGGTATCTTGCCTAAACACTTTCCTCGCTAAGAGGGAGTGTTAATTTTATAGCATTGGTAAATTTTATAGCATCGGTAAGTGTTCCAAGTCTCCAAATTGGTGGAGAGGCTTGGACAGCAATTATCAAGAGAACCCAGAAATTGTTTGGGGAAATTCCACTCGGATCTCACTTTATTAAAATAATTAATTATTTTAATGTAGACCCTAAGTCTAAACTTAAAGAAATTAAATAATTAAAGGGTATTAATAAAGCAGAGTGTGAATCTTCTAGAAAACAAAGATCAAGTCATCTTTTAATCTGAGCCATTGATTAAAGATATAATCTTGGTCATTGATTCATCAACGAGAAGATTATAAGAAGAGGCTTGAGGGTCATTTGGAATACAAGTCGGGGACATTATCAGTACCCGAAGGAAATCGATTCTGAAGTAAGAGAATTCGATTTCAGTGGGTGAGTTTGTAGAGATTACGCAAAGCAGCTACGCAGAGTTACGCAGTCCACGAAGAGATTGCGTAGAGAAACTATGCAAGATGACGCAGAGGGTGTAGGAGGTCATCCCAAGAATCAGGATTTCTTCCGGAGTGTCCAAAAAAATCATGCCAGGTGTATGTTAATTTATTTTGCTCACCAAGACTTTTGTAAAAGATCTTTTCATTGCTGAAGATAAATACAAACCCTCACCTGTTGCACCAATTTTCCCACATTGGGTTTTTCCGGGGACAATTGTCCAAAAATAACCGTGTTTATATGGTCGTTTCTATTGTGCTACATGTGTTATTTCTGTTCTTCTGCTTTTGATTAGAGTGAAGTACTGCAGTTGTGTTTATTTCAAATTTTACTGAAGCATCTGTAAATAACTTATCTAATAAGTAGGTGAAATAAATCAATCACTACAGTAATAGTTTTAAGATTTGAAAATTTCACATGAAGCACTACTGATTATTCATGAGGAAGACATAGTTGTTTTAAAGAGTGTTGAGGTTGAGTTTGGTGTTGCTTGAGAAGATTTGAAAAGGAAGCTTTTGTCAAGATTTGTTGATATTATGATGACCTAAGCAACAGCAGAATGGTTGAGATTCCCGGAGATTGTGCTAGCATATTTATAATAAGAACCAATAAATTGGAAGTGATTGGGGTCGTGAGGTTACCATATGTTCAGATGAATGAACAAGTAGTTGATGTGTTGAACTCTCCTTGAGAAGTTTGAATATTTGATTAAGCACTCATGGATTGGTGGATATCTATAATTTGGTTGAGAGGGAGAGATGAGTACCATAAACAGCCTATATGATGGTACTTGGGAGGACATTTTTGGCTTGGTTGGTGTTGAGATCTCAGTTATAGTTTGGCAGCCTTGATGATGTCTAGATCCCGGTGTGTGTTTGAACTTAATGATACCTAGATCGCTATGAGGGTTGGTGTCTTGGCACGGAGGCCTACATGGTATCTATATCTTGTTGGATTGATACCAAGGTTGTAGCCTGATTGTTAATTTTGGGCAACTAGGTCCAAACTCCATAATGTGATGCTCAGATGACGATGTCAATATTTTTATTGGATTCATCTTTTGGAGAGGTGCAAGATTGATCTAAAGATCATCTTGATCGAATGAGCAAAACATGTATTTTGAATTTATTCCACATGTGCAAGGTCGGCCTGATTTATCCCACATGCATAAGAGATGTGTCACACACCTCCACAGATGACTATATATTGGAGAGACTTGGAGTTCATTTTACACACACATTTTTGGAGACATTCTCTTCTCTCACAGATGGTGCTGCGATTAGGGCTTCTTGGTGCAGCGTCTTGGTGGAGCATTTTTTATGAAAAGTCTTGGGGTTGTGTGACACATTGGGTTGGCTGACTTTATGGAGGCTTTGTTGGTTGAAGCATCCTGTTGATCGTTGTAACGCCACCATTCTTTATCTTTGTTTTTGGCTTGTCTTCCATCGATCTATTAGTATGTTCTATCTGCATCTTGTTGAGATTTTGTGTATTTGGGGTAGCATCAGTTGTGCTCTAGGTCCCAAATTTTGAGAACTGATTAGAGTACACTTGATCTACAAGACCCAGAAATTGATTTGGGAAATTTCATCTAGTTTAGGAGATATTAAATTAATTAATTATTTTAATGTATTTCCTAACTTAAAACTTAGGTAACTTAAATAATTAAAGTGAATTTAATTAAACATGTGATGAAACTGTCTTAAGGATCAAGCTTTATTTTAACCTTAACCATTGATTCAAGGTCTGATCATGGTCGTTGATTTGTCAACGAGAAAAGTATAAAGGAAAGGCTCGGGGTCATTTGTAAAGACACACAGAGGTAGAGCACTGAAGCTAAGCTGAGATTCTAGGGCAGGGTTTACGAAGAATACTCAAAAGTGTTTCAGCTGCAGAGAGGGGAATTTAGGCCAAGGGGATGATCTAATCCCGGGGTCTAAAATACACAAGAGGCAGAGATTAGCTCAAGGACAACACAGAAGGAAAGAGCAGTAGTAGCCGCAAGAACAGCGCAGTCCCTCCAAGGACAACGTGATTTTCAGCAAGAAACCCTCAGGGGTTACGCAAAGACCCTTCAGGGGCAGCGTAGTAACTGCGTCACCCAGTCTGGGGTAACGCAGTCTCTTCCAAAGCAACGCTGAGGGTTTGAGGGACTTCAGAGGCTGACGCAGAGGCTTTCAGGGGCAACGCTGGGGTTTCTAGGCCCTAATCTTGGCTGAGTTCTATAAATCCCGTTTGAGGGTGTGGATCAGTCATTATTTTGGCCCTAGATCAGCCAGTGAGTTGTAGATCTAGTATATTCTTTGTCGGTTTTTCCAGATCTGGAACCCAAATTTGTGTATTCAAAAAAATTCTTAATAATAAAACCCTCCAACAGCCAAAGACCAGTTTTCCCGCATTGGGTTTTTCCAGGGACTATTTGTCCAGAAATAACTGTGTCACTTTGTCAATGTGTGCATGAACTTGTTCTAGATCTAGATTTGGTAGAGATCTGTTATGTGTTTTGCTTCGATTTTAACTTGAATTTATTCAGTTAATACCTTGTCTAAGTAGGAGGAGCATAACCAAATTAACAGTAATAATTTTTGCATAAAGGGTAAGATTCAGAAATTTCTACATGGTATCAAAGCAATTGCAGATCTAGGAGGGTCACCAGCAAGAGTCTGAAAGTTCTAGCTACAGGAAGCAGCTAGAAAAGTAGCAGAAACACAGATCTGAAGGGACAACGCAGTTTTCAGAGGCGGATTCACGCAAATGGAAGGGTGACGCAGTCTAACATTGTCTCCTAGAAAGCCCACGCAATTACTGCACAGAGGCAGCTCAAAAACAACGCTGGATCAGTCTAAAGCCTGCCAGTGTGATGCAGAGATTTGAATCTATCAAATCCAAAAAAGACAGAAGAAAAGCTGCAAAAATTCAGAAGGTACCGGTGGGGTCAAATTTCTGAAGTTATTCAGATTTTTAACCTAAGCACAAGTGACAAAGAGCGGGAGGAGATCAGCTTCTCAGAGAGTTTCTAGCCAAAAGAAACTTGCAGTTTGATCAGAGGATCAAAGAGAGTTGAATCAGTGTTGATTTGGCAGATTTCCAAGGAGGGAAATCAGTTGTCAAAGGGAGTAGAGGGTGCCCAGTTCATAAAGGACCCTAGATCCAGATCTCTAGTATAGAGAGGAGGAGCTCCCATAGATTTGCTGAGCAAATAGCCAAAGATAACCTGGCCATGAACACTCATGAACCACGAAAGTGGGGTAACATGGATATTTAGAGGAGCTACATAGAAGTAAGGTGGGATCCTTGAGCAGCTCATCTCTTGGATCACAAGCGAGCTACGGTAGCCTTAAGACAATAATGGGACAAGTGGAGTAGTGGGTGCATGGATCACAGATGAAGCAAGCAGAGGCATATCTGAACACTGGAAGGAGCAACGCAGAGCAAGGCAGCAACAACGTAGAAGCAGTAGCAGTACAGAGGTTGATGTGACTTCAACAGCGCATGGCAGAGCTGCTTACGTAGTGCAGAGCTGCAGCGGCGCAGAAGGCTTCAAAGGGACAGTGCAATGTAGCAGCAGCGTGATAGATGTCAACACAAGGGGCTGATGTGACTTCAGTAGTGCAGAGGGAGTCTGATTACGTAGGCAGAGTTGTAGTTGTGCATTGTTCTTTAGATGCCAGCACAGATCTGCAGCCTATGGAGCTTCAGGGATGAAGATGTAGCCCATCTGACTTGTTTGTCAAAGATTGGGAAAGAGATTCAATTGTGTCTCTCAACAACTAAAGTTGCAGTGCAGCATATCAATAGTGGCGGTGCTATGAGCAGCACAGATACAACATATTGAGAGGGAGATGCAGTACAGAAGTTGCAGTGGCAGTGGCAGAGTCCTGGGCAACAGTACAGAATGGCAGTAGCAGTGCAGAGTTGAGTGGTAGCAGGCCAAGCATCAACAACACAGAACCAGTGCTCAAAATCATGTAATGCATAAGTGTGATGTATTGCTAGAGCACACCCTTGATGCTAAGAGAGAGTGTTGAGATTTTGTGTATTTGGGGTAGCATCATTTGTGCTCTAGTTCTCAAATTTTGAGGAAGGACTAAAGTACACTTGATCTACAAGACCCAAAAATTGATTTGCGAAATTTCATTTGGTTTAGGAGATATTAAATTAATTAATTATTTTAATGTATTTCCTAAGTTAAAACTTGGGGAACTTAAATAATTAAAGTGAACTTAATTAAAAATGTGATGAAATTGTCTTAAGTCACAAAAATCAAGATTTCTTTTAATCTTAGCCATTGATTCAAGATCTGATCATGGACGTTGATTTGTCAATGAGAAAAGTATAAAGGAAAGGCTTGGGGTCATTTGTAAAGACACACAGAGGCAGAGCACTAAAGCTAAGCTGAGATTCTAGGGCAAGGTTTGCTAAGAATACATAGAAGTGTTTCCGCTGCAGAGAAGGGAATTTAGGCCAAGGGGATGCTCTGATCCCGAGGTCTAGAATACACAAGAGGCAGAGATCAACTCAAGGACAGCGCAAAACGAGAGAGCAACAGAAGCAACAAGGACAGCGTGATTTTCAGCAGGAAACCCTCAGGGGTTATGCAGAGACCCTTCAGGGGTAGTGTAGTGACTGCGTCACCTAGTCTGGGGCAACACAGTCTCTTCCGGAGCAACGCTGAGGGTTTGAGGGGCTTCAGAGGCTGACGTAGAGGCTTTCAAGGGCAGCGCTGGGGTTTCTAGGCCTAATCTTGGCTGACTTCTATAAATCCCGTTTGAGAGTGTGGATCAGTCATTATTTTGACTCTAGATCAGCCAGTGAGTTGTAGATCTAGTATATACTTTATCAAAAGTTCCAGATCGAGAACCCAAATTTGTGTATTCAGATAAATTCTTAATGATAAAACCCTCCAACAGCTAGAGACCGGTTTTCCCGCATTGGGTTTTTCTGGGGACTATTTATCCAGAAATAAATGTGTCACTTTGTCAATGTGTGCATGAACTTGTTTTAGATCTGGATTTGGTAGAGATTTGTTATGTGTTTTGCTTCGATTTTAACTTGAATTTATTTAGTTAATAACTTGTCTAAGTAGGAGGAGCATAACCAGATTAACAGTAATAATTTCTACATAAGTGTAATATTCAGAAATTTCTACACATCTTACTTTTAGTCTAAAATAAATTTGCATCTAACATAGAACATCTTGAGAAATTAACATGGTATCAGAGCTAAGGGGAAGACAAAGCCCAATCTGTGTCGAGGGACAGCTAGTGTAGTGCGAATATGTTTGAAGCTAAAAGACAGGTTCATACGACTGTTGCTGGGCATATAGGCCGAGAAGCAGAGGGATACAACACTAGTCTTTAGGCATGCGTATTAGTGTTGTTGTGTTAGGTTGCAGGCCTTAGCACACAACTGGAGCTGCGTAGAAGGTTGTCAAGGAGAACTAGCCCCTCTAGAAGGCAGCGTGGACGAGGAGAAGGCTCCCCAAGGAATGTCGCAGCCCACCGAGGGCTTGTTTGGAGACTATTTGAGGGCCGAAATGATCAAATGCACAGGCTGAGGCTGTTGGTGTAGTTCTGGGCTATTTTGTGGTGAGTTGTGGCTTATCTTCAACATGACTAAAGGTTGCGGGTAGGAGCTATAGTTATAGCAACCAGCGGAAATCGTTTGATGGACGAAAGGCCCAGTTTAGGGCCTCCTCTCTAATCCACTGTCACTAAAAAGGAGGCCGCATTTTTTTTTTCTGTTTTTGGAATGTCTGAATGGGCCTAGTCGCAGTCACTACAAGGAGATACGCAGAATATTAGAAGCGTGTTTTTCTGAGTTCTGTTTATTTAATTTGGGCAAATGGTCTATGGTTAATTGCAAGTAAGAGCTTCAGCTCGAAAAAGTCAAGTAAGTTGTAATGTACCTGAATTTTCAGTATTTTGATTAACAAGCTTTTCGGGCTGGTTTTTGGCATGGGGTTAGGACCGATTCTGCATGCACGTTTCAAATTGGTTTGGGGTATGCTATTTTCGAAGGGACAACTCTCTACGCTGGGAGAACCACCCTTTTCTAGGTCTGCATATTTACATTTTGTTTTGGCAGGTCGCATTCTTCCCCAAACCTAGTTATGTTTAAGTATGTTTAGGTATCAACGAGCCAAATTGTACCTAGTGCCATGACCGATTATTGCAAGGAGCCGCCATCTCTGAGGGAGATCGAAGGCCAATAGTGGAGAGGTCGAGCATTCTAGTTTGAAGGACGAAATTCCATACTGTCATTTTTGGAAGAGATTTATAGCTGTGGGGAAAACCGCATTCTTCACTGTTTGTTCGTTGTCCTGAGCACTACACACAGTTGAAGCATATTAGTTTGAGAAATTTTTTACTTTTTCTTGGGCATGTTATCTCTTCACTAAAGATCAAGTTCAATGGTTTTCAGGGAGCTCGCTTCTGAGTTTGAGATGAAGGACCTAGGACTGATGCATTATTTACTAGGCCTGGAGGTCTGGCAGAAACCTGGCGAGATTTTCCTCTCTCAAGGAAAATACATTGTGAAGCTGCTGGAAAGATTTGGAATGGTGGACTGTAAGTCCGTGTCGACACCGATAGAGCTCAACTTTAAGAAGTTGAGTGGAAACACTATTGGGCCCATGCTAGCAAATCCTATCGAGTATCGTCAACTCATAGGGGCCCTAATGTTCTTAGTGAACACCTGTCCGGACGCATGTTGTCCAGTGAACACTTTGAGTCAACACATGGTTGATCCTCGTAACATTCACTGGGTTGGTGACAAGAAACTCTTGAGATATCTCTGGGGCACGATAGACCATGGGCTAAGATACACTGCCAGGAGTTTGAGACTCCGTGGATATACTGATGTCGAACAGGCTGGCAGTGTGGTGGATCGCAAGAGCACAACTGAATGTTAATTCACTCTTGGTTTTGCTTTGAGCAGGAAGCAGAAGTCGGTAACCTTGAGCACCGCTGAGGCCGAATACATTACAGCGTATATGCCCTGTTATGAAGCCACTTGGTTGCAAAAGCTCTTCAATGAGTTGTTCGAGCATGTGCTAGATGCCACCGTTATCCTTTGTGATAACCAGAGGGTGATTCGTTTGTCAGAGAATCTTGTGTTCCACGATCGATCCAAGCATATTGATATCTGGTACCATTTTATCCGAGATATGGTACAACAAGGCGCCGTAAGGCTCGATCATATAGGAACTGATGAACAGGTCGCGGATATTCTCACAAAGCCCTTGGGGAAGGTCTTGTTCCTAACCTTCCGTGAGAATCTTGGAATCGTGGAACGACCCTATGCTAAGGGTTCTGTTGGACGATGAGATCTGGGAGCTCCAGGGGGCTTTGGGGATAGCTACTTGGAGCTATAAGCAACCACAAGGCTAGGCTTGTCGAACCTTGTTGGTGTGCGTCTGCCCCACCGTTATGACATTGAATTGGTTCACCTCTCTTTGATTTGCGCCCCATATGCATCCTACCCATGGAGTCCCAAACTCATGGAAAGTATCTCTCATCTTGGCCAATGAGATGGGAAAAGCTAGAGACCAGTAGCAAGACTGATGGACGCATCGGAGATTGTCGTACTCTCTATGTCTAGGATGGCATGTGTCCAACCACTTGATCTGGGATCAAGTCTAGTGAGGTTTCGGACCTCCAACTGACTTCAGGTCAATTAAACTAACTTCAGGTTAGTATAAGACTTCGAACCTCAAACTGACTTCGAGTCCAAGTGAGGTTTCGAACCTCAAACTGACTTCGATTCAGTTAAACCAACTTCGGGTTGGTATGTGACTCCTTTGACTCCTATAGAGGGTTCAGATCTCTGAGCTAATTTTGTCGACCGGGAGTGATGTCTTTGTGACTCACCTTTTTGTTCTGAAATAAAGAGCCAGCAAAGCAAGTTACGGCAGGATGATGCACGATGTTTGGATGGCACTGGTGGATGGAGTTCTCCCTAGTTGAGAGTGAGTGTTAATTTTGGGCAACTAGGTCCAAACTCCATGTTGTGATGCTCAGATGACGATGTCAATATTTTTATTGGATTCATCTTTCGGAGAGGTGCAAGATTGATCTAAAGATCATCTTGATTGGATGAACAGAACATGTATTTTGAATTTATTCCACATGTGCAAGGTCAGCCTGATTTATCCCACATGCATAAGAGATGTGTCACACACCCCCATAGATGACTATATATTGGAGAGACTTGGAGTTCATTTTACACACACATTTTTGAAGATATTCTCTTCTCTCATAGATGGTACTGCGATTAGGGCTTCTTGGTGCAGCATCTTGGTGGAGAAATTTTTATGAGCAATCTTGCGGTTGTGTGACACATTGGGTTGGCTGACCTTATGGAGACTTTGTTGGTTGAAGCATCCTGTTGATCGTCGTAATGCCACCATTCTTTATCTTTTCTTTTGGCTTGTCTTCCATCGATCTATTGGTATGTTCTATCTGCATCTTGCTTTCAGTCTAAAGTAAATTTGCATCTAGCATAAAACACCTTAAGAAATTAACACTGATGGTACCTATAGTGGCATGTTGCCTTGATGACACCTTAGTCCCTGTTAGTGTCTTAGATCCTGTTGAAGCCTCGAAAATCGCTGCTTCAAACATTGGGGGATAACCACCCGGTCGGGACCTTAAGACAACTCCTTTTCCGTTTGGGATGGTGGCTCCGACTGGATTTATAGGACTAGTTTCCTAATAAGTTGAATGGGTTGGTAATGGAATGATTGGATGGGGGAAAATGAGACTAAATGACTTGAAATGAAAATACTAACTAATCTAATTTAAATACCGATAAAGAAATTCTAAAACTAACCCGGGTATCATATGTGAATACAACTTAAAATTGTTTCAATTGAACAATAACCATAAAAATGTATTATAGCTTAATTGAAATGTGCAACAACAAATAAAGATAACTCTGTTTAAGAAATTAAACAGAGTTATATTAGCATATTGTATTCATCATTGTATATCATTTACATACACTTATGAAAGATAAATATTTCTAATATACTCAAAAATTATATATATAAAGAAATATTGTGAAACGAAGTACATATAAACGATAGCAAATTTAAAAAAGAATATCATAAAACAAAAGAAATTAACAGTGAATAGATAGAAATACCATATCCATCTTGAGACTTTCAAATGCAATCTGATACTCTAATCCAGCAATTCCGATGCAAAATCAACTCCAAGGTACAGAAATGCAATTCTTAAAAATAATTCCGCACAGAATCACCAGATGTGACCCTTTATAAAAGAATATAGGAGTAAATGGAGTACAAAAATGTTATCTCGAAGTCAAAATTATTACAAATTAAGGACCTCTTTCTAAATGCATGAAAGGGGTTTAAATAGGTACTTAACAAAACAAAATAACTAAAACTATTCGTACAATCTATCTAAAATAAAAAATATCTTAAACAAAAATGCGAGCTTGTAGTAGACTGGCTCATTGATCATCAATTGAGGTGGATGTGCGAAGGTGGCAGATATTGAGCATATCTTGGACTTCCGTTGGCCGACTCATTTTTTAATGTAACTGCCCAGTGTATATGTAGCATCAGAGAATTCAGGAATGATACAATGAATAGCATTCGAAAGGAATTTGATGGCTATCTGTTGGTTGTGTGGCTTTGTTGGAACACCTAATCCTACATGGGTAGGTGTGGAATGCGAAAAGTCACAATGGAGTCCAAGTGACCTTGGAATATGAAACCAAGAGTCACACCATTGTACTATAAATGTACATCTTTGTATAATGGAAAAAAAGAAAGCCTCACGCTTATCCTTCATTGTGTGTTGTGTCTCTTGTATGTGTGCTTATCTTCTCATACATCATGTGTGTGCTTTAATATGGTATTTAACATGGTATCAGAGCGGGCGATTGTTGGCCCTGCTTCAAATTGAGTGAGCCATTTGTGTTTATGGCCTGTGCATATCTGCAAAATTCTTGGCATTTTTGCAGCACTCAGAGTTTTTGTAGCAATGATTTTGCAGCATTCAGAAATTTTATCTTGGAGAAGGAGCAGCATTCAGGCATTGGTTTTGAAAAAAAAAAAAAGAGCAGCTCTACACATCTGAAGGTTGATTTCTTCCTGCAATTTCTGCCCATTAAATTCTGCATTTTGGAGAGCTGTTGGAAAAATTGTTTAAAGTTAATTTTTGAAGAAGTTTATGAGTTTTTCCATTGAAAATTTTCTGCAATTCTGGGTTTTTCTGCTGCTGGAAAATATTCTCTGCTGCTGGGCTATTAGAAAAATTTCTGGGTTTTATTGGCAAGTTCTGCAAATTGCTATTATGTTTCAGTGCTGGAAATTTTCACTGTTCTACAATTTCTACAAGCTATTTTAACTCCTCTCTGTTGTTTTTATCCTTAAAGAAAAAAAAAAATAATAAAAATAAATAAATAAAATTCAAACTCCATGGCCTTTCGGCCCCCTTACCCAGCACTCATTGCTTAAACCCTCGCGCCCTCTGCTCACATCGCTCCACTCTGCATCTGTCATACCACTTATTACTCCAGCGCTCCCCAAAACTTCTACTCGGACTCCCCACGCTTTACACTATCCTCACATCGATCCTACGCCACTACACCTCACCTCTCAACGCATGCCCTTCCACGCTCTGCCTTACCCCCTTACGCTGCAACCTCACCACTGCAACTGTAATACGCCCCTCTTCCCCACGCATATGCGGCCCCCCTCTCCCATATCGATCGGCCGCTCTACTTTGCATGCCCCTGTTGCTTCCCTTATCGCATACTCTTCCCTACGCATACCGTCACCTCTCCCTGCGCCTACCCATCCCCTTCGCCACACCAATCCGCTATCTATGCGGCCCTTTTCTCACCCCTTAACCGCACTGCACTCACCACGGCTCTCTGCCGTCCCTCACCGTTACAACGCCCCACCCCCTTTCACCGTTACAACGCCTCACCGCCTTTGCACGCTTAACGCTCGGATTATCCAATCCCCCATCTCACTCATCAAACACCTACACACCGCCTCTCCTCCACGATAGCCCTCCCATCTGCAAACACTCCATCATCGCTTGCGCTCTCCCTACGTGCTATCCGCTCTCCTCTTACCACGGCCTTTCGGCCCCCCATCCCAATTCAATTTTTAATTTTACTTTTTTAAAAATTCCCCCTTCCTCCATTAATACCACCCCTCATTTTATAATACCGCCCTCCCATCTTGTTTAAATTCGTTTTTCATATTTTTAAATACCGCCTCCCTTCCCATTTTCAATTAATTCCCTTCCCTTCACATTTCTTTAAATTTCTCTTAGTTTTCCCTCCCCCACATTTTTAATTATTTTCATTTTTTTAATTAATTTTTAATTAATTTAAAAAAAAAAAAAACAGCAGAGAGAGAGTATGAACAGCAGAAATAATGAGAAATGACATGTGAGCAGATGGACTGAATACATAGTGAAAAGAGAAGATTTGACATTTTATGATTTGTGGCATATATAAAAGGGTGATTTTCTGAAGAATTTTACATGAGAAGACAAGTTTGCCATCATTGCAAAACAACTCTTTGAAGGAGAATTCAACTGCCTTAAAGGCCTCTTGCACAAGTGTTTTTGCCGCACATTCAAATATTTTTTTCCCGTAGATTTTGTATTGAACTCACATTGTGAGGAAAATATTGCATCTTCATTCAAGACTTGAAGTGTATTTGAGTTGAAAAATTGTTGATTTCCCTCCATCATTTGAGGAGTATATTTTGTACTTTGAGATTTCCATAGTTGGAAGTTCTGTTGAGTCATTTGTATTTCTTGTTGAATCACATTGTAAACGGGTGCATTTTCGATTGAAGCCGACACCCTTTCATTTTTTGAGCCTAAATTGTGAAAATGGCTAAAATAATGAGGCATTAGAGTTGTTGAATAACCTCATTCATTCAAATGTTGATGACATGATAAAAATGAGCAAGAATGCTCTTTGTAACATTCAAACTTGTTTACGGGATGCACAAGAAAAGATTGAGTTTTTGCAGTTGGAATCTCAGCTTCAACAAGATGAACTTCAACAAAAGAGTCACCATTCTGAACCTGTTCTTGTTCAGAAGATTGAGAAGGAATCTCATCGTCTGTGAAAAGTTGGGTAAAAGCTGATCCACATTCAGTTCCTTGTACTAGAGTAGATTTACATGCAGATACAACAGTTCAGCCTGCACTTCTCAAGCCCATCATCAGACCTTGGGAAGAGCTTGTCCACAACAAGCACCGAACTGGTCTTGGATATGACAAGGATGTGTCCTTTCATATTCCAGACTACACAAAGCCCATCAGATTTCAAAGTGCCGGATTCATGTATGACAGTTCACCTGCAGCTGTTCCAGATCCTGTTCCGCTTCCACAACAACAGATTGAGAAATGCCAACACTGTGATCGAGTTGGCCATATGAAAGATCACTGTTTTGATCTTCATCCATGCAAGCACTGTGGTCGGCACACTCATTCTTCAAACAGATGCTTCAGACACAAGCCTCCTGCAAGAACCAAGATTCATCTTGGATGGATCGCTTCTTGGCAATGGGCATCAGCAGCCAAGAAGATGTTTACGACACATGTTAGAACTTGTTCACGGATATTGAGCAAACTTGCAGTTGAGTTTTCGCCATCATCTCACCTTTTCCCTGACAGGGGGGAAAATGGTGGTCATGTACAAGCTTCGACGACAGATCAAGCGAGCCTGAGCCACAATCTCTTATTCCATGTTCAGAGTTGTAGCCAGCAGTTCAAGCGAGCCCGAGCCACAATTCGTCATTCCGGATTCAGAGATGTAGCCAGAGACACGAATGCCCATGAGCATGCCTTCGGTTGGTGGATAACCTAAAACCATCATCTTTGGTTGGTGGATAACCTAAAACCATCACAGATAGTAGACCTCCCTTCTTTTAGGTCGAAGGTCTCCCTTTCATATATGAGGAACACTTCCTCTAGCAGAAGCCTTCAGCTTAGCAGCCTTCAGCTTCTTGCCAGCTTTGGTTGAGTTCCAGGAAATGCTTCAAAGCATTCCATAGTTGTTGGTAATCCTAAAACCATCACAGGTAGTAGACCTCCCTTCTTTTAGGTTGAAGGTCTCCCTTTTTTATGAGGGACAATTCCTCTAGCAGAAGCTTTCAGCTTCTTGCCAGTTTTGGAAGAGTTCCGAGAATTGCAACAAGTATTGCGTTCTAGTGTTTGTGGTCATCCTAAAACCACCTCTTTTTTCCAACATTTCAGAGAGTTGATTCAGCCCAAGTGCTGCCATGCATACTTTGCAGATTTGTATTACAACTCTTTTCTTGGACTCACACATACCCCTTCGAATTAAGGGGGCATATTGGAACACCTAATCCTACATGGGTAGGTGTGGAATGCGAAAAGTCACAATGGAGTCCAAGTGACCTTGGAATATGAAACCAAGAGTCACACCATTGTACTATAAATGTACATCTTTGTATAATGGAAAAAAAGAAAGCCTCACGCTTATCCTTCATTGTGTGTTGTGTCTCTTGTGTGTGTGCTTATCTTCTCATACACCATATGTGTGCTTCAACATGGTGTTTAACAGGCTTGATCAGATAAGTCCATATAATATCCCATGAAATTCCTTGAAGTTTGCTAATCTGTTGATTTTTATTGATTATCTCTTCCTTTCACCTGCAATCAGCTTCTTTTACTTTAGGTAACTCGCCTGGGGTACAATCTGAGATCAAATTGGTAGCGTACAAGCTGTTATTAATCAATTGTGTTGTATTATTCATTAAACTTTTAGCCTTTGATGTGGCTCTTCCTGATTCCATTAACTGTTGTTCCCATTCCATAAACAAAGTTTCCTCGTGTCTCTCTTCAATTCTAGGAAGATTAGCTTTTCTTCCCTGCTCTGTATCCTGCCATGAAAGAAACTCGGAAATTTTATCATCAACATCCTCAATTTCTTGCCTAAGAGTGACTGATTTATCTATCAAAGATGATGTTATTTCGCACAAAGGCTCAATTTGTGTCAACTTTAGACAAAATTCATTTAACTGTTGAGATAGCAGTTTGTTGATTTCAAGAGCTTCAGTTATGAATTGAGCTAACTTAGGATACTTCTTGAACTTGTCCAATTCTGATTAGAACATTTTTTCCTAATCAACCTTTGAATTTCTCTCATTTTGTAGAAGATTTTGTAGCTTTTCTACTTCTTGATTCAACTGTTGATGTTTGTCCAAGGCTTGTTCATCATTCTTTTTCTTTTCAAGGCTGAGCTGCACTTCTAGTTGTTTAGTTCTAAGTTCTGCATCCTGTACCCACTGTTCCAACTGAATAACCTTTTGTTGATCACTTGCAACCTGTTCTTCAAAAATAGCAATTTGCATATCATTTTGTTTTACCAACTGTGAAACTTCAGAAGCTTTATCTATAGTGGCAGCACTATAGGCACCGGCATACTGAGACAATTTGGTGAGATCCTTAGATGGATCCACCTCATCGTTTTTATAAACAATATTTAGAAATTCTCCCTATGATGCCAAAAGGGCATCTTGATCCGTTCTCCTCCTTTTCCTTTGTTTTCTTACCACAACCCTATGTTTGGGATTGTAGAATATATCTAAAGGAGGAATTTCTTCTATTTTTAGCATAATTTCTCCGGTGGGGTTTTCATGAATGATTTCCACATCTTGATCTTTGGGATCGTCAACTTGAGGAGTGTTTTGAAATCCTATCTGCTGGGCAAATTGTTGATATTGATTTAGCAAATGAGGAGAAACAAACAATTCAGTATCTACTTGTCCTCCAAGTTGAGAACCTGCATTATTGTTTGTATCATTCTTGGGTGCCTGTTCAGTGTTTTTACTTTTTGTGCTTCCTTTCTCAGTACCCATGTTCCCTTTTTCTGTTTGAACTAAAGGTTTCTGTGTATCTTTTTGAGGAGCTATTTCTATTTTGGCAGTGTCAGCTTTGCTGCTATCATCATTTTTCCCTAGAATAGGATCAGCTCCTTTTACTTCTTTACCAGAAGTACTTCCTGCTTGTTGTGATGCTTTCTCCTATGTGGGAGCACTTAACTGATCAAGAGGCACTTTAAGTAACCTCTGGCTTCGATACAACAAAAACTTTTTCAAGTCCTCGGCTTGTAACTTGGACTTGGCAGAATCAAAAACTTGGGATATGTCATCCACAGAAACAAATAAATCATCAAAAATGTTTGGTTCATGTTCGAACCGAGCAATCGAAATAGAGGTAGTAAAATCATAT
This sequence comes from Pinus albicaulis, assembly GCA_034641835.2. Taxonomy (NCBI): domain Eukaryota; kingdom Viridiplantae; phylum Streptophyta; class Pinopsida; order Pinales; family Pinaceae; genus Pinus; species Pinus albicaulis. Next base: position 1,408,120,689 of record CM076579.1, on the reverse strand, counting down.
GCCACTTTCCTTGGGTCGTATTGTCTTCCAGGAATTGTTGAAAACTTAAGATCAGAAATCTTACCAACTTCTTTCTCAGCATGAGCAAAACTATTAAGCGTATAGTCACCACACTTAAAAGGGAAGGTAGGCCACATAAGCTTCTTATTGCTTTTCAAAATTCTAGACATTCCTTTAACTGTCAGTTGATAGGAAATCTCCTAAGCTAACAGCTTATCTGGAACATATAGGGGAAGGATATGTGGCTGAACAATACTCCCAAAAATTCTGATATAAGTGAATTTTTCTTCTTCGAACCAATCTCCGATAGAGGACAAATCCGTCTTGGCTTTATTAGAAAGTCTAGGAGGGAAATGACCAAAAATGGTTTGGTAAATTGGAATTAGAAAACCATGGCAAACTCTGTAAACATGAAGTTTGAAATGTTCTTTCCATAAGAAATTGTGATACACATGAATAGGGATAGGTTCTTTTGGAGTCCATTTCCAACCTAGCATGGGGAACTCAGAATTGAAACAGAGAGCGTCTAAAATATAAGCACAAAAATGGAAAGGGGTGGAATTCCCTGAATTCTTGTCTTTTCTGTACTCTAGAATCTGATTGGCTATTTTATCTTATAAAATGACAGCCCAATCCATGATTCAGAACTAACAACAAAATGAATTAACGGGACCATTTGAATAGAAAATCTAGCAGAGTTATTGTTTTCGAACAGCCTACACATCATCGCAGCGGCGTAACAATATGGAGGTGAGAGAGACTCCACAGAGTACATACATGATGCCTCTTGCTTATGTTTCTCAGGGTTACTCCTCCATCCTTTGATTGGCTCTGCCTGGTTTGGATGTTCTGCAGCATATTCCTTAAGGAAATCTTTGTTGTAAATCTTTTGTGGGTTGGGAAGATGATACATTGTTTTAATATCTTCTGCCCTGAATGACCCGAACACTGATCCAGAAGCAGAAACAAAAGTCTTGTTTTGAATGGTCACATTGTCAATGACCCATCTGATAACATCATAGTAGGGAAAAATGTTTGCCCGGGCAGCTACTCGGTGTAAAAATGAATTTGCCAATGCACTGAGTTGAGTTTCAGAGTCAGAGTCTGAATCTTCTTCATCGAGAACAGTTGCTTTAGGCACAATAACCCTAGGTTTCTCTTTTTCAATCAAATTGTATACATTCTCCCATGTCATCTTCCCCAGTCCTTGACAGGACTATGACTAGCTTGAGCCTCGCCGGTTTCTCCTTGGGCGGCTTGTTTAACACAAGAGCTTTTGCAACAAAAGCAGCTTTAGACTTTCTGATTCTCTTTGACATCTCAGTGTCGAGCAAATTCTCTCTGGTTCTGCGAATGAAAGGATTCGAATTTTTGTTCTGCAATTCAAATGAATGCTTTCAGCCGAAATAAAACACAATAATGAGAACAGCTATACAAAGATCTGTTTATTTAATTACCATCTAATCTCCATGTATTTACAACATAAATGCTCTCCAAGGGGTCACATTCACGCATTGAAAACAAAATAGCTCATGATCTTTTGCCTGATTTTCAATTAATAGTGTTGTACAAATGGAGATCGACACATCCTTGTAATAAATATTAAAATTCACTTTTGATCATTTGCGATGCGATGAATAAATATAAAGGCGAAGTAACAATCGCATCACAAGCCTTCAATGGTGCATAAGATAATTCAACATAATTTATTGCCGATTTTCCAATTGCGACAATCGCATCGCAATTTGTTTGAAAGGGAATGTGAAAACGCTTTTTACCAAATCCCGATCGCATCGGAAATTTAAAATGAAGTGGACTGTTATAATAATATTTCCGAAAATGCGATTGCGATTTAAGCATCATTGCATCGGAATTTACAACGAAAGGAATGCAATGTTTAACCTTCTTTCGAACGCGATTGCGATAAATTGCATCGCATCAGTCATAGATAGAAAAATGCAATAATTAATACCAATTCGAAATGCGATTGCAATTGAGCGCGATCGCATCGGAACTTTTCAAATCAAAAACAACTCTTTAAAAGCACTTATCCGAATTTCCGATTGCAATCACTGTTCAATTTAACATATTATTAAGTATAAAGTCTTTCTAATATGTTCAAAATATGTTAAAAGGTCTTCTAACTCATCGGATCGAAAAGCTTTTAAAGTTTGTATACTTTGTGAAGAAAATGTGATATGCATCCTTTTATCTATGGATCTTTTATTTCTATTTAGGAAAAATATATATAAAAATGGGACCTATTTTTAAATGAGATTTATTCTAAAATTTAAAAATGGGGAGGGTTGTTGTACAGTACAACAATTGGTGATTCACTGGAAGAAACAGTTATCTCTGAAAAATGAAATGAATACTATATTTCTAGTAAGTAAAAATTTCTAAAGATAATGAAAACTTTTTTTAAGATATTCAAATAAAATCTAACTATAAAAAAGAATAAAATCACTGACAATTTCTTTCTAATTCTTCAAGGATAAAAACATTTTTGGATTATCTCAAGCTTTGATTGGTTGATAATAATAAAGTAAGTGGATTTTCTCAAGTTTAGTTTATGTAATATACTCTATTGTCACAGGCATTGCCTTTGCTGCCAACAAACATTCGTAGTCTCGACAGGGTTACCTTTTAACCATTAACTATTCATTGTTCCATCCAATTAAGATTACGACTCTTTAAAAAATAAAATCATAAGACATATTTTCTCATATTTTGTCTTTTATTTATTTTTCTTGATTTAAGAGCCATTGCTCTGATTTGGTAGCCAGTTAGTAACAATGTCATTCACTATTTGTAATTAAACTGAACAAGTCAGCTCGTGATGAGACCCCTTGTCTTAATTTATAAGCCATTACCCTGTTTTGGTATGCAGTATTGGTAATGTCAGTTTGATTACTTCCTATGATCATGGTAATCAGGCTCGTGATGAGACCTCTTATCTCCTAAATTTGGTCATACTTTAGAATTACATTCTAAAAAATAACAATCGAAATGGATGGGGTGAAATAGTTATATCCTTAAGAATAAATGGATGACAATTTTCAGAGTTTTTTGTTTGCCAAAGCTTGAAAAAGTCTTTACCTTTTAAAGATAACATTTCTTTGCTTAATAAACTTATAATGATTTACATTTTCCTCAAAGTTTCATAAGATCATGCAAATGTTTTAAACAAATTTTCAAAGTTTAACATTTTATTTTAAACTATATAAAAATTGTAATCAATTCCCTAAAAATTCTTATTTACTTAAAATAAGTATTTATAACATTCTTTCTAAGACAATTTTCTAATAGTATAAATTCAATTAAAGACTATTAACAACTTTTATTTACAAAAACAAATAAAAATTGCAGAAAGGAATATGTACAAGTAAGAAGGGGTTACCTCCTTATGAAAAGAATTTCTTTAAGACAAGCCCGTTTACAGGAAGAGATTCTCTCTTTCCTGTTAAATCTTGATGTATGAATGTATATGAGCTTATCTTTTCTTCATCTTCCCAAGCCACATCTTCTGAAATTTGGTATGCTTACCTTTTTCTTCATGTGCTTTATCCCATTTCAGAACAAGATCACCAATTGGAAATTTTTTTGAGCCGGTGGAATTTGAATCAAAAGAGGATTTAACAAGTTGTTGATGTTTTTCATGAAAACTTCTTGCTTTTTCTCTTTCCTCTTCTAATTTTAGGATTTGATCAAATCTCAATTGAATGGACGAGGAAGGATTTTATTCAATGAATTGCACCAGGGCTAATGATGGAAGAGCTAGATTTGATGGTATCACAGCTTCTTTACCATAAACTAAATTGAAAGGTGAAGTTTCAATATAATCTTTAAGAGTAATACGATTAGCCCATAATGCAAAGATTAAAGACTTGTGCGAATTCTTTTGGCTTTGATCAATAGTCATTTTAATGATTTTGAGGAGATTTTTATTAGTGGATTCAGCTAAACCATTACCTTGTGGATAATAGTTAGATGAATATTTCAATTTAAAACCTCTCTTAATTGCAAATTCCATTATAATATTACCAAAAAAATAAGATGCATTGTCAAAGACTAGAGCGTTAGGTACACCAAACCTGGTAATGATGAATTGATTGATGAAATCAATAATTGTGTCAGATTTGGCTACCTTTAGAGGAATTTCTTCTACCCATTTTGTGAAGTAATCTATTGCTGTGAGGATGTACTTATGCTACTTGGAAGAATGAGGAGTTATCTCACCAATAATATCAAGCCCTCATTGCTCAAATGGTTGTTCAATGTTTACTGGTTGTAGAGGAAAAGTTGGCTTCCTCTGCATTCCACTAGCAGTTTGGAAAATCTTTCACTTCCTCACATAATCATGAGTATTTTTAAAAAGGGTAGGCCAATAATATCCAGCATGGATGATTTTGTGAGCTGTGGTATCACCTCCAAAATGACCTCCTGCTGGTCCATCATGTAATTCCTGCAAAACCTTCTTTGCTTCAGTCTTTTCAAGACATCTTAGTAAGATTGAATCATAATTTTTTCTGAATAACACATCATCAATTATTTCATATTTAGTAGCCTTCAATCTTAAAGCACGTTTATTCTTATAGCTGAGATTAGAAGGAGCATACCCATTTTTCAAGTAAAATATCAGATCAGCATACTGAGATTCAGAATCTGTAACACTTATCTGACTTACTTGAATAACATTCTCTGGATCTTGATTTTCTGGTATATTATGAGCTCCTGCTAATAATCTGCAAAAACCTTGTCTTTTAACAATCTTTGCTGGTTTAATGTCAATATCATATTCTTGCAAGGCTGTCACCCAATTAGCCATTTTTTCTCCTACTTCTCTTTGAATTAATAACTGTCTTACTGCTGAGAAAGGAAAAATTACTTTTGTGTGTGTTTTTAAGAGAAAAGGCCTGAAATTCTTGATTGACTTAAATATAACGAAAGCTTGTTTTTCAACATCAAAATAATTCAGCTCATCTCCTTGCAGATTTGAGCTGAAGAAAGAAATCGGTGCTTCGATTTGTTGATCATTGAGTTGTGTTAAAACAACCGCATAAGAAGTTTCGGTTGCCAAAGTATATAGAATAAAATCATTAGAAAAATTGGGAGTATTCAATGCAGGTGCATCAATAATTGCCTTCTTGATTGCATTGGAGGCTTCCTTTTTTTATGACCCCATTTGAACACTGAGTTTTTCTTAATCATATTCTGCATAGGCAAAACAATTTGAGAAAAATCTGGAATAAATCTTTTTACAAAATTAATCTGACCTAGAAATGATTGCATGGAATTTTTATTGTGAGGTAAAGAAATGTCAAAAATTTCTTTAAATCTATCAGGATCGATATATATACCATCTTTCGACACAACAAACCCTAAGATTTTTCCTTGATCAAGAGAAAAAAAATATTTCTTTGGGTTTAATGAAATACCAAATCTTCTACATCTTTCAAATATTTGTTTTAGATCTTGTAGATGATTGGATCTCTTCTTTGAATAAATTGTTATGTCATCAAGATAAATAACAATTGATCTATTAATCAGACCCTTAAATGCTATGTCCATGGCTCTCTGGAAAGTAGCTCCTGCATTTACTAAACCAAAAGGCATTTTTTGATAAGCATAGGTTCCCCATTTGGTTCTGAAAGTGGTTTTCAACCTATCATCTGGATGTACTAGAATTTGATTATACCCTGAAAATCCATCAAGGAAGGACATGAGTTTAGAACCAGCTACTTTTTGGAGAATTTTCTCCATGGTTGGCAATGGGAAATTGTCTTTTTGACATGCCTTGTGTAAATTCCTAAAATCAATACAGATTCTAATATCGCCATTTTTCTTCCTGACAGGTACCATGTTGGAAACCCAATTGGAATGCCTTACAGGAAAAATGATTTTGGCATTCAAAATTTTATTGAGTTCTGTTTTGATTTGATCCTCAAGATTTGGATGAATCTTTCTTAACTTCTATTGAACGGGCTTAACATCAGATAGCATTGGAATTGTGTGTTGAATTACAGAAGTATCATAAGTCCTTAAATCCTCATAACTCCAAGCGAAGACATTTTTATATTTACTCAAAAGTTTAATAAAAGCAGATCTTTCTTCTGGAGTTAAATTGAGTCCTAGATTAACATTCTGAGGTTTAGAATCAGAGCCAAGATTAACTAGTTCAAACTTCAAAGTTGAACTTTGAAGTTTAGCATTAGTAACTTTCTTGAATCTGTCTTTAATATCATAAAGATCCTCAAGTTTAACAACAGATTTAGGAATCGGATTTTCATTATTTCTTGAAGTAATTTGTAGATCATGATCATCTTCATCAATAATTTGTTCATCATATGATTTCTCAGAAGTTAAGAAATTCAAAATATCTTGATCGTGGTAAAATACTCTCCAGTTAGTAATATTGTCTGGGACAGATGGGCGAAAAATCAACTCTACTGAAAATCTATCAGGACTGAAATCTTTAGCAGGAAGGATTTTGGACGCAACATTAGCTAACAAGTCAGCTGACGTGTTTTGATTTCTGGGAATAGAAGAGATATTAAATGCTAGAAATTGAGTGGTAAAGTCCTGTACTAGGTTTTGATAGTGTTTAAGATGCCCTGAAAGACAATGGATGGTATTCCTTACTTGTCTTATGACAATTTCGGAATCTCCATATACTTTCAGGTATTTTACATTTAACCCTATGGCCTTATAAAGCCCTTGAATCAAAGCTTCATATTTAGCAGTATTATTAGTACACTCAAATTCTAATCTACATGATAGCATAGTCTTATCTCCATTTGGATCAATTAGGATGCATCCTGCTCCTACTCCATCACTAGATTTTGATCCATCAAAATATAATGACCAAAATAAATTTTTATCAATAGGTTTATCTAAAAAAAGAATCAGAAATATTTACAATTCTAGAAGAATCAGATTGCGAAAAATTTTCAATTTGAGAAATATAAGTATTTACAAAGAATGGTGATTGTGGTGCAGTAAAATTTCCAAGAAAAGACTCAGCAGAATAACCTCCAAGAATATTATTGTTGAAAGCTACAGGTTCATTAGGTTGCTCGAATTCAGTTACAGTGTGTGTCATATGTTTCTCTCTTTCGACTTTGATTTGACTAGGTTTCCCTTTGTAGGGAAGCCACATATGTGAACAATCGGTTGAAATGTAACCATTAATTTTTGCAGACCAGTCCCTGCTTAAGACTAACCCATAGAATTATGGAATATCTGCAATTAGAATATCAATTCTTTGGACAAAACTAGGGTCAGAAGCTAGTCTAATAGTAACTGAATTGATTTCTCCAATAACTTGAACATTGGAGCAATCCAATTGTACAATGTGAACAACAGACTTCTGAGGTTCGATATTCAACTTAGCACAAACTGAAGAAGGAATTATATTAGAAGATGCTCCCGAATCAATCAAACAATTATGCAAATTCTTATTGTAGATTTCATAGGTTAGCAGAAATGGAGGTGTCTGGGAACCTGATCTTTCTCCAATAAGAACTGTGTCAGATGCATCTACTTTGTCTAGTGGCTTACCAGTCCCTTTAGCTACTTTAGCTACTACACCACTTGGTAGAGGAGCAATAGGTGTACCATTTAACTCTTCTAAGAGCAGCTTCTGTTGATTTTTGAGTTTTCTGAGTTCATGTAATGAGATATTCGCTCTAGTATTTTTCATGTCCTCAACAATATTATAGTCCATCGGATCTGATACTACCAGATTTTTGGATGATGATGTGGGAGGATTGGGAGATGATGGCTGATTCTGAGTGGGTAATGAAGAAGTCTTTTTCGCAGGAGTTTTGTCTTTGGTATTGTATTTTTCTTCTTCAGAATAGTTTGAATAGGTTTCGATGTAGATTTTCTCCTTGTACTTACAGGCATAGCTTCTTGTTCTATGTCACTATCTGAATTAGGGAGAATGAAATCCCACATTCCATTTAGTTCAACTTCTTCTTCTCTTTCATCTTCTGCATCTGATATTACATGATTCTCTTCTTCTTCTTCATCTTCTGATTCTGCATTGGAAATTGCATTGGGAGGTTTTGATTCAGTTTGATTTCTTTTTGTAGAAGTCTCTACTACCTGCTTTTTGATCTCAACCATTTCATTAGACGTGGTTTTAAGAACTTTCTGTAAACCTTTCATGTCATATGGATCTCTTGGTGTCTTTTTCTTGGAATCATCTTTAAAAGTGACTTTCTTTGATTTTCTTTCATCAATAGCGTTTTTCTTATCAAGAGCAATCATCCTCTTTTCCACTGAAATATCTTCCTTCATATTTTCAGCTAAAGTTGGCTTTGCAGCTCTATCTACGAAAATTGCTATATTTGAGGGTAAAGCGTTAATGTACCATTCACTTTTAACTTGTTCACTAGGTTTAGATGTTGCAGGAATCTTGTTCAAGAGTTTATTAAAACGTGAGTTAATGTCTTTAATGGGTTCCTTTGATTGAGTCTTTAACTTGGAGAGATCGTTAATTAGGGTAGCAACTGATCTATCATCTCCATATTTAGTTAAAAATTGTTCCTCAAACATATCCCAATCAGTGATAGAATCAGTAGGTAAGGAAAAGTACCAGGATCCTGCTGTTCCTTGTAAATTATAGGGAAATAATCGGACTACAACATCTTCATGCACCACTTGATTTAGATTTATAGGAAGCAAGAAGTTATTGATATGTTCTTCTGCTGATATACCACCATCTGGACTAAACTTTGGGAGCCATTTTTCAGGATGATCAGGTAGATCATGCAAAGGTGCAGCCATATTCACAGCTCCTAGTCTCGTCCATGGTCTTTCTGCTGGTTGTGCCATTCTTGTAACGACAGTAGATGAACTAGAAGGGATAACTGGTATATGAGTAATAACAGTTGAAGTACTGGAAGAGACAATTAATGTTTGAGTAGATGTATTTTGAGGAGATGAAGATTGAGCATATGAAATTTGAGTGGAGGAGGAAGATTGAACAAATGTAGATGAGACTACTATACTTTCCTGATTTGGAGCTTGGGAAACAGATGATTGAATATGTGATGAAGAACTAGTACCACTTTCTATTTCCGATGGAGTTTTTATTGTTTTGACTCTATTAGGTATAGGAAATTATTTTGGGGAAATTCCAAGTTTTTCACTCTGTGAACTAGTAAGAAGTTTGGAAGAAACAAACTGCGAAGTGACACTACCTCCAAATAATTTCGATTCTTCTAATGATAATGAGAAACCTTGAAGTTTATGGGTCAAGGCCTCAACTTCAGGGGACTTAGGGGTTGGATTATCTGATTGATATGAAACTTTGGTAGTGGGTGTTTGAATACTTTTCTCAATTTCTTCTCTTTTGATTTGAGATGTGGAAGAAATTGAAGGTGATGTGCTCTTAGAATGGCTTTCGAATTTAGATTTATCTGTCATTCATAGCTTATGGCCCTCCTTCTAGTGCCAAAAATGTTGAAGCCTCGAAAATCACTGCTTCAAACATTTCAAACATCTGGGGATAACCACCAAAATGTGACTCAATATTTTTCCGTTTGAGATGGTGGCTCCGTTGGATTTATGGGGATCGCTCTCCTAATAATTTGAATGGGTTGGTAATGGAATGATTGGATGGGGGAAAATGGGACTAAATGACTCGAAATGAAAAATACTAACTAATCTAATTTAAATAATCGATAAAGAAATTCTAAAACTAACCCGAGTATCATATGTGAATACAACTTAAATTGTTTTAATTGAACAATAACCATAAAAATTTGTTATAGCTTAATTGAAATGTGCAAGAACAAATAAAGATAACTCGTTTTTATAACTCGTTTAAGAAATTAAACAAGAGTTATATTAGCATATTGTATTCATCATTGTATATCATTTACATACACTTATGAAAGATAAATATTTCTAATATACTCAAAAATGATATATATAAAGAAATATTGTGAAACAAAGTACATATAAACGATAGAAAATTTAAAAGAGAATATCATAAAACAAAATAAATTAACAGTGAATAGATAGAAATACCATATCCATCTTGAGACTTTCAAATGCAATCTGATACTCTAATTAGCATATTGTATTCATCATTGTATATCATTTACATACACTTATGAAAGATAAATATTTTTAATATACTCAAAAATGATATATATAAAGAAATATTGTGAAACAAAGTACATATAAACGATAGAAAATTTAAAAGAGAATATCATAAAACAAAATAAATTAACAGTGAATAGATAGAAATACCATATCCATCTTGAGACTTTCAAATGCAATCTGATACTTTAATCCAACAATTTTGATGAAAAATCAACTCCAAGGTACAGAAATGCAATTCTTAAAAATAATTCCGCACAGAAACACCAGATGTGACCCTTTATAAAAGCATATAAGAGTAAATGGAGTACAAAAATGTAATCTCCAAGTCAAAAATATTACAAATTAAGGACCCCTTTCTAAATGCATGAAAGGGGTTTAAATAGGTACTTAACAAAACAAAATAACTAAAACTATTCCTACAATCTATCTAAAATAAAAAAATATCTGAGACTAAAATGCGAGCTTGTAGTAGACTAGCTCATTGATCATCAATTGAGGTGGATGTGCGAAGATGGCAGATATTGAGCATATCTTGGACTTCTATTGGCCGACTCATTTTTTAATGTAACTGCCCAGTGTATGTAGCATCAGAGAATTCAGGAATGATACAATGAATAGCATTCGAAAGGAATTTGATGGCCATCTGTTGGCTATGTGGCTTGATCAGATAAGTCCACATAATATCCCATGAAATTCCTTGAAGTTTGCTAATCTGTTGATTTTTATTGATTATCTCTTCCTTCCACCTGGAATCAGCTTCTTTTACTTTAGGTAACTCGCCTGGGGTACAATCTGAGATCAAATTAGTAGCGTACAAGCTGTCATTAATCAATTGTGTTGTATTATTCATTAAACTTTTAGCCCTTGATGTGGCTCTTTCTAATTTCATTAACTGCTGTTCCCATTCCATAAATAAAATTTCCTTGTGTCTCTCTTCAATTCTAGGAAGATTAGCTTTTCTTCCCTGCTCTGTATCCTGCCATGAAAGAAACTTGAAAATTTTATCATCAACATCCTCAATTTCTTGCCTAAGAGTGACTGATTTATCTATCAAAGATAATGTTATTTCGCACAAAGGCTCAATTTGTGTCAACTTTAGACAAAATTCATTTAACTGTTGAGATAGCAGTTTGTTGATTTCAAGAGCTTCAATTATGAATTGAGCTAACTTAGGATACTCCTTGAACTTGTCCAATTCTGATTGAAACATTTTTTCCTGTTCAACCTTTGAATTTCTCTCATTTTGTAGCTTTTCTACTTCTTGATTCAACTGTTGTTGTTTGTCCAAGGCTTGTTCATCAATCTTTTTCTTTTCAAGGCTGAGCTGCTCTTCTAGTTTAGTTCTATGTTCTGCATCCTGTACCCACTATTCCAACTGAATAATCTTTTGTTGATCACCTGCAAACTGTTCTTCAAAAATAGCAATTTGCATATCCTTTTGTTTTACCAACTGTGAAACTTCGGAAGCTTTATCTATAGTGGCAACACTATAGGCATCGGCATACTGAGACAATTTGGTCAGATCCTCAGATGGATCCACCTCAGCGTTTTTATAAACAATATTTAGAAATTCCCCCTGTGATGCCAAAAGGGCATCTTGATCCGTTCTCCTCCTTTTCCTTTGGTTTCTTACCACAGCCTTATGTTTGGGACTGTAGAATATATCTAAAGGAGGGATTTCTTCTATTTTTAGCATAATTTCTCCAGTGGGGTTTTTAGGAATGATTTCCACATCTTGATCTTTGGGATCGTCAACTTGAGGAGTGTTTTGCAATCTTATCTGCTAAGCGAATTGTTGATATTGATTTAGCAAATGAGGAGAAACAACCAATTCAATATCTACTTGTCCTCCAAGTTGAGAACCTGCATTATTGTTTGTATCATTCTTGGGTGCCTGTTCAGTGTTTTTACTTTCTGTGCTTCCTTTCTCAATATGTACATGGGCATCAGTACCTGTATTCCCTTTTTCTGTTTGAACTAAAGGTTTCTGTGTATCTTTTTTAGCAGCTATTTCTGTTTTGGCAGTGTCAGCTTTGCTGCTGTCATCCTTTTTCCCTAGAACAGGATCAGCTCCTTTCACTTCTTTACCAGAAATACTTCCTACTTGTTGTGATGCTTTCTCCTGTGTGGGAGCTCTTAACTGATCAAGAGGCACTTGAAGTAACCTCTGGCTTCTATACAACAAAAACTTTTTCAAGTCCTCGGCTTGTAACTTGGACTTGGCTGAATCAAAAACTTGGGATATATCATCCACGAAAACGAATAAATCATCAAAAATGTTTGGTTCATGTTCGAATCGAGCAATCGAAACAGAGGTAGTAAAATCATACGCCACTTTCCTTGGGTCGTATTGTCTTCCAGGAATTGTTGAAAACTTAAGATCAGAAATCTTACCAACTTCTTTCTCAGCATGAGCAAAACTATTAAGAGTATAGTCACCACACTTAAAAGGGAAGGTATGCCACATAAGCTTCTTATTTCTTTTCAAAATTCTAGACATTCCTTCAACTGTCAGTTGATAGGAAATCTCCTGAGCTAACAGCTTATCTGGAACATATAGGAGAAGGATATATGGCTGAACAATACTCCAAAAAATTCTGATCTAAGTGAATTTTTCTTCTCCGAACCAATCTCCGATAGAAGACAAATCAGTCTTGGCTTTATTGGAAAGTCTAGGAGGGAAATGACCAAAAATGGTTCGGTAAAACCATGGCAGACTCTGTAAACATGAAGTTTGAAATGTTCTTTCCATAAGAAATTGTGATACACATGAATAGGGATAGGTTCCTTTGGAGTCCATCTCCAACCTAGCATGGGAAACTCAGAATTGAAACAGAGGGCGTTTAAAATATAAGCACAAAAATGGAAAGAGGTGGAATTCCCTGAATTCTTGTATTTTCTGTACTCTAGAATTCGATTGGCTATTTTATCTGATAAAATGACAGCCCAATCCATAATTTCAAAACTAACAGCAGAATGAATTAACGGGACCATTTGAATAGAAAATCTAGCAGAGTTATCGTTTCCGAACAACCTACACATCATCGCTGCGGCATAACAATATGGAGGTGAGAGAGACTCCACAGAGTACATACCTGATGCCTCTTGCTTATGTTTCTCAGGGTTACTCCTCCATTCTTTGATTGGCTCTGCCTGGTTTGGATGTTCTGCAGCATATTCCTTAAGGAAATCTTTGTTGTAAATATTTTGCAGGTTGGGAAGATGATACATTGTTTTAATATCTTCTGTCCTGAATGACCCAAACACTGATCCAGAAGCAGAAACAAAAGTCCTGTTTTGAATGGTCACATTGTCAATGACCCATCTGATAACATCATAGTAGGGAAAAATGTTTGCCTGGGCAGCTACTCGGTGTAAAAATGATTTTGCCAATGCACTGAGTTGAGTTTCAGAGTCAGAGTTTGAATCTTCTTCATCGAGAACAGTTGCTTTAGACACAATAACCCTAGGTTACTTTTTTTCAATCAAATTGTATACATTCTCCCATGTCATTTTCCTCAGTGCTTGACAGGAAGTGTCTGTGACTAGCTTGAGCCTCGCCAGTTTCTCCTTGGGCGGCATGTTTAACATAGGAGCTTTTGCAACAAAAGCAGCTTTAGAGTTTCTGCTTCTCTTTGACATCTCAGTGTCGGGCAAATTCTCTCTGGTTCTGCGAATGAAAGGATTCAAATTTTTGTTCTGCAATTCAATGAATGCTTTTAGCCAAAATAAAACACAATAATGAGAACAACTATACAAAGATCTGTTTATTTAATTACCATCTAATCTCCCCGTATTTACAACATAAATTCTCTCCAAGGGGTCACATTCACGCATTGAAAACAAAATAGCTCATGATCTTTTGCCTGATTTTCAATTAACAGTGTCGTACAATCGGAGATCGACGCATCCTTGTAATAAATGTTAAAATTCACTTTTGATCATTTACAATGCGATGAATAAATATAAAGGCAAAGTAACAATCGCATCGCAAGTCTTCAATGGTGTATAGGATAATTCAACATAATTTATTGCCGATTTTCCGATTGTGACAATCGCATCGCAATTTGTTTGAAAGGGAATGTGAAAACGATTTTTACCAAATCTCGATCGCATCGGAGATTTAAAATGGAGTGGACTGTTATAATAATATTTCCGAAAATGCGATTGCGATTTAAGCGTCATCGCATCGGAATTTACAACGAAAAGAATGCAATGTTTAACCTTCTTCCGAAACGCGATTGCGATAAATCGCATCGCATCGCTCATAGATAGAAAAATGCAATAATTAATACCAATTCGAAATGCGATTGCGATTGAGCGCGATCGCATCGGAACTTTTCAAAGCAAAAACAACTCTTTAAAAGCACTTCTCCGAATTTCTGATTGCGATCACTGTTCATTTTAACATATTATTAAGTATAAATTCTTTCTAATATGTTCAAAATATGTTAAAAGGTCTTCTAACTCATCGGATCGAAAAGTTTTAAAAGTTTGTATACTTTGTGAATAAAATGTGATATGCATCCTTTTATCTATGGATCTTTTATTTCTATTCAGGAAAAAGATATATAAAAAGGGGACCTATTTTTAAATGAGATTTATTCTAAAATTTAAAAATTGGGAGGGTTGTTGTACAGTACAACAATTGGCGATTCACTGGAAGAAACAGTTATCTATGAAAAAATGAAATGAATACTATATTTCTAGTAAGTAAAAATTTCTAAAGATAATGAAAAATTTTCTTAGGATAATTCAAATAAAATATAACTATGAAAAAAGAATAAAAAACACTTACAATTTCTTTCTAATTCTTCAAGGATAAAAACATTTTTGAGTTTTCTCAAGCTTTGATTGGTTGATAATAATAAAGTAAGTGGATTTTCTCAAGTTTAGCTTATGTAATATACTCTATTGTCACAGGCATTGCCTCTGCTGCCAGCAAACGTTCGTAGTCTCGACAGGGTTACTTTTTAACCATTAACTATTCATTGTCCCATCCAATTAAGATTATGACTCTTTAAAAAATAAATTCATAAGACATATTTTCTCATATTTTGTCTTTTATTTATTTTTCTTAATTTAAGAGCCATTGTTCATGTTTGGTAGCCAGTTAGTAACAATGCCATTCACTAGTTGTAATTAAACTGAACAAGCCAACTTGTGATGAGACCCCTTGTCTTAATTTATAAACCATTACCATGTTTTGGTATGCAGTATTGATAATGTCAGTTTGATTACTTCCTATGATCATGGTAAGCAGGCTCGTGATGAGACCTCTTATCTCCTAAATTTGATGATATAATTTCTTTAGAATTACATTCTAAAAAATCACAATTGAAATGGATGGGGTGAAATAGTTGTATTCTTAAGAATAAATGGATGACAATTTTCAGAGTTTTTTGTATGCCAAAGCTTGAAAAAATCTTTACTTTTTAAAGATAACCTTTCTCTGCTTAATAAACTTATAATGATTTATATTTTCTTCAAAGTTTCATAATATCATGCAAATGTTTTAAACAAATTTTCAAAGTTTAACATTTTATTTTTAAACTATATAAAAATTGTAATCAATTCCCTAAAAATTCTTATTTACTTAAAATAAGTATTTATAACATTCTTTTTAAGACAATTTTCTAATAGTAAAAAGTCAATTAAAGATTATTAACAACTTTTACTTACAAAAACAAATAAAAATTGCAAAAAGGAATATGTACAAGTAAGAAGGGGTTACTTCCTTATGAAAAGAATTTCTTTAAGACAAGCCCGTTTACAGGAAGAAATTCTCTCTTTCCTGTTAAATCTTGAAATATGAATGTATATGAGCCTATCTTTTCAGCAATCTGAAATGGTCCAAGCCACATCTTTTGGAATTCGGTATGCTTACCTTTTTTTCATGTGCTTTATCCCATTTCAGAACAAGATCATCAATTGACAAATTTTTTGAGCCGGTGGAATTTGAATCAAAAGAGGATTTAACAAGCTGTTGATGTTTTTCATGAACACTTCTTGCTTTCTCTCTTTCCTCTTCTAATTTTAGGATTTGATCAAATCTCAATTGAATGGATGAGGAAGGATTTTCTTCAATGAAAAGCTTTAAGAGTAATACGATCAGCCCATAATGCAAAGATTAAAGACTTGTGCCAATTCTTTTGGCTTTGATCAATAGTCCTTTTAATGATTTTGAGGAGATTTTTATTAGTGGAATCAGCTAAACCATTACCTTGTGGATAATAGTTAGCTGAATATTTCAATTTAAAACCTCTCTTAATTGAAAATTCCATTATACTACTACCAGAAAAATAAGATGCATTATCAAAGACCAGAGCGTTAGGTACACCAAACCTGGTAATGATGAATTGATCGATGAAATCAATAATTGCGTCAGAGTTGGCTACCTTTAGAGGAATTGCTTCTACCCATTT
This sequence comes from Pinus albicaulis, assembly GCA_034641835.2. Lineage (NCBI taxonomy): Eukaryota > Viridiplantae > Streptophyta > Pinopsida > Pinales > Pinaceae > Pinus > Pinus albicaulis. The sequence goes on along the minus strand of CM076579.1, from coordinate 1,408,104,145 downwards.
TGTGAAGTAATCTGTTGCTGTGAGGATGTACTTATGCTACTTGGAAGAATGAGGAGTTATCTCACCAATAATATCAAGCCCCCATTGCTCAAATGGTTGTTCAATGTTTACTGGCTGTAGAGGAAAAGTTGGCTTCCTCTGCCTTCCACTAACAGTTTGGCAAATCTTGCACTTTCTCACATAAACATGAGTATCTTTAAAAAGGGTAGGCCAATAATATCCAGCATGGATGATTTTGTGGGCTATGGTATCGCCTCCAAAATGACCTCCTGCTGGTCCATCGTGTAATTCCTGCAAAACCTTCTTTGCTTCAGTCTTTTCAAGACATTTTAGTAAGATTGAATCATAATTTTTCCTGAATAACACATCATCAATGATTTCATATTTAGTAGCCTTCAATCTTAAATCACGTTTATTCTTACAGTTGAGATTAGAAGGAACATACCCATTTTTCAAGTAAAATATCAGATCAGCATACTGAGATTTAGAATCTGTAACACTTATCTGATCTACTTGAATAGCATTCTTTGGATCTTGATTTTTTGGTATGTTATGAACTCCTGCTAATAATCTGCAAAAACCTTGTCCTCTAACAATCTTTGCTGGTTTAATGTCAATATCATATTCTTGCAAGGCTGTCACCCAATTAACCCTTTTTTTCCTACTTCTCTTTGAATTAGTAACTGTCTTACTGCTGAGAAATGAACAATTACTTTTGTGTGTGTTTTTAAGAGAAAAGACCTGAAATGCTTGATTGACTTAAATACAGCAAAACTTGTTTTTCAACATCAGAATAATTCAGCTCAGCTCCTTGCATATTTGAACTGAAGAAAGAAATCGGTGCTTCAATTTGTTGATCATTGAGCTGTGTTAAAACAACAGCATAAGAAGTTTCGGTTGCCAAAGTATACAGAATAAAATCATTGGAAAATTTGGGAGTATTCAATGCAGGTGCATCAATAATTGTCTTCTTGATTGCATTGAAGGCTTCTTTTTCTTTATGACCCCATTTGAACACTGAGTTTTTCCTAATCATATTCTGCATAGGCAAAACAATTAGAGAAAAATCTAGAATGAATCTTTTTACAAAATTAATCTGACCTATAAATGATTGCATGGACTTTTTATTGTGAGGTAAAGAAATGTCAGAAATTTCTTTAATTCTGTCAGGATCGATACATATACCATCTTTTAACACAACAAACCCTAAGAGTTTTCCTTCATCAAGAGCAAAGAAAGATTTCTTTGGATTTAATGAAATACCAAATCTTCTACATCTTTCAAATATTTGCTTCAGATCTTGTAGATGATTGGATCTTTTCTTTTAATAAACTGTTATGTCATCAAGATAAATGACAACTGATCTATTAATTATACCCTTAAATGCTATGTCAATGGCTCTCTAGAAAGTAGCTCCTGCATTCACTAAACCAAAAGGCATTTTCTGATAATCATAAGTTCCCCATTTGGTTTTGAAAGTAGTTTTCAACCTATCATCTGCATGTACTAGAATTTGATTATACCCTGAAAATCCATCAAGGAAGGACATGAGTTCAGAACCGGCTACCTTTTGGAGAATTTGCTCCATAGTTGGCAATGAGAAATTGTCTTTTTGACATGCCTTGTTTAAATTCCTGAAATCAATACAGATTCTAATATCGCCATTTTTCTTCCTAACAGGTACCATATTGGAAACCCAATTGCAATGCCTTACAGGAAAAATGATTTTGGCTTTTAGAAGTTTGATGAGTTCTGTTTTGATTTGATCTTCAAGATTTAGATGAATCTTTCTCAATTTCTGTTTCGCAAGCTTAACATCAGATAGCATTGGAATTGTGTGTTGAATTACAGAAGTATCATAAGTCTTTAAATCTTCATAATTCCAGGGGAAGACATTTTTGTATTTACTCAGAAGTTTAATGAAAACAGATCGTTCTTCTGGAGTTAAATTGAGACCTGGATTAACATTCTGAGGTTTAGAATCAGAGCCAAGATTGACTAATTCAAACTTCAAAGTTGAACTTTGAATTTTGGCATTAGTAACTTTTTTGAATCTGTCTTTAATATCATAAAGATCTTCTAATTTGACAACAGATTTGGGAATTGGATTTTCATTATTTCTTGAAGTAATTTGCAGATCATGATCATCTTCATCAATAATTTGTTCATTGTATGATTTCTCAGAACTTAAAAAATTCAAAATCTTGATCATGGTAGAATACTCTCCAGTTAGTGATATTATCTAGGAAAGATGGGCGAAAAATTAACTCTACTGAAAATCTATCAGGACTGCAATCTTCAGTAGGAAGGAGTTTGGATGCAACATTAGCTAACAAGTCAGCTGATGTGTTTTGATTCCTGGGAATAAAAGAAATATTAAATGCTAGAAATTGAGTGGTAAGATCCTGTACTAGGGTTTGATAGTGTTTAAGATGTTCTGAAAGACAATGGATGGTATTTCTTACTTGTCTTATGACAATTTTGGAATCTCCATAAACTTTCAGGTATTTTACATTTAACCCTATGGCCTTATAAAGCCCTTCAATCAAGGCTTCATATTCAGCAACATTATTAGTGCACTCAAATTCTAATCTACATGATAACATAGTTTTCTCTCCTTTTGGATCAATTAGGATGCATCCCGCTCCTGCACCATCATTAGATTTCGATCCATCAAAATATAATGACCAAAATAAATTTCTATCTATAAGTTTATCTACAATAGAATCAGAAATATTTACAATTCTGGAAGAATCAGATTGCGAAAAAATTTCAATTTGAGAAACAAACGTATTTACAGAGAATGGTGATTGTGGTGCAGTAAAATTTCCAAGAAAAGACTCGGCAGAATAACCTCCAAGAATATTATTGTTGAAAGCTACAGGGTCATTAGGTTGCTCGAATTCAGTTACAGTGTGAGTCATATGTTTCTCTCGTTCGACTTTGATTTGATTAGGTTTCCCTTTGTAGGGAAGCCACATATGTGAATAATCAGTTGAGATATAACCATTAAGTTTCGCAGACCAGTCCCTGCTTAAGACTAACCCATAGAATTCTGGAATATCTGCAATTAGAATATCAAATCTTTGAACAATCCTAGGGTCAGAGGCTAGTCTAATGGTGACTGAATTGATTTCTCCAATAACTTGAACCTTGGAGCGATCCAATTGTACAATATGAACAGTAGACTTCTAAGGTTCGATATTCAACTTAGCACAAACTGAAGAAGGCATTATATTGGAAGATGCTCCCGAATCAATCAAACAATTATGCAAATTCTTATTGTAGATTTCATAGGTTAGCAGAAATGGAGGTGTCTGGGAACCTGATCTTTCTCCAATAAGAACAGTGTCAGATACATCTACTTTTTTTGGTGGCTTATCAATCCCTTTAGCTGCTTTAGCTACTACACCACTTGGAAGAAGAGCAATAGGTGTAGCATTTAACTCTTTTAATAACAGCTTTTGTTGATGTTTGTGTTAGCTAAGTTCATGTAATGAGATATTCGCTCGTCTTTTTCATGTCCTCAACAATATTATAATCCATTGGATCTGATACTACTAGAGTTTTGGATGATGATGTGGGAGGATTGGGAGACGATGGCTGATTGTGAGTGGGTAATGAAAAAGTCTTTTTTGCAGGAGTTTTGTCTTTGGTACTTGGAGTTGTATTTTTCTTCTTCGGAACAGTTTGAACAGGTTCCTAGTTCTTACAGGCATAGCTTCTTGTTCCATGTCACTATCTGAATTGGGGAGAATGAAATCCCACATTGCATTTAGTTCAACTTCTTCTTCTCTTTCATCTTCTTCGTTTAATATTAGAGGATTCTCTTCTTCTTCTTCATCTTCTGATTCTGCATTGGAAATTGCATTGAGAGGTTTTGATTCACTTTGATTTCTCCTGAAATTTCTAAATGTTCTCTTTGTAGACGTTTCTGCTACCTGCTTCTTGATCTCAACCATCTCATTAGACATGGTTTTAAGAACTTTCTGTAAACCTTCCATGTCATATGCATCTCTTGGTGTCTTTTTCTTGGAATCATCTTTAAAAGTGACTTTCTTTGATTTTCTTTCATCAATAGCATTTTTCTTATCAAGAGCAATCATCCACATTTCCACTGAAATAGCTTCCTTCATATTTTCAACCAAAGTTGGCTTTGAAGCTCTATCTACGAAAATTGCTATATTTGAGGGTAAAGCATTAATGTACCATTCACTTCTAACTTGTTCACTTGGTTTAGATGTTGTAGAGATCTTGTTTAAGAGTTTATTAAATTGTGAGTTAAAGTCTTTAATGGGTTCCTTTGATTGAGTCTTTAAATTGGAGAGACCGTTAATTAAGGTAGCAATTGATCTATCATCTCCATATTTAGTTAAAAATTGTTCTTCAAACATATCCCAATCAGTGATAAAATCAGCAGGTAAGGAAAAGTACCAGGATGTTGCTGTTCCTTGTAAAGTATAGGGAAATAATCTGACAACAACATCTTCATGCTCCACTTGATTCAGATTTATAGCAAGCATGAAATTGTTAATATGTTCTTTTGCTGATATACCACTATCTGGACTAAACTTTGGGAGCCATTTTTCAGGATGATCAGGTAGATCATGCAAAGGTGCAGCCATATTCACAGCTCCTTGTCTAGTCCATGGTCTTTGTGCTGGTTGTGCTATTCTTGAGACGATAATAGATGAACTAGAAGAGATAACTGGTATATTAGTAGTAACTGTTGAAGTACCAGAAGAGACAATTAACGTTTGAGTAGATGTAGTTTGAGGAGATGAAGATTGAGCAGATGAAGTTTGAGCAGAGGATTGAGCAGATGTAGATGAGACTACTGTACTTTCTTGATTTGGACCTTGGGAAATAGATGTTTGAATATGCGATGAAGAACTGGTACCACTTTCTGTTTTTGGTGGAGTTTTTCTTACTTTGACTCTACTGGGTATAGGAAATTCATTTGGGGAAATTCCAAGTTTTTCACTTTGTGATCTAGTAAGAGGTCTGGAAGAAACAAATTGCGAAGTGACACTACCTTCAGATAATTCCAATTCTTCTAATGATAATGAGAATCCTTGAAGTTTATGGGTCAAGGCCTCAACTTCAGGGGACTCGGGAGTTGGATTATCCAATTGATCTGAAACTTTGGTAGTGGGTGTTTGAATATTTTTCTCAATTTCTTCTCTTGCGATTTGAGATGTGGAAGAAATTGAAGGTGATGAGGGTGATGTGCTCTTAGAATGGCTTTCGGATTTAGATTTATTTGCCATTCATAGCTTATGGCCCTCCTTCTAGTGCCAAAAATGTTGAAGCCTTGAAAATCGTTGTTTCAAACATCGGGGGATAACCACCCGGTCGGGACCTTAACACAACTCCTTTTCCGTTTGGGATGGTGGCTCTGACTGGATTTATAGGACCAATTTCCTAATAATTTTTGAATGGGTTGGTAATGGAATGATTGGATGGGGGAAAATGGGACTAAATGACTTGAAATGAAAATACTAACTAAACTAATTTAAATACTGATAAAGAAATTATGAAACTAACCCGGGTATCATATGTGAATACAACTTAAAATTGTTTCAATTGAACAATAACCATAAAAATGTACTATAGCTTAATTGAAATGTGCAGCAACAAATAAAGATAACTCTGTTTAAGAAATTAAACAGAGTTATATTAGCATATTGTATTCATCATTGTATATCATTTACATACACTTATGAAAGATAAATAGTTCTAATATAATAAAAAATTATATATATAAAGAAATATTGTGAAACGAAGTACATATAAACGATAACAAATTTAAAAGAGAATATCATAAAACAAAAGAAGTTAACAGTGAATAGATAGAAATACTATATCTATCTTGAGACTTTCAAATGCAATCTGATACTCTAATCCAGCAATTCCGATGCAAAATCAACTCCAAGGTACAGAAATGCAATTCTTAAAAATAATTACGCACAGAATCACCAGATGTGACCCTTTAAAAAAGAATATAGGAGTAAATGGAGTACAAAAATAAAATCTACAAGTCAAAAATATTACAAATTAAGGACCCCTTTCTAAATGCATGAAAGGGGTTTAAATAGGTACTTAACAAAACAAAATAACTAAAACTATTCCTACAATCTATCTAAAATAAAAAAATATCTAAAACTAAAATGTGAGTTTGTAGTAGACTGGCTCATTGATCATCAATTGAGGTGGATGTGCGAAGGTGGTAGATATTGAGCATATCTTGGACTTCTATTGGCCGACTCATTTTTGAATGTAACTGCCCAGTGTATGTAGCATCAGAGAATTCAAGAATGATACAATGAATAGCATTCGAAAGGAATTTGATGGCCATTTGTTGGCTGTGTGGCTTGATCAGATAATTCCACATAATATCCCATGAAATTCCTTGAAGTTTGCTAATCTGTTGATTTTTATTGATTATCTCTTCCTTCCACTTGGAATCAGCTTCTTTTACTTTAGGTAACTCGCCTAGGGTACAATCTGAGATCAAATTGGTAGCGTACAAGCTGTCATTAATCAATTGTGTTGTATTATTCATTAAACTTTTAGCCCTTGATGTGGCTCTTTCTGATTTCATTAACTGCGGTTCCCATTCCATAAATAAAATTTCCTTGTGTCTCTCTTCAATTCTAGGAAGATTAGCTTTTCTTCCCTGCTCTGTATCCTGCCATGAAAGAAACTCGGAAATTTTATCATCAACATCCTCAATTTCTTGCCAAAGAGTGACTGATTTATCTATCAAAGATGATGTTATTTCGCACAAAGGCTCAATTTGTGTCAACTTTAGACAAAATTCATTTAATTGTTGAGATAGCAGTTTGTTGATTTCAAGAGCTTCAGTTATAAATTGAGCTAACTTACGATACTCCTTGAACTTGTCCAATTTTGATTGGAACATTTTTTTCCTGTTCAACCTTTGAATTTCTCTCATTTTGTAGAAGATTTTGTAGCTTTTCTACTTCTTGATTCAATTGTTGATGTTTGTCCAAGGCTTGTTCATCAATCTTTTTCTTTTCAAGGCTGAGCTGCTCTTCTAGTTGTTTAGTTCTAAGTTCTGCATCCTGTACCCGCTGTTCCAACTGAATAATCTTTTGTTGATCACCTGCAACCTGTTCTTCAAAAATAGCAATTTGCATATCCTTTTGTTTTACCAACTGTGAAACTTCAGAAGCTTTATCTATAGTGGCAGCACTATAGGCACCGGCATACTGAGACAATTTGGTCAGATCCTCAGATGGATCCACCTCAGCGTTTTTATAAACAATATTTAGCAATTCCTCCTGTGATGCCAAAAGGGCATCTTGATCCGTTCTCCTCCTTTTCCTTTATTTTCTTACCACAGCCCCATGTTTGGGACTCTAGAATATATCAAAAGGAGGGATTTCTTCTATTTTTAGCATAATTTCTCCAGTGGGGTTTTCAAGAATGATTTCCACATCCTGATCTTTGGGATCGTCAACTTGAGGAGTGTTTTGCAATCCTATCTGTTGGGCAAATTGTTGATATTGATTTAGCAAATAAGAAGAAACAACCAATTCAATATCTACTTGTCCTCCAAGTTGAGAACCTGCATTATTGTTTGTATCATTCTTGGGTGCCTGTTCAGTGTTTTTACTTTATGTGCTTCCTTTCTCAAAATGTACATGGGCATCAGTACTCGTGTTCCCTTTTTCTGTTTGAACTAAAGGTTTCTGTGTATCTTTTTGAGCAGCTGTTTCTGTTTTGGTAGTGTCAGCTTTGCTACTATCATCCTTTTTCCCTAGAACAGGATCAACTCCTTTTACTTCTTTCCCAGAAGTACTTCCTACTTGTTGTGATGCTTTCTCCTGTGTGGGAGCTCTTAATTGATCAAGAGGCACTTTAAGTAACCTCTGGCTTCTATACAACAAAAACTTTTTCAAGTCCTCGACTTGTAACTTGGACTTGGCTGAATCAAAAACTTGGGATATATCATCCACGGAAACAAATAAATCATCAAAAATGTGTGGTTCATGTTCGAACCGGGCAATCGAAACAGAGGTAGTAAAATCATACGCCACTTTCCTTGGGTCGTATTGTCTTCCAGGAATTGTTGAAAACTTAAGATTAGAAATCTTACCAACTTCTTTCTTAGCATGAGAAAAACTATTAAGAGTATAGTCACCACACATAAAAGGGAAGGTAGGCCACATAAGCTTCTTATTGCTTTTCAAAATTCTAGACATTCCTTCAACTATCAGTTGATAGGAAATCTCCTGAGCTAACAGCTTATCTGGAACATATAGGGGAAGGATATGTGGCTAAACAATACTCCCAAAAATTATGATATAAGTGAATTTTTCTTCTCCGAACCAATCTCCGATAGAAGACAAATCAGTCTTGGCTTTATTGGAAAGTCTAGGAGGGAAATGACCAAAAATGGTTTGGTAAATTGGAATTAGAAAACCATGGCAGACTATGTAAACATGAAGTTTCAAATGTTCTTTCCATAAGAAATTGTGATACACATGAATAGGGATAGGTTCCTTTGGAGTCCATCTCCAACCTAGCATGGGGAACTCAGAATTGAAACAGAGGGCGTCTAAAATATAAGCACAAAAATGGAAAGGGGTGGAATTCCCTGAATTCTTGTCTTTTCTGTACTCTAGAATCCGATTGGCTATTTTATCAGATAAAATGACAGCCCAATCCATAATTTCAGAACTAACAACAGAATGAATTAACGGGACCATTTGAATAGAAAATCTAGCAGAGTTATCGTTTCCGAACAGCCTACACATCATCGCTGCGGCATAACAATATGGAGGTGAGAGAGACTCCACAGAGTACATACCTGATGCCTCTTGCTTATGTTTCTCAGGGTTACTCCTCCATTCTTTGATTGGCTCTACCTGGTTTGGATGTTCTGCAGCATATTCCTTAAGGAAATCTTTGTTGTAAATCTTTTGCAGGTTGGGAAGATGATACATTGCTTTAATATCTTCTACCCTGAATGACCCGAACACTGATCCAGAAGCAGAAACAAAAGTCCTGTTTTGAATAGTCACATTGTCAATGACCCATCTGATAACATCATAGTAGGGAAAAATGTTTGCCCGGGCAGCTACTCGGTGTAAAAATGAATTTGCCAATGCACTGAGTTGAGTTTCAGAGTCAGAGTCTGAATCTTGTTCATCGGGAACAGTTGCTTTAGGCACAATAACCCTAAGTTTCTCTTTTTCAATCAAATTGTATACATTCTCCCATGTCATCTTCCCCAATCCTTGACAGGAAGTGTCTGTGACTAGCTTGAGCCTCGCCGGTTTCTCCTTGGGCGGCATGTTTAACACAGGAGCTTTTGCAACAAAAGCAGCTTTAGACTTTCTGCTTCTCTTTGACATCTCAGTGTCGGGCAAATTCTCTCTGGTTCTGTGAATGAAAGGATTCGAATTTTTGTTCTGCAATTCAAATGAATGCTTTCAGCCGAAATAAAACACAATAATGAGAATAGCTATACAAAGATCTGTTTATTTAATTACCATCTAATCTCCCCGTATTTACAACATAAATGCTCTCCAAGGGGTCACATTCACGCATTGAAAACAAAATAGCTCATGATCTTTTGCCTGATTTTCAATTAATAGTGTCATACAATCGGAGATCGGCGCATCCTTGTAATAAATGTTAAAATTCACTTTTGATCCTTTGCAATGCGATGAATAAATATAAAGGCGAAGTAACAATTGCATCGCAAGTCTTCAATGGTGCGTAAGATAATTCAACATAATTTATTGTTGATTTTCCGATTGCGACAATCGCATTGCAATTTGTTTGAAAGGGAATGTGAAAACATTTTTTACCAAATCCCGATCGCATCGGAGATTTAAAATGAAGTGGACTGTTATAATACTATTTCCGAAAATGCGAGTGCGATTTAAGCGTCATCGCATCGGAATTTACAACAAAAGGAATGCAATGTTTAACCTTCTTCCGAAACACGATTGCGATAAATCGCAATGCATCGGTCATAGATAGAAAAATGCAATAATTAATACCAATTTGAAATGCGATTGCGATTGAGCGCAATCGCATCGGAACTTTTCAAAGCAAAAACAACTCTTTAAAAGCACTTCTCCGAAGTTCTGATTGCGATTACTGTTCATTTTAACATATTATTAAGTATAAAGTCTTTCTAATATGTTAAAAGGTCTTCTAAATCATCGGATCGGAAAGTTTTTAAAGTTTGCATACTCTGTGAATAAAATGTGATATGCATCCTTTCATCTATGGATATTTTATTTCTATTTAGGAAAAAAATGTATAAAAAGAGGACCTATTTTTAAATGAGATTTATTCTAAAATTTAAAAATGTGTAAGGTTGTTGTATAGTACAACAGATCCTTAAATTAGTGTCTTGGAAATGACACTTGGATCCTTGAATTGGTATCTTGATTATGACACCTAAATCCTTGAAATGGTGTCTTGACACTTGGATCTTTGATATGATATCTTGGCAAATTAGTATCTAGCATTGTGTATGTTGTTGTACTCTTCTTGGAACATTTCAAATTGAGGTACCTTTACCAATTGAACAATTATGAATACCTCCCTAGTTAAGAGGGAGTGTTGAAAATGTAACTAGTATTGGTCTTCATAATTATTGTTTAGCTCAAGATATAATGAATTTGTCAAAAGAAAAGAAAAAGAAAAATTATTTATAAGCATGGGTTTCATGCTCATTTGATTATGTTTCTAGGTCAAAGTACCCATTGAGTGCTTCTAGGGTTGTGTATGTGTCATAGTCCTTGTCATCATCTAATAGGCCCTCATTGGGCTTTTTGTATCAAAGAAGAAAAATTATTTTTATGTAATTTGGTCAATTATGGCTCCTCCACCAAGTAAACCTGCCCTCTATTTAGGTCGACCTCATAAAGGGAATTTGCCCACACAAAAATACTATATATAGAAGTGTAATTCGACCTATTGTGGCATCCAATCATCAAGAGTTCGATCTGCAACTGAAGTGCAAAGGAAAGAAAGAAGACTTGAAAAAAAAAAACTAGCGAAGAAAAGAGGAAACCTAGCGAAGTATTGAAAATTATGAGTTGTAGGAAGAGCCAAAATTGCAGATCTGCAATAAGGCCAAACTTTATGGTTGATGAAATATTAAAGAAGGTTAACTATAGTTGATTAGAAGTTGATTGGAAGGACTTATTGTACTGTACAACAACCCTCCCCATTTTTTTAGAATAAATCCCATTTAAAAATAGATCCCCTTTTTATATCTTTTCCATAAATAAAAAGATGCATATCACATTTTATTCACAAAGTTTACAAGTTTTAAAAACTTTCCGATCCGATGAGTTAAAAGACCTTTTAACATATTTTGAACATATTAGAAAAAATTTATACTTAGAAATATGTTAAAATGAATAGTAAATCGCAATCGGAAATTCGGAAAAGTTCTTTTAAAGAGTTGTTATTGCTTTGAGAAGTTCCGATGCGATCGCGCTCAATCGCAATCGCATTTCGAAATAATATTAAGTATTGCACTTTTTCTATTTATAACAATGCAATGCGATTTATCGCAATTGCGTCTCGAGAAAAAGATTAAACATTGCATTCCTCTCATTGCAAAATTCCAATGTGATTGCGCTCAATCGCAATCGCAATCGCATTTTCGGAGATAGATTATAACAGTCCACTTCATTTTAAATCTCCGATGCGATCAAGATTTGGTAAAAACGTTTTCACTCAAACAAATTGCGATGCGATCATCGCAATCGGAAAATCGGCATGAATCATATTCTATTTATCTTGCGCACCATTGAAGACTTGCGATGCGATTGTTATTTTGCGTTTATATTTATTCATCGCATCGCAAAAGATCAAAAGTGAATTTTAACATTTATTACAAGGATTCGTCGATCTCCGATTGTACGACAATATTAATTCAAAATCAGACGAAGGATCATGGGTTATTTTGTTCTCAATACATGAATGTGACCCCTTGGAGAGCATTTATGTTGAAAATACGGGGAGATTAAATGGTAATTAAAATCTTTGTAGCTGTTCTCATTATTGTGTTTTATTTCGGCTGAAAGCATTCATTTGAATTGCAGAACAAAAGTTCGAATCCTTTCATTCGCAGAACCAAAGAGAGTTTACCCGACTCTGAAATGTCAAAGAGAAGCAGAAAGTCTAAAGCTGCTTTTGTTGCAAAAGCTCATGTGCTAAACATGCCGCCCAAGGAAAAACCAGCGAAGCTCAAGCTAGTCACAGACACCTCCTGTCAAGGACTGGGAAGATGACATGGGAGAATGTATACAATTTGCTTGAAAAAGAGAAACCTAGGGTTATTGTGCCCAAAGCAATTGTTCCTTATGAAGAAGATTCAGACTCGACTCTGAAACTCAACTTAGTGCATTGGCAAATTCAATTTTACACCGAGTTGCTACCCGGGCGAATATTTTTCCCTACTATGATGTTATTAGATGGGTCACTGACAATGTGACCATTCAAAACAGGACTTTTGTTTCTGCTTCTGGATCAGTGTTCGGGTCATTCAGGGCAGAAGATATTAAAGCAATGTACCATCTTCCCAATCCACAAAAGATTTACAACAAATAAATCCTTAAGGAATATGCTGTAGAACATCCAAAACAGGCAGAGCCAATCAAAGAATGGAGGAATAACCCTGAGAAACATAAGCAAGAGGCATCAGGTATGTACTCTGTGGAGTCTCTCGCACCTCCATATTGTTATGCCGCAACAATGATGTGTAGGTTGTTCGGAAACGACAACTCTGCTAGATTTTCTATTCAAATGGTCCAGTTAATTCATTCTGCTGTTAATTCTAAAATTATGGATTGGGCTGTCATTTTGTTGGATAAGATAGCTAATCGAATTCTAGAGTATAGAAAAGATAAGAATTCAGAGAATTCTTCCCCTTTCCATTTTTGTGCTTAAATTTTGGACGCCCTCTGTTTCAATTATGAGTTCACCATGCTAGGTTGGAAATGGACTCCAAAAGAACCTATTCCTATTCATGTGTATCATAATTTCTTATGGAAAGAATATTTCAAACTTCATGTTTACAGAGTGACATGGTTTTCTAATTCCAATCTACCAAACCATTTTTGGTCATTTCCCTCCTAAACTGTCCAATAAAGCCAAGATTGATTTGTCTTCTATCGGAGATTGGTTCGGAGAAGAAAAATTCACTTATATCAGAATTTTTGGGAGTATTGTTCAGCCACATATCCTTCCCCTATATGTTCCAGATAAGCTGTTAGCTCAGGAGATTTCCTATCAACTGACAGTTGAAGGAATGTTTAGAATTTTGAAAAGCAGTAAAAAGCTTATGTGGCCTACCTTCCCTTTTAAGTGTGGTGACTATACTCTTAATAGTTTTGCTCATGCTGAGAAAGAAGTTGGTAAGATTTCTAATCTTAAGTTTTCAACAATTCTTGGAAGACAATACGACCCAAGGAAAGTGGCGCATGATTTTACTACCTCTGTTTCGATTGTCGATTCGAGCATGAACCAGATTTTTGATGATTTATTTGTTTCCATGGATGATATATCCCAAGTCTTTGATTCAGCCAAGTCCAAGTTACAGGCCGAGGACTTGAAAAAGTCTTTGTTGTATAGAAGCCAAAGGTTACTTAATGTGTTTCTTGATCAGTTGAGAGCTCCCACACAGGAGAAAGCATCACAACAAGCAGGAAGTACTTCTGGTAAAGAAGTAGAACGAGCTGATCCTGTTTTAGGGAAAAACGATGACAGCAGTAAAGCCGACACTGCCAAAACAGAAACAGCTTCTCAAAAAGATATACAGAAGCCTTTAGTACAAACAAAAAAAGGGAACATTGGCACTGATGCCCAGGTACATATTGAAAAGGGAAGTACAGAAAGTAAAAACACTGAACAGGCACCCAAGAATGATGCAGGTTCTCAACTTGGAGGACAAGTAGATACTGAATTGGTTGTTTCTTCTCATTTGCTAAATCAATATCAACAATTTGCACAGCAGATAGGATTGAAAAACAATCCTCAAGTTGACGATCCCAAAGATCAAAATGTGGAAATCATTCATGAAAACCCCACTGGAGAAACTATGCTAAAGATAGAAGAAATCCCTCCTTTAGATATATTCTACAGTCCCAAACATAGGGCTGTGGTAAGAAAACAAAGGAAAAGGAGGAGAACAGATCAAGATGCTCTTTTGGCATCACAGGGGGAATTGCTAAATGTTGTTTATAAAAATGCTGAGGTGGATCCATCTGAGGATCTCACCAAATTGTTTCAGTATGCTGGTGCCTATAGTGCTGCCACTATAGATAAAGCTTCCGAAGTTTCACAGCTAGTAAAACAAAAGGATATGCAAATTGTTGTCTTTGAAGAGCAGGTTGCAGGTGATCAGCAAAAGATTATTCAGTTGGAACAGCGTGTACAGGATGCAGAACTCAGAGCTAAACAACTAGAAGAGCAACTCAGCCTTGAAAAAAAAAGATTGATGTACAAGCCTTGGGCAAACAACAGCAGTTGACTCAAGAAGTAGAAAAGCTACAAAATATTTTACAAAATGAGAGAAATTCAAAAGTTGAACAGGAAAAAATGTTCCAATCAGAAATGGACAAGTTCAAGGAGTATCCCAAGTTGGCTCAATTCATTACTAAAGCTCTTGAAATCAACAAATTGCTATCTCAACAGTTAAATGAATTTTGTTTAAAGTTGACACAAATTGAGACTTTGTGCGAAATTACATCGTCTTTGATAGATAAATCAATCACTCTTAGGCAAGAAATTGAAGATGTTGATGGTAAAATTTCCGAGTTTCTTTCATGGCAGGATACAGAGCAAGGAAGAAAAGCTAACCTTCCTAGAATTGAAGAGAGACACAAGGAAATTCTATTTATGGAATGGGAACTGCAATTAATGAAATCATAAAGAGCCACATCAAGGGCTAAAAGTTTAATGAATAATACAACACAATTGATTAATGACAGTCTGTACGCTACCAATTTGATCTCAAATTGTACCCCAGCCGAGTTACCTAAAGTAAAAGAAGCTGATTCCAGGTGAAAGCAAGAGATAATCGATAAAAATCAAAATATTAGCAAACTTCAAGGAATTTCATGGGATAATATGTGGTCTTATCTGATCAAGCCACACAGCGAACAGATGGCCATCAAATTCCTTTCGAATACTATTCAATGTATCATTCCTGAATTCTCGGATGCTACATACACTGGACAGTTACATTAAAAAATGAGTCGACCAATAGAAGTCCAAGATATGCTCAATGTCTACCACCTTCGTTCATCCACCTCAATCGATGATTAATGAGCCCATCTACTACAAGCTCACATTTTAGTTTAAGATATTTTATTTTAGATAGATTGTAGGAATAGTTTTAGTTATTTTGTTTTATTGAGTACCTATTTAAACCTCTTTCATGCATTTAGAAAGGGGTCCTTAATTTGTAATATTTTTTGACTTGGAGATTACATTTTTGTACTCCATTTACTCCTATATTCTTTTATAAAGGGTCACATCTGGTGATTCTGTGCGGAATTATTTTTTAAGAGTTGCATTTCTGTACCTTGGAGTTGATTTTGCATTGGAATTGCTGGATTAGAGTATCAGATTTCATTTGAAAGTCTCAAGATGGATACGGTATTTCTATCTATTCATTGTTAATTTCTTTTGTCATATGATATTCTCTTTTAAATTTGTTATCGTTTATGTGTGCTTCGTTTTACAATATTTCTTTATATATATCATTTTTTAGTATATTAGAAATATTTATTTTTCATAAGTGTATGTAAATGATATACAATGATGAATACAATATGCTAATATAACTCTGTTTAATTTTTTAAACAAAGTTATCTTTATTCGTTGTTGCACATTTCAATTAAGCTATAATACATTTTTATGGTTATTGTTCAATTGAAATAATTTTTAAGTTGTATTCACATATGATACCCGGGTTAGTTTTAGAATTTCTTTATCAGTATTTAAATTAGATTAGCTAGTATTTTCATTTCAAGTCATTTAGTCACATTTCCCCCATCCAATCATTCCATTACCAACCCATTCAAATTACTAGGAAACTGGTCCTACAAATCTAATCGGAGCCACCATTCCAAACAGAAAAGGAGCTATCTTAAGGTCTCGACCGCGTGGTTATCCCCCGATGTTTGATGCAGCGATTTTCGAGGCTTCAACATTTTTGGCGCTAGAAGGAAGGCCAAAGCTATGAATGGCAAATAAATCTAAATCCGAAAGCCATTCTAAGAGCACATCACCCTCATCACCTTCAATTTCTTCTACATCTCAAATCACAAGAGAAGAAATTGAGAAAAGTATTCAAACACCCACTACCAAAGTTTCAGAACAATCAGATAATCCAATTCCTGAGTCCCCTGAAGTTAAGGCTTTGACCCATAAACTTCAAAGTTTCTCATTATCATTAGAAGAGTCGGAATTATCTGAAGGTAGTGTCACTTCGCAGTTTGTTTCTTCTAAACCTCTCACTATATCACAAAGTGAAAAGCTTGGAATTTCCCCAAAAGAATTTCCTATTCCTAGTAGGATCAAATCAAGAAAAACTCCACCAGAAACAGAAAGTGGTACCAGTTCTTCATCGCATATTCAAACAACTGTTTCCCAAGCTTCAAATCAAGAAAGTACAGTAGTCTCATCTACATCTGCTCAATCTTCCTCCTCTGCTCAGACTACATATGTTCAATCTTCATCTCCTCAAACCACATCTACTCAATCGTTAATTGTTTCTTCTGGTACTTCAACAATTAGTACTAATATACCAGTTATCCCTTCTAGTTCATCTATTACGTTACAAGAATGGCACAACCAGCACAAAGGCCATGGACCAGACTAGGAGCTGTGAATATGGCTGCACCTTTGCATGATCTACCTGATCATCCTGAAAAATGGCTCCCAAAGTTTAGTCCAGATAGTGGTATATCAGCAGAAGAACATATCAATAATTTCATGCTTGTTGTAAATCTGAATCAAGTGGAGCATGAAGATGTTGTTGTCCGATTATTTCCTTATACTTTACAAGGAACAGCAGGATCCTAGTACTTTTCCTTACCTTCTGATTCTATCACTGATTGGGATATGTTTGAGGAACAATTTTTAACTAAATATGGAGATGATAGATCAGTTGCTACCTTGATTAACGATCTCTCCAATTTAAAGACTCAATCAAAGGAACCCATTAAAGACTTTAACTCACGATTTAATAAACTCTTGAACAAGATCCCTGCAACATCTAAACCAAGTGAACAAGTTAGAAGTGAATGGTACATTAACGCTTTACCCTCAAATATAGCAATTTTCATAGACAGAGCTGCAAAGGAAACTCTAGCTGAAAATATGAAGGAAGCTATTTCAGTGGAAAAGCAGATGATAGCTCTTGATAAGAAAAACACTGTTGATGAAAGAAAATCAAAGAAAGTCACTTTTAAAGACGATTCCAAGAAAAAGACACCAAGAGATCCATATGACATGGAAGGTTTACAGAAGGTCCTCAAAACCATGTCTAATGAAATGGTTGAGATCAAGAAGCAGGTAGCAGAAATGTCTACAAAGAAACCATTTAGAAATTTGAGGAGAAATCAAAGTGAATCAAGGCCTCCCAATGCAATTTCCAATGCAGAATCAGAAGATGATGAAGAAGAAGACAATCCTCTAATATCAGATGAAGAAGATGAAAGAGAAGAAAAAGTTGAATTAAATGGAATGTGGGATTTCATTCTCCCCAATTCAGATAGTGACATAGAACAGGAAGCTATGCCTGTAAGTACGACGAGCAAATCTACATCGGAACCTGCTCAAACTGTTCCAAAAAAAAAAAATACAACTCCAAATACCAAGGACAAAACTCCTGCAAAAAAGATTTCTTCATTACCCACTCACAATCAGCCATCGTCTCCCAATCCTCCCACATCATCATCCAAAACTCTGGTAGTATCAGATCCGATGGATTATAATATTGTTGAAGACATGAAAAAGACTAGAGCGAATATCTCATTACATGAACTCAGCAAACTCAAACATCAACAAAAGTTGTTATTAAAAGAGTTAAATGCTACACCTATTTCTCCTCTACCAAGTGGTGTAGTAGCTAAAGCAACTAAAGGAAATGGTAAGCCACCAGACAAAGTAGATGCATCCGACACTATTCTTATTGGAGAAAGATCAGGTTCCCAGACACCTCCATTTCTGCTAACCTATGAAATCTACAATAAAAATTTGCATAATTGTTTGATTGATTCGGGAGCATCTTCCAATATAATGTCTTCTTCTGTTTGTGCTAAGTTGAATATCGAACCTCAAGTCTGTTGTTCATATTCTACAATTGGATCGCTCCAAGATTCAAGTTATTGAAGAAATCAATTCAGTCACCATTAGACTAGCCTCTGACCCTAGGATTGTTCAAAGAATTGATATTCTAATTGCAGATATTCCAGAATTCTATGGGTTAGTCTTAAGCAGGGACTGGTCTGCGAAACTTAATGGTTATATCTCAACCGATTATTCAAATATGTGGCTTCCCTACAAAGGGAAACCTAATTAAATAAAAGTTGAACGAGAAAAACATATGACGCACACTGTAACTGAATTCAAGCAACCAAATGAACCTATAGCTTTCAACAATAATATTCTTGGAGGTTATTCTGCCGAGTCTTTTCTTGGAAATTTTGCTGCACCACAATCACCATTCTCTGTAAATACTTTTGTTTCTCAAATTGAGAATTTTTCGCAATCTGATTCTTCCATAATTGTAAATATTTCTGATTCTTTTGTAGATAAACCCATAGATAGAAATTTATTTTGGTTATTATATTTTGATGGATCGAAATCTAATGATAGAGCAAGAGCAAGATGCATCCTAATTGATTCAAAAGGAGAAAAAACTATGTTATCATGTAGATTAGAATTTGAGTGTACTAATAATGTTGCTGAATATGAAGCCTTGATTCAAGGGCTTTATAAGGCCATAAGGTTAGATGTAAAATACCTTAAAGTTTATGGAGATTCTGAAATTGTCATAAGACAAGTGAGGAATACTATCCATTGTCTATCAGGACATCTTAAACACTATCAAACCCTAGTACAAGATCTTACCACTCAATTTCTAGCATTTAATATTTCTTCTATTCCCAGGAATCAAAACACATCAGCTGACTTGTTAGCTAATGTTGCATCTAAACTCCTTCCTACTGAAGATTGCAGTCCGAATAGATTTTCAGTAGAGTTAATTTTTCGCCCATCTGTCCCAGATAATATTACTAACTGGAGAGTATTTTACCATGATCAAGATATTTTGAATTTCTTAACTTCTGAGAAATCATACGATGAACAAATTATTGATGAAGATGATCATGATTTGCAAATTACTTCAAGAAATAATGAAAATCTTATTCCCAAATCTGTTGTCAAATTAGAAGATCTTTATGATATTAAAGACAGATTCAAGAAAGTTACTAATTCCAAAATTCAAAGTTCAACTTTGAAGTTTGAATTAGTCAATCTTGGTTCTGATTCTAAACCTCAAAATGTTAATCTAGGTCTCAATTTAAATTCAGAAGAACAATCTGCTTTCATTAAACTTTTGAGTAAATACAAAAATGTCTTCGCTTGGAATTATGATGATTTAAAGACTTATGATACTTCTGTAATTCAACACACAATTCCAATGCTATCTGATGTTAAGCCCGTGCAACAGACATTGAGAAAGATTCATCCAAATCTTGAAAATCAAATCAAAACAGAACTCAACAAGCTCCTGAAAGCCAAAATCATTTTTCCCGTAAGGCATTCCAATTGGGTTTCCAATATGGTACCTGTTAGGAAGAAAAATGGCGATATTAGAATCTGTATTGATTTCAAGAATTTAAATAAAGCATGTCAAAAAGAAAATTTCTCATTGCCAACTATCGAGCAAATTCTCCAAAAAGTAGCTGGTTCTGAACTTATGTCTGGATTTTCAGGGTATAATCAAATTCTAGTACATCTAGATGATAGGCTGAAAATCACATTTAGAACCAAATGGGGAACCTATGCTTATCAGAAAATGTCTTTTGGTTTAGTGAATGCAGGAGCTACTTTCCAGAGAGCCATGGACATAGCATTTAAGGGTCTGATTAATAAATCAGTTGTCATTTATCTTGATGATATAACAATTTATTCAAAGAAAAGATTCAATCATCTACAAGATCTGAAACAAATATTTGAAAGATGTAGGAGATTTGGTATTTCATTAAACCCAAAGAAATCTTTCTTTGCTCTTGATCAAGGAAAACTCTTAGGGTTTGTTGTATCAAAAGATGGTATATATATATCGATCCTGATAGAGTTAAAGAAATTTCTGACATTTCTTTACCTCACAATAAAAAGTCCATGCAATTATTTCTAGGTCATATTAATTTTGTAAAAAGATTCATTCCAGCTTTTTCTTTAATTGTTTTGCCTATGCAGAATATGATTAGGAAAAACTCAGTATTCAAATGGGGTCATAAAGAAAAAGAAGCCTTCAATGCAATCAAGAAGGCAATTATTGATGCATTGAATACTCCCAATTTTTCCAATGATTTTATTCTGTATACTTTGGCAACTGAAACTTCTTATGTTGTTGTTTTAACACAGCTCAATGAACAATAAATCGAAGCACCGATTTCTTTCTTCAGCTCAAATCTGCAAGGAGCTACGTTGAATTATTCTGATGTTGAAAAACAAACTTTCGTTGTATTTAAGTCAATCAAGCATTTTAGGCCTTTTCTCTTAAAAACGCACACGAAAGTGATTGTTCCTTTCTCAGCAGTAAGACAATTACTAATTCAAAGAGAAGTAGGTGAAAAAATGGCTATTTGGGTAACAGCCTTGCAAGAATATGATATTGACATTAAACCAGCGAAGATTGTTAGAGGACAAGGTTTTTGCAGATTATTAGCAGGAGCTCATAATATATCAGAAAATCAAGATCCAGAGAATGCTATTTCAGTAAGTCAGATAAGTGTTACAGATTTTGAATCTCAGTATGCTGATCTGATATTTTCCTTGAAAAATGGGAATGCTTCTTCTAATCTCAGCTATAAGAATAAAATTCCTTTAAGATTAAAAGCTACTAAATATGAAATCATTGATAATGTGTTATTCAGAAAAAATTATGATTCAATCTTACTAAGATGTCTTGAAAAGATTGAGGCAAAGAAGGTTTTGCAGGAATTACACGATGGACCAGCAAGAGGTCATTTTGGAGGCAATACCACAGCCCACAAAATCATCCATGCTGGATATTATTGGCCTACCCTTTTTAAAAATTCTCATGATTATGTGAGAAAGTGCAAGATTTGCCAAACTGCTAGTAGAAGGCAGAGGAAGCCAGCTTTTCCTCTACAGCCAGTAAACATTGAACAACCATTTGAGCAATGGGGGCTTGATATTATTGGTGAGATAACTCCTCATTCTTCCAAGAAGCTTAAGTACATTCTCACAGCAACAGATTACTTCACAAAATGGGTAGAAGCAATTCCTCTAAAGGTAGCCAACTCTGACGCAATTATTGATTTCATCGATCAATTCATCATTACCAGGTTTGGTGTACCTAACGCTCTGGTCTGTGATAATGCATCTTATTTTTCTAGTAATAGTATAATGGAATTTGCAATTAAGAGAGGTTTTAAATTGAAATATTCAGCTAACTATTATCCACAAGGTAATGGTTTCGCTGAATCCATTAATAAAAATCTCCTCAAAATCATTAAAAGGACTATTGATCAAAGCCAAAAGAATTGGCACAAGTCTTTAATCTTTACATTATGGGCTGATCGTATTACTCTTAAAGCTTCTATTGGAACTTCACCTTTCAATTTAGTTTATGGTAAAGAAGCTATAACACCATCAAATCTAGCTCTTCCATCATTAGCCCTGGTGCAATTCATTGAAGAAAATCCTTCCTCATCCATTCAATTGAGATTTGATCAAATCCTAAAATTAGAAAAGGAAAGAGAAAAAGCAAGAATTGTTCATGAAAAACATCAACAGCTTGTTAAATCCTCTTTTGATTCAAATTCCACTGGCTCAAAAAATTTGTCAATTGGTGATCTTGTTCTGAAATGGGATAAAGCACATGAGGAAAAAGGTAAGCATACCAAATTCCAAAAGATGTGGCTTGGACCATTTCAGATTGCTAAAAAGATAGGCTCATATACATTCATACTTCAAGATTTAACAGGAAAGAGAGAATCTCTTCCTGTAAACGGGCTTGTCTTAAAGAAATTCTTTTCATGAAGAGGTAACCCCTTCTTACTTGTACATATTCATTTCTGCAATTTTCATTTGTTTTTGTAAAATAAAGTTTGTTAATAGTCTTTAATTGACTTTTTTACTATTAGAAAATTGTCTTAGAAAGAATGTTATAAATACTTATTTTAAGTAAAATAAATTTTTTTAGGGAATTGATTACAATTTTTATATAGTTTAAATAAAATGTTAAACTTTGAAAATTTGTTTAAAGCATTTGCATGATCTTATGAAACTGTGAGGAAAATGTAAATCATTATAAGTTTATTAAGCAGAGAAAAGTTATCTTTAAAAAGTAAAGACTTTTTAAAGCTTTGGCAAACAAAAACTCTGAAAATTGTCATCCATTTATTCTTAAAGATACAACTATTTCACCCCATCCATTTCGATTGTGATTTTTTAAAATGTAATTCTAAAGAAATTAAATGACCAAATTTAGGAGATAAGAGGTCTCATCACGAGCCTGTTTACCATGATCATAGGAAGTAATCAAACTGACATTACCAATACTGCATACCAAAACAGGGCAATGGCTTATAAATTAAGACAAGGAGTCTCATCACGAGCTGGCTTGTTCAGTTTAATTACAACTAGTGAATGGCATTGTTACTAACTGGCTACCAAACCAGAACAATGGCTCTTAAATTAAGAAAAATAAATAAAAGACAAAAATATGAGAAAATATGTCTTATGAATTTATTTTTAATAAGTCATAGTCTTAATTGGATGGGACAATGAACAGTTAATGGTTAAAAGGTAACCCTGTCGAGACTATGAACGTTTACTGGTAGCAGAGGCAATACCTGTGACAATAGAGTATATTACATAAGCTAAACTTGAGAAAATCCACTTACTTTATTATTATCAACCAATCAAAGTTTGAGATAACCCAAAAAATGTTTTTATCCTTGAAGAATTAGAAAGAAATTGTAAGTGATTTTTATTCTTTTTCACAGTGAGATTTTATTTGAATTATCTTAAGAAAAGTTTTCATTATCTTTAGAAATTTTTACTTACTTGAAATATAATATTCATTTCATTTTTTTCAGAGATAATTGTTTCTTCCAGTGAATCACCAATTGTTGTACTGTACAACAACCCTCCCCATTTTTTTAGAATAAATCCCACTTAAAAATAGGTCCTCTTTTTATATCTTTTCCATAAATAAAAAGATGCATATCACATTTTATTCACAAAGTTTACAAGTTTTAAAAACTTTCCGATCCGATGAGTTAAAAGACCTTTTAACATATTTTGAATATATTAGAAAAATTTTATACTTAGAAATATGTTAAAATGAATAGTAAATCGCAATCGGAAATTCGGAATAGTTCTTTTAAAGAGTTGTTATTGCTTTGAGAAGTTCCAATGCGATTGCGCTCAATCGCAATCGCATTTCGGAATAATATTAAGTATTGCACTTTTTCTATTGATAACAATGCGATGAAATTTATCGCAATCACGTCTCGGGAAAAAGATTAAACATTGCATTCCTTTCATTGCAAAATTCCGATCCGATTGCGCTCAATCGCAATCGCATTTTCGGAGATAGATTATAACAGTCCACTTCATTTTAAATCTCCGATACGATCGGGATTTGGTAAAAACGTTTTCACTCAAACAAATTGCGATGCGATCATCGCAATCGGAAATCGGCATGAATCATATTCTATTTATCTTGCGCACCATTGAAGACTTGCGATGCGATTGTTATTTTGCCTTTATATTTATTCATCGCATCGCAAAAGATCAAAAATGAATTTTAACATTTATTACAAGGATTCGCCGATCTCCGATTGTACGACAATATTAATTCAAAATTAGACGGAGGATCATGGATTATTTTGTTCTCAATACGTGAATGTGACCCCTTGGAGAGCATTTATGTTGAAAATACGGGGAGATTAAATGGTAATTAAAATCTTTGTAGATGTTCTCATTATTGTGTTTTATTTCGGCTGAAAGCATTCATTTGAATTGCAGAACAAAAGTTCGAATCCTTTCATTCACAGAACCAGAGAGAGTTTACCCGACTCTGAAATGTCAAAGAGAAGGAGAAAGTCTAAAGCTGCTTTTGTTGCAAAAGCTCCTGTGCTAAACATGCCACCCAAGGAAAAACCGACAAAGCTCAAGCTAGTCACAGACATCTCCTGTCAAGGACTGGGGAAGATGACATGGGAGAATGTATACAATTTGCTTGAAAAAGAGAAACCTAGGGTTATTGTGCCCAAAGCAACTGTTCTTGATGAAGAAGATTCAGACTCTGACTCTGAAACTCAACTTAGTGCATTGGCAAATTCATTTTTACACCGAGTTGCTGCCCAGGCGAATATTTTCCCCTACTATGATGTTATCAAATGGGTCATTGACAATGTGACCATTCAAAACAGGACTTTTGTTTTTGCTTCTGGATCAGTGTTCGAGTCATTCAGGGCAAAATATATTAAAGCAATATACCATCTTCCCAATCCACAAAAGATTTACAACAAATAATTCCTTAAGGAATATGCTGCAAAACATCCAAACCAGGTGGAGCCAATCAAAGAATGGAGGAATAACCCTAAGAAACATAAGCAAGAGGCATCAGGTATGTACTCTGTGGATTCTCTCGCACCTCCATATTGTTATGCCGCAGCAATGATGTGTAGGTTGTTCGGAAACGACAACTCTGCTAGATTTTCTATTCAAATGGTCCCGTTAATTCATTTTGCTGTTAATTCTGAAATTATGGATTGGGCTGTCATTTTGTCGGATAAGATAGCTAATCGAATTCTAAAGTATAGAAAAGATAAGAATTCAAGGAATTCTTCCCCTTTCCATTTTTGTGTTTATATTTTGGACGCCCTCTGTTTCAATTCTGAGTTCCCCATGCTAGGTTGGAAATGGACTCCAAAAGAACCTAATCCTATTCATGTATATCATAATTTCTTATGGAAAGAACATTTCAAACTTCATGTTTACAGAGTCTGCCATGGTTTTCTAATTCCAATCTACCAAACCATTTTTGGTCATTTCCCTCCTAGACTGTCCAATAAAGCCAAGACTGATTTGTCTTCTATCAGAGATTGGTTCGGAGAAGAAAAATTCACTTATATCAGAATTTTTGGAAGTATTGTTAAGCCACATATCCTTCCCCTATATGTTCCAGATAAGATGTTAGCTCAGGAGATTTCCTATCAACTGACAGTTGAAGGAATGTCTAGAATTTTGAAAAGCAATAAAAAACTTATGTGGCCTACCTTCCCTTTTAAGTGTGGTGACTATACTCTTAATAGTTTTGCTCATGCTGAGAAAGAAGTTGGTAAGATTTCTAATCTTAAGTTTTCAACAATTCCTGGAAAACAATACAACCCAAGGAAAGTGGCGCATGATTTTACTACCTCTGTTTCGATTGCCCGATTCGAGCATGAACCAGACATTTTTGATGATTTATTTGTTTCCATGGATGATATATCCCAAGTCTTTGATTCAGCCAAGTCCAAGTTACAGACCGAGGACTTGAAAAAGTTTTTGTTGTATAGAAGCCAAAGGTTACTTAATGTGCCTATTGATCAGTTGAGAGCTCCCACACAGGAGAAAGCATCACAATAAGCAGGAAGTACTTCTGGTAAAGAAGTAGAAGGAGCTGATCCTGTTTTAGGGAAAAAGGATGACAACAGTAAAGCCGACACTGCCAAAACAGAAACAGCTTCTCAAAAAGATAAACAGAAGCCTTTAGTGCAAACAGAAAAAAGGAACACTCGCACTGATGCCCAGGTACATATTGAAAAGGGAAGTACAGAAAGTAAAAACACTAAACAGGCACCCAAGAATGATGCAGGTTCTCAACTTGGAGGACAAGTAGATACTGAATTGGTTGTTTCTTCTCATTTGTTAAATCAATATCAACGATTTGCACAGCAGATAGGATTGCAAAACAATCCTCAAGTTGACGATCCCAAAGATCAGGATGTGGAAATCATTCATGAAAACCCCACTGGAGAAATTATGCTAAAGATAGAAGAAATCCCTCCTTTAGCTATATTCTACAGTCCCAAACAAGGGCTGTGGTAAGAAAACAAAGAAAAAGGAGGAGAACAGATCAAGATGCTCTTTTGGCATCACAGGGAGAATTGCTAAATGTTTTTTATAAAAATGCTGAGGTGGATCCATATGAGGATCTCACCAAATTGTCTCAGTATGCTGGTGCCTATAGTGCTGCCACTATAGATAAAGCTTCCGAAGTTTCACAGCTAGTAAAACAAAAGGATATGCAAATTGCTATCTTTGAAGAACAGGTTGCAGGTGATCAACAAAAGATTATTCAGTTGGAACAACGGGTACAGGATGCGGAACTCAGAGCTAAACAACTAGAAGAGCAACTCAGCCTTGAAAAGAAAAAGATTGATGAACAAGCCTTGGGCAAACAATAGCAGTTGACTCAAGAAGTAGAAAAGCTACAAAATCTTTTACAAAATGAGATAAATTCAAAGGTTGAACAGGAAAAAATGTTCCAATCAGAAATGGACAAGTTCAAGGATTATCCCAAGCTGGCTCAATTCATTACTGAAGCTCTTGAAATCAACAAACTGCTATCTCAACCAGGGTTGCGGGGAAGCGTCCTCCCCCCTCGTTCCCGCTCCCGAAAACGCTTCCTAAGGGGAGCGTTTTCGGGAGCGCGTTTCCGAACCTGTTAAAACGCTCCCTGCCTTTTCGGGAGCGTTTCCGAAAACACTTGGGAGCGAACATTCCCTGAGCGCTTCCGGCGTTTAAAAAACGCTTCGGGAGCGTTTTTTAAATGCCAGAAGCGGTCGGGGAGCATTCGCTCCCGAACGCTCCCCGGAACAAAAAAACGCTTCCCGCTGGGCGGAAATTTTTTTCAATGAAAAAAATTATTTGAAATGGGTTTTAGGGCTGATGTGGAGGTAAGGGAAGCATTGACATTTCATGGTAATGTTAAATTCTTAAAATAAAGTGACATTTCCTTTATTTTTCATTTTCATCCTTTTACTTAAATTTTTAACAGTACCATGAAATGACTCAAGATGTTTAAGAGTGGTTTCGACCTCATTGGATTTCATATGGAGAAACTAGAATTTTAGGTTTCACTCAAAATTCAGCAAACTTAATGGTTTTCAGGGTTTCATGGTTTGGGAATTTGCAATGTTTCCATTTGATTCTATCATGTGTAAGGGTATGATATTGGCATTTGATCAAGAGCATGAAGTCCTTTAAGAACCTTGATGTACCCTTCAATCAAGGGAAAACAACTGGTTAGGCATGCTAATCTTTTTCTACCGCATTTTAAGGTTGAGGAGATGAACCCTTCACTAAAACCAAAATCATTGGTTAGGCATGTTAAACTTTTTCAATTTCTATCATGTTATAAGGTTGAGCAATCCAAGTCTGAAGACTTTGAGCTAGATGATGTTTATGTATCTGTTGTTGATGATCCCATTTCTAGTAGCGATGAATCAATGATGAGTTTCATGAGACCATGTTGCTCAGTGATTTGTAGTTTTGATGTCTATTTTTGCTACTACTACTACTACTAAAGTTGTAGAGGAGTTTTAGGAGTCCTCAAACTTTGAACCATATTATTTATGTAGCTCATGTTGATGATCCCTTGTCTAGTAGTGGTGATAATTTTGATCATGATGAGGAGTGATCATGTTGTTGATCACTAATATGTAGTCTTGTATTAGGCCAATGGCCTCATAGCTTGTAGCATTGTTTTTGGACTTTATGGGCCATTTGGAGCCTCATTGCTTATGTATTTTTCGATGATATGTGTTGCACTCGGTGCCATTTTGATATATTCACCTTTGCATGGTATATAAATGAGCAAACTTTGCATATTTTGTCTCTATTGGCTTGGAATCATGGTTGCAAATCTTAAAAATAGTTTTTTTTGTTAAAAAATAATTATTTAATGTATTTTTTTTAAAACCAGTTCATTGAGATCTGACCGCTCCCGGTTAGACCGGTTCCGGTTAGAAACCCGGTTCATTAGGTCCACCGGTCCGGTCACCGGTTCCGGTTTTAATAACTATGCTCACACAAATCCAGAAGTACAAGAGGGGTACATGAAGGCATTGGACAAGTTGGTACCTGACAAGGAGGAGTGTGCTAGATTGCGCCTTGAATTAGGCAAATACTTCAGTTGCACTGCTAACTTTGGTTCTTTCCATGCAATGGAAGACGAGGACAGATTTGATGCTATCACATGGTGGGAAGCATATGGCGGCATGGGACTTTTGCCAAAGTTGGCTAAAAAAGTTCTCTCACAGGTTGTGAACACTTCTTCTGCAGAGAGGTGTTGGAGCACCTACAACTTCATACACAATGTGAGAAGAAACAGGCTGAATGAAAACCGAGTTGAAAGCTTGGTTTATGTGCATTACAACTTGAGGTTGTTGAGCCATTACTGTGATCGGGCAAATGAGGATCAATCATACAGAGTCTGGGACAACAACCCAGAGGATGATAATTTGGAGGACGGCACGATACATATGGAAGAATTGGAAGCAGAACTTTTTAGGGATGATGATGAAGCATCAGCAGCACCGCCACACACAGGGCCAGTCCCACCATCTACTAGTAGCAGTGCGGGTGCCAGTGCCAGTTCTCGATATCACACTATTGTTCCTTTGCAGATCCAACCTCCACCTTCTAGTCATGGTCGTGGTACTCCTGAGAGTACTAGAAGACCAACATTTCCTCGTGGCTCGCACAAATTAGACATTTCTCGTGGGCGTGGCAAGGGGCCAGCCAGTAGATAAAATAGATTTGTTGTTTACTAGTCTTTTCTAATTGTTGTTGACAGTTGAACAGTTGAAACTTGACTCTTTCATATATTTAATGACAATTTAAGTTTGAAGTTTGAATTTGAAAGGTGAAACTTTGAAGTTAGCATTTATAAGTTCACAAGTCATTATGAATTATGAATATGATGCTTCATGAAAGTTATATGGTGATCAATGAATCAATGATGATAAATGTTATATATTGAATTTTGAAATCAATGAATCAATGATGATAAATGTTATATATTGAAATTTGAAATCAATGATGATAAATGTTATATATCAATGATGATAAATGTTATATATTGAATTTTGAAAGCTTGAAACCTTCAGATTGATGATTCGCGAGACTCAAGAGTCAATATGTTGTATGCTTCCAACTTGTGGGCGTGGTTGATGAAGATTATAACTTCTAGTTGATTGATGTTATATGATTCAATCTATGTTTTTATGTTTTTTATGTCTAATTCATCATTCTATATGTTTTTGTTGACATATATGCATCAAAATATTAAAATATATATATATATATATATAAACGCTCCCGGAAACGCTCCGGACCGGAAGCTTCTAAAAATGGCGCTCCCGCTCCCGCTCCGCGTTTTCGCTCCCGCTCCCAAGTAACCTTGATCTCAACAGTTAAATGAATTTTGTTTAAAGTTGACACAAATTGAGCTTTTGTGCGAAATTACATCGTCTTTGATAGATAAATCAGTGACTCTTAGGCAACAAATTGAAAATGTTGATGATAAAATTTTCGAGTTTCTTTCATGGCAAGATACAAAGCAAGGAAGAAAAGCTAACCTTCCTAGAATTGAAGAGAGACACAAAGAAATTCTATTTATGGAATGGGAACAGCAGTTAATGAAATCAAAAAGAGCCACATCAAGAGCTAAAAGTTTAATGAATATTACAACACAATTGATTAATGATAGCCTGTATGCTACCAATTTGATCTCAGATTGTACCCTGGGCGAGTTACCTAAAGTAAAAGAAGCTGATTCCAAGTGGAAGCAAGAAATAATCAATAAAAATCAAAAGATTAGCAAACTTCAAGGAATTTCATGGGATAATATGTGGTCTTATCTGATCAAGCCACACAACCAATAGATGGCCATCAAATTCCTTTTGAATGCTATTCAATGTATCATTCCTAAATTCTCTGATGCTACATACACTGGACAGTTACATTCAAAAATGAGTCAGCCAACAGAAGTCCAAGATATGCTCAATGTCTGCCACCTTCGTTCATCCACCTCAATCGATGATTAATGAGCCAGTCTACTACAAGTTCGCATTTTAGTTTAAGATATTTTATTTTAGATAGATTGTAGGAATAGTTTTAGTTATTTTGTTTTATTGAGTACCTATTTAAACCCCTTTCATGCATTTAGAAAGGGGTCCTTAATTTGTAATATTTTTTGACTTGGAGATTACATTTTTGTACTCCATTTACTTCTATATTCTTTTATAAAGGGTCACATCTGGTGATTTTGTGCGAAATTATTTTTTAAGAGTTGCATTTCTGTACCTTGGAGTTGATTTTGCATTGGAATTGCTGGATTAGAGTATCATATTTCATTTGAAAGTCTCAAGATGGATACAGTATTTCTATCTATTCACTGTTAATTTCTTTTGTCATGTGATATTCTCTTTTAAATTTGCTATTGTTTATGTGTGCTTCGTTTTACAATATTTCTTTATATATATCATTTTTTAGTATATTAGAAATATTTATCTTTAATAAGTGGATGTAAATGATATACAATGATGAATACAATATGCTAATATAACTCTATTTAATTTCTTAAACAGAGTTATCTTTATTCATTGCTGCACATTTCAATTAAGCTATAATACATTTTTATGGTTATTGTTCAATTGAAATAATTTTAAGTTGTATTCACATATGATACCCGGGTTAGTTTTAGAATTTCTTTATCAGTGTTTAAATTAGATTAGCTAGTATTTTCATTTCAAGTCATTTAGTCTCATTTCCCCCATCCAATCATTCCATTACCAACCCATTCAAATTACTAGGAAACTTGTCCTACAAATCCAGTCAGAGCCACCATTCCAAACGGAAAAGGAGCTGTCTTAAGGTCCCGACCGAGTGGTTATCCCCCGATGTTTGAAGCAGCGATTTTTGAGGCTTCAACAGGACTATCTTGGGAGACTGACTTGGTAGATTGGAGGAAGTTTGTCTTGGTCAAGGGTCGTGGTTGTCTCATTTGATTTGGTTCTAAAGGAAGAGGAGAAATTTGGGTTTTTCCCTAGGAGAGGGGTTTTGCCCTAACTGAGAGCCTACTCCTATGTCCTTACTATTTTGATCATGCACTTAAGTTTTGGTAGTTAATTGATGATAAGAAGAAAAAAAAGAGACATAAAAGAAGATAATAAGAATTCAAAGAAATCACAAGTAATTATCAAGATAAGAAAATATTTTTGCCTTTCTGATTTTCTAATAGAATGTATTAACATATTGATGGTTCTAACTAACTGAGGATAGAATGTTATTGTTGCTAAAACTTTGTCAAGTTTTGAAAGACATGTAAGCAACTAGAGCTTACGGACAAACCCTAATATTACTTGCGCTGAAAGAAGAAACCCTAACTGCTTAATGATGATGTGGACAAGGTCAATGATATAGACTCGTTGATGATGTGAATTCCTTGATGATGTGGACTCCTTGATGAGTTGAACGAGGATGATTAACTAAGGTCAAGAGGGAGCTGACACATTCTCAAGAGATAAGTACTTTCTTGATTATTTCAATTATTGTTTCATTATGAGTCTCTTGTCTTTGTATATCTTGCTTGGTTGTATTTGTTCTTCCATGGCATCCTAGTGAGGATTTCAAGTACATAATAAAGACTATCAAGGTTGTGGCAACAAATAAAGAAGGATGGAAAAACAAAGGCAAGAAGACTCGTGATTGGATGAGCTTTTGGACTCAGAGAGAGAAAACAACATCAACCTGATTAAAAAACATGTCCCGATGTATGACAAAGAGAAGTCAGTTGTGACTTCCAAGATGAATATGGCTAGAAGTTTTGAAGAATGATGTTGATCCAAATTTGTTGAAGACGAGCCAGCTATGTACTGATGATATGTTTCCAAAAGCTTAGGACCTCTATGCACAGCGTAGGAGGGAGTTGAATCATGAAAGTGTGACATCCTTGTTGAAGATTTGGCATGATTTAAAGTTGGAAGACTTTGTTGACTTAAAGAATCCTTCTAATTGGCTCATCAAAATTATCTAATGCATAAATTTGCTGACTCTAAACATGGAATAACACTTCTAAGTGTTGTGGTAGCTGAGATTACATGGATGTTTCTGTTTCATAGCTGATTTATGAAGCAGTTGAAGTTGTTTGTTGGCATGTGTGATCTGGTACTAAAATCAATCATGGACTAAGGTATGTCTTTGATAATGGTATGAGACAACATGGGTATATAGATGAAAATTGGTTATTACCGACAAGAAGAGCACATCAGGATATTGAATGATGTTGATCCAAATTTGTTGAAGACGAGCCAGCTATGTACTGATGATATGTTTCCAAAAGCTTAGGACCTCTATGCACAGTGTAGGAGGGAGTTGAATCATGAAAGTGTGACATCCTTGTTGAAGATTTGGCATGATTTAAAGTTGGAAGACTTTGTTGACTTAAAGAATCCTTCTAATTGGCTCATCAAAATTATCTAATGCATAAATTTGCTGACTCTAAATATGGAATAACACTTCTAAGTGTTGTGGTAGCCGAGATTACATGGATGTTTCTATTGCATAGCTGATTTGTGAAGCAGTTGAAGTTGTTTGTTGGCATGTGTGATCTGGTACTAAAATCAATCATGGACTAAGGTATGTCTTTGATAATGGTATGAGACAACATTGGTATATAGATGAAAATTGGTTATTACCGACAAGAAGAGCACATCGGGATATTGCTTTAGCTTGGTAGCTGCCATGATTTCCTGAATGAGCAGGAAGCAAAGATTTTTCGCTGTCAATATAGTCAAGGCATAGTATATTGCAACTACTATGGCAAGTTGTGAGGCAATGTGATTGTGAAAGCTCCTTGCAAAGTTGTTTGGTCATGTGCCATGTACAATTGTGATATATTGTGACAATCAAAGCAGGATCATACTTTCAAAGAATCCAATGTTCCATGACAAGTTGAAGCACATCAAGATCAAGTACCACTACATCAGAGATATGGTACGAAGAGAGGAGCAATGAGGCTCCAACACATCCCAACAGATGAGCAGGTTACAGATATTCCCACCAAGTCATTGCCCAAAGCAAAGTTCTTGTTCTTCAGAGATCAACTTGGAGTGCAAGAGAATGTATCCCTCCTTGAGAGGGAACGTTGTTGATTGAGAACACTCAGCATATGCTCTTCCCCCAGACTTTCAACTAGCCATGGACTTGATGTGGGGGATGAGCAGAGTAGCTCCTAGGTGTGAGGGTACTCCTTGGAGCCATGGACTTGGCTGAGTGCATGCCTTGTATGTACTATGCATCCTATTGCAAGTCACCTTCATGTCATTATTGACGAAGGGCCATGCTAAGATGGCTAAGCTTGCTAGGATTCCACCTATTTGGCCAAGGTCAGACACGACTGCCATGGACTTGGTTGTGGTAAATTGATCTCCCTAAGTGTTGGATGCAAGTGTTCTACTAGGGTGAGAATCAGACAGTGGACATAAGGTGTGTGATATTTACCAAGGTCATATATGACTACTATGGAATCAATTCTGGTGAATCGATCTCCCCTATCATCAATTGTGGATCATTCTTCTTCTATCAATCAAGACATCATTATTCAGCTGAGATGGGATGATGATGCAGCTATCAGCTTTCCTAATGATGATACATGTACATCTGAGATGAGATCTATGATATACTCCCTTAGGTCATGGAGCTTGACCTCAAGACCAATAGGGTGTGTATGATCTTTACCAAGTCAAATGTGACTACCATGGACTTGGTTGATGAATCCTTCTAATTTGCTCATCGAAATTATCTGATGCATGAATTCGCTGACTCTAAAGATGGAAGAACACTTGTAAGTGTTATGGTAGCCAAGATGACATGGATGTTTCTGTTGCCTAGTTAATTTATGAAGCAGTTGAATTTGTTTGTTGGCCTGTGTGATCTGGTACTGAAATCAATCATGGACTAAGGTATGTCTCTGACAATGATATGAGACTACATGGGTATACAGATGCAAATTGGTTATTAACGACTCGAAGAGCACATCAAGATGTTGCTTTAGCTTGGGATCTATCATGATTTCCTGAATTAGCAGGAAGCAAAGATTTGTCACTCTCAATATAGTCGAGGCAGAGTATATTGCAACTAGTATGGCTAGTTGTGAGGCAATGTGGTGGAGAAAGTTCCTTGTAGAGTTGTTTGGTCATGTTCCAGATACAATTGTGATATATTGTGACAATAAAAGCGAGATCAGACTTTCAAAGAATCCAATGTTCAATGACAAGTCAAAGCACAATGAGATCAGGTACCACTAAATCAGAGATATGATACAAAGAGAGGAGCAGTGAGGCTCCAACGCATCTCAACAAATGAGAAAGTTGCAAACATTCTCACCAAGCCATTGCCCAAAGCAAAGTTCTTGTTCTTCAGAGATCAACTTGGAGTGCAACAGAATGTATCTCTCCTTGAGAGGGAACACTATTGATTGATAAAATTGAGCGTATGCTCTTCCCCCAATCTTTTGACTAGCCACAAACTTGATGTGGGGGATGAGCAGAGCAACTCCTGGGTGTAAGGGTACTCCTTGGAGCGATGGACTTAACTGAGTGCATGCCCCTGTATGCATCCTACTCGCAAGTCACCTTTGTGTCATTATTGACGAAGGACCATGTTGAGATGGTTAAGCTTATTGGGATTGCCACCTATCTAGCCAAGGTCAAATGTGAACGCCATGGACTAGGTTGTGGTAAATTGATCTCCCTAAGTGTTGGATGCAAGTGTTCTACCAAGGTGAGAATTAGCCAATGGACATAAGGTGTGTGATCTTTACCAAGGTCATATATGACTACCAAATCAATTAAGGTGAATCGATCTCCCCTATCTTCAATTGTGGATCATTCTTCTTCTATGGATCGAGGCATCATTATTCAACTGAGATGAAATGATGATGCAACTATTAGCTTTCCTTATGATGAGACATGTACATCTGGGATGAGATCTATGATATACTCCTTTAGGTCATGGAGCTTGACCTCGAGACCAATAGGGTGTGTATGATCTTTACCAATGTCAAATGTAACTATCATGGACTTGGTTGTGGTCAATCGACCTCCCTCACCATCAATTGCAAATCGAGACATCATTGTTCAACCGAGATAAGATCTATGTTGCAACCGAAAATATGCCTCCCTTACTGAGAGGGAGTGTTGAAATTGGATTATGATGTTGTCTGCTTTTTAATGAAAAAGCCTCCCTAGCTAAGAGAGAGTGTTGAAAAATTGTAGCCATGGTTGATATTTCCATCAACAAAAATAAGAGGAAGAAATTAGAAAATTTATATTTATATTTTTTCCTCAAAAATTGTAAGTAAACCTCCCTTTCGTTCAAGTCAATTGGGCCCCTTAGAAGCACCCTGGTTTTGGTTGATGTACTTGAAATGAATATTCTCTCATAAAGAAAGATTTATGGGTTTTCCACCTTATGGAGTTTTTGTGAAAATTTCTGAATATGCTCAAACGAAAACACTATTGTTAAATTTCTGATTTACTTCTACTTACATTAAGTTATTAATCTGAAATATTCAACATTAACATTGAAGTAAATACATTAGTAGCCTACACATGCAGATCTAAACTAAATAACATGCACAATGACAAAGTGAAACAAGGAGTTTCTGGACAATTATCCCCGAAAAAACCCAATGCGGGAAAACTGGTCTTATGGCTGCTAGAGGTTTTTTTTTATTAAGAAAAATCTAAGTACAACAAATCTGAGCACCAAACTAGTTAACCCGATAGAGAAAAAAAAAAATTTAAAAATTTAATAAAATTTTTTTTAAAAAAACTACAACTATACCTCTGTTTTGGAGACAAAAAAAACTGATTGATTCACACCCTCAAACGAGATTTACAAAACTCAACCTTTTCCGACCTCTAGAAATCCCAACGCTGCTCTCAAGCCCTCCGCATCAACCCTGATGGCCTGCGTCATCCCCTGCGCTGCTCAGGAAGGGCCTGCTTCACCCTAGACTGGATTACGTTGCCCCTGTGCTACCTTGGCTGGCCAGCATCAGTCCTCCTAGGACTGCGTCAGCCCTCATGGCACTGCGTCAACCCTCCTGGCCTCCTACTACCTCTGTATTGCCCCTGCTGGGATATGGTTGCTTTGCGTAGCTGCTACTTTCTCCGCGCTACCCTGGCCCACTGCTTCTCTACCCTCATTGCACTCTTGGCTTGGGATCAAACCATCCCCCTCGCCAATACTGCCCTCATTGCAGCTAAAACACTTTTGAAATTCTTAGCAAACCACAACCTAGAATTCCAGCTTAGTTTTAGTGCTCTACCACTGCGTGTGTTCTCCAACTAACCCCAAGCCCTCTTCTTATATTTTTCTCATTGAAACACTTATGAAATTCTTAGCAAACCACGGCCTAGAATTCCAGCTTAGTTTCAGTGCTCTACCACTGTGTGTGTTCTCCAACTGACCCCAAGCCCTCTTCTTATATTTTTCTCGTTGAAACATCAACGATCGTGATCTAATCTTGAATCGATGGCTAAGATTAGAAGATGCTTGATCCACGTCACTTAAGTCATTCTCATCACATGTTTAAATTTATTAACTTTAATCTTTTAATTTTCCTAAGTTAGACTTAGAGTCCTTAATTAAAAAGATTAATTAATTAATTATCTCTTAAACAAGATGGAATTTCTTAAAACGCTTTCTGGGTCTTGGAGATCTCATGTACTCTAGTCCCTCCACAAAGTTTAGGAGCTAGAGCACATTCGATGCTACCCCAACACCCCAAAATCTCAACACTCCCTCTTACCGAGGAATGTGATCTAACAAAAATACTTCACCCCAAAGTTTTGCACTGATCTTTGGCGTGGGTCTCTGCGCTGATGCTTGGCCTGCTGCCCTTCATCACTGCACTGCTGCTACTCTCCCGTACTTCTGCTCATGACACTGCCACCGCCACTGCTACATCTATACTGCAGCTCCCTCTCAATTTGCTGCATCGTTTTCAATGCTCTGCCACTGTGTGTGTTCTCCAACTGACCCCAAGCCCTCTTCTTATAATTTTCTCATTAAAACATCAATAGTCGTGATCTAATCTTGAATCGATGGTTAAGATTAGAAGATGCTTAATCTCATTCTCATCACATGTTTAAATTTATTACCTTTAATCTCTTAATTTTCCTAAGTTAGACTTAGGGTCCTTAATTTAAAAGATTAATTAATTAATTATCTTTTAAACAAGATGGAAATTCTTAAAACGCTTTCTAGGTCTTGGAGATCTCATGTACTCTAGTCCCTCCACAAATTTTAAGAGCTAGAGCACATCGGATGCTACCCCAACACCCCAAAATTTCAACACTCCCTCTTAGCGAGGAATGTCCTCTAGCAAAAATACTTCACCCTGAAATTCTGCACTGATCTCTAGTGTGGGTCTCTGCACTAATGCTTGTCCTGTTGCCCTTCATCATTGCATTGTTGCTGCTCTCCCGTTCTGTTTCTCATGACGTTCCCACCGCCACTGCTACATTCGTACTACAACTCCCTCTCAATTTGTTGCATTGTGTTTCCCATAGCACTACCACTGCTAATCTGTTGCATTGCAACTTAGTTACTAAGAGTAAGCAACTCAAGGACTCCTGCCCAATCATTAACAGACAAGTCAGTTGGGTTACATCTCATCACTGAAGCTCCATAAGTTGTTGCTCTGCCCTGTTCTCCGGAGGTTACTACGTTGTTGCAGCTCTGCACTGCGTAAGTAGACCTGCTCTGTGCTACCTCTACGGTGAAGTCCCCTACGCTGTTGTTGTGTTGCATTATCCTCCTGAAGCCTCTGCGCTACTACAACCATTGCACTGCATACTCTACGTTGTTGTTGTATATGCACTATGTTGCTCCCTCGTCAGCGTGTCAGCTCTACCTCTGCTTCATCTGTGATCCTTTGCACCCACTGCTCCACTTGTCCCACTACTGTCTTAAGGCTCCCGTACCTCGTATGTGATCCAAGAGTTGAGCTACTCAAGGATCCTGCCTCCACTCTGTAGTTGATCTACAGATCAAGATCGCCCCACTTTCGTGGTTAATGAGCGCTCATGACTACGTCATCGTCGAAGCCATCGTCTGCTAAACAACCTTAGAGCTATAAGCTTCCTTGTCCTTCTTCTTGAGGACAATTGTTGGCGAAATATCCAAGTTCGCCGCACTGGAAACATTTGATCTTTGACAGATCACGCTTCTTTTTCCCTTGCTACCTCTTTGATGCCAAGGCTGCATCTTCCTCTTCCTCCTTCTTTACCTTGCTCGAACCAGTGTTGTACTGTCTTTTAATACATTATTAGCCTACACATGCAAATCTAAACTGAATAACATGCACAATGACAAAGTAACACAATGATTTTCTAAACACAATGCGGGAAAAGAAACCCCAGCACTGCTCTGCAGCCCTATGCATCAGCCCTGATGGCTTGCGACAACCCCTACGCTGCTCAGGAAGGACCTGTGTCACCCTAGACTGGGTTACGCTGCCCTAGTTGGCCAACGTCAATCCTCCTAGGACTGCGTCAGCCCTCCTAGCCTCCTACTAGGCTATGGTTGCTCTGCATAACTGCTGCTTCTCTGCCCTCGTTGCACTCTTGGCCTGGGATCAAATCATCCCCCTGGCCAATACTGCCCCTCACTGCAGCTGAAACACTTCTGAAATTCTTAGCAAACCACGCCCTAGAATTCCAGCTTAGTTTCAATGCTCTTCCATTGTGTGTGTTCTCCAACTGACCCCAAGCCCTCTTCTTATACTTTCCTCATTCAAACATCAAAGGTTGTGATCTAATCTTGAATTGACGGCTAAGATTAGAAGATGTTTGATCCACGCCACTTAAGTCATTATCATCACATGTTTAAATTAATTACCTTTAATCTTTAAATCTTCCCAAGTTAGAGTTAGGGTCCTTAATTTAAAAGACTAATTAATTAATTATCTCTTAAACAAGATGGAATTTCTTAAAACGCTTTCTGGGTCTTAGAGATTTCATGTATTATAGTCCCTCCACAAAGTTTGGGAGCTAGAGCACATCCGATGCTACCCCAACACCCCAAAATCTCAACAGCTTTTCCCTAGACTCGAGCATAATTTTTGTGTATCTTGTCTCTTTGTTGCATTCTTATCTTTATTGCTCTTTTCATGTGTTAGTGGTCGAATTTTCTTCTGTATAACTACTTACTAATAATGGATAATGAATATGTAATTGATGCTAACTAATCATCAATAGTACTTATATGTTGAAGAAAATACTTCGATCTAGTCCTCCAAGAGGCATTAAGTTGATATATATAAGAGGCAGTTCGACCTACTTGGACCACCTTCACAAGAAGCAATTTTTGAACCAAGCAAAGGAAAGAAGAAGTTGAGTTAAAGGAGAGAGAAAGCAAGTCAAAACTAGAAGAATATTCCTTTTGTTGACCGAATCTTTGATTGTTGCAATTTGTACATATGGAGGTTTGATTTTCTGTGAAAGAGACAAAAATTCTAGCTAAATTTAACCCCTTGTTGTAGGTTTGAATTTGAGAACATTAACCATATTTGGAGTAGTTTTACCAGCATTGACTTTGACTTTAGAGGTGATTTGGATGGTTGGACATAGTATCTTGGTGGAAGTTTGGTCTTAGTCTTGGTCTTGGATATCTCTCATTTTGATTTGATTCTATAAGAGAAGGATTGTTGGGTTTTCCCCTTGTGGGTTTCACCCCAACTACTAGCCAAGGGTTTTTTGTGGCTACTAACCCAATTTTGGTGTCTTGTATCTTTGTGATCTCTACATTTTCTTGAAACTTAGTATCTTGGTGGAAGTTTGGTCTTAGTCTTGGTCTTGGATATCTCTCATTTTGATTTGATTCTATAAGATAAGGATTGTTGGGTTTTCCCCTTATGGGTTTCGCCCCAGCTACTAGCCAAGCCAAGGGTTTTACTGTGGCTACTAACCCAATTTTGGTCTCTTGTATCTTCGTGATCTCTACATTTTCCTGAAAGATCGAACATTTGTATAATTGCTTGATGAAGAAGACATAATAATAAATAAGAAGACATCTAATATTCACAAGTAATTATCAAGAAGAAATTAGGTGTTAGACTTCACTACACTTGATTGCATACTAATTAATAAGAAGACATCTAATATTCACAAGTAATTATCAAGAAGAGAAATTAGGTGTTAGACTTCACTACACTTCTCACACAACCTAGTTGAAAATGATTTTCCCTAACTTATTTATCCTTAGATATATTGTTCATATTAACCACTTACTATTATTATTGTCCTAGGAGTGGAACACACAAGTGCAGGAGGCTATTTTGAGTTGGAGGAGCTTTTCTTGAAGTATCCTTATTTTACACATGCTACCATGATCTAGAGATGGAGTAAATGAATTGGAAGGAAGCTTTTGTGAATTTTCCTTATTTACACATCCTATTTATTCCTATAGAGATGGAGAGCATAACATGTGGAGGCTTATTCGTAATGAGATTTGTTGAGTTCCGCATATGTTCTATGTGATTTCAAATTAGGGCACACAATACTCTAGTAGATAGAACATAGTAATAGATCGATAGAAGACAACCCAAAACAGAGATAATGAATGGTGGCGTTACGGCGATCAGTAGGATGCTTCTACCAGCAAAGTCTCCAATAGGTCATTCAGCGAAGCGTGTCACACATAACCCCAGAACAACCCAAACAAAGAATAGTCCATATATCATGCAGCTCCAACGCTATCTAGAGAGAGAGAATTCCTCCACACAAAAGTGTGTCAAATGAACTCTAAGTCTCTCCAATATATAGGAATCTTTGGGGGTGTATGACACGTCCTTTAAGACATTTAAGTCTATATTTTATTCTAGGCCGACCTAGCACATAAGTGGAATAAATTCAAAGTACATGTTCTACTCATCCGATCGAGATGATCTTAAGATCAATCTTACACCTCTCCGAAAGAGGAATCCAATAAAAATATTGTGATCGTCATCTAAGCAGCACAACCCGGAGTTTGGACCTAGTTGTCCAATTTTAACACTCCCTCTCAACTAGGGAGAACTCCGTCCACAAGTGCAATCCAAACATCGTGCGTCATCCCACCGTAACTTGCTTTGCTGGCCTCTTTATTTTAGAACAGAAGTGGGTCAGTCACAAAGACATCATTCTCTGCTGACAGATTCAGCCCAGAGGTCAAAACCTCTATCGAACTCGCAAAGAGTCTCCAACCAACCGAAAGTTGGTTCATCTGACCCGAAGTCAGGCGGAGGTCCGAGACCTCACAAGACTTGATCCCAGATCAAGTGGTTGGACCGAGCCATC
Source organism: Pinus albicaulis (assembly GCA_034641835.2). NCBI lineage: Eukaryota > Viridiplantae > Streptophyta > Pinopsida > Pinales > Pinaceae > Pinus > Pinus albicaulis. Next base: position 1,408,062,458 of record CM076579.1, on the reverse strand, counting down.
CTAGATAGAGAGTATGACAATCTCTGATGCGTCCATCAGTCTTTGCTACTAGTCTCTAGCTTTTCCCACCTCATTGGCCAAATGAGAGGTACTTCCCATGAGCCCTGAACTCAATGGGTAGGATGTATACGGGGCACAAATCATGAGAGGCGAACCAAATCAATCATCACGATGGGGCCCAAGCACACCAACAGGGTTCGGCAAGCCTAGCCCTGTGGTTGCTTATAGCTTCGAGAAGCTATCCCCAAAGCCCCCCCAGAGCTCCCAGAGCTCATTGTCCAACAGGACCCTCAGAATAGGGTCATTCCACGATTCCAAGATTCTCATGGAAGGTTAGGAACATGACCTTCCCCAAGGGCATAGTGAGAATATCCACGACTTGCTCATCAGTTCCTATGATCGAGCCTTACGGCGCCTCGCTGTACCATATCCCAGATAAAGTGGTACCAGCCATCAACATGCTTGGATCAATCATGGAACCCAGGATTCTATGACAAATGAATCCCCCTCTGGTTATCACAAAGGATAATGGTGGCATCTAGCACATGCTCGAATAGCTAACTAAGTGACTTCACAACGGGTCATACATGCTGCAATGTATTCGACCTCAGCGGTGCTCAAGTCAACCGGCTTTCGTTTCCTGCTCGAAGCAGATCTACTTGCAAAGTAGCATCCAGATGTGCTCTTACGATCCACCACACTGCCAGTCCAATCGACATCAGTATATCCATGGAGTGTCATACTCCTGGCAGTATATCTCAGCCCATGATCTATCGTGCCTCAGAGATATCTCAAGAGTTTCTTGGCACCAACCCAGTGAATGTTATGATCAACCATGTGTTAGATTCAAAGTGTTCACGACACAACATACGTCCGGACGAGTGTTTACTAAGAACACCAGAGCCCCTACGAGTTGACGATACTCAGTAGAACTTGCTAACACAGGCCCAGCGGCGCTGCCACTCGACTTCTTAATGTTGAGCTCCATCGGTGCCAACACAGACTTATATTCCACCATACCAGAAGCTTCATAATGTATTTTCCTTGAGAAACAAAAATCTTGCCAGGTCTCTGCTAGACCTCCAGGCCTAGGCATCAGTCCTAGGTCTTTCATCTTGAACTCAGCAGCAAGCTCCCTCTTATGCTGATGAATGAGAGGGTCAGCACCTGCCAAGAAGAGGTCGTCCACATACAGCACTAGAATGAGAAGCTTTTATCTATCAACCTTGAAGTAAAGGTTCGGATCAGCATTACTTACGAGTGAAGCCCAACTTCATCAGGTAGCTATCTATCCTTTCGTACCAAGCTCTGGGTGCTTTCATTAACCCATAGAGGGTTTTCTTCAACCTGCAGACATGGGTATCCCGATCCTGGACTTCAAACCCCAGAGGTTGCTCTACATACACCTCTTCCTTTATCACACCGTGCCAAAAAAAAACGGTCTTCTCATCCATCTGATGAAGATTCCGTCCTTGTGTAGCAACAAGGATAATAATAGATTATAGGTGCAATAATAATCAGTGCTTTCAAGCAACACATTTTCCCATCAAATCCATGCTTGATCTTATGACAACACCTTTGATCTGTGGTCTAGGAACCATATCCTAGACATCACCCTCACATCCTTGTAGACCTTGATGCTTTCCAGTTTCTTCAAATGTTCCAGGCTCATATTGTACTCATGGCAACTAGATACTCCTGGTATTTATATGGCTTCTCGGTTTTCTTCCCCCTCTGAAACCATATGTCTTTAAGCCATGAGGATCTTCTTTCGTTCAGCAATGATATTAGCTCAGGAGCATATAAAGTTGAATTCTCCCTCTTAATGCCAGCTTCTCTTGTGAGAGTAGACATTTATGTCAAATGAGGGCATCCCAGACACCAACTTGGAAAGGGGGACTTAATCTTCCACAGTCAAAGCCATCCAACAAGCTTTGTTGATCATGGTTCAAGATTCCAATAATGTATCTGAAAGCTGCCGAAACACATTTTACCATTGCGCTCTAGTGAGACTGCTGCTATCTCATGCTGACTGCTACATAGGTGTCTATCTATGTCACTGTCCAACAAGGAGAATATATCAACACGCCTCAGCTTGTTAAGAGTCCTGTTATTCTGAGGAGGTCTGTTGTAGCTTCCTCAACCAGCCCTCTTTAATGTGACCCACAGAACTAGAAATCCAAACATGATTCCTTCTCTGCACTTGAGAGCTTCATCTACTTTATCTGACATCTCATCCAGCACTGCTTCTTATTTATAGATCTTATGTGGTACCTTTCGGTTCGCAGATCTAGCATAGTTATAAGTGCCATTGTTTTTCATACTTTATTTGATTTTTCCTCTTCAAGGTGACCTGAACATATATTTGACAAACCTTGATACTGTGACACTGGTTCTTCTATGTACTAAAGTAAATTCAGTCTTTGCTGCCAGCAACCACAACTGATATATATATTGACTTCAACTTAGGATAATATTGATTGACCAATGCACACATCGGGAGCGATCAATGCACAATCTCTTTTAACTACTGCAGGATCTAAATTCCTGTGGTTATACTATAGGTGCAAACCTCAGACTTCTGTGCACACATTCTCAGTTTCAGCCACACTACGTAACATGAAATTTACCTGGCAATGAGATTAAACTCAAACACCATGACAACTTACGTCGAAATCAAGAGGAAGCAGACCGTCAGCAACTCGAAAATGTTGCTAGTCGGTGCTTATTTGCACTAGGTCTGCCATTTTCGCATTCTACGGGTATGGAAAATCAACGACCGTCACTTCAGAATTCCCAATTCGATAATCCACTGCGCTCTCGGTCTCAGCTTCCCAACAGAAAGCATTTTGGATACACAAAATTAAAGGGTTGCAAAAATAATGCCCTTTCCACGACAATGCCGCTTGGTGATGGACTCGGAATTCAATACACAGCAATTTTTGCGACAAATTTTCCCCGAAAAATAGCAGCGATTGGGAGTTGTGTGAAGTATGACCAATCAAAGTTGAATTTCGTCGATTTGGGTCAACGCGTCAATCAGATTGTCGATGAGATGCTCATGTAATCGCTCCCGCTGGAAAAAAAAACATGTTAAAAGTTTAGGGGCGAAGTTAAATATATCCCTATAGCATCGGCTCTGTCCATTAATCGAAGGTACCAAACATTTTATTTAAGCAAGGAATACGTAGACTGGAATGCACCAAGCTCCTCAACCACACAGTGCTTCTGCGACGTGATTAATTTTCATGACCCCGATCAGCCATGTTTTTGCTCAGTGAGGTCCCAACGTGGAAAACATTCAGTGCTCCACGTCAATTTGACTCATCCTCACGATGAATCGATCAAACTTCACGTTGTCACTTAGAAGTGAAAACGCTGCGGCGTGATTCTTGGCACTGATTCTCCGGCAAGAAGAAGTCCCATCGGGCTCCATTGACAATCCACATAATTTTGCCATCGCCTGTGACCACAGCAGCTTCGGTATCATCACAGCTTGTTTCAATTCCGAGGATGACCAGCTCATCATTGGGAATAGTCTTTCCATCCTTCGCCCATACCCTGCAGATTATGGTCTTACCACTCGGTCCTAATGGCCAGCAGGCCGATCATCAAATCAATGGCAATAAACCACAGAGAGAACAATGTGATGCTACAGGTATCTGTGTAGCCATATAATATAAACCAAGTCACACGTAACTGTACTGAACGAGCCACAGAGATATTGTCCATACGAATACATGAGCCGCAGATACTTACGCATCAAAATCTCAGAAATATGCGATGCAAGAAGAATATCGATCCAACAGGGCGATATGCGAATCACAAAGAACAATTATCTCTGAAGTTCGAAAAACCGGTGGCTCTCTTTTTTTTTCAGGTCTTTAACTCAACACAAAAAATATAATTTCCACGCTATCTTCTAGCTGCGGCGAGGCTCTACTTCCATGCTAAAAGTTAGGGCTCCTTTCACGCCTCGACAGACCAAACATCAGTCTCAAACTCGGCCTTCATTCAGCAGCTTGGTCACTGAAATAGTCAAGGATCCGCGTGCGCTGAAATCGCATCATCCCGACAGCATTCTAGGTTCTATTCTTAGACAAATTCGACCTCGTACTTCAATCGTCGTCCGGGAGGTTAGGGGAGGAATAAACCGCGGTCGTCCAGCAAAAAATGCATGAACAACTCTAGCAAGAGATGGAGAAGAGTTTTGATGGAAACCCTGCGGAAATGCGGGTACCATTCCCGTATCTGACATCGAATTTGGTTGACCTCCTTCATTTGTTATCCTTTCTTACACCCGAACCCGACTTCACTACCAACAAGTGTAAGTCTACGTGGAGGCTGATACGCCGTGAGATGAGGTGCCTTCTCGTCCGTGATACGATGAGATGTTTCCCCATCCGTGGGATAATGTGCTTCATGAGTAGCATCCCTAGCATACTCGTGAGAAGAGTGTGACTCCAATTGATAGCGAGATCCAATTCGTAATCGTACAATGTGTTTACATACACTGCCCTACGCTGTTACCTCCAGCAATTTTGTAAAAAAAATATGCGCTGCCATTTGCTGTGGTGGTATGGCCTGCGGCCTAACACACACAACCTTACGTCACTCTTATTTGCTTTTAGGGCTTTGTCTTCACCTCGGCTCCGATACCATGTTAATTTTTTCATGTGTTCTATGCCATTTCAGATTAGGGCACACAATACTGAAGTAGATAGAACATAGTAATAGATCGATAGAAGACAAGCCAAAACAGAGATAATGAATGGTGGCGTTATGGCAATCAGCAGGATGCTTCTACCAGCAAAGTCTCCAATAGGTCATTCAAATAAGCGTGTCACACATAACCCCGTAACAACCCAAACAAAGAACAGCCCATATATTACGCAGCTCCAACGTCTATCCAAGAGAGACCTTCCAACTTAAGTGTGAAGTCAAAATGAACTCTAAGTCTCTCCAATATATAGGAATTCGGGGGGTGTGTGGGACACGTCCTTTAAGACATTTAAGTCTATATTTTATTCTAGGCCGACCTAGCACATAAGTGGAATAAATTCAAAGTACATGTTCTACTCATCCGATCGAGATGATCTTTAGATCAATCTTACACCTCTCCGAAAGAGGAATCCAATAAAAATATTGTGATCGTCATCTAAGCAGCACAACCCGGAGTTTGGACCTAGTTGAAAATGATTTTCCCTAACTTATTTATCCTTAGATATATTGTTCATATTAACCACTTACTATTATTATTGTCCTAGGAGTGGACCACACGAGTGTAGGAGGCTATTTTGAGTTGGAGGAGCTTTTCTTGAAGTATCCTTATTTTACACATGCTACCATGATCTAGAGATGGAGTAAATGAATTGGAAGGAAGCTTTTGTGAATTTTCCTTATTTACACATCCTATTTATTCCTAGAGATGGAGAGCATAACATGTGGAGGCTTATTCGTAATGAGATTTGACCTATTATGAGTGGTGGTTTTCCTTGTATTGCTCATGCACCCTAGTTGAGAAGGCTTTTCTTACACTTATATATCTTCTATTCATAGTGATGTTATTTGTACAACTCTTTGCTTGTTCTATAAATGCTAGAGAGGTAGGAAGGACAGAGAGTCACTGTTTGTTGGTGAGATAGGTTATTGTTTGAATTCTCTTGTCTTCACATGCAACATTTTGGTGTGAGTGTGAGAAACAAACTAGTCATTGATAATTAAAGGTTGCTCTCATCTTGTTCACATGAATTCATCCTTGATCATTCATGAGAGAAGGTACTTTGGAAGTGATTTGACAAACCTTAGAATGCTTTGAAGTTCATCCTTGATCATTCATGAGAGAAGGTACTTTGGAAGGTACTTTGGAAATGCTTTGGAGTACTTGCAGCCAATATCTCCAAACTTTGGAGTACTTGCAGCTTTGGAATAAAGATACCATCTTATTTGGAAACTAAATCTAAATTGTTGGATGTGTTTTCTCACCTTACTTGAATGTTTTCTAACCTTGGGAATTACTCCCACTTAATTAGGAAGGCACTAAGGTCACTGTTACTAATTTCCAAATTTAAAGCTTGCTATTTTTTATCTTTTCGTATGGAGATCTGAATCTTTATGGGCATAATTGAAGAATTCTAACAAAATATTTGTACAATTTCCAAGGCACGAGCTCATTATTAGGTTTAAATCTGCACTATTGCTTGCTGTTTGTATTGATGTAATGTAGAATTCAGGTCTGATTCATATATAACAGCAAGTATAATTGCTATTTGGAAGTTTTTTTGGTCTTCCATGTTCATATATTCTTTTCATATTTAATAGGGGTTCACCTTTGGTGTTAGGAAGCACTAACCCAAAGTGCAGATAGATGGTACAAGGTGACAGTGTACCCTCTAGTTGTCTTTAATTCTTCCACTTACAATTATAAACTCCTCCATATTCTATATTTGGAACCAGATGGTTGAGTGTTAACATCTACAATAGCAGTTTATCAAAATTCATTTAAATATACAATATATGCAGAATAATCACCAAATAAATGGGCATTTGGATATACCTATCATAGCAGCTTATTAAACTTCATTTAAATATACAACTATGCACAAATATTATCACCAAATATATGGAAATTTGGATATACCTATCATAGCAGCATAAACTTCCTTTAAATATACAATTATGTGTGAAATATCACCAAAACAAAGGACAGTTGGATATACCTATCATAGAATGGTACATAAGGAACCCAATCCATCTTCATTTCCTTCATTGGCACTATAGTTTCACCCTCCATTTGAACAGACTTAATGCCAATCTTATCAGACGGAGGAAATGATGAAACAACCTGCCTAGAAATAAGGCTTTAAGGCTTGCAAGTTATAATCAAATTACCAAAGGCTTGACATCAAAATGCTTCAAAAGAAAAAGAATATGAAAGCCAAAAACCATACCGCCACAGTGACTGGTATGAGGACCACTTTTAATTGGTTTTCAAAAGGTACAAGTTGAGCTGCACAAAGAAGGAAAGATAACGACTATACCAAGTTAAAATTCATGGAGAAAAACAAACTCTAGAAAGCTCTAGAACAAAGGCATGGCCCTTAATCCTATTAATGATTGAACTCTTGAAAATGAAAATAAAAATAAGTAAATTACAAACTCCAAATTGGAGACAAAAGAACGAGGGCCTACGTTCTGTACAGCCAAAAAGATAAACCTTCTTCCCATAAAGTAGCCCACCTTCTTCAAGAGCATTCTGGATAACAATTAGAGGAAATTATAAATGGTAAGTAACAATGATAACATTAATGCCACACTCCCAAATCATAGGAGAAAATTTCCACAATAAGGAAAATAACTCGATTTAAGTGGAAACAAACGTACCAAGCCAACTTAATGCTTACCTCCAAGTTTGAAAAATCCCACTGGATCTTGTAAAGAGTATCCAGCTTATCCCACTGTACATTAACACCAGATACAATTAGAACTTATACCACTGTACATTAACACCAGATACAATTAGAAAAATTGTTAAGTGTAGTGGAAGGGGTAGTAATTTCGTATCTAGTATACCTACACAAATGACCTCGTCCCCAACCCAAGTTGGCATCTCAAAATGAAAAATAAGTATGCAATGCCATTCGCAGCTCTACTGAAGTAGAGCATCAATACTTTTAGAATCATAGAAAGTTTTTAAATGCACATGAAAACATTTTTGTCCAAAGTGTGTACAGAAATACAAAGGGTGGACATGTATCAAGGTAGAGCACTCAAGCTTACATATTTTCATCACAAGTGCCTGCATAAAATGAGAAAATCACCGAAGCGCCAAGCATCAATACCTTTAGAATCATAGTAAGTTTTCAAATGCACATGAAAATATTTCTGTCCAAAGTATGTACAGAAATACAAAGGGTGGACATGTATCGATGTAGAGCACTCAAGCTTACATATTTTCATCAACAAAATTAAAGTACAAATTGGCATCTCAAAATGCGAAAACAAGTATGCAATTTCATTAGTAGCTCTACTGTATGTATGCATCAATATTTTTAGAAGCACAATAAGTTTTCAAACACACGTGAAAACCTCTGTCCAAAGTGACTACAGAAATACAAAGGATGGACAAGTATCAAGGTAGAGCACTCAAGCTTACACATTTTCATCACGAGTGCCTACACAAAGTGAGAAAAGCATAGAAGCACCAATTGACGACTCCTTGTGCTATCTGGTAGATATTACAAATCACGATTTAATAAAGTTAAAGTACAGTTGAACACAATTGAAAGGTCATCAACTTAATAACTCATTAAATGCATGCATAATTCAGACCATAGAGGCAATATTTGTATACAAATTCAAAATTGAACATGATTTAATATGGGAAGAATAAAAAACAACAAAAATCCAGTACAGCTCTAAGTATAAATCTCATAGATATGAAAATATGCATTTTCTTTAACATTTTGGAAGAGTTCAGCCTCAAATATCTAATGCAAGTTGATCATACCATATTTTCCAATTATTAGGTTATAGGCTCAAATTCAATCTAATGCAAGTTGATCATACCATATTTGCCAAATTTACGTGCAGAAAAGGTTAATATGGCCAAACCTTGTTATGGTTTAAACTTCGATGGCGATTGGAAAGGAGACAGTGATTTGAATCATCAAGCAATGGAGATAGAAGCAGAGGAAAGGAGACAGGGATCCGAATCATTCAGCAAGTTCAGCTTAAATCTAGAAATGAAATTCACCTTGACCTCTATAAGATATATTTAGATTTCACAATAGGATTAACTGGTCATTGAAGATGATATTACAAATCTAACTAGAACAATTCATAAATTATAATTATGAAAGGTTTAGTCTAGTGCCAAAATACACCACTCAAGGACACAGTGAAGGTTAATATGGCCAAATCTTGCTACAGTTTAAACTTCGATGGCGATGGAGATAGAAGCAGGGAAAGGAGACAGGGATCTGAATCATCAAGCAAGCTCAGCTTAAATCTAAAAATGAAATTCACCTTGACCTCTAGCAATGGAGATAGAAGCAGGGGGAAGGAGACAGGGATCCAAATCATTCAGCAAGTTCAGCTCAAATCTAGAAATGAAATTCACATTGACCTCTATAAGATATATGTAGATTTCACGATAGGATTAACTGGCCATTTAAGACGATCTTACAAATCTAACTAGAACAATTCATAAATTATAATTATGAAAGATTTCGTCTAGTGCCAAATTACACCAGTCAAGTTGTATCCACAGACACAGTGGTTCCATTCATGAAAGCTTTAAATGACCCCGTCCTTAGAGAGGATATTAGTTGCCCTTCATATTCTAACAAGATCACATAGGACCAAATTCATATCTCTCATTCATACTAGGATGACAAAAGCCAAATTCAATCGTAGGATATTGCAACTTGAAGCATCAAAGGATATTAGTTTCCCCTTATCCTCTCGCAAGATCACAAAAGACCAAATTCATATCTCCTCTTCATACTCTAATAGGATGACAAAAGCCAAATTGACTTGTAGGATGTGCCAGCATGAAGCGACAGACATCAGATTTGCTTTCTTGACAAACTAGAAATCTTAGTGTGCATCAATCAGGGAACTAGTTCTATCCTCACAATCCCTCAAAAACATCTTAACTACAAAGACCAAATTCGTATCTCCCCTTCATACTCTAGTAGGATGACAAAAGCCAAATTGACTTGTAGGATGTGCTAGCATGAAGCAACAGACATGCTTTCTTGACAAACTAGAAATCTTAGTGTGCATCAATCAGGGAACTAGTTCTATCCTCACAATCCCTCAAAAACATCTTAACTACAAAGACCAAATTCATATCTCCCCTTCATACTCTAGTAGGATGACAAAAGCCAAATTGACTTGTAGGATGTGCCAGCATGAAGCGACAGACATCAGATTTGCTTTCTTAACAAACTAGAAATCATAGTGTGCATCAATCAGGGAACTAGTTCTATCCTCACAATCCCTCAAAAACAGATTTGCTTTCTTGACAAACTAGAAATCTTAGTGTGCATCAATCAGGGAACTAGTTCTATCCTCACAATCCCTCAAAAACATCTTAACTATGAGAACTGCATTTATCGGGATGCTAGTTCCATCCTCAAACTATCCTCACAATCCCTCAAAAACATCTTAACTATGAGAACTGCATATATCGGGATGCTACTTCCATCCTCAAAAAGCATCAAAACTGCCCAACCAAGAGAAGAACAGAGAAAAGTTCCTTCTTACATTCTTTGACAGAAACAAAATTGAAAAAGCCCCAATTGAACAGGAGAATTGGATCAAGGAGCACTAGTTTCCATTCACATTTTTACAGAGTAATAAACAACACAATTGCATAAATTAAAAATCTCAAGTCGTCAGATTTTAATGGTCTGCAAATTGTACTAACCTCAGTGCCAACGGGAAATGCAGCTTGCCACAAATCCTCCTGCAAATACAAGCTTTCATATGAATTCTAATAAATAACTATAAAAAAAATTAACTCTATTAGGCACAGGCATAATAGAAATTATGAGCCAAATATCACACCCTCATCTAGCAGGATGAGAATATGAAGTTTTAAATACTTCCAAAATCTCCAAACCCAAAAACTAAACAAAAGAGACATTAAAAAGAAAAATAGGAAAACTTTAAAGAAGTAGATTACCATATTTCTCCTGTGAGGGATAATCTCAGGCAGCGTAGCAGCAAACTGGACTTTTTTTGCACTAGTAAAGGTTGGTACAGAAACCCGTGGAAAGGATGCCTCCTTATTTGCAGTAGGCAAAGTCGGTGCAGAATCCCCAGGAGGCTTTGTCTCATTGCTCTTTTTGGTTTTAGGCTGGGGTGCAGTAGACAGACCCTTTTTCTTAGTAGGCAATGTTGTCTTTTTACTTTTAGGCTGGGCTGCAGTAGACTGACCCTTTTTTGTAGAAGGCAATGTCGGTACAACACCCTGTGGAGACCTCGCCTTCTCCTTCTTTCTGTTTTGAACTTTAGGTTTTTCCATATCTTCAATTGCAGAAACCTTCGATATATTCTGAACAAAAGAAAATCAGATGGATATCTTACAAGACTGAAACTGAAATTGAAAACCAACAAAACAAGTACCTCACTACAATAAATTCCAATGTATATTTGATGAAAAAATAAAACAGATATTGGGAGAGAAGATCAGGATACGGGGAGTTTTATGGGAGGGGAATTTTGAAGGACCTGCATGGCAGAAGAAACAGGAGACAACAGGGCTTTCTTGTGGAAATGTAAGCAAATCTTTAAATATTATTTACTGTGAAAATACGGGGAACACTGCAATGCATTTTGAGTTACTCTTTGGAAGAATATTTGAATTACAGGTGGAGATGGGCAGTATGTTTCACATGATTCTAATACTTGAATTTCCAGTTACAGTTGAGAAGAATATTTAAATCACAGATAGAGATGGTCGGCATGTTTCACATGTGGGCATTAGTTCCATCCACAGATAGGAGAAAACGATCCCATCTATAAGAAGGGTATAAATTCCCCCTTATACTCACAGGATCACGAAAAACCAACTTCATATCTTCCCTTCATACACTCAGGATGCAACAAAAATAAATTCAATTGTAGGATGTGCAAGGTCAAAGCATCAGGCATATTCATATATACTCTAGTGGCAAACTCAAAAACTTAGTTGGCATCCACCAGATTACTACTTCCATCCTCGAAAAGCATCAGAACATCCTCATAATGACAAGCACAGTAGGAGCAAAATATAATGCCAGTCTGCATTCAGCAGGGTGCAGACTTTATCGTCATAAGGGCTTTAAAGCCCGACAACGGCCCAACTCATTGAAAAGCATTAATTCTCATCAGATTCTCCAAGACACCAGAAGACCAAATTCAACTGATAAATCACTGACTGGCATCATCAGACTAATCCCCCTAAACACTCTTACAGAGTAGGAAAATAACCAATCTGAAAGGAAAGGAAGAATCAATTTACAAAATATATAACACACAATTCAACTAACGATGCATGAGAACATCAGACAGAAGGAAAAAGGCTCCTCATTACATGGTTTGGCATTGACTAAAAAAACCCGGCCGACATTACTTCCCCTTTATAGAGTCAAGAAATAACTGATTTGAAGGTAAGATGCATTGCCAGAGTAATACATACCCAATTAAAAGGAAGGATGCATGAATTTATAACATCGGACAGAAGGATAAAAGTTCCTGTACACATTTTCTTAGAGACAAAATACACACTGAAATCACTTCCACTTTAGATTTTTCTAGAATTGGGAATTAACCAATTTGAATGGAAGATGCAATCCCGTAGATGTAAAGGACGTACGAAACTGTAACACCAGACAGGAGAAAAGTTCATGTTTGCATTCTTTGACAGTCGTAAAACAGAAAAACCCATCCTGATATTACTTCGCTTGTATATTCTTATGGGGTCTGGGAAAAACCTTTTTTGAAAAAGAGACATATTCTAACAGTTGCAGAAAATACCCAATTCAACTATTAAATGTAAGAATTTGTAACATCAGACAGAAGAACAAAAGTCCCTGATTAAATTCTTTGACAGATTAAAAAACCCTGTGCGACTCTGGTTCCCGTAGCATCCTTATCGATTCAGGAATGACCCTGATTAAGAGGGAAGATGCATTCCCATAGATTAACAAATTCCCTATTCAATTTAAGAATGCACAATTTTAAAGAGAGACAAGAGTTTCTGCTTCCATTTTTGACAGTATTAACAAAATACCTAAATTCAATTTAAGAATCCACAATTTTACAGAAGGACAAGTATTTTTGTTTCCATCTTTGACAGTCACAAGTAACCCACGTCAACGGGTGGACGAGTAAAGGGCACTGGCTCACATTTTTATAAAAGACAAATGCATAAATAAAATATAGCATGTCCCCAAATTGTAATGGTCAACAAATTAAACCTCACTGCCACCAGGAAATGCCGCTTGCCACAAATCCCTCTGCAAATTCAAGCCTCTATCTGAATTAAAATAAAATTAAAAATACACGAAAAGATCTATGAACTCCAATTTCAGTAGAGATATAATTAGAATTACGAGACAAATACCGCACCGTCATCTACAAAGAATCAGCAAGCCCTGCCGAGAGCCCTAAACCTCAAAATTAATCAGGGGGGTTATGATTACCATATTTCTTTTATCGGGAATGATCTGGTCAAGGGCTGTGGAGAACTGGACCTTTTTACCATGAGGCAAGATTGGCGCAGAACCCCGGGGAGACCCTGCCTCCTCCTCCTTTTTTCTCTTTTTCATTATAGGCTTTGCGATATCTTCAAGCACAACTGCCTCCTCCACCTCCTTCCTCTTTTTGGTTTCAGGTTTTCTCATATCGTCAATCAGAAAAACCTTTAATATATTCTGAGACATGCAAAAGAAACAATCAGATGGGTGTCTGACTAGAATGAATAGAAGCCCAACAAAACAAGTCCTTCAATGCAATAAATCTTCATTAAATTTTGCTGAGAAAACAAAAGAAAAACTATCAGAATATGCAGCGTTTTACCAGAGGAGACGTTTATGGGCTGTGGAGGCAGAGGAGATTGGAGCCCCCGGGGTTTCGTCGTGAAAAGCGAAGCAAACCCAGAAAGGTTTTTATTGGGAAACTGCGTCGAATGCTGATGTTTCTTGTTTTTGAAGTGTTAGTTGAGAGGAAATTTTGAATTACCGGTACAAACGGTTGGTACAAACGGTCGAAAAATTTGACTAGAGTGGAAAATTCTTAAAAAAAATTCACTTGTTTATAATTCTAACCTTTCCAAACCGAGATGCTCTTGGACTGCGCAGAAGTATCCACCTTCGAAAACATTGTATTTTTAGTAAGGCTCATAGATTGAATATGCACAGTATAAAGGTTTGATTCGTCAATTTATCTTTTGTGTTTAGAGAACAAAACCATCAAATTGATCCCCAAGCTAATGCAATCACTCATTTGAAAAGTGCAATGGTGAGAACAAAACGGGGAGTGCTTACATTATCTTTCATCTCTTCAGCTAAATTGTAATATTATTTCATGAACTTATGATTATTACCAGGCAAGCCACATGGCAAAGCTTCAAAGAGATGAGCAATAATGCCTCAAAGAAGGTCGGTACTTTCACAAACTTCTTTTACAGAGAAGGAGCAAATTCATAAGGGCTCGAAAATTACATCAAGGAGCAAAGGTGGGATAATTTTGAATGACACCCATGTTGGCATTGAATTGTTATCTGAAATTAAGTGGGTGTGGGAGCAAATTTTGCTATGCATCCTTTATGATTCTAATGTGAATTGTTTTTTTGGTAAGATGGAGTGTGGAAGCAATAGTGTTTTAGGAATGCAATTAGTCTCACTTCATAGGATAATGCAATTAGTTTCATTTCATAGGATTGCTCCTTGCAGTTATGATTTTTGCTCTTCATTATTTGGTGGAAGTTATGAGTTTGTTTCTTTATTATTTTATAGAGGTTCATTGAAGATTGGAGTTATGGTGGAGCGTAGTAACTCAAAATGGTATTTTCCATGTGAAGCAATGAAGCTACATCATATCATGAGGAATGAAAGGCTTCTTGCAAACAATCAAACGACCATTACATATTTGTAGAATAGATTTAGGAATAGCACAAAATACAAACTATATAGAGATGTCATAAACAATAGCTCAACAAAAAAAAAAACATATAAAAAATCTAAATGTTGAATGTAACATATTATTTCAATTAGTTATAGCTCTAGCCATAAGCTTTTCAATTGTGGATTCCAACCTAAGGATCCCAGTTGGTTTCACTCCTTACAAGGAAAAAGAAAGAAATATACAAACCAAGAAGCTCGTGGAGACAAATGGAAAAAAAGAAAGAAGATATGAAACCAACAACAAAAGATAATGGACATAACTTCCCTTAATTCGAGGGTTAATTATGTTTTTCAAAATAATAATATTATTAGGCCAATATATTGAAATTTACACCAAAGAAACAATGTGGATTATTAACTTTTTAATATAAATATGAACCATTTTAGTTATAGTTAATAAGAATAAATAAATAAAATAAAACATTGAAATGAAGCGGTGAAATCTTTCAGGGATCTAGAAAGGTAAGTACTCGAAAGGCCTATATCCTTGGCCCGAAAAGTACCAGCAAGTTAGAATCATATAATTTATATGGTTCCAACTACTCAAGCTCCCATTTCAAGGTCCCTCTCGAAAATTTCGAAGGGTAATAATTTTCATCCTTGCATTCCACATTGAATAAGATATGTGAGAATATTAATTTTATAAATTGAATGCCTAATGTCAAATGTTTAAAAAAAAAGAACCAACTTAATAGACCTCTAGTTAAATGAATGGTGTACACCTTATGAACTAGTATGGATGAGGTGTGTAATGGAACAAGTAATGTAGTGACAAAGAGGTTTAAATGGTTGCATGTATGCACTTGTACCAAAATGAGCTAATATAATGTGTATTGCTATAGCAAGTTTCATAATAACAGTCGATATCCAATATATTTATATCATTCAATTTGGATTTTGTCTTAATTTTATTATTTTCAAAGATAAATTCATTAGCTTTTTGTGAGGTAAATAACCATGAGCGAGTGAAGATAATGTTGATGTAGCACTGACTTTAACACATAAATACATTTTAAACCTTAATTATCAAGTGCCAAGAGGATCAACTATTTGAGGTGTAAACCTTTCCTCAAATTTTTGCAACATAATTAAAAAAGTTTACACCTCAAGGACTTTGACCCTTCATGGCACTTGTTAAGTGTAAATACACCTCAATCTTAGTTCTATCAAATCTTTCATGTCTAAACATTTCCTTAAGTTTTTCACCATTAACAAGGTTTACATCTTAAAGACTTTGATCCCTCTCCATGTTTGGATAAAAGTTAGAATGGACTCAAGCTAGTGATACTCAATGACCAAATTAACAACCATTTGTATATATTTTTCAAATTATTAATCAATATTTAGGTCTCTCTCTCTCTCTCTCTCTCTCTCTCTCTCTCTCTCTCTCTCTGCCTCATTGTTGTGTTTTTAATCTCTCCCATGGGAGTATTGTTTCCATTTTCCTCAGGAATTAAATTAAAGGTTAAAAAATATTACATAATTATATAATAGTGCATAAAAAATATTATTCTTATTTTTTAACCCAAACTAAAAATATATTTATATTTCATAAAATATGTGTTGGGGGCACACTTTTATAACCTTTACAAATATTTACTATTGTCCAAAATATATTTTCCCTATTGAGATAGGTTATGCTTCAGGCATGTATGTCACCATGAACTTAATTCAAAGTTAATAATGGAAACTTGAAAGACCATGTCACTTGTGTCTTTTATAATAATGTGAATGGGAACCAATGTCTTTCACTATCCTAGATAATTCTCCTTCTCTTGAGAACATCCTTTTAGAATGAATTAATGAACAAGACTATATATATATTGTTAATCTAGATTGTTATTGATGGAAATATGGCAATAGGATGCTAGATGGATGATGGAAGACTACTTGAAGACATGATGCTTCATATGATTAATGACATATCACTATGGCATGATGAATTGATGACATTATATCCCTATGTTGGAGAAGGCAAAAATCAAACCATAAAGAAGCCCAACTCTTGAAGGCATTCTACCCTACCTCCATTTTTGCACCAATAAATGACCAGTCACATTAAAAAATATTTTTCACTACCTTAGAGGAAGAATTTCTCTATGAGACCTTCACCATCCTCTAGAGCATATTTTTAGCTTTCTAATGAGCTATCACTTGGCCCAAAACTCCAAGTATTCTGAGAAATATGAATTTTTCAAGTTAAGGAAATCTGTCTGGTCACTAAGCCGACCTAAACCTCTTCTCAAGTTGGTCTGCCCTAAGAAGACATGTCCTTTCGTTTAAGCACAAGAATGAACTGTATAAATAGAGTGTTGAACCTTCATTTTTGATGAACAGTTCAATCAACACTTGGAAGACAATGAGCTACAGGTTCACATCTCATGAACCTTTAGGAACAAGAACACAAGATCAAGTAATATATCTCAGTATCTAGCTCAGTTTAGCGGATTGTCTCTCGGTCTTCATTACAGGATCATTACAGAAAATAAGACAGGGTTTGTATCTACAACTTCAGGCTGAGGGTGCTATTCTTGTTCTCGTTGGACTGTGGCAGCCTACCTTCGTTGGACTGGAGAATTTCAGACTGTGCATCATCATTACCTTCGGACTATGAATAATCATTTATTTCGGACTGTGTCTTCATTGAACTGTGGCTATATATATATATATATATATATATATATATTTGGACTGTACCTTATATATTGTGCTTACTATTCCAATTGGTCAGCTCTCTGCTCGGATTGTGTATCATTACTTTCATTTGACTGTGAAGCTTCAGGCTGTGGTGTTCACTTGTATTTCGAAGTGTGAAAACTGTTGAACTGTGGGTACTATCCTATTTCAGACTGTATCTCCAACTTGGATTGGGTAGCTCTTTCGGACTGGTGGTTATATTGTAATCAATAAGAGTTGGATATTTGTAGTATCATCTGTACAGTGACACAGTGCTCCTCCCTTAGATAGTGAAGAACTCTTGGATTGAAAAAGTAAAGCTTAACAATAATGTCAACACAATGAAGCAAGGAGATCATGCAGTGAAGTCAATATAACCAATTTTGGAGCTAATTGTACAGTGAAGAATATATCGAGGACATTCAAGTAAGTACGATTATCATTCTCTATCAAAAGAAGCAAAGAAGGATTGGTGTCCTTGGGGTAGGTGTCCCTAAACTCAAGGTTGGCGCCTTGGTGAAGAGAGGGTCAAAGCCCTAGAGGTCGGAGCCTCATCAAAGTCCAAGTTGGTGCTTGGAAACGGGTTGGTGCCAGTTTCATTAAAAGGGTTGGTGCCCTTCTCTCATCTATTGTATACTATTATTAAAAAAGGGATTGAAGTTTTCTTTGATTCTTAGTATCATTATTATATATATCTCTCTGTCTTTAATTGTGAATAATCTAACTGGTAATAATTAAACAATTGAAAAGAAATACTGATTCACCCCCCTCTCAGTATTTCCAACATATATATATATATATATATATATATATATATATATATATATATATATATATATATATATATATATATATATATATATATATATGGGGAGTTGAGGGAGTGGGCAAGGGCTGGAGCCCTAACTACCTATGCCCCCTAGTTCATGCCTCCATTCTTCTGAAGTTGTGGTCTTGCAACTGCAGATGCGTCGTCGTCATCTTTGTTGGTGTTCTCATTGGTTTCTTGGTGGGTTTGGTTGTCTGTGGTTTCATTGGTGTCTTTCCTCTGCAGGTTCCTTACTGCCTTCGTCATCCTTGGCCCTAGCCTGTTGTTGCTCAATCTGCCTAAGACTTCAATTAGTCATGTATTTTCCTCACTTCCTTTCTCATTGTCGCCGTCGATGCTCTTGTTTAGATGGATCCTATGGTTCTACTCATATTTTGCCATTGACGGGGTTGGGGTTTGTTTCTTGGTCCATCTATTGTTGGTTGTCTAGTATTAGGCATAGTTTGTATGGCCTTATAGGGTCATGGGCCCTATTTTTTATTCTATGAGGACTCCTCATAATCTTGTCTCGCCTCTTAGGGTTTTTTGGCCAACCTTATGTGGGATATTATCTGCCCCTTTTGTGGGTTTTTTATGTTGAGCTTTTTAGACCCATTTTTGTAATGGTTGGTCGTCTATGGGTAATTTTGTATGTGTGAACCATAGGGTTTATAATATTGCATGGATTGGTTTTTTGTGTGGATTTATTTTTTTCCCTTCTAGGTTCTTTCGAATGGCGAATGCCATTTTTTCAATTTGTTTTTTCTAGAATATGTTTATGCATACACAAAATGTAAAATTTTCCTTCTCTAATGAATAAAATTATGCATCGTTTTTCTAATATATATATATGAGGCAAAGGGTACTGTTATAATTAAAGATTCTAGTTGACCATGCTAATATAAAAAATAAATATAACTCACTATCTAGATATTTATGTTTAACATGGAGCTTTATCTAGGGCTAAGCATTCCCCTCCCCTTCAAATAAGTGTCGTCCTCTACAATTGAAGAACTATGGTTATTTTTTGCATGAATAACTCATCTTCCCACGTTGCCTCTTGCACTAGTAGGTTTTTCCATTTGATAAGGTACTTAATAAATAATCAATTTAGCAGCAATTTAATCTTTCTTTCAAGGATTATTTCTAGCTCTAGTATGATTTCCGCTTCTTTATTAATCTCTTGTAAAATAGTTTGGATTAGGGCATTAGAGGAAATTCAAGGTAAAAATGTCTTCAAAATAAAATAAAAAATATAAATACTAACAAATCAACTTTGAAAGAATCAATAAAATTCAAGATGATGATGTCATCCGTAGGGGTAAACATTTTTTTAGAGAAAAGAAGAAAAATATTTTTTTAATTGCATTTTTTACTTATCTCCATAAACGATTACTCAAATGTCAAGTGTAGGTCTCTGTTGAATGCAGAATTAATTTCAACATCCAACGAGTATGCACTCTAGATATTTTTTAGTCGACCCACACTGAATAAAATTGAAAACAGATGGGAAAATTGGGTTTCTTGAAAGAAACGTGTTTTTTTCATGTATTTTCATTTTTTCCCGGTATGGGTCCACTCAAAAGTATGTAGAGTGGGTATTCCCTAGATTCAAAATTAAATTTCACATCCAACAAGCATGTACACTCTATGTTTAGATACATCTATAAGGATATAAACTAAAAACATAATAAAAAATAGTTTTATTCTTTTCCTTTAAAAATTCATAACTATTATTTTATCATATTCCTTAGGAGGACCATTTAAACCTCAAAATTCCCCGAATGTCTTGTCATCAATCATCTTCTTTAAGCAAGAGCCAGTGAATATTTTCTATACACGTGAATATCAAAGCACTCCAATTTGTAAACCATACTTCCAATACTTTGCAACACTTACAGGGGCCATAAAACTTTTTTGATATTTATTATCCTTCTTTTGTTGCTTCAAGGACATCTATATATATGGTTGTAGCATAAAAAATGCCCCGTCCCTACTTCAAATTCCCTTCCACTGTGATATTGATCAGCTTGTTGTTTCATCCTATTTTGTGATATAACCAAGTTTTCCTTCAATAGTTTGAGAACCTCTGGGGGCTTCATTGGGGGAGCAATACCATACCACATGCATTCATATTGGGGGATATATATTGAGGGAAAAATCACATAATATATTGAACATATAATAGGGGTAAAGGGTTTTTATATTGGCAAGTATAAAAAACAGAGTTCAAAGTTAATGAAAATATAAAGGGGTATAAAAACGTTAATGAAAATATGGTTACCTACAATATCTAGTGAAAGTAGGGGTTTTTTAAATGGGGAAGGTGTATTGGGTTTGTATTGGTAGGGGCTTAAATAATGTGATTTTTAGAGGTATTTTCTAATATTTAGTCAAATTAGGGGTATTCTTTAGTATGCCACAGACACACATGATATGTTAGAGGTTCATTGAGCAAATCCCCCATGTTGTTTCATCCTATTTTGGGTTATAACTAGGTTGTCCTCACAGGGACTTCCCTGACAAAGCAATACCATACCAAGGGCACTCATATTGGGCAATAAAAAATGAGGAAAACATGAAATAATATATTGAGCATATAATAGGGGGTAAAGGGTTTTTATATGTTGTATAGTAATATGTGTATTATAAGGTATTGTTTATAAAATACATTGGTCAATATTCCTAAAACATGGTTGCTCTTTGTGTGCCTTAGACCATCAAATGCCACAAATCATAGTGAGATGTGCTTGAGTGTGTATTGAGTAATTACATTGTGGGAGAACTAATATGCATCTATAATGTGTTGAAATGGCACCAAGAAATAGCACCCAAAGGGGGCTTCTGATTTAATTTTCCTTAATTAAATTAGAAGAGAAATTGTAATTTCATCTCATGACAACTTGTATTAGTTAACTAAGTCAGAATGACTGAGTTAGCTTAGGAAATTCGAGTTGAGGGTCTGATAAGAAGCATGTAGAGTTCTCCAATGATTTTATGGGGTCCAATTACAGTTATTTGTGAGTTGTAATTAGTTAACTCAAGACATTGAGTTAAAATCAGTTTAACTAGTTATAACTGAGAGATGAGCTAGTGAGAGGTCCAGTGAATTAAATCTAATTTAATTCACAAGTAATGATCAATCAGTTAACTGATAATTCACTATAAATAGTTATTACATGTCAGTTCTAAGGAAGGCCCGGTTGATACTAAGGTTAAAGGGATGATAACTATCAGTTGTATAGTTAGAAAAATGTACAGGTCAATTATAGAGTCATGTGGAAGCCTGTGATGCATTGAGAAATAAATTCCAAGGAATTTCCTATTTAATAGCGTGGTAATTCCTCCAAGAATGCATGAGCAAGGAAGGCTAAGAAGAGGCTAAGAATTGGTTAAGTACTTGACTAATTTTTCCTAGATCAGAGTGAGACAGTTGGCAAAGTGTGGGAGTTTCTCGGTGAGTGAAAAACATTGGATTGTTTCATGGTCTTGACTTTATACAATATACAGATAACAGGGTTTTAGGCAGTGTGCTTTCTTGAGATACAACTTGTGTTGTGCGATTGATTGTTTCTTTCTCTTACTTATTATGTGATTGTGTGATCGTGTTTTGTTTTCACAAATTGTAGAAGGATTCATTATTGTTTTAGTACATTACAAGATCAGATTGAATCCATTGGATAGATTTTCTACACGGTATCAGAGTGTCGGGAATCACAATAGAAGAGAAGAACAGAGTTTGTTTTGAACATGTTCGTATTTGCAGATTTATTCTTTAGTACCTAGCAGCAGATCAAGATGTATTTCAATGGCTTGAGACTTGAATATGCTCTTGAGGGAAATTAAAATTACATAGCATGGAAGGAAAGGATGGAAGCAGTGCTTGAGGACAACAAACTGAAGGCTTTCATTTACAATGATATTTCTCAGCCAACAACAGCAGATGCTCAACAACTTGATGCATGGAAGAAGAATGTAGCAAAGGTGAGAAGGATCTTGTTAAAGGGAGTTCGAGATCATATTGTCTCGAGTCTCCACGGGAAGGAGACTCCATATGCTATGTGGAAGGCCTTGACATATCTGTTTCAGATTAGCAGTGACCACATGAAGCTGGCTCAGAAAGATCAAGATGGAGAAGGGCGACACAATCCAAAAATACTTGACGAAGTTCGCTCAATGTAGAGATGAGCTTGGAAGTGTTGGGATAATTGTTGCCTCAGATGATTTGGTAAGCCTAACTCTTCTAGGCCTTCCTAATAGATGTCATAGCTACTAGGAATCTGTGAATGGGAGGGAGAAGCTACCAAACTGGGAGCGATTATGGTCCGACTTGGTACAAGAAGAGATTTGGTAGAGCATCAAAGATTGATGATGAGGACAGCTGTGCCTTGGCTGGAAAGGCGAAGAAAGGGAAAGGGAAGGTGTCCCATTCCAAATCGAACTCCGATAAGGTAGGAAAGAAGCGATAATTTTCAAAGATAAATGTTTCCACTGTCATGAGCATGGACACTATGCCACAAATTGTCCACAAAAGAGTACCAACAAGAAGGCCTCGGGAGGAGCTACAGGTGAAGCACTTTCTTCACACTTTGAGTTGGATTTCACTCTCATCGCATGCATGGTGTCATTAGTGATGGGTTCTGTGTGGTACTTGGTTAGTGGAGCTTCATTCCATATTACTGGCAACAAATAATTCTTCAGTAGCTTGGAGGAGAAGGATCTCCAAATGGACATCGAAATGGGTGACGACGGGAGGTATAGCGCTATCGGTGTAGGTATAATTACCCTTTAGAGGGAGTCAGGTAATCCACTCACATTAAAATATGTCATGTATGTTCCCAGTTTAAAGAAGAATTTGATTTTTGTTTCTATGTTTGAATATCATGGCTATGATGTGATCTTTAGTGAAGGAAAGGCATTCCTTCATCACAAATCCATGGGACAGAGGAAAAATATTTGGGTTCGAGTAAAGAACCTCTACAAACTGGATGTAGAATATTTTGTTGCATTGAGCACGAAAGCAGAGAAGAGGGAAAGCAACGACATCGATGAGTTATTACACAAGATATTGGGCCATCTACACCACAATGCTTTGAATATCATGCAGCGGATTTCTACAAGACTTCCAAAGGGTGCACTTGCGCATAGAGATACATGCAAAGGGTGTACATTGGGGAAGTATACCAAAGCCACCTTTCACGATAAGGAAATTCGAGCCAACGAGATCCTTGAGATAGTTCACTCAGATGTGTGTGGACTGTTCTCGACAGCTTCCACAACAAAGTACAGGTATTATGTGATTTTTCACTACAAGGAAACGACCTTCTAGCAGATGTTTTTGAGGAACCCCTTATAAAAATATCCCAGACATCTGTTTGTAGCAGAGGTTCTTAGAGGAGGTTGGTGGGTGGAGGTTTTTGCGGATGTTTTTCATCCGGTGCGCTTATCATCCTAACCCGCACCGATGTGTTCAACCAGAAAGAGCATCGGTGCACAAAAAACATTGGCACATCGGACACCGTGCGCTCCATAAAAACCCGCCCCGATGCGTCTTATTACTGTAGCGCACCAGTGCTTTACAAAGATTCTGCACCGATGCGTCCTAAAACCTCGTGCCAAAACTGGAACCACCCGGTGCGGTCTTAAGAAACTGCACCAGTGCACCTATAAAGCCCCGCACACCGGAATAGGGTAAATAAAAAAATTAACGGCAAAAACAAACATTTCTCAATTTTCAGTGCTAGTGAGCTCTCAAGCACCGGTGCAAGTTATCCTTGTCTGAGCCGCCCTGACATCGGTGCTCCCATTGCACCCATTGCACGCACTGTTGTTTTGCATTGTCCACCAATCTGCATTTTGAATTTTGCAAAGCGGTGGGAAAATTTACTTTTGCAAATTATATAGTCAATATGCCTCCTCGACGGCCAAATGTACAGGTATTTTTCTTGTTTTTCCATAATTAAGCCTTTTGGCAGATTAGAATTGTAAATTAACTTAAAATTAACCATTTAAAAAAAAAAAATCTTGCGCATTGCACTCGGGCCGTTCGGCTCGCACCGGTTTGTGGTGCTGCCTATAAATTTATAGGCCGCACCGCAATCGGTGCCTATGGTATCCACACCGGGGTGGTACCAAAACGCACACCGTGATATTTTAAAATTTAAAAAAAAATCCCAGCCGCAGTGTTGACCCTGTGGAATAACGACAATGCGGTGCGTTGACTTAAATATCTGCCCCGGGGCGGGTCTTTTTGTCAGCGCACTGCATTCTAGCATTTCGACACGATCAACGGTGCAGCTTGGTAAAAGACTGAACCGTTGACTAAGTAATGATGTTAGGAGGGCGGTGCGTTGACCAAACCATATGCCCCGGGGTGTATAGTTTTGTCAACGCACCGCCCTCCGACACCGGTCCATAGTCAACGATGCGGTCAATTATACCACCACATCGCTAACTTATGAAGAATGCCAGGAGGGTGGTGCGCTGAAATTTTCATGTGCACTACCTCTGGTGCACTGAAAATTTGCTGGTGCACTACCTCTAGTGCGCGACAAAATAAGACACACTGTTACTGGTGCATGCCTGTTTTTTGTGGTGCACCGACTGCTTTTTTTTTTCAAAAAAATTTATATATGTATATTCCTAAATACATGTCTCATTTAATAAAAAAAATTGTATTTAATATGTTAATCATTCAGAGACCTGAAAGGAGAGAACAAAAGGGAACATCGGTAGCAAACAACAACGGGCGGACCAATATAACAAGTGTAACGTGGTTCGCGAGTGGGAGGCACGAGAGAGGGAGAGAGATGCATACCCTCACCCTATTACAAAAGATACCCAGGGGATCCTAAGGCAAGTAGGCCTCCTCAAGTTCTATGAGGAGGCTACTTCCCTAAAGTCCCATATTTTGTTTTTGAGACATCTTATTCAAAGGTGGAATGCCCAACAACAGGCTTTCCGAGTTGGTATAAACCAGTGGTACACGCCCACTGAGGAGGATGTATTGTTAATTACAAGGCTATCGAGGAGAGGGGTGGATTTTGCCTCTAATTTCCCGGATATTCCGGTGACTGTCTGGGTGGGGAGTCGATTTAGCATACACTCGGAAGATACATTAACAACACGATGTCTTGTCTCCTTGATTTTTGAGGTCTCTAAGAGCGATTACATATTTTCTGTTGGTGGTAAGGGGTCAAAATTGCCTCTCACTTCTGATTTCAACCATTTCACACAACATGAGCGACAAGAAATGCATTAGTTTCCCACTTCTATATTATGGTGATTCTTTAGTGTAATATCCACGACTTGTCAGGTGATCTGCCATTTTTTTGAGGTAGTTCTATACAGCCTTAGATAGATGGCATGCTCATGCACAAGGGAGGGTCAAATTCCATTTTTCTTCAGAGCTATTTTGTTTATTTTTTGAGGGTATTCCAAAGACGAGGCCTAATTTTGTTCGGCAGCCTCATAGGCTAATGCTGGATGCACGGATGCACATGTGGGGACAGATGATGCCCAAGAGGGGTGAGACTGAGTTTTCCGCAAGGATATCACATGATGCACTGGAGTTGTTAGCCAGTGTTGACGAGAATCCCTTCATTATGGTCCCATGTCCTTATGCTGGCTTGGATTGGCGAGGGTGTGCACACATCCTCTTCATAGATGATGAGCTGCCAGATGATAGAGGTAATATTACTGTTTTATTTAAATTTATTCTAACATGTTCTTTAACTTATTTTTATTAAATTGAGTAATGAAATTGTCTAATTATTGTTGTGTACTTGTATATATTTTGTAGACATTGGGTCTTTTGATGGCGAGGACATGTCGTGCACGAATGATCAGTGTGGTCCTAATAGAATCGAGATATGCCAAATGTGTTGATGATCTGAGGCCGGTGCAGAGAGACCTTCTCCTGCTAGTGCACCGGTACCGCCTTTTGCTAGGCGTGGTCAGCTTGATAACAGATATAGGATGGAGTTAGGTGACCAACTCACTGCATTGATTATTGAGGGAGGCATCAAGCCCGCTACTATGAGAGACACACAGGATGATGGTAGGTTGTTACATATGTGGAGAGGCATGTCGCGTGACATGTACAACCTGATGTGGCATGTCGTAGGAGCTACGACCTTAGTTACGCGGCTGAGGAGGATTGTTGCACGTTATAGGCATGGTCAAGACGCAGCACGTGATCGACGATCCGGCAGTGACCGTCATTGATGATCACGATCGGGGGGGTGATCATCATTCACCTCGCTTCACGCCAGATGAGCGACCTCACGTGGCATGAGCAATAATCATCATGGAGGGCAGGCTAGACCATCGACCATGTCCGGTCATCATGATGATCATTGGGCAATTGAGTGTGATCGACAGGCACCGATGCAGTCGGCGGGCACGTGATGAAGTCGAAATCATCCACTTCCAGGCTTGTCGAAAGTACTTGCACCATTGGTAAAGAACTGCCCTCGTTGCGTCATTATTGATATTAAACAGAGCGTGCAAACATTTAAAACCTGGGTTCTTTTACATTATTAAAGTTATATATATATATATATATATATATATATATATATATATATATATGGTCCATGTATTTTATGTTCATGTTGTAGTTGTACTTAATTTACATGTTGGTGATCATCATGATGTGTATATTGTTAGGTCATGTTAGATATGTTCATTTAATGTTCAACTTGCAGATAGATGTGTATGTGATAGCATTTATTTCACACGAGATGTATATTTGATGTTTGTGTTGTGATGATGTTAGATAATGCTACTTGTGTTTTGTTAGATGATCATGATCATGATGATGTTAGCGAATTTGAATGTGTTTTTTAGTCAAATATGATGTTTATACGATGGTTATCATGATCATGATGTTTATTAATTAATTTAATATTAAATGATCATGATATTGTAAAATTGTAATATTTGTAATTCTAACTGTATGTAAAATTCTAAAATTGTAATTGTATTTGTATTAATTGTAATTGTTATATGTAAAATATTTGTAAAATTTTAATTTATTGTAAAATTATTGTAATTGTAATTGTATATATGTAAAACTGTAAAATTGTAATTTTATTTCTAATTGTATGTAAAATTATAGAATTGTAATTGTATGTAAAATTCTAAAATTGTAATTGTAATGGTATATATGTAAAAATTTAAAATTGTAATTGTAATTGTAAATTTTAAATTTGTAAAATTGTAATTGTATATATGTAAAATTCTAAAATTGTAATTGTAATTGTACGTGAAATTGTAAAATTGTAATTGTAATTTTAATTGTATGTGAAATTGTAAAATTGTAATTGTAATTGTAATTCTAATTCTAATTGTATGTAAAATATTTATAAAATTTTAATTGTATTAATGTGAAATGATTTTATTAAAATTTTTAAATTTGTAAAATTTTAAATAATTGTAAAATAATAAATCTAGAATAATATGAATTATTGTAAC
The DNA here is from genome assembly GCA_034641835.2 of Pinus albicaulis. Classification (NCBI taxonomy): domain Eukaryota; kingdom Viridiplantae; phylum Streptophyta; class Pinopsida; order Pinales; family Pinaceae; genus Pinus; species Pinus albicaulis. The sequence goes on along the minus strand of CM076579.1, from coordinate 1,408,034,819 downwards.
ATATTAAAGTTTAGAAAATAATGCAAATAAATTCATGTTCTTTAGAATTACCATTATTTTATTATGATCTTACATACAAAAAAAGAGCTTTATATAGTACGCCATTGTTTTTGAGATCAACATAATTGCAAATTATCAAGTGAAATATTGATTTTAACATTAACACAATGCAAATTACCAATTAATTCAAAATACATATTATAATTTTTCGAAAAATCCATCTTAAAAAGTATAAATATTTATGAAATAAAATATGTACCATATCACTCTCGGTTCTCATGATCATCTTCATTATCTTCCAGCTCGCATGGCATGATAAAATTATTGTTCTCAAAAATATGTTTTTATCTAGGGTTATGTCTCAATACGAACCACCAATCCCTATCCAACACATCTGGGTAAAAAAACACCTAGTTGTAGTGTTTGGGGAAAACATAGGGCTCCTTAGCTTCATCCCACATCTTTCTAGAGTTGATACATATCAGCCTACTATCACGATCTTCCTTTACATTATTCCGATCAAAGGTGTCCCACCACTTGCACCTAAAAATAACACATTGGAAAGAAGAGAAATCCACTTCAATGATCTCTTGTATCTTTTCAACGTAACCTAACGTCCCTTGTACTAGTTTTTTAACATGGTGGCTAGATTGACTAGATTGATCGAACTCGACTTCCACTCCACAGTCTTGTGTGATGTTTCCAGCATCGGCATTTTCTGTGCGAAAATGGTGTCCATATGCCCACATAGATGGGAAAAAATGCACCTATTGTAAAAAAGTTAAAAAAATCATAATGTCATGTGTCTTATAATAACCCAATAGTTAAAATATGAAATATAGATGTCTTATAAGTTTTAAATGTACATATAAATTAAATAGATTATTACTGAGTTGCTGCACCCAATCCCTACGTTTAGCGCATCCTCTTCAGCACGCGGGTAACGACCGGTTGCACCGTATTTCTCTCTGACTTGGTCAACAACCCAACTGTTGGGGCATATTTTTGGCATATTTTCTTTTAAATGATCGGGATAAGGCACACTTCTACCATTCAACCATTTGAATTCTTTCCTGTCACTATCCCATTTCATCCTCTTTTTTTCATACAATGCGACCCAAGGTTGTGTCGTGTCAGAATTGTAAAGAACTAATTTATTAATTGCTTCAATTTCTGCATTCGATGATGAAATCAAACCAACATTATATAGTACATAGAGATCAAAAAATACATTATATCTAAGTTCAACATGAATATTTACTTTGTGTAAATTTGAAAAATTATAAGTCGCCTAATCTTTATCAAGCGCTTTTTTCCACTCGTTTGGAGCAACTTCCCTTCTCTTTTGTCTTCATCTCTTTCATCATCCCAAATCACCGCACCTCGTCTATTGTCGATCTACTTGATGTACTCACTGGCATAATAGAAAGACTCATACGATATGTACCCCTCTACCATAGACCCCTCGGGTTTTGGCCTTTGTCGAACAAAACCTTTTAATTTTTTCATGTACCTCTTTAAGAAGAACATCCTGTTGGCCAGATAAATTGTTCTTGCGGACAAGACCGATCTCCCTAGTGTCAGAAGACAATCTAGCAACAAACGAACAACTAAGTTTGTCTTTCTCTAAATATATTTGTTTTACAAATAAATGTTATAAAGGTGTCGATCCTACCTTAGATCAAAATGCTTATTTGCAGTCGTAGTGCTTTCGTCGCATCAAAATCCTTCCGTCGCAACAAGAGATCTTTCGTCGCAACAATAATCCTTCCATCGCAACAAGAGTTCTTTCGTCGCAAGGAAGTGTCATCCTTTGTCGACCTGCAATCACAAACAAGCAAATATTAAATAGCACCTGTATAAAAAATAATCATAAAACATACCTATCATAGTGATCAAGGAATCTATGAAATAAATGATCAAACAACAGCTTATTGAAATAAACAATCGAACGAAAATTTATTGAGAAAAACAGAACTTGATTGTATTAATCTTAAAATAACAGAAGAACCTTACAACCTTAGCCTTGATGTTCGAAAGGCCTTCCCAGGGTCCCAAGCAGGAGTCTCCTCTACTTTGATAAGTCTTGCACTCTTCCTCCAGGAGCATAAAGAGGTATGCGATCTTTCCTCTCAAAATCTCAGCAAAAAGAAGTCTAAATCTCAACAGCACTTCAACTCAATCACACATAAAGCTTGAACTCTAATTCCCAATCTCCAAAATCTCAATCTCCAAAAACTTAACCATTTGAGACTACCCAATGCCTCCTTTTATAGAGCAGATGAGGAGGTTAGGATTCCACCTTTTAAGGGATAGAATCCTCCTTCAAAGGGATAGACTCCTCACATCAAGGGATTAGTTCCTTAAGGTGAGGGATACATGCACCTTATCAAAGCGTACTCATCCCCAAAAATTCTTATCTAGAACCTTCTAGAATTGACCTCAAACCACTTTTTTTAATTTACTTTCTCGCCTTTTTGACTTTGAGGAGGGTACGCAGGCATTCGAAAGGAAAACTGTGTTCTAGAACGCAGGTAAGCCATGCATTACATGCGTACCCAAGCTAGGAACGCAGGCAGGCCTCATGTTACCTGCGTACCCAAAGTTTCAGAGGTTTTTAGGGTTTTTCTTCTTGTTTCAGGGCTTGATATGAAGAGTAAAGGTTGTAAGACTTGCAGAGGAGGAATGTATGAGTGTTAATGAGCTCATACAGTCAGCAGAATGTCAAGGTGACAATTTTTAGTGTAACACATCCAACGACGAGAAACCACCCCAACTAATTCAACCTCATCTACTAGGTGGATTAGAAGATGAACCTGCAAGTCCATGAAAATCGTCGGCAGTTCCTTCTCAAACATACAAACAATCTCAACTATATCTTGACGCCACTGTGGAATGATAGCCAAATGAATCTCCTTTGACGTGATCCAATGTACAAATGTAGATAATTTAGATATGGCACGTCCTAGGTCTTGAGGGAATTCATGTTTCACACACCCATGCACGAACAAAGGATAATGACATTGCAAAGTTATAAACACGTGCAATAATATACAAAATTAGTTATGTTTTATGATCCCTGCATGGGATAAATTTTATTAATTTAAAAAATAATAAAATCATGCTTTTGAAATTATACGTACTCAGTAGAAGATTCAAATGGTCATGCGATTTCAACCCTGACAAATGGTCATCCACGGTGAAGTAGCACCGTAGTGAAGGCCCGTATGAAGATGGCACCCTCACACCCATTATAACTTCCTTTGCCTAAGAAAGATCATATTTTTTTAAAATCCATGGGACGTCACCTTCTTTGAAATACCATGAATTAGAGGGATTAGCGTCTGCCTCTGATCCTGTACTTTCTAATCGTCTTGGCCAATATTTCTTTTTAGTTTTTGAAGTAATAAGATCTTTGCTAACAACCAATGTGTCACTTTGTTTCGATGATATGTTCCTCCATAAAGAATATGAAACATTTTTAAATATATGCATGGGATCTAATAAGTGGGTAATCTTAAGATGCTCCCAATATTGGAGGTTATAAAATATAGATTTCCTTTTCATCCCAATGGGAAATTTCTCAACATAGGTGTCGAAGAATTCTGGATCATCAAACATAGGCTCCCAATTTGAATCGAACATTTCTATGAAGTCCTTCTCCTTCTCTCTCTCATACGATCTAAGCCATTCATTTGGTGTTGTTATTGGAGGCCTTTAGGTTCTCTCTTGTTTACCATTGAAAGCGGATGCTGCTCTTCTATAAGGGTGTTCTTCTGGGAGGAATACCCTGGAGCAATCATACACTGGCTTTCGTAGGTCCTTGGACCATCTAGCTTTCAAAGAAGGTCCACAACATTTACATCCAAAATACCCTTTTGTTACAAGACCTGCAAGATTATTATATACGATTAATATGCATGGCACGTTAAAGAATATCATGAAGATCAAAACAATTACAACAAATTAAATAACTAATATGTGAAAGAATATTGTTACGTATATAAATAAATCAATAAATTAAACATGTAATTTACCAGAGCAAACTCCTAAGCCTGGATAATCATGTGTCATGTAAGCACATATGCCATACAACGTAAAACTCCTTTCTGCTGTGATGGGTCTTGATACATCGTATACATTTATCCCATCCCATAATTCCTTCAATTCATCTACCAATGGTTGTAAGTAGACATCCATATTCTTCACTTGTCTTCTACTAGGGACTATGAGAGCCAACATAAGATGTTCATTCTTCACGAACAACCATGGAGGGATATTATCATTGATCACTACTATAGGCCAAACATAATAGTTGGTGTTCTGGAGGGAATATGGGTTAACGCCATCCATGGCTATGCTGAGTCGTAGAATTCATACTTCATCCTTGAATTTTTCGGGCCATGTATCCTCTATATGCTTCATGGCTATTGAATCAATTGTGCTTCACATAAATCCCAACTCGCTTCTGCGTGAGACATGCCATCCCCGCAACATAGCTAATTCTTCGCAACGAAAGAGCCTTTGAATCCTTGGAATTATAGGCATGTGCCTCAATATCTTAAAAGGAGGACCAGTACGTGATTTACCCTTCTTTTTTTATTTATCATACCTGTCATGCCCACATTTCAGACATATCTCTTTGTCTGCATATTCTCCTCTATATAGAATACAATCATTTAGACATGCATGATATGATATGTACTCAACACCCAACATTTTCAACAATTTCTTTGCCTCTTTGAAACTACCGGGCAAGACATTATCACTCGGAAGAACCTTATCTTTAAATAACCTATAGTTTGTGATCATGGAAAAATATATTAATAAATGTACATTAATGCCGATATAGTTATTAACATTCATAAAATTCACCATTTGTAATGTTCATTGTGTATTGATTATATTTCTCAAATTTATATAAGGGAGGACTTTATGGTAAATTACCTCAAAATTTCTGAGAAACATGCATTCGACAAGCCAAAATTTGCTTTCAAGTTGTACAGTAACATCGTTGTCCCCAACTGGGTAGACTTTGACTAAATTCCAGGTCCAAAGAGAGGGGTGGTGGAAGCAAAATTAAGGCTTTTGAAAAAGGTGTTAGCGATACGAGCATCGTCCCCTAGCTGATCATCGTTTTGGAATGCATCTAACAATATTGTCTCCATGGTAGTCATATTCCTTAAGTAATCATCCATACCAACCTCTATTTGATTGCCTCCATTTCTAGCTTGTGAAGAACTACTATTGTTATAGTCATTCCTAATTGGTGAATCTGGACGTAGCAGGAATTGAATCGGTGGTTGATTCAACCATTCTTGGTATCGTTCCTCTCCGATTTTTTCTCTTAATTCAGTCTTCTCTCGATTTTACATTGTCGTGGGGTGCAACGGAATATGGTAGGTAAGTCGTTCATCATCACTAGAATCCTAATAATTAAAAAAAAAAAAAAGTGTACATGATTAGTATAAAATATATGATATCAATTAGTAACCACGTTGACAATATTGCATGATCAATTGGTTTGACGTTGAAATAATTACATTAATCAATATACCAAACAATTATAATTATTACCATCGTTGTCCCCGGATTGTGGCTAGAAGATGAAATATTGTTACAATTGGCAGGGTGAAGCGGTTGTCCATTTTCATCTACCAAATGTGCCTTGCGGTATGCTGCTCCTGATAAAAGCTTCCAATGTTTTGGAGTAGCTTGAATATTTTGTGCATCTGAACTCGATTATAAATCTGCATGAACCTGCAAATTTGTATACATTATAAATTTAATTAAGCTGCATGTGCATGATTGACATGGATAAAAAACATAAATTCAATTAGATAATGAAAATTAAAATAAAATCTGAAGTAAATATTACATCTCGAGATGGATAGGGAGAACTCCGCGATGGAATTTGAGAAATATTATGGAACGAGCTGGATTTTGAAGAATTGTCTATTTGATATAATAATGATATTTTCTCCCTGCATTTGAGCAAAATCAACAATAAATTTTGGTGCACATACCTAAAAGTAATTTGGTGCCTTAAAAATGGACTTCTTGTTATCGGTGCTAATGTATAGATCACTGCACTGGTGCATTTTCATTATTGTGCACTAGTGTTGTGTTATAAATGGACGCATTGGTGCGGTGCTATTAAGTGACGCACTGGCGACGAATAACCACAAATAAAAAAAGTGCAACTCTATTTTCTTTAAGTGAAAAAAAAGTGGTAAATTGAAAAATGGGCGGAAAAATATTTTCATAAAACAATTCTTTAAATACTAAACACTTTTCATTATTTCACTATTTTTGCAAAAAATTTCAGCCAGAGATTTGTAGGAGACATAACTGGAGCAATAGAGCACGAGAGCACTATGGAGCAGTGAAATACGTTCGAACAGAAGTATTCAGACAATCAGAATTCCAAACCTCTGGTGATTCAAACCCTGTAGCATAGAATTTCAAACGATCTCGTGATTAAAGTTTATTGTTTTTTTTTGTTTTTTCTGCAGTTTTTTTATGTTGTAAGAAAAAAAGTTCAATTTCTTTTTCATTTTGAGAAACAAAATAAAAAATAAAAATCCATTTTTACCCTAAACCCTACATTCTTTTTGTTTCTACCCTTTCTTCTCCCTGTTTCTGTGATTTCATAATTAGGGCTTTTCATTTTAGATTTATAGGGTTTGTATTGCTATATATAGGCCTACGACATCCAACCCACAGAACGATTTGCATAGTCAGATCCCAATCCATGTTGGCCCTTGCGTGAATTAAAAAAAAAAAAAAAAAAGATTTTTTTTTTTTTTTTTTTTTTTTTTTTTTTTTATAATCGGTGTGCCTGGCGGAACCTAGCGCACCGGTGTGCTGGATTATCCCAGCGCACTGTGGAAGTATTGTGAGATAAAAAAATTTAAATTTTTTTTTTTGAATCAATGCGCCATATTTAAAATAAGGCACCGGTGCATTATTTCATTATGGCGCACCGTGCTCGCGTTGTTTCGCAAAAAAAATTGTGTTAACCAGTGCACCATGTAACATATAACGCACCGCACCGGGTCTCCTAGTTCACAGAGAGCACCATATGGTGGTCCCTTGTTTGCGTGGGGCATTTATGCTACAAAAAATAACACTGGACGATTTTTATTATTTTGTTTGTGTAAATAAGTGCGGTGGTTAACATGTAACGCACCGGTGCGCCTTGTTGACACAGAGCACTGTATGGTGTGTCATACTGTTTTGGTGGTGCGTTTATAAGACCACTACGCATCGATGTCACTGCGTACACCATGAAGGGCGCACCGATTTCTTGAGATTTTTTTTTTTACCTGAAAAGTTGACAATTCATTTATAAAATATATTAATGAATGATATGATACATGTTTCATATTGATAAATAAATGGCTAACAAGACATCAAGTAACAAAAATACTCATAACACATCAAGAAAAGCAAAAAAGACAAGTTCTTTGTAAATTATTTACAAAAAAATATTATTTTTGAACTATATGTAAGTTTAACTAATATGTGTTGTTTACTGTGTATCATGCAAAGCCACAAAATGACGAAGCTCAATAAAATTATTTATGATCTAGGACCAGAAGAGCGTAAAATCTTGATGGAAAAATTGCAAAAGGATGAATTAGGTGAATGAAAAAAATACTATTGATCCAATATGAGGTTCTTTTTTTAATTTTCATTAATAATATACTTAAAATTATTAGATAAAATGTGTCAAAAAATATATTAATTTACATCTGTTTAATGTTCTACAGGGACCAACAACTCAGAAAATGAATGTTGTTCTAAGAAAAGAAAAAAAATAGAACATGCAAATGAAAATGAATTGCTCCTTAGCTCATCTGGAGTGGTGTTGGAGGTTAACGAAAGGGGGAAAAACTTTTTCAAAAGTTTGAGGGATCTAGTGGAATGAATGTATAGACGTTCTTTCCACTTATAATACAAAAATCAATTCAATGATTCCAAGAACCAAATTTTATCTAAACTACAGGAAGAGTTTCCAAAGAATTGGTCAATGAGACATGTCAGACTTTTAATAGCAAAAACGTACAACAACAAAAAAGAATGAATGTGTAGGTAATATTCCTTTAAATGTTTGTCTAGAATTATTTATAAATATCATTTATAAATATCACTTCTTTTATATTTACTTTTCATATATCAATATAAAAATTAAATAGTTTATTGTCATGTTACATTTTCAAGAAGATTATGAAAATCTCAAAATATTAATGAGCTAATATGATAAATATGCCAGTAGGAATGTCCAAAAAGGTGTACATGGAGATGGTCAAAGAAACTGGACAAAATTGCATCGCAGGAGGAGCCATCTCAACAACAACGTGCTTCAAATGTAATATGTAATCATTGAATTTTTCGATCATTAGGTACAATAAATAAACAATTTAGCATTAAATATTAATTTTCAAGTATAATCTTGCAGAAAAGAAAATAAAATGGAACCCATTCAGCACATAAAATAGGACGACAAGGAAGAAAAGGGTTGATATCTAAGTTTGTGAGTAATTGTTACTTCCTTATAACAACTTAACTAGATTTCATTTTTGTGTTTTTTAAGTTGTTTTACAAAAATCATCATTGAATGTCTTTAAACAGGTGCTAACATACAAAGAAGAACCATCAGACGAATTGATTGAGATTGGGTTAAATATGAGTTATGAGTATATGTTGGCATATCAAAAATTAATTGTGGAATTTGTAAGCATCTATCAATCTTGTTTTACTTAGCTCCGTCTATAATTAATAGAACAAAAAATCTTTTATATTAAATATATGATTTGTTATGGGGTATAAAACTTGCAGGAAACAAAGTATGGAACTGTGCCGATAGATGAAATCTTGAAAGATGGCATACTACATGGTTTTGAAAGAATGTGTATAGTTCATTAGTCAATTGTTTCTATGGTACGTCATTTCTTTTCGATTTACATTGATGTATATTATTTAATATTGCAATTTTCATTATTCTCACCAATGTATATACACTCATTATAGTTTATTTTTATGTTTGTGGATGGAAGGTGAAGAAGAAGGAAACAATCAACACCTTGAACAAAACATTCTTGAAAATAACCCAAGTCATGGAAGTAGCTCTAGCAGTGACAACAGTTCAAGTGAAGAATGATGATCACTATGTTTAGATATCAAAGCAAGGAATTGTATTTTTTGAAATATTTGTCTGTGAAATCAGACATTTTGTTTAATGTAATGGACATAGTGTCCTAATTGAAAGACAAAGGGATACCAATAACTGTCCCATTTTGTATGACAAAGACTATCTCATATATATATCTGTTTTAATTTATTCTATTGTGTTTTCCATTGTCACTGTGAAATGTAACACCACTGATTAAATTTATGGATGATTAAATATTATAATGAAGAGATGTGAAATTTGATGATATGATATAACAAATTAATCCAAACATCACATTTAAATGCACTAATAAAAATTTAATTCATATGAATATTGTTATAAGATATATATGTGTCGTCTTTGATGAATAATGAATTTTAAAAAATCACAATAATTATGATATGATATAACAAATTAATCCAAACATCACATTCAAATGCATTAATAATTTAATTAATATGAATATTGTTATAAGATGTGCCGACTTTTGATGAATAATGAATTTTAAAAAATCACAATAATTGCACTGTCACAGGTCGACGTTTCTAAAAAATACAAAATGAACATCGGTGTTGAACCCTTAGTTAAACTGAGAGGGGGGGGGGGGTGAATCAGTTTAACACATTCATGGAATTTTAAAACTTTTCCATTAAAACTTATTTACACCTTCATTTCATGTTCAGCTTAATATGTGATTAATCTTAGAATGTGAGCAGCAAGTATTAAGAGAATGTAACAACAGACTTAACATGAGAGCAACAAGTATTAAGCAGATTAGATAAACCATATCAAAACATCATGCACAGAGACACCAGATATAAGTGGAAACCCATAAAGGGAGAAAACCACATCTTATTATTGTTGTGATGCAAAGGCAAGCTCCAACTCCCTCTCACCACTGATTTTTTGTAGACACCAACCTACAAGAGGCTCCTACCTCAATTCTGCAAGCTACAACTTGCAAGGAAGCTCCAACTCCCATCAATTTTCTGCAGGAACCAACCTACAGGAGGCTCCTACCTCAGTCAGCTACAACTGACATTTATCAAGCTACAACTTGATGTGGAAGCACCAACTCCCATCTATTTTCTGCAGGCTACAACCTACTGGAGGCTCCTACCTCAGTCAGCTACAACTGACATTTATCAAGCTACAACTTGATGTGGAAGCACCAACTCCCATCTATTTTCTGCAGGCTACAACCTACTGGAGGCTCCTACCTCAGTCAGCTACAAATGGCATCTATCAAACTACAACTTGATAGGGAAGCTCCAACTTCCTTACTCTTTCAAAAGAAAACACTTGCTGATTTACCTTGGATATCAGCTCTGTTCTGTTCCTTCTTTTCTGTTTTCCATCAGTCCTCATATCTGCTCTGTATCATCTCTGCATCTTCTAAGATTCTCTATCAGCTCCTCCTTCTTCTCTGCCTCACTGCTTCATTTCTGCATTCTCTAACCCTTTAATGCATATCAATGTGTTATCATTTATAGAGTTCATCACATGACAATTTGTATCCCACAGGGAATTCAAAGTGAACAGCCATGACTCTTTGACTTCTGCCTTCTCATTTCTTTATCCAGCATATTCAAAATATTACAATATGTATACATTTCAAAATTAAAGTGGGATATTTCTTTTCCTCTTGAGACTTGCCAATGCATCACAAACAATATAAAAACAATTAAAACATTTACAATCACATTTTCAGTTACATATATCAATTTCACTCAACCCTTTTTCTAGCCTTTGGCTTTGCTGGTTTTGTCTTTTCTGCTGTTGTTAAGTAACTGTTCTGCATACCCTTGCTGTTTACTGCAATTGTGTGCACCTGTGCATGTACACCTGTGCATGTACACCTGTGCATGTACACCTGTCAAACCCACATTTTCATTCCTGTGCATACTCACCTGTTCACTGCAAATGTGTTTCTGCTATATATAACTGCTTTTCCAGTTTAGTCGCAAATAAATCTCAAAGACTGGCAATCTTTACATGCGGAAGCATTTTTTATTTTCTGAACTGGGCAAATTGAATTAATACAGAAGCTTCATTTTTCATGGTTATGAAACCCCATATCTGTATGGCAGATCTGCATATTTAATTTAAACAAACTCTAATCAACATTTGACCTTCATAATAAGTTGCCTTACATAGGGCCCATTGTATGGAATACATACTCATATAGGTATAGACTCCTCAACATAAACCTTTACGGTTTCAATTCTCCTTCTTATCATTCATCAAAAGAGTGCAGCGTATTGTACTGTCGGCCACCATCCATTACATATCTTACCCATGTTAATATTCCACTGACTGTGCATATGAAATCCACTTTCTAATTCATGCCCAATTTTATTTCAATCTGGGCAACTCACAACTTTTTAATTTCTATGCATCTGAAAATAATGCGCTTCCAGTTTTACCCAAATAAAGTTAAATATGGCAAACTCTAACATTATGCGGAGGCTTTAATTTTTTCTTCAGACCTGGGTTTTTAACTTTACATAAAGCCGAATTATGACTCTATGGTCCGGTGACATATGTTATATCAGATATCAGTCTTCGCAGCTATATATTATATATATTATATATTCGCAGCAGTGAAGATTTGCTTTATCATATAATATATATACCAAAATATGTATACTCCCCGAATCGAGTGTTGTAAACATTAATATGAAACCTTCGTGTATCGTAACGCCTCAACACATATTAGATCACGAGTTCCGAAAACATATCAGGGTCCCACACTCAACTCTAAGCTTTGGGTTATATTCAAATATTAACATAAGGTTTTGGCCCCACAGCGTATTACTATACGCTAACCATCATACATCGCACCCCTTGGTGACATTGCATATCAACTATAAAATATGAACATATATTACAACCCCGCGATTATAATCATTTTCTTATTAACTATGATTCTAAGGTTTATGAGCCACAACATATATATTATAATGAAATGTCTTGGGCCCACCATATCTCCGACCAGATAAAGTTAAGACTTTGTGTGTATAACTTGAATTGTAACATGCATTTCCACATATATTAACTTGTGTCAATACTTTATATTACGCCCAAACTTCATATCTGGCCCATGGCATTTTAATTTCATTTACCAATTGAACTCTTCGCTATATTTAACTTTCCATGTTTCAACATTTAGCATCCGATATCATAAGGTCTTCGACCTTGGTTTAAACCATATCTCGGACTCAAGCCCCAAGAGATAACTTATATATATATATATATATACTCGAGCCCCACATATTCAATGGTTATTTCAATTAAATATTTGGCTTTAACGTTTATGCAACTTGACATATAATCCAGTGAACACCCTGCTCTCGCGCTCCAAACAAACAATCCTACGGAAATCGTGTGGTTAACTTGCACAAGGTTTAAAACTCAAATTTTGTGCGATGGACTAGGCCCCAGCGCTTAAACGGCCCTTCTCATCTAACGGCTGCAGGCTTATTACATTCACTTCGGCGATCCAACGGACGTACTGCAATATTGCATTTTTTATTGAGACGAACTTTAATGTTCCGAAAAAAACGCGATAAAAGTGGTTTTTGTAAACCACCTAAGGCCACGTGTCAATAAAAAACTTATATCGCATAATTTTTCACAAATCCACTTACCATTTTAACTGTTGCACGAACCCACTTGTTTTTGAACGCCAGTTTTACTGTTCACCTTCACAGTTCCACTTATATTCATGGTTCCGCTTCATCAAATTTAACTCTGTGGTTTAATTCCGATTCAACGTTTGGCACTGCAAACATAAAATTAAAGTTCTTTCAATTGCGTCTTTGTAGTCATCGCTCTGTTGTGCTATGCATTCTCAATGGATCGCATGAAGCCCTCCTTCCATGACTCGATGGCCTTTGAATGGCCATTAAGTTCTTGGTAATCTCTATACAACATTCTAAAACCGATATGCCCAAATATCACACTAGAACTGAAAGCTCGATTCCAGATAGTTAAATTTCGCAATGGTTATAGGATGGGTTTTATCCTACAGGGTCTCATAACAGGATTCACGAATCCTTAACCCAATTCAACATTGACTCTTGATCATATAAACCCTTACTGCAGAGTTCTTTCATCTGCCTATCACTGGTTTACAGGCACATGATTCCAGTTCATAGATGAATGTACATTCAATTCCTCCAATAACCCACAACATTGACATGACTGTCGATTTCTTCACAGAACCCATTTAAAATCTCGGGTACAGGGTTTCATCACACATTCAATTCAAAAAAATATTGGGTTCTTTCCTTATGTGCAGAGTATTATTTCAACATTGAGCATTTCATTCTAATGTTCTCTCTACTGCCTCTTTTTGCTGCCTCTGCTTCTTTCTTTGCTTCATATGTTTCCTCTGATATCTCTGCTGCCTCTCTACCTTTGCTGCTTAACTATTGTTCCTTTGTGCTCTTGTCTTCTCCATTGCCATCAATGACAACATTTCCAACAATATCCCCCTTTGGCATTGATGGCAATACACTTCCTCTACTTCTCTCTGTTACTTTCTTTTCCGCCTCCTTTGACATCAATGGCAAAGGGTTGCACTTTTCTTAGTGTGCTTTCTATCTCTTTATTTCCTCTCTCTAAGTTGTATTTTAGGCCTTCTTTTTCTGACTTTGTACCTTGCTGCTCCAGACTGGTGTACAAGAGTTGTTGAGAGAACACTTTTGAGAATATTTGAACTTGAATAGACACTGTAAGTTAATACAATCCCAAAGCACAGAATCCTTGCACTTGTATAACGCTAAAATTAAGATAATGACACTTCATAGAACACATTATACCAGCCTTGTATAATAAGAGATGCATCATTGGATCAAAACTAAAATACTGAGAATGCTTCAAATATACTTCAGTCTATAGTATTATCTTCATAAAAAATCTATATTTGTTGAGGAAGATTGTAGATGGAATATGTCTTCTTCTGTAATACACATCTGTAGTACAACACCTGTTCAAAGATAATGATGCCAATATATTTTTTATAGTTGTGGTTCATCTTTCCTGCCTGTTGGTGATGATATGAGCTAGGATGCTGATAATGATATTACTATTAATAGCTGAAAGTTCCTTATTATTGATGTGATCAATGAATTAAGCCAAAGTTTACAACTTATTGTGAGATTAGATGATATCTTTCAATATAAGAGACCAAATGATTTTATTGCTTGCACAATGTACTTTCAAAACAAACCCTTGAGGCTAGGTACATTCAATGTATTGGTCAGTCTCACTTATCAACCATGCAATTTGTTTATGACAAAAGGAGGTATGTATGTCAATGATTAATCTCTATTTAATGGTGAATTACTAGCAAATCCTTTGTGCTGAAGTAGGATTTATATGAATTAAAAAAAAATTGAGCTTCAAATGGTAATCACCACTAGTCCTTTATGCTTCAGATACTTTGACTGTTCTATCAGGATGATCTTCCACAAAGGCATATTCAAGATGTTTAATTGAAAACTCAGCAAACATACTTCACACGGTTTTATGACTGATCTTAAGGAAGAGGCCTTGAAGATATATAAGAACTGACTTCAGGAAGGCATGCAATTATATATAAAAAATACTGCTTCAATGCTCAAAATACTACTTCAAGTGCAAACAAGATAATGATATTTTAGCACTGCTACTGACCTTTTCATGCTGAATGTAGATAACGCTGGGAATACTACCTTGATGTACTTTTGCCATAATCCTTTGATCCTGTACCATATTGCTGCTCTGCTGATAACCTTGGTATTCTATTGATAGGCATGCTGCTTGTACCTAAATGCCAATTGATACTACTTTGATAAACCATGCAGAGATTTCACTTTAGTTTGAACATTAACCCATGATTAAGACATCCTTCATGAATTCTACTATTGAGCTTTCCACAGTTCACACCAACAGTCATCAATACCTTGAATTTGATCTTGGCATCATTAACCATTTGCCTATTCTGTCATTCTGTTCAAAGAAATGTCACTGCATTTTCCTTTCTAAGACTGCTCCAGAATCATTGCTGCTTTAAAAATCAATTCAACAGTCTTAATATAAAGATCTTTGGGAAGGCATATTCAATTTATTTTCTATGAATCTTCATGGGCTGATTACTCAAAGATTTATTACTCACTTAACTGCATTCCTCCAAGGCGACTTTTCATAGATGAAAGATGTAATGAAATGATGATAGGAACTTTTCTTACTCATCCTTCTTAATGTGATTCGTTGTTAATTCTAGCAGTATGATGCACAATGTGATCATCACTTAATGTGTTGATGTCTTCTTAGCTTTCATATTCATGGCTGAAGTTCTCTCTACTACCGTGGTTGCTTGCTGCCTTCTCTTCTTCCATCACTCTGTCAGCTATTGAATGCTTCAGATCATCTTCTTCCTCAATAGTTCTCTATTATAGGAACTTCCTTTCCCTTCCTGATCTTAGAGTTGTTCTCATTACATGGAGCTCTTCTTAGACTAATTTTGTGGGGACTACATATGAACTACTCTCCCCCTGGGATGTTGCTTCATATCTATCACTGGATGGATTTTTGCTTTGCTTCCTAGGGTAGCTCCCCCTAAGACTATGATAGATTCATTATGTTATTGAGGGAATAAGCTCCCCCTTTCTCTTTTCCTTCCATACTTTATTGAGGTTCTTCATAATGTCTGCACTTCTTTTGGATTCATAGTTTTGTTTGATTTGCTTTGATTCCATCATCTGTCTAGAGTTCTTTAATGTATATGGTAGATTAAAGTCCTTTGCTTTGTGACCAAGCTTGAGGCATACATAACATCTTATTTTTCCAAGGTACATTTGATCTGATGTATAATATTTTGTTCCTCTTTTTGAACACAGTTTACATTCAACAGATTTATGTCCAAAATTATTGCATGCATAACAGTAGCCATGGAAATGATTTGTGTACCTGGTGAAAGATTGTCTTTTCCATTTGCTTGCTTGAGGTAGTCTTCTCATTTGCTGCATATTTTGCTGGTTGAAGTTGATATGCCTTGTCTTACAATTTGCTGCAATATGTCCTGGTTTGTGATAGGAAAAACAAGTGATGTTTTTCATAGGAGGGAAGAACCTCCTTTGACATCTTCTGAATTTGTTCAATTCATCCTTAGGAGCATATGAGCCTTTAGTAGTTGATTGTTTCATCCTCTCATTCTCTATTCTTTCATGTTGCTGCTTGATTCTGTTTGTTTCTTTACTAATCTTGTCCTTGTTGGCTTCTTCTTCTGTAGGAATCTGCTGAGCTGCTTCATTGTCCTTTACAGCTTTTACAAAAAGGACATTCCTATTATTTTCAACCTTGGACTTACTGGTTTCTCCTTCATATCCTATCCCTGTCTTTATGAGAGGAGACCTTTGAACATTTAGGATTTGGTCCAACTGTCCAGAGCTTTTCATTTGAGGAGTATTCATTAATAATTCTCTTTGGGATTTTTCTAATTTCTTTCTGAGGCACACTACTTCTTCCAATTTCTCACATTCCAGACTTTTCTCTCTCATTTCTTGTAGTAGAGTGTCTTCTATTTTCCTTGCTTCTTCAAGGTGTGTCTTCAGGCCAACAATTTCTTTCTTATCTTCATATTCTCTCTCATCACATATTTGCACCACTGTCTTAAGGTCTTTGTTTTCATTCTTCAATCTTTATATTTCAGTCAAGGCTATGTCAAGTTTGGATTTTTCCTCAGCTGCAATTTCTTCATGGTTCTTACTTCCATTCACACTAGCAGGTACCTCATTTGATTGATCATCTTCCTTCTGACATGAAGTTTTCTTCTTCTTAATTTTCTTCTCCTTCTTGACTATGCAGCCACTAGTGTCTACTTCATGCATGAAATGCAATCTATCCCAGATTTCTTTTGCAGATATTAAATCCATTATTAACTCAAGATCCTTGTTATGTAGATTGTTGTATATCACACATTTTGCCTTGGAATTCATCTGTTCTTCTTGCACCGAGGGAGAGTTTGTGTAGTAACCATCACATACAAGTTTCCATACCTCAGGTTCATAAGCCATTAAACCTGTTTTAACCTTATCTCTCCATTCAGGAAAGTTTGTTGTACTTAACACAGGTACATTTTGATAGTCCATGACTCAACCAGATCTCCTTCAAGATATTAGGCTTAAATCAAAGGAACCCGCTTTGATACCAATTGTTGAACCCTTAGTTAAACTGAGAGGGGGGATGAATTAGTTTAACACATTCATGGACTTTTAAAACTTTTCCATTAAAACTTATTTACACCTTAATTTCATGTTCAGCTTAATATGCGATTAATCTTAGAATGTGAGCAACAAGTATTAAGATAATTTAATAGCAGACTTAACATGAGAGCAGCAAGTATTAAGCAGATTAGATAAACCATATCAAAACATCATGCACAGAGACACCAGATATAAGTGGAAACCCATAAAGGGAGAAAACCACATCTTATTATTGTTGTGATGCAAAGGCAAGCTCCAACTCCCTCTCACCACTGATTTTCTATAGACACCAACCCACAGGAGGGTCCTAACTCAATTCTACAAGCTAAAACTTGCAAGGAAGCTCCAACTCCCATCAATTTTCTGCAGGCACTAACCTATAGGAGGCTCCTACCTCAGTTAGCTACAACTGACATTTATCAAGCTACAACTTGATGTGGAAGCACCAAATCCCATCTATTTTCTGCAGGCTACAACCTACAAGAGGCCCAGTCAGCTACAACTGACATCTATCAAGCTACAACTTGATAGGGAAGCTCCAACTTCCTTACTCTTTCAAAAGAAAACACTTGCTGATTTACCTTGGATATCAGCTCTGTTTTGTTCCTTCTTTTCTGATGTCCATCAGTTCTCATATCTGCTCTGTATCATCTCCGCATCTTCTCAGATTCTCTATCAACTCCTCCTTCTTCTCTGCCTCACTACTTCATTTATGCATTCTCTAACCCTTTAATGCATATCAATGTGTTATCATTTATAGAGTTAATCACATGACAGTTTGTATCCCATAGGGAATTCAAAGTGAACAGCCATGACTCTTTGACTTCTGCCTTCTCATTTCTTTATCCATCATGTTCAAAAAAATATTACAATATTTATACATTTCAAAATTACAGTGGGATTTTTTTTTTCCTCCAAAGACTTGCCAATGCATCACAAAAAATATAAAAACAATTAAAACATTTACAATCACATTTTCAGTTACATATATCAATTTCACTCAGCCCTTTTTCTGGCCTTTGGCTTTGCTGGTTTGTCTTTTCTACTGTTGTTAAGTAACTGTTCTGCATACCTTTATTGTTTACTGCAATTGTGTGCACCTGTGCATGTACACTTGTCAAACCCACATTTTCATTCCTGTGCATATTCACCTGTTCACTGCAAATGTGTTTCTGCTGTATATAACTGCTTTTCCAGTTTAGTCCCAAATAAATCTCAAAGACTGGAAATCTTTACATGCGGAAGCATTTCTTATTTTCTGAACTGGTAAAATTGAATTAATACGGAAGCTTCATTTTTCATGGTTATGAAACCCCATATCTGTATGGCAGATCTGCATATTTAATTTAAACCAAACTCTAATCAACATTCGACCTTAATAATAAGCTGCATTACATAGGGCCCACTGTATGGAATACATACTCATATAGGTATAGACTCCTCGGCATAAACCTTTATGGTTTCAATTCTCCTTCTTATCATTCATCAAAAGAGTGCGACGTATTATACTGTCAGCCACCATCCATTACATATCTTACCTGTGTTAATATTCCACTGACTGTGCATATGAAATCCACTTTCTAATTCATGCCCAATTTTATTTCAATCTAGGTAACTCCAACTTTTTAATTTCTATGCATCTAAAAATAATGCGCTTCCAGTTTTACCCAAATAAAGTTAAATCTGGAAAAATCTAACATTATGCAAAGGCTTTAATTTTTGCTTCAGACCTGGGTTTTTAACTTTACATAAAGCCAAATTATGACTATATGGTCCAGTGACATATGTTATATCAGATATTGTTGAGATTGCAACAAGATGAGGAGCTTAGTGGAAAGGAGTCGCCTTCACTAAGTGAGCCCACAGGGTATTTTTGGCGCAAAGTCTATTTTTAGATTATGTCTATTTTTAGACATATGGATCATGTTCTATGAGTTGCAGGATGTTATTTGTGGATGGTTGGTCAAGTCGGAAGAAATAGATGGACTTTTATTTTTAGACATACTGGGCGGAATCTATTTTTAGATTGCCATTCTAAAAATAGATATGTCGAATGTTATTAGCTCTTAATAATATTTGGACTCTCAACATTATCTTATCCTCTTGGAGCACTTCAGTTTGATGCCTAGATGTGGCACATGTAGTTGGCAGAAGGAATTACACTATTCCTAGGGTTTAGTGGAGCTATTGCATGGTTGACTTCAGTTAGAACTCATGTGACAGAGTTTGGTGGAGTTGATGAGACAGTTAATGGAGTTGTGTTCAGTTTAACTTAGTTGAGGTAGTTGTATCTAGTCTAACTGATTGATACAATTAGTGAGAGTGGTGTGAATTAATTATTAATTAATTCACTAATTATTAACTCATAAATCAACTAAAGAATACATCAGTTAACTTCAGTGCATGGACATTTTCAGTGGAGACCAGTAAAGAGGTAGGTAAAACAACAAGTGTGACTATCAATTGTGACTATACTGGTGCATGAGATTTGCACACACATTGATGGAGAAGCCAATGAGGATTGCGCAGTACATACTGGTGGGATTTGAACCTTGATCTAAAAAATTATCCATATTGGATTGCGTAGTAGAGGCTGGCTAACAGGTGGAGCAGATTGGAGCAAGTGTTTTGTATGATCTGAGCTTGTGTAGTGTGTAACAATTGGAGATAGTGTTGAGAGCTTGTGAGGAGTTTGTACTATGATTGTTACATGATCTCTATCATTATAATATACAGATAGTTGGGGGTTTTCAGCTTTAAGCTTTCCCATAAATACTGTGTTTATATGTGTGATTGTTTATGGTTTTAAAGTGTGCATGCGATTGTTTATATTTCCGCAAATTGATGATCAATAGTAGAAGAGGTTATGTATTATGCATGAAGCTCAAATAGTGTGTGATAAGGATAATCTCGGTGAATAATTTAACAGTTATTCAAATTTCTACATGGTATCAGAGCAGTATTGATCATTGGAGAAATTGAAAAACATTGAAGTGGTTGAGCTTTGTGCTGGTGGAATTCGAATTTGCAGCAGTGTTTTCTTGGTGCCGAAGTTGAGATGTCTTTCAACGGATTGCGATTGGAGTATGCCCTTGAGGGCAGCTCAAATTATATTTCATGGAAGGATAGGATGGAGGCGGTGTTAGATGACAATGGGTTGAAGGAGTTCATAGATGCTGAAGTCCCAAAGCCTACTTCTAGCGATGCTGCCGTAATTGAGGTTTGGAAAAAGAAGACAGCAAAGTGTCGAAGGATTCTATTGGAGGGCATGAAGGATCACATAGTGTCTAGCCTGCATGGTAAGGCTTCTCCATTCTTGATGTGGAAAGCCTTGACAAATTTATTCCAAAGCAAGAGCGACCAGAGGAAGTTGGCGCTCAAGGATAAACTCAGAAACATAAAGATGGAGAAAGGCGACAGTATGCCCAAGTACCTCACGAAGTTCATCCAATGCATGGATGAGCTGGGAAGTGTGGGGGTGACTGTAGATGATGAGGACTTGGTGAGCTTGGCTCTCCTTGGGCTTCCGAAGAGTTGGCATTCCTATCAGGACTCTGTCAATGGTCGGGAGAAATTGCCAGGATGGGAGCGACTTTGGTCGGATCTTGTGCAAGAGGAGATAAGGTGAAGTACCAGGGACGGATCTTCATCAAAGAACTCAGATGAAGAAAATTGCGCTTTGGCTGCCAAAGCAAGGAAGGGGAAGAGCAAGAAGAATGCTTCTCAATCCGATGCGAAAGGCAAGAAGTAGGACATGTCCAAGGTGAAGTGCTTTCACTGTCACCAACACGGACATTACGCCACTAATTGTCCACAGAAGAAGAAAAATAAGCAGGCTGCTGGATCTGCAGCTGGAGAGGCCTTAGCCTCACAGTTTGAGTTGGATTTTTCACTGATCGCATGCTTGGTCTCAAGTGTGATGGGTTCAGTGTGGTTTCTTGACAGTGGTGTGTCTTTTCACATGACAGGAGATCGAGATTTGTTTACTGATCTGGATGAGAAAGATCTTGGAGTGCACATCAAGATGGGCAATGATGGTAGATACAGTGCAACCGGTATCAGTACCATTTCCTTTGAGAGGGAGTCTGGTAAACCCTTCGTATTGAAGGAAGTGATGCATGTTCCAGGATTGAAGAAGAATCTTATCTCTGTGGCGATGTTAGAAGACAAGGGATATGATGTTGTCTTTAGCGAAGGAAAGGCTTTCCTGCGCAGTAAGGCAACTGGTGAGACCCGGAGGATAGGGGTTCGAGTTAAGAACCTTTATCAATTGCAGGTAGATGGCTACGCAGCAATGGCAGGCAAGGCAGAAGGAGTGGTGAGCCGGGATGATGGCGAGTTGTGGCACCGGAGATTGGGCCACCTTCACCATGGAGCTTTGAAGATACTACAACAGATTTCTACTGGGCTTCCTAAGGGTACTCTTGCACAGTCAGATCATTGCAAGGGATGTACCTTGGGAAAAATTTGTGAAAGCCACCTTTCACGAGAAGGATAGTCGCGCCACGACGATCCTTGAGAGAATTCACACAGACGTGTGTGGACCTTTCTTAGTAGCTTCAACAGAAAATCACAGGTACTATGTGATATTTGTTGATGATTTTTCTCGGAAGTGCTGGATCTTCTTCATGCAGAAGAAGAGCGAGACATACTCAAAGTTCCGTGAGTTCAAGGCACTGGTTGAGAAAGAATCAGGGAAGCAGGTGAAGGCTCTTAGGAGCGACAATGGTGGTGAATTCATCTCTGGCGAATTCAAGGACTTTTGCAGCGCAGAAGGAATTCGAAGAGAGCTCATAGCACCTCATAACCCACAGCAGAACGAGATTGCTGAGCGGGAGAATAGAACGATCGTGGATGCTGCACGAGTGATGTTGCATGATCAGGGCCTACCCATTCACTTGTGGGCGGAGGCATGCAATACTGCAGTATATGTGCAGAACCGTTGTCCTCACAGGATACTTGGCATGAGTACACTCGAGGAGGCGTTTTCTGGTAAGAGGCCTGATATTTCCCATTTGAGGATTTTTGGTTCACTTGTTTACATTCATGTGACGAAGGATGCCAGGAAGAAGCTGGAGCCGACTACAGAGGTTGGGATATTTGTGGGGTACACTGATACGCCCCACAACTATCATGTGTATTTTCCAGACAGTCGCAAGACTGTTGTGCGACGGGATATCAAATTTCATGAGGAGAAAGCCATGAAGTGTTCGCTTGAGAGGGAGCTACACTTGCATGGAGAGGAGGAGCTATTAGTTCCTAAGCATGAGCTTTAGGATGTGGATCAGCCACAAGAGGAAGTTCATGGAGTGGATGAAACCACTCATGCAGCGCCAACCATCAGAGGGCGGAAGCGCACTATAGAAGCTGAGCGACTGGCTCAAGATGCAGAGAAGGTTGTAGGAGCACCTACATCAAAGCGCAGACAGAGACAGTCACCTGACCGGTATACTGGATACATGGCTCTTGTGAGCAAGTGTATCGTGACAGAGCCATCCTCTTTCGAGGAAGCTGTGGAGGACCCCGCATGGGTAGATGCCATGGTGGAAGAGTATGATTCGATTTTCAGAAACAGTGTATGGGAGATTGTGTCGAGGTCGGAAGGGAAATCAGTGGTGGGTTCAAGATGGATCTACAAAGTGAAGCAGGTAGCCGACGGGAGTGTGGAGAAGTACAAGGCGAGATTTGTTGCCCGAGGCTTTTCGCCGTATAGAGGGGAACGATTATGAGGAGACTCGCACTGTCGCAAGGTATTCTTCCATACGGATGATTCTTGCTCTCTTCTCAAATACAGAGCGGGGTGGCACACTCATCGTATGGATGTGAAGAATGCGTTCCTCAATGGAGTCATTGAGGAGGAGGTGTACATAGAGTAGCCCTAAGGTTTCGAGATCTTCAAGAGCAAGTCGCATGTGCGTGTGCTCAAGAGAGTGCTATATGGGTTGAAATAAGCACCCCTCGTGCTTCTATGTGTACACACGGATATACAAATATTTCGCACGGACTCTGGATTCTCCAAGAGTGAGGCGGATCCTAACCCGTACCTCGTATTGTGGTGGAGGGTAAGTTGCTGATCATTGTACTTTATGTTGATGATTTAATACTAACAAGTGATGAGTAGTTGATACACTCATGCAAGGCAAATCTTGCAAAGGAGTTTGAGATGAAGGACTTGGGCCTCTTCATTATTTCCTTGGATTGGAAATATGGCAAACAGCAGTTGATGTCGTAATCGTTTGTTTCTCTGCAGGCATGTTCCGGGAGATACTGGAGAAGTTCAACATGCATGGCTGCAAGCCTGTTGATACTCCTCTTCCTGCTGTCTGGAGGAAGGAGGATGCTACTTCAGCAGAGGTAGTGGATGCCACTGTTTATCGATAGTTGGTGGGGTCGCTTATGTATCTGGTCAATACACGGCCCGACATATGCTATGCAGTTAACCAGCCTTCACAAGCTATGGTTAAGCCTACCAAGATCTTCTGGAAGGCGGGCAAGCATGTATTGCATTATCTCAGAGGCACATTGGGATATGGATCATGGTACAGACAGGAGGATGAGTTGAGGCAGCATTACTTCACGGACTGGTATCATTATATCAGAGATTGTGTGCAGCGGAGAATCATGTTACTTTCATACATTCCTACGGAGGATCAGGATGCTGATATCTTGACGAAGGCACTCACCAGGAGCAAATTAGAATACCATAGGGGCAGGATAGGGGTTGCAGATAATCCTTATCTTGTTGAGAGGGAGTGTTGAGATTGCAACAAGATGAGGAGCTTAGTGGAAAGGAGTCGCCTTCACTAAGTGGGCCCGCAGGGTATTTTTGGCGCAAAGTATATTTTTAGACATATGGATCATGTTCTATGAGTTGCAGGATGCTATTTGTGGAAGGTTGGTCAAGTCGGAAGAAATATATGGAATTTTATTTTTAGACATACTGGGCGGAATCTATTTTTAGATTGCCAGTCTAAAAATAGATATGTCGAATATTATTAGCTCTTAATAATATTTGGACTCTAAACATTATCTTATCCTCTTGGAGCACTTCAGTTTGAGTCACGGATGTGGCACATGCAGCTGAAAAAAGGAATTACGCTATTCCTAGGGTTTAGTGAAGCTATTGCATGGTTGACTTCAGTTAGAACTCATGTGACAGAGTTTGGTGGAGTTGATGAGACAATTAATGGAGTTGTGTTCAGTTTAACTTAGTTGAGCTAGTTGTATCTAGTCTAACTGATTGATACAATTAGTGAGAGTGGTGTGAATTAATTATTAATTAATTCACTAATTATTAACTCATAAATAAACTAAAGAATACATCAGTTAACTGCAGTGCATGGACAGTTTCAGTGGAGACCAGTGAAGAGGTAGGTGAAAGAGCAGTGTGACTATCAGTTGTGACTATACTGGTGCATGAGATTTGCACACACATTGATTGAGAAGCCAATGAGGATTGCGCAGTACATACTGGTGGGATTTGAACCTTGATCTTATGATTATCCATATTGGATGCGCAGTAGAGGCTGGCTAACAGGTGGAGTAGATTGGAGCAAGTGTTTTGTATGATATGAGCTTGTGTAGTGTGTAACAATTGGAGATAGTGCTAAGAGCTTGTGAGGAGTTTGTACTATGATTGTTACATGATCTCTATCATTATAATATACAGATAGTTGGGGATTTTTAGCTTTAAGCTTTCCCATAAATACTATGTTTATATGTGTGATTGTTTATGGTTTTAATGTGCGCATGCGATTGTTTAATTTCCGCAAATTGATGATCAATAGTAGAAGAGGTTATGTATTATGCATGAAGCTCAAATAGTGTGTGATCAGGATAATCTCAGTGAATAATTTAACAGTTATTCAAATTTCTACAGATATCAGTCTTTGCAGCTATATATTATATATATTCTATATTCACAGCAGTGAAGATTTGCTTTATCATATAATATATATACCAACATATGTATACTCCCCGAATCGAGTGTTGTAAACATTAATATGAAACCTTCGTGTATCGTAACGCCTCAACATATATCAGATAACGAGTTTCGCAAACATATCTGGGTCCCACACTCAACTCTAAGATTTGGGTTATATTCAAATATTAACATAAGGTTTCGGCCCCACAGCGTATTACTATACGCAAACCATCATACATTGCACCCCTTGGTGACATTGCATATCAACTATAAAATATGAACATATATTACAGCCCTGTGATTATAATCATCTGCTTATTAACTATGATTCTAAGGTTTATGAGCCACAACATATATATTATAATGAAATGTCTCAGGCCCACCATATCTCCGACCAGATAAAGTTAAGACTTTGTGTGTAGAACTTGAATTGTAACATGCATTTCCACATATATTAACTTGTGTCAATACTTTATATTACGCCCAAACTTCATATCTAGCTCACAACATTTTAATTTCATCTACCAATTGAACTCTTCGCTATATTTAACTTTCCACGTTTCAACATTTAGCATCCGATATCATAAGGTCTTCGACCTTGGTTTAAACCATAACTCGGACTCAAGCCCCAAGAGATAACTTACATATATATATATATATATATATATATATATATATATATATATATATATATATATATATATATATCCTCGGGCCCCACATATTCAATGGTTATTTCAATTAAATCTTTCACTTTAACGTTTATGCAACTTGACATATAATCCAGTGAACACCCTGCTCTCGCGCTCCAAACAAACAATCCTACGGAAATCGTGCGGTTAACTTGCACGAGGTTTAATACTCAAATGTTGCGCGATGGACTGGGCCCCAGCGCTTAAACGACCCTGCTCATCTAATGGCTGCGAGCTTATCGCATTCACTTCGGTGATCCAACGGACGTACTGCAATATCGCGTTTTTTATTGAGACAAACTTTAATGTTCCGAAAAAAATGCAAAAGTGGTTTTTGTAAACCACCTAAGGCCACGTGTCGATCAGAAACTTATATCGCGTAATTTTACACAAATCCACTTACCATTTTAACTGTTGTGCGAATCCATTGGTTTTTGAACGCCGGTTTTACTGTTCACCTTCACGGTTCCGCTTATATTCATGGTTCCGCTTCATCAAATTTAACTCTATGGTTTAATTCCGATTCAACGTTTGGCACTGCAAACATAAAATTAAATTTCTTTCAACTGCGTCTTTGTATTCATCTCTCTATTGTGCTATGCGTTCTCAATGGATCGCATGAAGCCCTTCTTCCATGACTCGATGGCCTTTGAATTGTTGTTAAGTTCTTGGTAATCTCTATACATCATTCTAAAACCGATATGCCCAAATATCACACCAGAACTGAAAGCTTGATTCCAGATAGTTAAATACCGCAATGGTTATAGGATGGGTTTTATCCTACAGGCTCTCATAACAGGATTCGTGAATCCTTAACCCAATTCAACATTGAATCTTGATCATATAAACCCTTACTATAGAGTTCTTTCATCTGCCTATCACTGGTTTACAAGCACAGGATTCCAGTTCATAGATGGATGTACATTCAATTCCTCCAATAATCTACAACATTGACATGACTGTCGATTTCTTCACAGAACCCATTTAAAATCTCGAGTACAGGGTTTCATCACACATTCAATTCAAAACAATACTGGGTTTTTTCCTTATGTGCAGAGTATTATTTCAACATTGAGCATTCCATTCTAATGTTCTCTCTGCTGCCTCTTTTTTTTGCCTTTGCTTCTTTCTCTGCTTCATATGTTTCCTCTGATATCTCTGCTACCTCTCTACCTTTGCTGCTTAACTATTGTTCCTTTGTGCTCCTATCTTCTCCATTGCCATCAATGACAAAATTTCCAACAACCGGTGCATGTCAGTTACTATACGTCGTTGCGTTTCTACGACCTATAGGCACCTCACAAATACCAAATTCCAATTATAAATATTGGTGTGTTTGTGCGATACTGCACATCGGTGCGTTTGTGCGATACTGCACACCGGTGCGTTTGTGTGAGACTATGCACCGATGCATTTGTACGACCTATGGGCACCACAAAAATACCAATACCAATTATAAATCTCGATGCGTTTGTGCGATACTGTGCACCGGTTCGTTTATGTGAGACTACGCACTGGTGCGTTGACACCTTAGTGGCGCACCGATGAAAAAAACATCCGTAATAACCTCCGACCGCCCATTTTTTTTAGTTGTGTTGAATTTCCGTTAAAAGCTCCGCCAAAACCTCCATAACCATAAACAGATGTTGTTGCAAATGTTTTTTTGACAATTTTGGAAAATTTTATAACATTAAAAACCTCCTTTATAACCTCTGCTAGAGGGTATTTTCCTTGTAGTGTTTGTTGATGATTTTTCAATAAAGTGTTGGATTTTCTTCATGCAAAAGAAAGATCAGACGTTCTCCAAGTTTTGTGAGTTCAAGGCACTTGTCGAGAAAGATACAAGGAATAAGGTGAAGGATTTGAGGAGCGACAATGGTGGAGAATACATCTCTAACTATAATATCCCAAAAGGGAGAATGCAGTAATACTAAAACACAATATAAGAACTACAGCAAAGTAAACAATAAATCTATATACACATCAAAATGCACAGAAATAGCTGAGCCATTTTATTATTTTGGAGGTGAAAAAGAAAGTACAACAGTGCTCAAAATATGAGACACTCAAGCCACAAGGGTGGCCTAGAATGACCCTGCAAGTATTTCCCAAGAGGGACTGCGTAACTGCTGCTCTGCTGGAAGGTAAATTGTGTTGTCGCTGCTGCAACTGTTGGGACTGCAACTGCCTGAAAGATAGAAAGTTATATATAGGCAGAATGGGAGCTCCGATGATGCTGAAATTGTAGATCTAGGCTGAATGATGGATTCCCAAGATAACCCAGAAGGGATTTATCAGATCTGTAAGTCTAAGAAAACCACCCTCTTAGGGCTTCACATATATGCTGCTGGGAATGCAGATCTGAAGCTAGATCTGATGATATGATGGTTGCAATGATGTGCAATCAGATCTATGCAAGAAGGTAGGATCCCTTCACTAGATCCTTGAGCTAAAAGCTCAAGATCTATCTCCTTCAATCTCCTCCACTAAAAATAGTTGCTGGATGAACAACAGCTTTAGAAAACTGCGCTGTCAAAGAGGGAGGCTCATTAGCCTACTGCTAGATATGTCAAATCAACTCTTGAGTGATGGAAACAATAGATCCAATGTGAGGAGGTGATCCCTCACAGGATTTCCAACTGAAATATTGGAAACTTCCTTCATCCAATAGATCTACAAAAGTGAACTACGCAATCCTTGAAGGGACTGCTGCTACATGGAGGTAAAACCCAATGGCCTAAATGCCAGATGTAGATCTGCTGCTCCTGAAAGGCTGGATATGAAGAAAAAAGTGGTAGGATGAATCCTCCATTGGTTTCCTAGCTGAATGCTAGAAACAAACTCCTGAAGATGGCACCAATGCCTGATAAGGAATAAAGAGCAATCCTCTTTCTAGAGCTACTCAAAGAAAGAGGTGGGATTCCCGCTCGGGAACACCCTCTGCTAAACAGCACTGAAAACTCTGATAAACAACCCATTTCTGCATAGAAATGTCCTAAGACAAATCTAGATCTAAACAGATCAATAAATGAATAATCCAAATCATGCCTTCCATTGTGCCTTCACCTTCATTATATGCATGAGCCTTCCATAGCCTAGGCCCACTCCAATACTGCATTGTACATGTGGACAAAGTCTCTAAGGTTGACTGCATTATTGATCCATGTCCTCCATCATGTTCACATGGGGTGATTACCCCCTCCATCATGTGTGCATTAAATGCATCACTTTCTCCACTATCTTATCATAAGTGCTTCATGATCTTCTTGAATGCACTATGATCTCAATTGACCTTATCAAAGATCCTCATGATTTTACATTTAAGATCCATGATCTTATTTGACCGTTTCATCCTCCATAATCTATCTCACAAATGAGACATGATCTCCATTAATGGATTTGCTCCACTACTCCATGATTCTGGATCTAGAACTAAAATATCCACATACACACATTAAAAGTGGATTTTATTCATCTTTGAGGTTTGTGGGTTTTTCCACCCTTTTATTTACTTAATTTATTAAGAAAATCAAGGACTCTAAGATTCCAAATATGATGTGAAAATTTGGGAATATTACACTAACTAATTCACGAAATTTTGTGCCTTAGAAGGAATTCAAAGAGAGTTGATTGCACCTCATAATCCAAAGCAAAATGGGGTTGCAAAAAGGAAGAATAGAACGATTGTGGGAGCATCACGAGATATGTTGCATGATCAGGTCCTATCATTGCATCTGTGGGCGGAAGCATGAAATAAAATAATATTTGTGCAGAACAAAAGTCATCATCGAATACTTGGGATGAGTACACGAGAGGAGGCTTTTCTAGGTAAGAGACCGAATGTGTCATATTTTAAAATTTTTGGTTCATCTGTTTATTTTCATGTGGCCAAAGATTCCAGGAAGAATCTAGAGCTAACAACGAAGTTGGGGATATTTGTGGGGTACATTAATACACCTCACAACTATCGGGTGTGCTTTCCATCACACAGGATGAAAAAGGTAAGAAGAGATGTGAAATTCGATGAAAAGAAAGCCATGTGAACTTCCCTTGAGAGGGATATAGAGTTGCATGTAGTTGAGGAGCTCTTAGCTCCAAAGGATGAACCTGAGGATGTGGAGCAGCCACATGCAAAGGAACAAAGAGTAGTATAAACCACTCATTCAGAGCCATCCACTAGAGCCATGTACCAGAGGGGCTGAAAGATTGTTGCTAGATGCGAGAGATAATGTGGGAGCACCCACATCACAACACATGAAGAGAAGGTCCCTAGAGTGGTACACTGGATACATGGCTCTTATGTGCGATGGTATTGAGATAGAACGATCCCCTTCCAAGGAATTAGTGCATAAACTAGTGTGGGTTGATGCCATGGTTGAGGAGTATGACTCCTTTATAAAAAAAAATTCACAGGGAGTTGTCCCAAGACTAGTGGGGAAGTCAGTTGTAGGATCCAAATGGGTCTACAAGGTGAAGCAGGCAGCAGATGGGAGTGTGGAGAAGTGCAAGGCCAAATTTGTGGCCAGAGGGTTCTCTCAGGTGGGGGGGATTGACTATGATGATACTTTTTCACCAGTCACATGGTATTCATCTATCATATCCATCCTTGCACTCTCAATGTAGATGGGATGGCAGATATATTACATGGATGTAAAGACAACCTTTCTCAATGGAGTTATTGAGCAAGAGGTGTACATTGAGCAGCTAAAAGGATTTGAGACCTTAGATAGGGAGTTGCATGTGTGCAGACTCAAGAGATCATTGTATGGGCTTAAGCAAGCACCTCGTGCTTGGTACACTAGGATCGAAAATTATTGAACTGGGTTGGGCTTCACCAAGAGTGAAGCAGATGTGAACCTATATCATATTGTGCTTGATGGTAAGATTTTGATTATTTTACTTTATGTCGATGATCTAATAATGAAAGGTGATAAGAATCTCATAAAGTATTGCAAAGAGGATCTTGAAAGAGAATTTGAGATGAAGGATATGGGGATCTTGCACTATTTCCTTGAATTGTAAATATGACAAAGAGATGGGGAGCTATTTGTATCTCGGGGCAAGTATTCCAAGGAGATTATGAGGAAGTTCCACATGGAGGGAATCAAACCCATGGAGAATCCTCTAGCAGGAAAATGGAGGAAGGAGGATGCTACTTCAGGTGAAGTAGTGGATTCTATTATTTAAAGGCAACTTATGGGTTCGCTCATGTGTTGGGTTTGCTCATGTGTTTGGTGAACACACAACCAGACATATGCTCTGCAGTTAGCCAGCTAAGCCAAGCTATGGTTAAGCCTAACAAAATCTTTTGAAAGGAATGGGATCATGTGTTGAGATACCTCAGAGGCACTATAGAGTATGTATTATAGTACATACAGATAAAGAGAGTGAAGATTCAAGGCTTCACCAATGAAGATTGGGTAGGGAGTCCATCCGACAGGAAAAGCACACCAGGAGGCATCTTTAGCATAGGATCAACAATAATTTCTTGGTACAGCAGGAAAGAGAGATCAGTTGCACTCAGTTCAACAGAGGCAGAGCACATGGCAGCCATTCAGGAAGCATGCAAGGCCATCTGGATGAGGAAGATACTTATTGGTTTGTTTGGATGATAGATAGATCTAATGGTGATACATTGTGATAACCAGAGTTGCATCAAACTCTCAGTTAATCTAGTATTCCATGACAGGTCCAAGCATATTAATATCTAGTATCACCATCTCAAATATTATGTGCAGAGGGGGATTATGTCATTAGAGTACATTCCCACTGAGGAGAAGGATGCATACATCTTAAGGAAGGAACTGGAAAGAAGCAAATTTGAGTTCCACAGAGACATGATCAGGGTAGCAGATAATCCCTTTCTTGTTGATATGGAGTGTTGAAATGGCACCCAAAGGGGGCTTCTGATTTGATTTTCCCTATGATAAATTGGAAGAGAAATTGTAATTTCATCTCATGACAACTTGTATTAGTTAACTAAGTCAGAATGACTGAGTTATCTTAGGAAATTCAAGTTGAGGGTCTGATAGGAGGCATGTAGAGTTCTCCCATAATTTTAGGGAGTCCAATTGTTATCACCCTATGATTCTGAAGGCTGAAGGCAGAACCATGGAATGAAACATCAAACTGCTTTGGAATCTAGGACCTATCCTTCCTGGACTCAGAGATGGCTCTCTCTGTTAGATTTAGCTACAGGGGCTTCACTGTGGGAGAAATACAATAGCACGCGGGTTCATATTGGGGGATATATAATGAGGAAAAAATGACATAATATATTGGGGAATATATAGGGGGTAAAGGGTTCTTATATTGGCAGGTATAAAAAATGGAGCTCAAAGTTAATGAAAAAATATAAAGGGGTATAAAAAATGTTAATGAAAAAATTGATACCTACAATACATAGTGAAAGTAGGGGCTTTTAAATTGGGAAGGTGTATTAGGTTTATATTGGTAGGGGGTTAAATAATGTGATTTTTAGAGTTGTTTTCCAATATGTACTCAAATTAAGGATATTGTTTAAAATGTTATTATTGCATGTGATATGTTAGAGGTTCATTGAGAGAAGTCCCCATGGATTTAACTTTTTTATAGGGGCATTTTAGGCTAGCTATTAGTGCATAGGGGTTAGTTTGAAGATTTGGTTGAGACATGAGAAGAGGGCCATTAGGTTATGGATTCAAACAGGTGAAAAAATATTCAAATGGATGAAAAACTGAGGTCAGGTGCAGCCAGGCGAGCTAGCCCTGATAATGGATCTTTACAACTTGTGAAATTGAAAGGAGGAGGAGATTAAGGTTCAACGAGAATGCAGAGCAGACCATCTCTGAATTCTGCATTCCAATGGTTCGATGTGGATGCAGAGCAGACCATATCTAAATTATGCATCCAAGTCTCAGAGGAAAAAATAATGTACTGTTTCAAGACTGAGAAGGGTACCCCATGGTAAATCCTACACAAAACTTTCTATCCACAGTAAAGAAACGAAAACAGTATGAGAAAATAGGAGAATGAAAAATTACAGGGGAGAAGCACTTCACCATAGATCATAACACAAGAATATGGAAAACAACATACTCATTCATTCATCCAAAAGAGAGTGCTTACAACCAGCAGAGTCTATTATAATGGTTTTTTACCATTCTGGGCCTCCTTCATGTTGCTAATGCATGCAGTATTTATAAAAAACTTAAGTCGTTTAATCTATCTACTGCAGTGATTACATTCAAGCAGAACTTGACAAGTGGAACCATAAAAGCGGTGATAAGATAGGTCTAGCTGTGACAGTGGCCTTAGCAGTCTATTATTAATTGTGGAGTGATCATAATCTAGTTTGAATGATGCCAAAGAGGTAAGGAGGGATCTGAAACTTTGGCTCTTCCTCTTCATAAAATAGTTGTGGGATTATTAAATTGATGGGGTGCTTGAATCAATTGTTGTGCTTGATGTGTTTACTGTCCCTTCGGTTTCTATTATTATATCCCAAACTCCCGACTCTACCCTTTTTATCTGTTTCCTTGTGATGTTCAGCATTACTCTTCCCTTTTTCTCCTTGTCGAGTCCTACCCGAGTCCTCCTGCCGTGTGGAAAAATAACATACAAACCCATAAGCGCAGACGTGAAGGGATGGTGGTTGGCGAACATGGACAGATGATGGAGGATGTGGCACGGTGGAATTGGTAATGGTAGCAGTTTGGAGGACAACGGAAACATATTTTCGGAGGGAATCTCAAGTGATAAGAGGTAATGGGGGGGGGGGGTGGGTGGTGTGAAATTATGAGAAGAAGACATGTGGAGGAGTGGGTGGTAAGGGATACTGCCCATTCTGGAACCCTCCCCCATGATTAAAGTTCGAAAGCTGTGGGGAGTGCGAAATGAAACAAGGACCATCAAATGAGGAGAAGAGGAGCGAAGATGACAGATAGGTGTGGGGCATTTAAATGAGGACGTGATGTGGCACACAGGTGGGACCTGACCCGCATCGCATTCGCAAGTTAGAAGGTTTAGTTTATAAGCGGCGGGGGTTGGAAGTTAAATTTTGCGATTTGCGAAGTGCGAGGAGTGGAGGTGATGTGGCAGGGAAGGTGGGCCCACCTGTAGCCCGCAGATTGCAATGTTTGTTAAGAGAAGTGGTAGGTAAAATTTAAAACCTGCATAGTGCGAAGTGCGGGGAAGTGGAGGTGACATGGAAATGAGAGGTGGGCTTGCCCGTAGATCGCAAACTTTAACACGAGGTGGCGTAGGTAAAATCTAAAACCTGTGAAGTGTGAAGTGCAGGGAAAGGTGGGACCCCACCTGCATCGCAAATCACAGATCTTAAAGTTTTACTATGAGCGCAGAGAGGTAATAGTTAAACTATGCTAAGAGAAAAGTGCGTTGATAGGGAGGTGACGTGGTAGGGAAGGTGGGGTCACTCGTAGCCCTGAGATCATAATGTTTGTTAAGAGAAGTGGTAGGTAAACTTTAAAACCTGTGCAATGCGAAGGGCGGAGGTGACATGGCAATGATGGAGATGGGGCCCATTTAATACCACACATCGCAAAGTTTAAGGTTTATGTTATGAGCGGCGAGGGTAAATACTAAAACTTGCGATATGCGTTTTGTGATGAGAAGGTAAGGGTAAAAAATGGTTAAGTGCGGAAAGATATCATATATGAAATATATGATATGTATCAAAGATTGGATGTGGGGGGCGGAGCTGCGATAAAGTCCCGAAAGCATAGATATTGGATTTGAATGGTTTTAATGGGATTTCGGGCATTGGAATTCAAAATTTGGGAAAAAAAATGAATGGTAAGAGAGGGTAAAAGATATGAAATGAGGGTAGAAATGAAGTTTTCTCACCATCACACCTTATCAGCAACATTTTATTCTTTCAACTAAACTAAAAAGATGGATTGTTTCCTTTGAATCTCTTGGAAGTCAGGATCTCCTTTTCTTTCTCTGAAAATACATGATAGCCACATAATATTATTTTCAGTATGAAAAATCTAATCAATAATCAGTCATCTTGTGATATTTTGAAATATAGGAGTCTAAAAATGGCTCCAGCTGGGGATGGCAGCTCCTTCAGGAGGTGTCAAGAACACCGTAGAATAGTGGCATGATCCCAAAACTGCAACTGAATCTGCTACAAAATCTTTGTGGCTGAGAAGGCTTAGTTCAAAATCAACGCTCTCTATAGGTTGAAGTCTGGAATATACTTGAAATGAAAACTAGAAGGCAATCTGAAACTAAAATTGGAAATATACTTAGAGTGCTGAGCTTATTTACACACCTACCTACCCTACCCTACTGAAATTTGTTGTTGTTCTAAATGATACAATAATGCCAGTGTAGCCAGTCAAGTATCAGTAGAAACAAATGGACAACTTGACTATCTGTCAGGAAAGTCAACATTATAACTTGATTATTTTTGCTCATAACCAAAGTTATAATATGAAATAGAAAATGCTAATGTATCTGATCCTTATAAAGAGTACATGTTTGAGCATTTGAGCTAAGAAGAGCCTCCATATAATCTGCTATAGGATCAATAAAAGCATGATGTATGATATTTTTTTCTAGGCCTTCAATGACTAGTTGATTAGTTGTGTTCTCAATATTAAACCTTGAACCCACATCTTCATTTTGGTACTTGAAAGCACAATCATCCTCAATATGTAAGTCAAGAGGTAGTACAATTTCCTCTTGCTTAGGGGAAGGAATATTTTCCATGGATTCTTTAGGATCTTAGAAATTATAAGACTAAATTTGAGAATTCAAAAGTTCAATACTAGTTTCATATCGTTCAACAACTATCTCCAGAAAACATGTTCTAACTTTAGGACTAAATTTTCTTGATTTATAAATAAGAAAAACAACCTCTAGGAAATCTTCATCAAGCTAAAATTCTGATAACTGATTTCTGAATGCATTTAAAACTTCAATAGATAGAAGGTCTACCACAAACCCTATCATCTTGTTCAGTAGAAACTTTGGTCAGCATGTTGTGGAGTCGCCATGAATGCTCAAAAGCCAAGTTCTTTGAATCATGGAGTTGCTAGGTGAATAATGCAGCCTTCTTGTGTCTGGTCACTGTCCACCACTAGTAATCAAGTCTGAACTTTGAGGTGTTTTCTGAGGAAGATAAATTTAGTCCCCAATGGAGTCGCCATTATGTTATCACCCCGTAATTCTGAAGGCTGAGGGCAGAACCACAGAGTGAAAAATCAAACCGCTTTGGAATCCAGGACCTATCCTTCCTGGACTCAGAGAGGGATCTCTCTATTATATTTAGCTTTGTTTATATGGGCATTTTAGGCTAGCTATTAGTGCATAGGGGTTTGTTTGAAGATTTGGTTGAGGCAGCAGAAGAGGGCTAGTGGGCTATGGAGTCAAACATGTGTAAACAGATTCAAATGGATGAAAAATTGAGGTTAGGTGCAACTAGGCGAGCTAGCTATGACAATGGATCTTTATAGCTTGTGAAATGGAAAGGAGGAGGGGATTAAGGTTCAATGGGAATGCAGAGAAAACCATCTCTGAATTATGCATTATGGTGGTTTGACGTGGATGAAAAGCAGATCGTCTCTAAATTCTGCATCCAAGTCTCAGAGGAAAAAATATTGTACTATTTCAAGACTGAGCAAGGTACCCCATGGTAAATCCTACACAAAAATTTCTATTCATAGTAAAGAAAAGAAAACAGTATGAGAAAATAGGAGAATGAAAAATTACATGGGAGAAGCACTTCAACACAGATCATAACACAAGAATCTGGAAAAAAACATAATCATTCATCCATCCAAAAGAGAGTGCTTACAACCAGCAGAGTCAGTTACAATGGTTTTTTCCCCTTCCGGGCCTTCTTCATGCTGCTAATGCACACAATATTTATACAAAACTTAAGTCGAATAATTTGTCTAGTGCAATGATTACATTCAATCAGAACTTGAAAAGTGGAACCATGCAAGCAGAGGTCTGGCCGTGACAGTGGCCTTAATAGTCCGTTATTAATTGCAAAGTGATCATAATCTGGTTCGAATGATGCTGAAGAGGTAAGGAGGGCTCTGACACTTTGGATCTTCCTCTTCAGAAAACAGTTGTGGGATTATTAAATTGATGTGGTGTTTGAATAAATAGTTGTGCTTGATGTGTTTATTGCCCCTTCGGTTTCTGTTATTATATCCCAAAACACCCGACTCGACCCTTTTCTGTCTGTTTCCTTGTGACATTCAGAATTACTCTGCCCTTTTGCTCCTTGCCAGGTCCTACCTGATTCCTCCTGCCGCGTGTAAAAATAAAGCACAAACCCATAAGCCCGTACATGAAGGGATGGTGGTTGGCAGACGTGGAAAGATTATGGAGGACGTGGCACGACGACATTGGCAACGACAACGGTTTGGAGGACAGTGGAAACAAATTTTCGGAGGGAATATCAAGTGGTAAGTGGTAACGGGTGTTACACCATTTTTTGGTCATCTAACCTACTATGATTAGATGGACCCAAGTACACCACGTAAGACCAATTTTACCCTAAGTAAAATTGCTTTCACTATGTAAAATAACTTAATAAAACACATTTATTAGGTTGTTTATGGTCTAAACATGAAACCCCAAAAGGAAATATTAAACAAACCTATATTTGTTTGATTTTCCTGGTCATGTTTAACCCAAAACAAAGAAATTAATTAGATAAATCTTTATTTATCTTATTATTTTCTAGGAATAATTATTTAAATCTTATTTAAATAATATTCCTTGTTAAATATGACTAAATCACCCATAAATAATTAAATAACCCATTATTTATTTGATTATCTTTCAACTACTTCCTTAAAATGATAAATAAATCATTTATTTATTTATTATTCACAAATAAAGGGATTTGACCCAAGTCAGATACTTTTTCCCTCCAACAAATATAATAAAATATTCCATAAAAGGTGGATCTAGATTTGGTTAATGTTATTTTAATCATGCACCAAGATCTAGAATGACCCAATATTTTGTTATAAATAGGAAGGTTTTCTCCTACCATTCTTCACCTTTTGTTGCCTATTAGATCACTCTGGATCTATACTCTTGGTCTGACTTTGAGCCATTATCATTGTCATATTTTCCTTTTTTTTTTTGCTGTGTGAGCTCCCTTTGAGTTCTATCTTTGTCTGGGTTTTCTACACCAACAGGAGAGAGAAATGCTAGATCTGAAGTGCTGAGGACTTCCAAGAACCCATCCAATTGAGGAGAATTGGAAACACCTTCTTGTTTTCCTCCCAGGTGCCCTTAATACAAAAATTCTTTCAAAAAATATTGTTCTTGTCTTGTCTATTGGATGTATGGAGCAAAACCTTGTTTTTACTGCTTAATGTCTTTTTATGCATAGATCTGGTTTTTTGCAGCACTCGTCTTGATCAACTAACTGCAGATCTGAAGATATTGGCAGCCATATTTTATGTTAGGGCTATAAGTTATGCATAGCTAAAGTGGTCTTTTTTCGTACACTTCGACAAAAGATTCATACTAATAATTGGCGACTCCACACGGGTTTTCAATTACGACCGCTGTCGTTTTTCATATTCCTGCATATCTAGCTACTTCAGACCCTAGGGTTTCTTTTCAGCTTTTTGTTTTTCCTATTTTTATGTTGTTTTTCTCACATAAAACCCTAAAACATTAAAATTTCTAACTTCTGCGTGTTTCTGGCCCTATTGCGCAGGTGACCGACATCAGCCGCAACTGAGACGGCAACTTTTCTGAAAATCTCCCGCCGAGACACTCGGAGCTTCAGGTCGCACTTTTCAGCCCATAAACTGCGACCTGGACCTCCAGGTCGCACTTTTCAGCCCATTTTATGCGACCTGCACTGAAAACAGGTCAGAACCTGCGACCTGCCCAGTTTTCAGCTGTTTTTCTGCAATTTTTTTGGGTTTTACTGAAGCTTCTGTCTGGCTTTTCCAGCCTCTGTCTCCGCCCGTTTAGACCTATTCTTGCTCTGTTTTACTCAAATAAGTGGGAATATAGCCCCTTAGGGCTTCAGTACCCTCCACTTTTTGTGGAAGAATTTTAGCTGCTGTAAGTGTCTAATTTTTCAGAGTTTTCAGCCATCCCTTTTTCAGATCTGATACCTCCTTTTCAGATCCCTTTTAATCAGCTCTTCTCCCTTTCAAATCACCCCCTGAAGTTTTTTTTGGATCTACCTTTAGGGCCTCCTCCTTGTCCCTTCTGCGTTTTGTTGATTTCCCCCTTTTTTCCAGCCACCTTGCCTCTGCCTCTTGGCTATGATTCTGCACCTCTTTTCAGCAGGTTTCTCCTTTAGATCCCTGTCCCTTTCAACCCTAGATCTATTGGCCTCTTTGTAGTGTGTTTTGACTAGATTTTTTCCCTCTGTTAGACTAGTTTTGAGAGACCCGCCTTTTTGGGTTAGATTGATGCATTGTTAGCTGTTAATTTTCTGTTATTTCAGCATTATATACTGTTCTTTGCAGATTTATTTTCAGTTACGCAACACACTTTTTCTTTTGCTCTCAAAACGTCAGGGTTTAAAAATTAAAATTAATGCACGCCACACACTCACCCTAAGCAAAGAAGAGCCTGGTTCACACCGCCAGGCAAAGAATTTAAAACATTGTAAAATCAATTGACACTGCACCTTTTCTACCCTTTTTTCGACATTGTAATCACTTGATTCTGCACCTCCCTGCCCTTGTTGTTCATTCTTCTTCCCCTTGTGTCATTTTTGTGTTGTCATCATTGCGCCCCCAAGGCGCACCTCCCGGAGATTTCTTGGCCTTCACCCTCAGTTTCCGGTTGGTCGACCTACTCTGTCCCGCCGTCGTCGAGTTAGTCCTCCTCCGAGTCTGCACTCCGACTCCTCTTTTGATCCTTGGGTGCTCCTTTTACTTCTGGTTCTCCCCCTGTCACCTTGACTATGTCTGGTCCAGGGCCTAACGCTAGCGGGAATCCTGGCCCTAATGCCGGGACTACTACTAGCGAAACCGCCACAGGAACTACCTCGGCTGCACCCTTGCTCCCTTACATGGCAGGCCTCAGCCTCTCCGATCTCAATCAGTGGATCAATGACCCTATCTGCCACGATGTTGGTTGGCCTGCTATGCCAACCAAGCTCCCCTCTGACATCCCTAAGTTTGAAGGCCTTGCTGGAGAAGATCCAACCAACCACGTCCGATCTTTCCACATGTGGTGTTCCTCCAATTCCATTACCGATGATTCCATCCATCTTCGGTTGTTCCAATGCACGCTTACGGGCAAAGCTTCTAAATGGTATGTTGACCAGGCCACCTCTTCCCATACCACCTTTGTGACCATTTCCCAAGCCTTTTTATCTTATTTCCAGCTCCCTCTCTGATACGACACTGGTACAGAGCTTTTGACTTCTTTCCGTCAAACCTCTTCAACCCGCCTTTCCACTCATGTCCAGGAATGGAGGAGAAGACGGAGCTTATGTCGAGCTCCCACCTTCGAGGATCG
This sequence comes from Pinus albicaulis, assembly GCA_034641835.2. NCBI lineage: Eukaryota > Viridiplantae > Streptophyta > Pinopsida > Pinales > Pinaceae > Pinus > Pinus albicaulis. The sequence goes on along the minus strand of CM076579.1, from coordinate 1,407,994,301 downwards.
GGTTTATATGGACTGGTTCCTTCACACTCTCTTACCTCCCATTGGAAAAGATGTCGCCTCTCATTTCCCTCAAACCGAAGAAGCCGCCCTCCAAATCGCCTTGAAATATGACCTGATCTACGATCAGTCTGGTTATGTTTATACCGTCCTTCCTGACCTCCCCAGGCCCGGTGGCGCTAACACCCTGGGGGCATCTCATTCCGCCGATGGTATCGTTGGAACCCTTTCTCATCCATATGCTCAACCTCCTATGGGCTATGGTCCCCCTCTGGGAGGGGCCAACACCTCTAGCACTTTTCCCCCTCCAGGTAGCATGTATCCAGGATACGGCATGCCTTATCCTTTTTCCCAACCTCCTGCTTACCTCAATGTTGCCCAACCTCACCACTATCCTTATCCGCAGCCTAGTGCTCCAGCTCCTCCAGCATATGCACTTCCACCTCCCTTGCCTTCTCAACCCCAGCAACAACACCTACAGCCCCCTCCCGGGCAAGTATTTGCACAGCAGGGTGCGACTAATCCTCCTTCCTCTCAAAGAAGGCGGAGAGGCAATCAAAATCAATCTGCCCCTGGTACTCATGGACCCAATCCTCAAGGTACTGACCCTAACACTGCTAACCAGCAACAGGGCACTCAGCCCAAGCTGGACAGGCCTATTCGCACAAATAAGCCTTGTTCGTGTTGTGGTGTTTACGGTCATTACACTCACGATTGTCCCCTCTTACCACAGATGCGGTAGATGTGGGAATCTCAAGCCACATTGCGAGGACAACATGCCTCCCCTCATGCTCCCCCTAATGTGACCACTACTCAACCGACTGTGTTTACCGATCCTTTCCCCCAGCAAGGATTCGTGGCTGCCCAACCACCTGACGGACAGGTCACCACTCAACCTTCCCCTTCTAGTTCCTCCGATTACCAGATCCTCATGATGAACTTTGATCCATCCCCAACCGTCGACCTTCACCTTCAAACTCGGTCTCGCCAGTACCCCAAGCCTTCCGCTTAGTCTGCCCCCGAGTCTCTTTCTTCAGGTTCTACAGAGCCTCTTTCGACATCCAATGGCCCCTTACATATCCCTCAACCCAAAGTTGAGGTTCATCCCAAGATTCCTAAGGGCCCATTACGCCGAAATGCTGCTTCTGGTCGAGTTGCTCATTCGTATAGCATAGTAGATGATTTGGCACAGTCTCCTGCTGCCATTTCCACATTGGAACTCCTCCAGTCGTGCCCTTCCCAAAAGAAGGCTCTGCTATCTGCCATGGGTGCTGTAGATCCTGTTGATGACCAAATGATCGTTTTCGACGCCCATCAATCAGAACATCCCCGTCTTCCTGCTTCCGTCGCCTTCCAAATCCCAGTCAAAATCCGGAATGCTAACGTTTCTCGGTGTATAATTGATGAGGGGGCATCCACCTGTGTGATGTCCTCTTTGGTTTGGAAGCAACTCGGATCTCCTGAGTTGGCCCCTTCCATAATCACCCTTCAAGCGTGGGACGACCACGCCTCCCAGCCCATTGGCCTTTTCTGTAATTGTCCTATCACCCTTGCGGGTAATACTGTTTGCATTGACGTCGAAGTAACCGACGCCCCTCTAGATTACAACATTCTCTTGGGGCGAAGCTACACCTATGCCATGTCTGCTATCCCATCCGCGGTTTTTCACAAGATGTCTTTTCCTCACAATGGAAAGATAGTCACTATCGACCAGTGGACTTATCATGAGCCGAAGTCTCAGACCTCCCCTGAGACGACCATCTCCTCTGTAGCCAATAAGCAAACCGTTGATTCCTTGACCAGTGTCTCTCCCGGCGTCTATAAAGACTCTTCTTTGCTTGGAACTTTTCCTGGTCTCCCTCCTCCTCCTATCTCTGAACCCAGCTTATCGAATGTTTGCATGATGCAATCGTCTCGGGCCACCCTTAAGCAACTCGCTGCGGCTAGTCAGCAATCTCAACCTCGCCCACCGCAACCCGCTCCTAGCCATTCATCTCAGCCAGCCGGACCTCCTCCTCCTGGCCCCTCTCCTACAGTTGGTATCCATGAGCCCCTCTATTCTCTTGGATCGGTTCCTACCGGCCTTAGCCACCTCGGAGCCATTCCACCCAGCCATTACCTCTCCGGTCAGATACCGTTATTCATTCCACCTCCTGGAGTGTACTCGGTACCTATTATGGCTACCCTCTCTCTCCCCAACCTGACCCTAGGTATCCCCATCTGGTACCTTGACCCCCCAGCCACTACCCCACCTGGTCACCCCAAACCCTACCTTGCTTTGACTCCAGTTCAACCGATCCCCGCTACCATGGTGCCTCACACACCTCAGCCCGGACCGTCTTTCGTCGCGACAGTATCAGGCAACGGGGGCAAAGCTCACACAAAAACCAATCAGGACCAAGCCGCCCCGACGAAACCTACCCCTCCTCGCCCGCCAAAGCACGCTATCTAGTGTGCTTTGTGCGATATTGTCGATCACGCCACCCATACGTGTCTTGAATTGCCGCACCTCAAGACCCTGGTCAACGAGACGTTTCCAGAATCTAATATCCTCGAAGTCTACGTCACCATCCCGGATTCTATCCCGAAACTTAAAACCTTGCGCACAAATCACCCTTGTGCTTTGTGCAATTTCCATGGCCATTACACTCACCTCTGTCCCCGCCTTGACGAGTATCGTTCCTCCTTAGACACGTACCGCCAATTCAAGGCTACGCATGACAAAATACCTTCTCACTTGTTTGTGAGTTCTACTTCATTCGGACCAGAGGCTCTTCCTCCTCCCATTCACATTCCTCCTCCCACTGTCGCCAAGACAGAGCCTCCGACCACCATTTTTTACCTATCGTCATCCTTGAGAGATGATTCGCCTAACCTCCTACCTGCGGACACTCTCGGCTCCACCTCAGTAGACCTTGGATCTACTGACGTTGCACATGTCAACCCTCCTCCTCAGGATGACCAGTCAGCCATTACTACATTCTCGGGTGATCCTCCTTCCTCCAGTATTCCCATCTTCCAGTCCGATGAAGACATTATGGAAGCCATGACCAACCCTGACTTTCCATGGGATGATATGCACCATCGCGCATACTTCCTCCCACAGCAATCCCATGACCAATATGCTGTGGAAACTAAAGACTTCATTCCCAAGGAAGTCAATTGGTTCAAAAATCCCATCCCTGCACCTGATGCTTTCGAAGAAGGAAACATGGCCAATATCTCTCCTACCATTAAAATTGACATTTCGGTCAAACCGGGAATCGAAGAATATATCACCTTGGGCGCCCAATGCACCCCAGAAGAAATCTAGGCTTACACTAAGCTTTTCAAAGAATTCCGTGATATTTTCGCCTGGTCCTATTCCAAAATGCCCAAACTCGATACCACCATTGTCGAACATCATATCGACACATGGCCCGATGCCAACCCAGTCCGTAAAAAATTGAGACCTATTAATTCGTCCAGACGTGATGCTATCAAAGCCGAAATCGACAAGCTCAAGCAGGCTAGTTTCATCTATCCCATTGAATACACCACTTGGGTGTCCAACCCAGTTCCCGTCCTCAAGAAACAAGGCACCATCCGTGTCTGCACGAACTTTCGCGACTTGAACATAGCTTGTCCCAAAGACAACTTCCCCACACAATTTATTGACCAAATCATTGATGAGTGTGCGGGGCATGAGGTTCTATCCTTTATGGATGGTTTCTATGGATACAATCAAATCATTATCCATCCTGTTGATCAACTTAAAACCGCGTTCATCAGTCCGTGGGGAACTTTTGCTTACCGGGTCATGCCATTCGGCCTTAAAAACGCCGGCGCCACTTTTCAATGGGCCATGTCTTATTGTTTCCATGAATTAGCTCATATTATCCTTTCTTATTTAGACGACCTCACGGCACGTTCTAAGCATCGGGCGCAACACCTCCACGATTTGCGTACTGTCTTTCTCCGATGTCGCAAGTATAATATCCACCTTAACCCGTTGAAATGCATCTTCTGCGTTCCCACCGGCCGTCTCCTAGGCTTCATAGTGTCTAAGGACGATATCACTCTTGACCCTTTGAAAGTTCAAGCCATTCTTGAACTTCCCATTCCGTGCACCTTACGCCAGCTACAAAGTCTCCAAGGCAAAGCTAATTTTCTTTGTCGGTTCGTTCCTAACTATGCCACCACCGCACATGGGTTCCTTAGACTCCTCCGCTCTAACATCCCATTTGTATGGGATACCTATGCTCATGAGTCTTTCGTTGCCCTCAAGCATGCTCTCACATCCGCTCCCTTGATTTTCCCTCCCGACTTTGATAGGGACTTCATCCTGTATATCTCCGCTTCCACCTATTCGGTCGCTGGAGTTCTTATCCAGGAAGATGACAACGATATCGAGCATGTGATCTACTACGTCAGTAAGAACCTCGTAGGGCCTCCTGTTTCCTACTCACATGAAGAAAAACTAGCACTCGTTGTCGTGTTCTCGGTCCAAAAACTTTGTCATTACATCCTCATGCGTTCCACCAAGGTCGTGACTAATTCCAACCCCATGGCTTTCCTATTGAGTCGCCGCATCTTCACTGGGAAGTACGCCCGTTGGGTTGTCATCCTTCAAGAATTCGACCTCGAATTTGTCACACCAAAAAGTAAGAAAGGTTTAGCCCTTGCTGAACTCATTTCTGAATTACCTACTGGAACACAGGATCCCCCAGTTAATGACGATTTTCCTGATGAGCACTTATTCGCCATTACTTTGGACGATCCTTGGTACGACGATATCCTCACTTACTTGCGAACCCAAAAGTTCGCTCTTCACCTTGATCTTGACGCTCGACGACGTGTCCGACACCAGGCTCCCCGCTACCTTCTTATCAGTGACGACCTCTATCGTCGCGGTATAGATACTGTCCTTCATCGTTGTCTCACGCATGCTGAAGCTGAACAGGTCCTTAATGCCTGCCATAGCGGTGCTTGCGGTGGCCACCTCTCCGGTCTCGCTACTGCCCAGAAAGTCATGCGCGTTGGATATTTTTGGCCTTACCTCTTCAGTGATTGCATTGAGGTAGTCAAACACTGTCCCAATTGCCAACATTTCACCCCTAAGGCACGAGCTCCCCCAGCTCCTCTCCATCCTGTCGTCACAACTGGCCCCTTTTGTAAATGGGCCATTGAATTTATGGAGTGTCGCTTTCCATCTGCTGGTAACCATAAATTTATCATCGTGGCGGTCGACTATTTCACAAAATGGGCCGAGGCTATGCCAACATTTAACAACACGGCAGCTACTGCAACCCTCTTTTTCTTTAACCACATTATCACTCGATTCGGGGTTCTGAAACAATTGGTCTCTGACCACGGCCGACATTTTGAAGATGAGATATGGCGTGAGCTATCCTCACTATTGGGTTTTGAGCACCAATATTCCTCCCCCTATTACCCCCAAGGTAATGGCCAAGTTGAAGCAGTAAAAAAAATCCTCAAGACTATGCTTCAACGAATGGTGAATAAGCACAAAACCAACTGGCATCTTATGCTCTTCCCTGCTTTGTGGGCCTATCGAACTTCTGTTAAAACCGCCACCGGGTTTACTCCTTTCCACCTCGTTTTTGGAGAGGAGGCAGTCTTACCAATCGAGTGTGAAATCCCTTCCCTTCACCTCGCCATTGCACTTCTCCCTGATACCCAACCTCTAGAACAATGACTTATCATGCTTGAGCACGCCTCTGAAGACCGTCGTGTTGCATTGCAGACCCTTGAAGCGGCTAAGAAACGCACCAAAGCTCAATATGACCGAAAAGTCCAACCTCGTACTTTTCACAAAGGCGACCTTGTTCTAGTATATGACCAGGCCCATGATGTTCTTGGTCATGGGAAGTTCGAATCATTATGGCTAGGCCCTTACATCATCAGTAAGGATCTCGGTAAGGGGGCATACCTCTTAGAGGACTTCGAAGGAAACCCCCTTCCTAATCCTCGCAATGCACTCTATCTTAAGAAATATTACCCTTAGCATTTCCCTTCTGAAATGCATGTTTTATTTTCTTTTAGATAGCCAACATATTTTTTCGCTTTCGTACTTTGATACTACACCAGGACATACTCTGTCCAGAAGGGTCACTTCACCTTTCCCCAAAATCAAATTTCCTCACTCTCAACACTTGTACTTGGGGCACCACTTTGCCTCCATACTTGTCGTTGTTCGTGTCGATTTTCGTCATGAGCTACCATCTTGTACTCATGTTTTCATGGTCCCCCATGGGACCTTTACTGTGTGGCAGCACCATCGAGTCGCCCTTGTTTAGAGCATCCAAGTTAAGTCATCATCACATTCATGGAGTCTATCCCGAGTCCCTTTGTACCCTGCTATAGTTTTCCATCCTTCATTGCTTGGTCTCTCTCTTGTGTCGCACATTATGACCGTCAGTCCCACTGTCCCCTATCCCTCATGATACTGTGTTAGTCACTGCCATGTCATTCATGTCCTTTATGCTCTCGCAAGGGAAGTCGTCCATTTGCTACTTAGTCCCCTCCATTCCATCATCATCATTGGTATTAGTCTGTTAGTCGCTCTACTATTTTCTCTCGTGCCTTAGTTGAGGATCTCTCATTGCCTCACCTACGGCGGACCTCCTTCTGTCGACATCAGCTCCTTCATTCCAGAAGACAGGTCTAGAGAGCGGTGTACCTTGGTTCCAGCTTCCACTCTTGTTCGGTGCCTCGGATCAGGCAAAGGGATCTCTCATTTCCCTTTGACTTGATTGTTTCTCCACTCTAGCTCCTTTCAGCATGATCGAGATCCGTATTCTTGATGGTCCAGTGATGCAACAGCAACTATTGGTGATGCCTGGGTGTGTGAGAGATGTCTCAGCCCTTATGAGGGGGTGGCCCCGCAGGTAGCCCCCCACATGCCCAGATGGCCTCTTCATTGCAGCCTTCGATGCAGCTCCATATATTTGATGATGTCGGCCTTAGCCGCTTGCAGCGCCTCTTTGATTTTCATGTATCAGTCAGATTTTGTGAGCCCTTCCCCGCTTGTAGGGGGCATTTGGGTTGTATTTGTATCTCATGTACTCAGATATTATTGTATAAGTCCTGGCTGTTATCCCAGGCACAACATGTATATGGGATCCCTCATTGTATTTCTATCTGGCTCATGATTATGTCGGTTGTACTTTATGGTTTGGTCCCTTGTTTACTGGACACACTATTCTTTTGTACTTTGTCTCGGCGGGCATAGGTATGCCTCCCCCGCCGCCTTTAGCACAGGTACCCTCTCATAAAAAGAGACTTGTTGCACCTGTAAGTCTCGTCTCCTCAGGGTCTAGTTCTTCAGCACATTAGTCTACCTCACATTTATCTCTCTGACTTCCCTTTTGATGTCTGGTGATTGAGTTCTTACAACGTACTTCGGTCATACGATTTGCTGCTAACACTCGCACGCTGGGGGGAAATCTGTTACACCATATTTTGGTCATCTAACCTACTATCATTAGATGGACCTAAGTACACCACGTAAGACCAATTTTACCCTAAGTAAAATTGCTTTCACTATGTAAAATAACTTAATAAAACACATTTATTAGGTTGTTTATGGTCTAAACAGGAAACCCCAAAAGGAAATATTAAACAAACCTATATTTGTTTTATTTTCCTGGTCATGTTTAACCAAAAACAAAGAAATTAATTAGATAAATCTTTATTTATCTTATTATTTTCTAGGAATAATTATTTAAATCTTATTTAAATAATATTCCTTATTAAATATGACTAAATCACCCATAAATAATTAAATAAATCATCATTTATTTGATTATCTTTCAACCACTTCCTTAAAATAATAAATAAATCATTTATTTATTTATTATTCACAAATAAAGGATTTTGACCCAAGTCAAATACTTTTTCCCTCCAACAAATATAATAAAATATTCCATAAAAGGTGGATCTAGATTTGGTTAATGTTATTTTAATCATGCACCAAGATCTAGAATGACCCAATATTTTTTTATAAATAGGAAGGTTTTCTCCTACATTCTTCACCTTTTGTTGCCTATTAGATCACTCTGGATCTATACTCTTGGTCTGACTTTGAGCCATTATCATTGTCATATTTTCCTTTTTTTTTTGCTGTGTGAGCTCCCTTTGAGTTCTATCTTTGTCTGGGTTTTCTACACCAACATGAGAGAGAAATGCTAGATCTGAAGTGCTGAGGACTTCCAAGAACCCATCCCATTGAGGAGAATTGGAAACACCTTCTTGTTTTCCTCCCAGGTGCCCTTAATACAAAAATTCTTTCAAAAAATATTGTTCTTGTCTTGTCTATTGGATGTATGGAGCAAAACCTTGTTTTTACTGCTTAATGTCTTTTTATGCATAGATCTGGTTTTTTGCAGCACTGGTCTTGATCAACTAACTACAGATCTGAAGATATTGGCAGCCATATTTGATGTTAGGGCTATAAGTTATGCGTAGCTAAAGTGGTATTTTTTCGTACACTTCGACAAAAGATTCATACTAACAACGGGGGGGGGGGTTGTGAAATTACGAGAGCAAGGAGGAGTGGGTGGTAAGGGATACCACCAATTTCGGACCCCTCCCGCATGGTTAAATTTCAAAAGCTGTGGGGAGCACGAAATGAAATAAGAACTGTCAAATGAGGAGAAGAGGACTGGAGATGGCGAATAGGTGTGGGGCGTTTAAAGGAGGACGTGATGTGGCACACAGGTGGGACCCGACCCACATCACAATCGCAAGTCAGAAGGTTTAGTTTATAAGTGGTAGGGGTTGGAAGTTAAATTTTTCGATTTGTGAAGTGCAAGGAGTGGAGGTGATGTGGCAGGGAAGGTGAGCCCACCCATAGCCCGCAGATCATAATGTTTGTTAAGAGCAGTGGTAGGTAAACTTTAAAATCTATGCAGTGCAAAGTGTGGGGAAGGAGAGGTGACATGGAAATGAGAGGTGGGCCCGCCCGCAGCCTGCAGATTGCAAACTTTAACACAAGGTGGCAGAGCTAAACTCTAAAACCTGCGAAGTACGAAGTGCAGGGAAAGGTGGGACCCGACCTGCATCGCTAATCACAGATCTTAAGATTTTTGTATGAGTGCAGAGAGGTAATAGTTAAACTATGCGAAGTGCAAAGTGCGCTGATAGGGAGGTGACGTGGCAGGGAAGGTGGGCCTGCCCACAGCCCGTAGATTGCAATGTTTGTTAAGAGAAGTGGTAGGTAAACTTTAAAACCTGCGCAGTGCAAAGGGTGGAGGTGACATGGCAATGATGGAGATGGGGCCCATTTAATACCACACATTGCAAAGTTTAAGGTCTATGTTATGAGTAGTGAAGGTAAATACTAAAACTTGCGACATGCGTTTTGTGATGAGAAGGTAAGGGTAAAAAATGGTTAAGTGCGGAAAGATATCATGTATGAAATATATGATATGTATCAAAGGCTGGTTGTGGGGGGCAAAGCTGCGATAAAGTCCCGAAAGCATAGATATTAGATTTGAGTGGTTTTAATGGGATTTTGGGCATTGGAATTCAGAATTTGGGAAAAAAATTGAAGGGTAAGAGAGGGTAAAAGATATGAAATGAGGGAAGAAATGAAGTTTTCTCACCATCACACCTTATCAAAAACATTTTCTTCTTTCAACTAAAAATAGGATCTCCCTTTCTTTCTCTGAAAATAAATGATAGCCATAGAATATTAATTTCAGTATGAAAAATCTAATCAATAATCAGTCACCTTGTGATACTGTGAAATATAGGATTCTAACACCAGTTGCAGTTATTTGTGAGTTGTAATTAGTTAACTCAAGAAATTGAGTTAATATTAGCTTAACTAGTTCTAACTTAGAGATGAGCTAGTGAGAGGTTCAGTGAATTAAAACTGATTTAATTCACAAGTAGTGATCTATCAGTTAATTGATAATTCTATATAAATATTTTTTGCATGTCAATTCTAAGGAAGGCCCAGTTGAGACCGAGGCTAAAGGGATGATAACTATTAGTTGAATAATTACAAAACTGTACTGGTCAGTTATAGAGTCATGTGGAATCCAATGATGAATAGTGCAATCAATTCCAAGGAATTTCCTATTTAATAGGGTGATAATTACTCCAAGAATGCGTGAGCAGGGCAAGCTAAGCAGAGGTTGATAATTGGTTAAGTACTTTACTGATTTTGACTAGATCAGAGTAAGGCAGTTGGTAGAGTGTAGAAGTTTCTTGGTGAGAGAAAAGCATTGTATTGTTTCATGGTCTTGAATTTATACAATATATAGATAGCGGGATCTTAGGCAGTGTGCTTTCCCAAGATACATCTTATGTTGTGTGATTGATTGTTTCTTTCTCTTACTTGTTATGTGATTGTGCGATCGTGTTTTGTTTCCGCAAATTGTAGAAGGATTCAATGTTTTGTTTTGGTACATTACAAGATCAGATTGAATCCCTTCAATATATTTTCTAAGCAATGTATATCAAAAGAAGAAAGGTGCATTGTAGGATGCATGTGCATCATAAGAGATGCATCATGTCACTATACTAGGGATATGAATATAAAGGGGTATAAAAAATGTTAATGAAAAAATGGATACCTACAATATCTAGTGAAAGTAGGGGTTTTTTAAATTGGAAAGGTGTATTAGGTTCGTATTGATAGGGGGTTAAATAAAGTGATTTTTAGAGGTATTTTCCAATATTTAGTTAAATTAAGGGTATTGTTTTGTTTGCCATGAATGCATGTGATGTGTCATAGGTTCATTGAGGGAAAGCCCCGTGGTTGTTTTTTAATAGTTTGAGAACTTCTTGTTGGTTCCCTATATGATCCTCTACTTATTGAATATTTGTAGTCCCTTTCAAGGGTAATGTGATGGATGGAATATGATATCCATAAATTTCCATAAATGGAGACATTTATAAAGATGTATGGAAGGATGTGTTGTATGACCATTTTTCTAAGGGAAACCACTTGACACATTGTGTATGTTTATCATATGCAAAGCAATGAAGATATCCTTATAAAAATTTATTCACAATCCCAATTTTTCCATCTTGAGGATGGTAAGATATGTTGTGAGCCAATTGAGTATACAAACAATAAAATAATTCACTTTAAAAATTTCTAGCAAAAACTGGATCTCTATGACTTACAATAATCTTGGGGATTCCATGTAGCTTTCAAAATATTCCCATGATTTCTTCTACTATTGTACTTGCTTTAGAAGGATGAGAAAGAGAGAGAAAGTGGGCATACTTTTAAGTTGATATATTACTACCATAAGGCAATCCTTTCCTTTAAATTTAGGTAAACCTATAATAAAATCCATTCAAATTCATTCCCATTGTTGACTTGGTATAGCCAATGCTTGTAAGAGAACCATCATCTTAATTGTCTCTCCCTTACTTATTGGCAGACCACACATTCAACCAAAAACAGTTGAACATAAATTTTAATACCTTTCCAAAATAATCCTTCTTGATTATGTGGTAATTTTTTGAGAACCTTGAATGGCCTCCTATTGGAGATACATGCAATTCCAAAATAAAATTTTGTTTGAGTTGGTATTTCTTCCATAAATGTAGGTGATATTGATAGCACAACAAATCACTCTTCCACAAAAATTTATCTAATTCACTTGGGTCCTCTTGTAGTTGTTGAATGAACTTACATACCTTTTGATCTTGCTTCCACTTTGTCCTTGTTTCTTTTTGGTTTTAAAATTGTACAGTTAATTTTTACACACATATTCTTAATAAAAAAAATTAAAGGTGCAATGGTGCACAAACACACATTTAACATATATTTTTTACCCTAGAAAACCAATCCAAGAAAACAAGAAATATTTTTTAGTATATTATATCTTGAAAATGTTACAATACAATATAATATCCCGCAACATCCATAAATCCCTAATCCATTATTCCTAGATTATAATACAACCCTAGTTCCTTAACAAGAATTACAAAATCATGGTTTGAACCACCATGCACCACAAAAAATTGCTAAAAGTGAAACTGTGTCGAAAACCTCCAAAAACAAAGATAAAAATGACCCAATTTTTTTCAAGGGGGGAGGGGGGGGGGGGGGGGGGGGTTCCACCCCCCTTGCAAGCCCCTCAAACAAGGGGGTCAATGTGCCCCTGTGAATCCCCTACACTCGATGCAACATATTGTGTTGGGAATCAAATAATACTGATAAGGAGGGGGTGAATCAATATTATACAATTTTTCACACTATTTACTCAAATGATCAATGAAACGCAATCAATCAACACAATAAAGCACTATTCATATAAAAACTTTAACACAAAAAATAACATGGTGACCCATACATGAGAAAACCATAAATTTTGTTTTTATTTTGATGTAATTATGAACTCCAACTATTTATTACATCAAATTTTGTGAGCACTAACTCACAGGAGGCACCAACCCCCTCAAATATGCAAGCCCCAAATTGGTCGAGGCACTAACCTCTAATCTTTACTGGCACCATCCCACAACAAACAATTAGATCTATATTTCATCTCATTTTCAAATTAAGATCTCTAGCATTAAAGTATTCTTGAACAATTCGATTATTATATAAACTTTTAATTGTCTCTTGTAGACACTCTTTCTTCTCTTTAATCCTCCGATCAAAATCATTAGTTACAGGAATTTCCTCTCTATTCCCCTCCTTCTCCTTGTATATATCAAATAGCGTGGTCTACTCTACCTCAATAGCACTTTTCTCTCTCAGACAATACATTGATAATTAACCCGTTTACTTATGCATGGGGACAACTCTACTTCTCATCGGTTACACCACTCACCTTCTTCCTCTTCATATCTCCACACTTCACATAGATTGCAACTCTCTCCATCTTCCACGTGCACATTGATAACGTTGTCATGTTTTTCTATTTATATATGTTTCCTTTTATTTCATTAGCCTGTAAGATTTATTTTCCTTAACTAACTTTGGTGCCCAAATGCCAAAATTTGTTTCGTAGCCCTTGAAAACTGGATCTTAACCACATGTTTTCATGGCCTAGAACCACAATATTAGGCCTTTAGGCACTTAGTACTAAGAAACTTTTCCACCTGCAGTAATCCATAGTGCTCAAGATCCTGTATTTAATGGAATTAAATCAATGACTAAGATTCATTTTGAGGCCCCCTGACTTTCTAAATTTTAATGAGGTTAGGGTATCTTATGATTACATTGTTATGATCCTAAGTCCTCTACCAAGTTCCTTCAACCTACAACATAAACCATACGTGGTCATGCTATAAATTACTAAGGGGTTTCTGGTCACATGTTGTTATAATATCTTTTATCACTCTTGTATTTCAAATGCTCTTATATGACCTGGGCAGGCCCCTTACCCATTACAGACCCGCCCTTATTTGAAAAAAGTGTTTTTCAAAATCCATATGTGACTCTTCCCACTATTAAATCATGTACATATGTGGTTCCCATGAACAATATCTGCGTACACATTTTTTAAATTTGAAAAAATATATAAAAATCCAATTTTTTGGTAGGTTTTAACTGATTTGAGGTGGTATAGATACACCTCCTTGGGTAGGCATAATTAATTTCTAATGAGAGGTATCCATATTACACCAAAATTTCCCCAGATCAGGTCTGCATTTTTCTTGTGCCTCCTACAATCCCAATCTCTAGGAAACCCTTTTTTCCTTGCAGAGATGCTCAACCTTCTTATCTAACATCTTCTTGCATATATTAGAGAGGAAGAAATTGATGGTTCAGTTGGATGGATCCAAAGGAAGGTTTCATCAGTACCTTTGGTTAGCATCAGGTTGTAGTTTCACCTATTCTTAATACTTTCAGTTAATAAAGAAACTCATGTCTTGTTTCCAAATTGCATTGTTATCATTATGAATGTTAATTTGTGATGATGATTATGATGATCTAGTGTGTGTGTGTGTATATATATATATATATATATATATACTTTGAATTAGGTGATGTGTTTGTGTATCTGTGATATATTTGAAGGTTGCACACCTTGGAATAAGGTTAAGGGTTTGGGCCCTATAGGATCTACTTCAAACCTAAGACCTCCAAGTATGTCTCTAATCCCCGCTTTTGTGAATTTGAGTGCTTGATCTAATTGCATGAGTTTTCTTTGTTATATTTTTGTTATGCTTTCTTGGGGCTCTCAACCCTAACACTTGGGAATGTTTCCCTTCATCACTTATTGGCCATTTTTCCATCACAATCCTCTAGTCCCCGAGTCATTAACTTTACATGCCTATCATAATTGCTTGAGGCCACACAATCAAGTGCCATGGATTTTCAATCAACTGTTGGCAACATTTCCCATCATAGTTTTGGGGTACTTGGGTGAATTATTTTATCCACCCTTACAAAATAGCCAGGGGATGCACACCAGGGATTAAGACTAATCTTGAATTAGGCTGAGATAAGCTTCTAATTTTATTAACACTGTGACACCTTACAAAATGGCCCCCCTGGCATGAATTTTGAGGTTCTGCCATCTCACCTATCGTAACATTGCCACCTGTAGCTAATGTCACCCTACCACGTGGCATCCTCTGGGTGGTGTGACATATCACTTGAAAACATGCCACTTAGCCACCTAAAAGGGCCAAATCCACCTGCCACATGTCACACCGACAATGTGCCACATCAGCTACTTGCTAAATCATTTCCACCTATTTGCCACATCTTCTTTGTCTAAAAATCAATATCTTCTACCTATTTTCCATTTCACCTCAAAGCCGCATCCTCACTATCCCAGGTTCATAGGCGAATCCATTTTCCCATCCTTTTCAAACTAGTCGGGGCTGCATTGCCAAGGATTAAGGATAATCCCTGGCTAGCTTAATCTCAAGCCCATTCATCCTTTAATTAATGATTTCCATGTCTCCTTTGTGCCATGTCATCACATCCTTCGGTCCACCATCCATTCTCGCAATCAAACTTCATATACAACTAGGGACATGTTGCTTATTTTCCCTTCAATTTCTGCTATCTTACATTATTGTCAATTATTGTTAGCTTACGTCACCCCGGTTGTTGGTCCCTGGGCGAATTCATTTCACTAACCTTTGTAAACCAACCAAGAACATGAAACTAGGACTGCAGATTAATGCTAATATGTGATCAGGATAATTACCAAATGCATTAATAGTGCGTTGTGTTGATTTTTCAAGTGCAATAAATACTAGCACAATATTTCTGAAAATTGATAATTACTTCTAATGATGTTGATCTTCTTTTAATTTTTACAGTATATCCTTAAGAAATTACACTTAAAAAATTAAACCATATAAAATGCTTCGATTATAGTGTGCATGGTTCCAACTAGCTGATGTTGGCAATGGTTCATGATGGTAGCTAGCTCATGTTGGCATTGATGTCAACCCTATTGTTATCCTTGATAACAAATAGGTTGGTCTAGGTTTGTCTTAGTTGAGTTAGGTTAGGTCATTAGGGTGATATAAGGTCATGAAATTCATTAAATTTCAAACTTTGTATATAAGGGCATCTAAATGGTCATTGGTCATGTAATAGAGGTCTTATCAAAGTAAAATTCAAAAAATCCGATTGCATGGGTTAAAAGAGTAGTTTTATGACACTTCAAAACTTTTTCTGGATTCCTTAGCATTTTCTATGTAAAATAGTATGTTTTTGCTACGAAAGTGCTTGAAAGTTCCGTAGTGAATATGCCCTCCCACTGACTGAAAATGCTACAAACTCTGTCTTTTCTACTAATGGTGGGTTAATTAATATCTTGTCTTCATTTCAGTGGTCAGAACACATTTTGTCATCATAGTACATTTAAGCTATGTGTCATATTGTGTCATGTGCATGCATGGTAATCATCATGGCTTCCATAATTTCATTTTCCCTCTCATCCCTCTTTCCTAATTTAGCCCAATCCCTCATTCGAACAACAACACTTTGCCTTTCATCCTTGTAAGCCGTTTAAGCCTTTTTCCAACAGTATTCACTTTTTTTTTTTGTCTAGCAGTAGTATTAGGCTTGCTATTACCTGTGTCAAGGAAGGAGCTTGTTGTCTTAAACAATTTTACAGGTGTCAAAGTTTGAAGCTGATTAGCATTGTATTCGAAGACATGGCTTCACAT
The DNA here is from genome assembly GCA_034641835.2 of Pinus albicaulis. Classification (NCBI taxonomy): domain Eukaryota; kingdom Viridiplantae; phylum Streptophyta; class Pinopsida; order Pinales; family Pinaceae; genus Pinus; species Pinus albicaulis. The sequence continues at coordinate 1,407,978,188 of CM076579.1, read as the reverse complement.
TAAAAGCCAAACAAAGGTGGCTCTGTAGTTAGATATGATCCCATGGATATGAGGTTGATTGTAGAAGACCCTAGCTTATCACAAGCCTTCACAAATGCAGGTTGTTTGAGGTTTTGACAGAAACTGTAGGATATCATGCACAGGTGTCCAAATATTTTGCTGTAAACTTCATTAGTAAAGCTTCAAAGGTGGGAATCCTCAATTTTATTGTTTCTCCTGAAACCATTTCACAAACAACTGAGATTCCAAGGTCTGGAGAGGAGTGGTTCAAGGCAACAAAGTTCAAGCTTTAAAACTGTCATGAATTTATGAAACAAGAGCACATAGGCATTGAAATGACCTTAGGCATCTCTAGGAATTTCCTCAAGGACAACTACTCAAAACTATGGATGGTGATTCAAAAATATTTTACTTGTGAAGGTATATTTCACATGATATACCAATACCACTTCAGACTATTGCTTCATTTAATAGGTAAACAACCTCTTGATATACCATTATTTATGTTCATAAGTTTAGGAAAAATGGCTGACAAGGTGCAAGCTAAACTTGAAAGCAGTGATACTTCTATTTTTCATCATGGTTTAATCAAATTGTTAGTTATGGAGGAGTTGAAGAAGTTGAACAAGGATTGGTCTAAATTTCTATTTTTGAGTGGGTATGAGGCAGATGTTATCACTCCAAGAAAGAAACCTAGGTCAAAGACAAACACTCCTAGGAAGGACAAAGAACCAAGAGCTGAAACAGAGGCTGAACCTGAGGTGGAGGTGCAGCCCATGGTGGAGCCAATGGAGGTATAAATTGATTAGTTGCAGGAGACAATGGTACCTCAACAAACCCTTACTATAAATAAAGTCAAAATCGATACAAGAGCTCATATAAGGATCACTAGAAGTCAAACATAGGGGAAAGGCAAGTGTGAAGACATCTTGCAGGCAATTGATTTTGAGGAAACTCCTGTTGTGAAGCCTGTAGAGGTTAAAGGAGAAAAAATCAACAAAAAGGGCCTTAGAACCAAGAAGCTAGATTTTTCCAGTGAAGATTCATGATTTGTTTTTAAAACTAGGAAGCTACTCAGTAGGTCACAACTATCAAAGGGAGTCAATATGATAAACTGCATAAAGAACCATAAAAGAAGAAGCAACCAACAAGGGAAGAAATCATAGAGCTATCTCCAATAGAAGCAGAGGTGATCAAGATAAGGAAAGGTAAAGAAAAGGTTCAAGAAAAGTATGAATTGGAGCTTCAAAGAGAACAACTCAAGGAAACTAGAGAAGAGGTTTTAGAAGCTAAAATAGAGTTAGCAAACTTTAAACAAGAGAGGAAGGAGCTCAGAGACTTCAAAAAATAAGTGAGCAAAAAAATTGATTTGTATGATGAGGTTGCAGAGAGGTCAAGGAAGATGCTGAGAAGAACATTACCACTGCACATAATGATGAAACATACCTTTAGGAGAAATAGGTGGTTGCAGTCAGAGAGAAGGAAGATACAAGGCCAAGTCAAAGAATTAGAAATCCAAATGGAGATGGTGCAAATAAAATTGAAGAAAAAGGGTTTGAAGATGATTGTAATGGATGATCCCACTACCCTTTGAAAGATGGTGAGACACACTTTTTGGCCATTTTTGTCTTAGGATAATGTATCAAGTTAGTTACAGAGCTGCAAGCATGTTTTTTGGAGATAAGGAGTAAAAATTGCAAATTTTGGAGAATTTAGGCAAGTTCGTAGCGAGCTCTTGGCTTACAGTTGAGTTTTCGCTCTGAACTCGCTGTAGAATGTTTTGAGGTAGAAATTCCAAAATATATCATGAAAAGGGTGAATAACAACATTTTTTTACCTTATTTTACCTAATGAAGACCCTCCAATGGGCAGCAAAGTCAGAAAAAGTGCAGAAGGTGCTGAAATGAAAACGCTACAAAAAATACGGTACAAACTTGCCTTAAAATACTTTGTTTTTACAGCGAGCTATAGTTTTTGTATTTTTGTAGCACTTAATGTATTTAGGGGAGAATATGAGTCATCAGAAGAGGTTGAGGAGCGTTATTGAGACACCTGTTGATGAAGGCCACTCAACAAAATAATGTCATGGTTGCCAACTCACCATTTTTACCAGCTCACCAACATACAACTCATCGTGAAATTCTAAATATCAGGGCCTAAATTCTAGCATGACAGTTTGCCACCTGATCATGGTTGTTGCCACCTTAAAAAAATTTGTTTGGTTTGATAAGCATTTAAAGTTTGTTAATGAAGTTAATAGTGATAGAGTCCTTTTAGGTTACAAACTCTTTCAACAAAATTATCGAGTCCTTTTAGGTTACAAACTCTTTTCAACAAAATTATCTCTATTTTCTCTATGTAATGAATTCCTTTTGGGATTAGATCTTTACATCGGTTTCGAGAGTCTGGCCCAGGTAGCAGACCTATATAAAAGGGTTTTCGCCCTATAAATAGAGGTGTTTTAGAGTTAGAGAGGGTTGATGGATGTAATGACCAAAGCTACTATTTTTTTTTTTTTCTACTAAGTTAATATACAGTTTCCGAAGACTTCTGTTCAGACCTGTGATTCTATTTGAGTTCTTATGTATTTGTGCCCTTTATCTTTTGAATGTTATCTCAACTTTCTCATACAAAATTACTTGGAATTCATAAATAATTATGCTCCAACTTCCTTTATGTATCTTGTTTTCTGTTAGAATTGTTTTATAAGAAATCATGTGCCTTAGCTTCCATGAATGATACTTTTATGTAATTGAGTTTCCATACTGACTCCATGCCAAATTGTAGTCATCCCTCATATTTCACCTGCAAAAAATCATCTAAAATACATTTAAGAGTTAGCCATCTTTGTTTTAAGCTTTGTTTATTGAATATCATATCTTTTCTTGAGAGATCCCTCTCTGGTTGGAAGGGCTAACTTCCAACACTAAGTGGTCTGAAATAGTTACACTAAATTGACTATTGAGAAGCCCAATTAGTCTCAGTTTGGTGATAACACCTATGTAGACTAGGTTATATGTGGATGCCTTCCTTGTACCATGATTGTAGATAGTTTGATTTGGCATTGAGTTTGTTGTGTTGGCATTGATGTCAATCATATGATGTCACACTCATGATGGTCAGATGTGTTCAGATGTGTTGCATCATACGCAGGTGTTTGTGGAGGGTATAGGACCTGTTGGTAGGCTTGCCAACCTTTGTTTGTTGGCCTTTTAGGCCAACTTGGTAGTGACACTTGGGAGAATTGTTTGATCCATTTGCTGAGGTGTTACTTACCTTGATAGAGGCTTGAAGGCTTATACAGGAGCTAGAGAAGGTGACCAATTAGATAGTAGAGGTTCTAGGCCGAGGTTTGATGTTTTTACTTAGATTTTTCCCCAACCACTAGCATGCAAGCTTGTGGGAGTGGTTGAAAGGCTCCAACCACCAACAGAAAAGCCTATGGGAGCAGTTGCAACCCAAAGCAACTAGAGTTCTCCGTGCGATTGGGCCTTTTCACGGAAATTTCTCTGGATTCCTTACACAAATCAAGTTTATCTTGGCATGGAAAATCCCATAGGCTTCTAGATTATGATGTAAAGGTAAGGAATGGTTTGAAAAGGTCCTTTGAACACCTTTAGTGCACAAGTAGTGGTGATAGTGGATTGATTTAATCAACTTTGTGCACTCTTGATCCTAGCACAAATATGAATTTCACCCAACACATTTTATATACATAATTTTGGAGTTTAGTATTGGTTGGTTTAGTATGAGAATGAGTGAGAATGTTGCAAAGAAATAGAGTAATGTTTCAAACCTAGTGTATAGCATAAATGATTCAGTGTATGAGCTCTGATAGAAGTAGAATGAGAAAATCTATTTGTTGAAACAATGCTATGATTCAGAACCTCATATTTCACATCATATATGCTAAGAGAGTTGTAGTAGAGTTTTTGGTATTGATTGAGAACTTGAAATAGCTCCAAAGTTGATGACTCTCACATTTGTTTTGTAGGTGTTGTTGATCCATTTGGAACATATCCATTATGTTGTATGTTGTTGATTGTATTCTGCAGTAATTATATTTTGGAGTGAGAGTTTTATGTTATGGCATATTGTTATTTTTATTTCAGTTACTAGTGATATTATTCAGTTTTTGTTGGATACATTGTGGACACTTTGTTGGAGTAGAGAGCTTGTTTGTGGTGTTTTTTATTTGATGAGATTATCTTGTTGTTGGATATCATATTGCAGAGTTGAATCAAGTTGAGAATAAAGTCTTGGGATCTAGTATGAAAATAGATGAAACAAGGTCCACATATAGTAGAGGAGCAGTGACTTCATGGGTGTGGAGCAGTGATTGCGAAGTTTCAGGGAAAGGAACATTTTATCCATCCAATCAGAGTTATATAGTTGATCCAGACTTATGTAGGAATGCAATAGAATACATATATAAACGTAAACATGGAGATGCAGCAAAAATAAAACTTCAATTCATTAAGTTCAAAGAACTTAAATATGCTTACATAAATAATGGAAATAAATTAGCTCAGGCGATGGTAGCTTATATCTAAGAAGAGATGTGGTGACTACATGCCTCTGAACTATGTTACAATGAGGCTCAAGAGCCTTTTGGCCTCATTGGGGTTAGTTGGGCAACCAACTTCCCAAGGTCATAACTTGGTCATATTATCTCTGTTTGGTGCATAAGATACCTCATCGGAAAGATATATTTGAGTAATACAATATTTTTCATAGGAATAAACCTCTTTTGAACCTCAAAAATCATCATTTAGGGGGTCAAAACTGCTCCGAAAGTTCAGCACCCAAAATCTGCTAAAAATAGTAAATGTTGCGATAAACAAAGAAACTATTGAAAATGACTGGGGATCTAGGTGGAATAGGTAGGTGGCCACCAATATCCACTCGGATCAATAGTCCAATTGGAGTTGGGCAAGGATCATTGATCGTGGTGCCTTTCAGTGGATGATAGTCCATAGATATGTGCGAGAACATAATATTCTAAGTTGATCAATAAAATCGAGTCTTCTAGCTGATGGGAATCATATGATTTTATATGAGATCGATTCTCCATGCTGATGGGAGTTAGAAATATATGTAAAAGACACATTTTGTGGTGTGGCCCAACGAGGCACTCCTTTTGAAAATGTATCCAAACTTTGTTTCCCACCTGGAACTTGTATGGCACCCGATACTGATCATGTTGTTGCTTATAATTAGCATTAGCTCTGTCCAATATGTCATGGAACTGTTGGAGGATGTGCTGAATGCACTCAAAAAATTTGTTAGCCCTGTCAGCTTCAGACTGTAAATGATCTGAATCTTTCTGAGTAGCTGCAAATGATATGGCTACATCAATGGGACATAGTGGCAAGAATCCCAACCCCACCTGAAAGGGGTTGTGGCCAGTTGAGATATGGAGAGGATTTTTGTAGCTGTGTTGGAAATAGGGGAGGTTGTCATCCCATGTGCATGGATGCTTCGAGTTTTACATTCACATAATGTGTACGATCATCGTGTTGAAGACCTATGTTTGGCCATTATTTTGGGGGTGGAAAGTCATGGAATTAGTGAGGTTGGTATCTAGCATTGACCAAAGACTTGACCAAAATGTACTTAGGAAATTTCTATCTTGTTATGAGATAATGAACTATGGGATCCCAAAGTGTACCCACGCTCTTTCAAATAAGAGCTTCGTAGTGGCTTCTGCGGTGATGCTCTTCTTGTAGGTTGCCATAATGACCATCTCAGAGAATCTATCGATGACCATGAAAATGCAGTCATTGCCATGCTTAGTAGAAGGAAGGCCTGACATGTAATCCATGGAGATGGATTCCCAAGGTCAACTAGGAGTAGGCAGAGGAGTACCAATGGTCGACTGAGGTAGTCTACAACATTATTTGTGTTGCCCTTCTTGTACTTAATGTTCAAGTGGAACTATTGCAGGTATGTGGACCATTTTTGATGGCGATCATTCTGCAACTCCCCTTGTGTCTGGATAAACTACCGGGGTCAATGGTCTATGTAGATGATTGTTTCCTTCCCCATAATGTAATGCTTCCATTATCGGCAAGCCTACACAATGGAATGCATATCTTTGTGATAGGTGGGATACTTTCAAACGATGTCTCAAAATGTCTTACTATGATATGCCATTAGATGCCCCTGTTGAGTAAGAACTACACCAAATAGAATAGTCAGAGGCATTTGTATCAATTTCAAATGGTTGATGCAGGTCTAGTAATGTGAGCATTGGTGCAGAGAAAAGGCGAAGCTTCAAATCGGCGAACGCCTTCTGTTGGGATTCAAACCAAAAGAAATTTTCTTTCTCTCCTCCATTGGTGACTTGACTCTAAAGCCAAGTGATATGAGAGAACCCCAACGTGAACTTGTGGTAGAAGTTCGCAAGACCAAGAAAGTTGCGGAGCTTTGTTAGAGTGGTTGGGGCTAACCAATCCTGAATGAATTGTATCTTGGCTAGGTCCACATGCACACCCCTCTCATAAATGATGTACCCTATATATTGAACCTGAGTCATACCAAAAGTGAATTTCTTAAAATTAGCACACAACTTGTGTTGCTATAGTGTTTGGAGGACATGTCGAATGTGGTGGAGGTTCTCTTCCCAACTCTGGATGAAGATCAAGATGTCATCCAAATAAACCACCATGAATGAGTTGGTGAAGGGTCGCAATATTTCTTCCATCAGCCTCATGAAGGTTTGGGGGAATTCGTCAACAAGAAAGGCATGAAAAACCATTTAAAAAGGCCCTCCGTGGATTTGAAGGTGGTATTCCACACATCGGAGGGTTCAATTGGTACCCGGTGTGTTGGCCACCTATAAAATTTTGTTATATCAAAAGGTGGCAAAAACATTTTGGAGCCTTCAAGAAATAGTTTTATTACAAAAAAATGTTATCTCTTGAAGCCTCTTGAAGACATCATACCTTTGTTTCAATCTTCATTGCTGTTTCCATCTTAAAAGCTCTAAAATTCTGCTGATTTCATTAAAGAAATACTGCTCCAAAGGCATTTTTTCCCCTCCTTCCACTTTCAAAACTAACCTCATTTTTACCCCTTTATTCCCATAAAAATCCTTCATTTTCATATTTTTCCCCTTTCCCCTTCGTCAAAACCCCTTTGATAAGGTTTAAGACTCTTTCTTTGCCTTATCGAAACCCCAAAATCCTTTTGAAAGCTGGAAAAAATCATAAAAAATTCATATTTTTTGTATAAAGGCTTAAGCCCCTTTGGGCTAAGTCTTAAACCACTTCCCTCCATGAGCTCGCACCCTAGAACTAGGTGCTAAAGAATTTTAGAGCTTATCTCATCAGAACAATACACAACGCGCAAGTCTTTTTGCCTCACAAGTTTTCCGATGCGATTAGCCCTCTGTTTCATAACCCCCGATCATATTATTTCTCCATACACCTAGCGACCTCGCAATCAGACGCCACTCATCTCATACATATATCCCGCCCCGATGCATATAAACCTTTGTTTATATTAAGTTTTTGGTTTTCATAAAGTATAAAGCGTTTCTGCTGATACAAGTTATGAAGCAATCTCTACCGTTTATCTTGGACCGATCAAACGGCTTACGCATCATCCCATCGGCAATATTCAAAAGTGTGTTCTCACGGATGTTGTTTCTCCCCTCCAATTGAAAATTCCCCGATCCGTCGTTAGCCATTGATCTCCTCCTCCCTTTCCTTTGATCCAGCGGCCCTCGTTCACTCCGATCACAAGTCTTTCCCCACCTTTTGAACTCCCCCGATCCATCCTCCACCATCAATCTGATCTGTAGATCGACAACCCCAAAATCATCGCATCGGAGTTTTTTTTGTTGTCTCGTTTAAAATTTTTTATTCAAAACCACCGATTGCGATCTCCGATTCATTTCCCACCGTCGATCTGATCTTCAGATCAACGGTCTTCATCTAATCGCATCGGATCTTTTTATCAGGTACGTTTTTAAATTTTCGTTCTCCCCCCTCGCCGATTGCGATCCTTCGATTGGATCTGGATCGTCCACGTGTCCAGATCGGACGGTCCCAGATCTTTCCCTCATGGTTTCATCGCCCTCCACCTTCCACCCAGATGATTTTAACACGTAATCCCCACCGTTGATCTCTGCGCGATCAACGATTCTGACATATTTTCTCCCTCTGCTCTCCTTTCTGATCTCCTCTAACAAATCTACACTGTTGGATGATGCCATCCAACAACCACGCTCCTCCCCACACCCTCTGAAGCAGTTTACCCCAAATAACGCAGGATTTCTTAATTAGTTTCGTGTTTTGCAGGTGATTAATGGTTTTGTCCATTATAATGAAGGAAAAGCTGAAGGCTGGGAATGACAATGCTCATGCCTTCAATTCATAAAAGGAAACCATTCGCAAGGTTCAAACTCCACTTCTCGTCGATGCTTCATGGGCATTGATGCCTTGTGAGCCCTGCACGGCCCTGCACATCAACAAGACACCATATTATTTGATCAAATTAAAGAGTATCAGTGTCGAAGACGAAACACACCAGAGCAGAAGATTGAAGACAAATTTGTGAGGATTACGGCTAAGATTGATTATCAAAAGCTTAATCCTCGAAATTAAAACACAGTTTAAAGAAAATCATAAGTGTTTATCAGACAGAAAGGCCTCCACTGCCGCATCTGAGGCAAATTAAATCCTCTCAGCTACCACAAAGCCACCTGTGCCTCAAAGTATTCAAATAGAGGCCGAAGTTATTGATCAAACGAAGATATTTTCCTGAGTGCAGACAAATATTTAAGTCTGCTAAGGGAAATTAATGCAAAAAAAATATCAGCAGAGTTATTACATCCTGAAACAGAACCTAAAAGTCAATAAAAGCTCCCACCGAGCTTTAATCTTAATTGTAAAACATTTAATACAGAGGACATGTATGTAAGCTTCTTCATCGATCCCCTCAAAGGCCGAGAAGTCATTAGTCTGTATTAACTACCCTGGGAGATCTTTTATAAGATCTCACCTCCTCATTCTTCTATAAATACTTCTGTAGAAGATGAGAAATTGTTGGTTGGTTGATCACTAGTTGTAATACTGAAACTCTCTGAAATAATACATAGTTTGTTGAAGTTAAAGAAGAAATTGAAGTCTTGGAAGCCTTGAGGATGTTGTTGCATGCTTATTCTTGAGAAGGCTCTATCATTGGATCCATGAGCTTGGCTATTGGTGAAGTATTCTAAACTGTTCATGTTTTCTCCTATTTTCATTTTGTTCCATAATTTCTTACTACAGTAGGTTGAAATTTTTAGGCTAAGAAATGACTCCTGGAAGCACCTTAGACCTGTTCATCCTTCATTGTTTCATGTTTTCTTCTGCTGAAGTATTTTAGAGTCTTTAATCTCTCTCTTTAGTCTTCAAGCTTGTTTATTTCCTTGATAGCTCGAATAGTTGGTTTCAACATGATTTATGGTTTTCCCTGCTTGTCTGCTGCCACTTAAAGGCTGTTATTGAAGTCTCCCTTTGAAGTTTCCTTGTTTATAGTGAGCCAAGGAGGTATATTCTGATCTTGCCCCTTGTCCTCACTTGAACAGTTGGCTTAAAGGTCTTTATAGTTGTGATCATAGATGTATTTAGGTGTTCCCTCTTCTATGACCGTAATTATCAGTGAAACTTTTATGTTTTCTAAGTCATTTGAAATAAAATCTTTGAGGAAATAGGGTGTTCCCCGAATCTTAGATTTCATTTTAAAAGTTGTTTTGAAGTCATTATTTTCTTAAAAGTGTGAATTGTAGAATTCATGGTTAGCCATGTCTATCAAATAGCTCTTTATTGTTCAAATTGTGTTTTCAAATTCCCTTTGTTGAGAATTAAATTTCTCTTTCCAAATCATTGATGTCCATCTCATTCCAAAACCAAAGGATCCTGTGGCCTAGTTAGATTTACCCTTTGATATCCCATATCCATTGATAAGTCTGTCATGACCTCTTTTGACTCCATTTCCCAATGAAGCTAATACTTCCTCTTTCTACCCACCTTTCCTAGACCTTTCATATTCTGCTGTATCAATTCAACTAAACAAACAAAAAAACACCTGCACTTAATAACTAGTCTAAAAACCAATATCCAAAGCACACAAGATAAACCTTTGCTAAAAATAATAATTTGAGAGATCCCTCTCTGAGAACAGGAGGACTAGATCCTAGAACTCTAAAGATTGGTTCTGATGTTGCCTTGTCTTTTGATTTTCCAAATTATCAAAACACGAGACACCAACATAATGGCGATCACAGTGGGACCACTGAGTTCATAGTTGCCTAGAAAGCTCTTATAAACTCATTAGTATTTCAAACAACCATAAAAACTCAGAAAAACCCAAAATATTTAGTTTGGCTTCATAATAAACATGGTGGTGGAACCATAAAACATTTTACCTTTACAAAATCTAAAAATTTTCCACCTGGTGACTCCAATGGCCTCCAGTAGGCCTATTATCCTTCCAGTCCTTGTAAACTCTCCTGGGAATGCATTAAGAAAACCCAATCATGCTGTTGGTGGACAAAAAAGTTCAAAACCTTCCACCTGGCGACTCCACACTCCTAAAAAACCTAATGACTCCACTGGTAAAAGACTCTGAACTGGTTGAAAAGATACAGTGACCTCTGATTACAAACATGGATCCAAGTATGGATAGGGAAGCTAAACTAAACACATTATTGGACCTAATTGGAAAAATAGTGTACATGATAAAAGATTGGATAGGCATGAGGTTGATACTGATGTTGATTATCCAGAGCAACCTATGTTTTTCCCTAACCAAATACAAACTCAACCACTACAAGACCTAGACAATGAGCAACATTTAGATGATGATCAAGAATTTATAGAATAAGGTGAGCAAGATTATAGAGAAAAAAATAAAGAAAAATTACTGATCATGATGGAGAAAATGGTGTACATGCTTGGGAACAGATTTGAAAGGTATGAGGCCAATTTAAATATTGATGATCTAGAGTATCCCATGCTCCTTTCAAATCAAGAACAAACCCAAAAAATACAAGATATGTATGATGAAAAAGATTACAAAGAAAGCAATGAAGAAGGTTGTCAGGAAATTCCTGATTACCTACCTATATCTTGTACAATTCTATTAAGAGAACTTCATGATCAAATTACAAATACTTATAGTGAGCAGTGCCCTAAGGAAAACATAAGCCATCTTGAACTCACAAAATCTGAAATAGGAGAAGGTACAACACAATCAGAGTCTCTGCCTTTATGTCATGACTCATTTCAGATTATCAAAGAAGAATGGCATCCTCACAATATACTTGAAACAACTCATGAACCTTACAATCGAAGTGACTACCATGAAAATCATGAGGAGTTGTTTGAAATTGAGATAGATCAGGAAAAGGAAGAGAATCCTCAAAATTCCCCTACAAGCATAAATAATCATTCCCTAGAAGAGGCTCAAGAAGACATCCAGCCTTAAAACCAGTTAACACAAGAGGGAGAGGACTGTTGTTATTCTGTCCAAAGCAAAGAGAAAATTCCTTCTCTTTTTACAGAGGAAGAAATTGATCAAATATTAAATAAATAGCCAACCCTCAATTCTTTATTAGAACAAAAAACTTCTGCTCATTTACCTACTAAATCTTGTTGTCTTGAAACAAAAAATAAACTTGTAGATCAGCTAAAAGAACAAACTGATAACCCAATATGCTTGATTGGTGAAATTGTTTATATTAATGATTTTTTAACTTCTGATCAATCTGATGATGATGATGAGCTCCAAACAGAAACTAATCAGGCAGGGCAACCAACAGTCAATTGGTGTCATTAATTTCATTATTATCAGCTTGAAAGCAGCAATCAGCCAGTCCAATTCATCAGAAATAGCTTTCACATAATTAGGAGTCAGCAATCTATTAGTTGTAATGTTGAGGTTGAGAAGAAAGAGAAATTTCTTGAGCAAGATGAATATAAGGAGCTTCCTTTTGAAAAGGTTGAGGTAATAAGAGATACCCCTGCTCAAGAACATGATGATCTCTTCACAAAGTACAGTCCATGGAATCAGAGCATACCAAGACTACAAGAGGACAACACTGTAATATATGATGAGTCCTCCAATTTAGATAATAATGAAGATGAGGAAGTTTGTATTCCTCAAAAGAATCTTTGCCTTGATCCAGTGAAGAACGAAGAGATGATCCGGGTTGAAACACGTCTTCCAAATATTCACAACCATGCATTATTTTAAGATCCATATACTCATTTCTTGAAATTTTTTGAAGAAGAGATAAAGGTTGTTAGCAGCAGTATGTTACCAAAAGCAAGAAGATTTTTTAGCACTACTGCTAAGAAACACAGAGAATGGGAGTGGCCCTGTTTGTCCAGCCTGCCCAAAGAGATGAAGAAGGACCAATCATGGAATCATTTACTGGATTGGTTGTACTGGAAAAGAGAGTTCATCAGCTAAACATGTAAATATTCCAAGATTAGATTAGGTTAGATAGGAATGTTAATAAAGCTCAGTTTTGAGCATTTTTGTTAGTTGTTGATTTTTGTCTTGAAAGAAAAATAAAAATACAAAAACAATAGAAAGGAGAAAAGAGGGCAGATTGTAAAACAAGAAAGGTACAAACCCATACCAAAAAGAGAAACAAATCTTAAAGTGTGCAAGCTCAAATGCCACTCCTGAAAAACACACTTCTAGTTAGTCAAACAGCCTAATCTTGACTAATTAGTTTTAAATTTACTGCTGATAGGATAGTGAATTCGATTTGCCAAACTGTTTAATCTTGGCTTATCAGTAGGTAGATTAGGATAGAAATTAAAGGTTCAAACATGCTCAAAATCTGAACCTAATTTTCCAAGCAAGAATTGACTCCAATCTATTTTAAATTCTGAATTCAAAACAGAGGTAAATCTGGTTCTAATTAGCTCAAAATCTGAACCAGTTGATCAAATAAAGAACATCGCAAACAAAAGTAAAAACAAAGCTGTAAAAGAATGAAGGAAGTGCTTTGAACTTTCAAATCTTAAGCCTTCCAATTTGATTTAATTTTCTGCAAAATAATATCTATGTGCAACTTGTTTTTCATGCCATCGATCACAACAAGTCAAATAGCTTAAACTTGACTTGACTGATTTTAAATTTATGTTGTAGAAACTAGAGAAATAAAAATATGTTAGACTGTTTAATCCTAACAGATTAGTAGATTAGGTAGAGAAACATATGGACTCAACTAATTAATTTGAGTTCATGGAGAAATAAGGAGTAGAATTAGATTAGACTTTTGTTTTCAAAAAAGAATAAAATATTGTGAAAAGAGTTTGCCAATCCAATTGCACTCTAAAGAAGAAAAAATGTTAGATCAGTAGGATTGAGTAGGTAGAAAGCTTGTATTGATGAAGTTCCAATGTTTTCCATGGCTGCTAATATGTTTTCAGACCAAAAGAAGATCATTCAATTAAAGTAAGGCAACCAAATGGATGAGGCACTAATCAGCCTCCCAGAGAATGCAAGTCTGAAGTTCTTTATGCCTTCAAGAAGGCACCATTCCCAAGTGGAGCCACTGTTGGCCACCTATAAAATTTTGTTATATAAAAAGGTGGCCAAAACATTTTGGAGCCTTCAAGAAACAGTTTTATTACAAAAAATGTTATCTCTTGAAGCCTCTTGAAGACATCATACCTTTGTTTCAATCTTCACTGCTGTTTCCACTTAAAAGCTCTGAAATTTTGCTGATTTCATTAAAGAAATACTGCTCCAAAGGCCATTTTTCCCCTCCTTCCACTTTCAAAACTAACCTCATTTTTACCCCTTTATTCCCATAAAAAACCTTCATTTTCATATTTTTCCCCTTTCCCCTCCGTCAAAACCCCTTTGATAAGGTTTAAGACTCTTTCTTTGCCTTATCGAAACCCCAAAATCCTTTTGAAAACCGGAAAAAATCATAAAAAAATACATATTTTTTGTATAAAGGCTTAAGCCCCTTTGGGCTAAGTCTTAAACCACTTCCCTCCATGAGCCTGCACCCTAGAACCAGGTGTTAAAGCCTTTCAGCACTTATTGCATCAGAACAATATGCAGCGCGCAAGTCTTTTTGCCTCACAAGTTTTCCGATGCGATTAGCCCTCTGTTTCACAACCCTCGATCATATTATTTCTCCATACACCCAGCGACCCCGCAATCGGGCACCACCCATCTCATACATATATCTCGCCCTGATGCATATAAACCTTTGTTTATATTAAGTTTTTGGTTTTCATAAAGTATAAAGCGTTTATGCCGATATAAGTTATGAAGCAATCTCTGTTATTGATCTTGGACCGATCAAACGGTCTACGCATCATCCCTTCGGCAATATTCAAAAGTGCGTTCTCGTGGATGTTGTTTCTCCCCTTCGATTGACAATTCCCTGATCCGTCGTCAGCTGTTGATCTCCTCCTCCCTTTCCTTTGATCCAGTGGCCCTCGTTCACTCCGATCACAAGTCTTTCCCCACCTTTTGAACCCTCCCGATCCATCCTCCACCGTCGATCTGATCTGCAGATCGACGACCCCAAAATCATCGCATCGGAGTTTTTTCTGTTGGCTCGTTTAAAATTTTTTATTCAAAACTGCCAATTGCGATCTCCAATTAATTTCCCACCTTCGATCTGATCCGCAGATCGATGATCTTCATCTAATCGCATCAGATCTTTTTATCAGGTGCGTTTTTAACTTTTCGTTCTTCCCCCCCCGCCGATTGTGATCCTCCGATTGGATCTAGACCATCCACGTGTCCAGATCAGACGGTCCCAGATATTTCCCTCATCGTTTCATCGCCCTCCACTTTCCACCCAGAGGATTTTAACACTTAATCCCCACCGTTTATCTTTGAGCGATCAACGGTTCTGACGTATTTTCTCCCTCTGCTCTCCTTTCTGATCTCCTCTAACAAATATACACCGTTGGATGATGCCATCCAATGGCCACGCTCCTCCCCACACCCTCTGAAGCATTTTACCCCAAATAACGTAGGATTTCTTAATTAGTTTCGTGTTTTTCAGGTGATTAATGGTTTTGTCCATTATAATGAAGGAAAAGCCGAAGGCTGGGAATGACGATTCTCATGCCTTTGATTCATAAAAGGAAACCATTCGCAAGGTTCAAACTCCACTTCTCATCGATGATTCATGGGCATTGATGCCTTGTGAGCCCTGCGTGGTCCTGCACATCAACAAGACACCATATTATTTGATCAAATTAAAGAGTATTAGTGTAGAAGAAGAAACACACCAGAATAGAAGATTGAAGACAAATTTGTGAGGATTACGGCTAATATTGATTATCAAAAGCTTAATCCTCCAAATTAAAACACAGTTTAAAGAAAATCATAAGTGTTTATCAGACAGAAAGGCCTCCACTGCCGCATCTGAGGCAAATTAAATCCTCTCAGCTACCACAAAGCTACCTGTGCCTCAAAGTATTCAAACAGAGGCCGAAGTTATTGATCAAATGAAGATATTTGCCTCAGCGCAGCCAAAGATTTAATTCTGCTAAAGGAACTTAATGCAAAAAAAATATCAGCAGAGTTATTACATCCTGAAACAGAGCCTAAAAGTCAATAAAAGCTCCCACCGAGCTTTAATCTTAATTGTAAAAAATTTAATACAGAGGACACGTATGTAAGCTTCTTCATTGAGCCCCTCAAAGGCCGAGAAGTCATTAGTCTGTTTTAATTACCCTGGGAGATATTTTATCAGATCTCACCTCCTCATTCTTCTATAAATACTTCTGTAGAAGATGAGAAATTGTTGGTTGGTTGATCACTAGTTGTAATACTGAAACTCTCTGAAATAATACATAGTTTGTTGAAGTTGAAGAAGAAATTGAAGTCTTGGAAGCCTTGAGGATGTTGTTGCATGCTTATTCTTGAGAAGGCTCTATCATTGGATCCATGAGCTTGGCTATTGGTGAAGTATTCTAAACTGTTCATGTTTTCTCCTGTTTTCATTTTGTTCCATAATTTCTTACTACAGTAGGTTGAAATTTTTAGGCTAAGAAATGACTCCTGGAAGCACCTTAGACCTGTTCATCCTTCATTGTTTCATGTTTTCTTCTGCTGAAGTATTTTAGAGTCTTTAATCTCTCTCTCTTTAGTCTTCAAGCTTGTTTATTTCCTTGATAGCTCTAGTAGTTGGTTTGAGCATGATTTATGGTTTTCCTTGCTTGTCTGCTGCCACTTAAAGGCTGTTATTGAAGTCTCCCTTTGAAGTTTCCTTGTTTATAGTGAGCCAAGGAGGCCTGTTCTGATCTTGCCCCTTGTCCTCGCTTGAACAGTTGGCTTAAAGGTCTTTATAGTTGTGATCATAGATGTATTTAGGTGTTCCCTCTTCTATGACCATAATTATCAGTGAAACTTTTATGTTTTCCAAGTCATTTGAAATAAAATCTTTCAGGAAATAGGGTGTTCCCCGAATCTTAGATTTCATTTTAAAAGTTGTTTTGAAGTCATTATTTTCTTAAAAGTGTGATTTGTAGAATTCATGGTTAGCCCTGTCTATCAAATAGCTCTTTATTGTTCAAATTGTGTTTTCAAATTCCCCTTGTTGAGAATTAAATTTCTCTTTCCAAATCATTGATGTTCATCTCATTCCAAAACGAAAGGATCCTACGGCCTAGTTAGATTTTCCCTCTGATATCCCATATCCATTGATAAGTCTGTCATGACCTCTTTTGACTCCATTGCCCAATGAAGCTAAAACTTCCTCTTTCTACCCACCTTTCCTAGACCTTTTATATTCTGCTGTATCAATTCAACCAAACAAACAAACAAACACCTGCACTTAATAACTAGTCTAAAAACCAATATCCAAAGCACACAAGATAAACCTTTGCTAAAAATAATAATTTGAGAGATCCCTCTCTGAGAACAGTAGGACTAGATCCTGGAACTCTAAAGATTGGTTCTGATGTTGCCTTATCTTTTGATTTTCCAAATTATCAAAACATGGGACACCAACACGGTGATAACTGGACTTCAAGTCAATCTTGTTGAAATATTTGGCCCCATTGAGCTAGTCCAGAAGGTCATCAATCTGCGAGATCAGATACTTATTCCAAACATTGATCTTGTTCAATGCGTGATAGTTAATACAAAGTCTCTAGGTATCTTCCTTCTTCTGTACTAACACAATCGGGCTCCCACAGGGTGATGAACTTGGCCTTATGTACCCATTCTGCAGTAGCTCCTAATTCTGCCCCTTGATTTCATCGTTCTCCATAACAGAGCATCAATAGATTAGTCCATTGGGTAGTGGCAAGCCCGGGGTCAGATCCATGGAGTGCTTGACTTGATAGTGTAGAGGTACCCCCGTGGGTGAGGTGAAGATGTCCCTATACTCCTCCATGAGCTTTTCCATCTATGATTGTCATGCGAAGGAGATATTTTGGAGGTCGTGGCCACCATATTCTTCTTGTCCTAAGGGAAAACAATAAGGAAAACAAATTTCCCGGCCTGGGAAATGATCTTACTACATTGCTTCATAGTGATCAAAGATATGGTGGTAGGCGGTGCTACCTCTGGTATCCTGTACAACTCATTTCCCAAAGTAAGAATAATAGTGTGAGGACTAGACTCATAAACAACATGTCACTTCCAAAAGTATGAGTGACCTAAAAATGCATCGACACAAACTTAAAGAGGATAAAAATTACACAATATCTCATCTGTGAAGGGTTTGATGCTATAAGGGAGGCCACACTGGTGGCTGACATGAAGATCTTTTCCTTGGTGAAGCCACCCAGTGGTGTACGGTTACGGGTGTGTTGTGGTCAGTAGGCACAACCGCTTCGAGAAATCTACTAAAATGATGTTATTTTGGTTCCCAATGTCGACAATGAAGTACAATAGAGAACCCTTCACCCACATCTGTGATTGGAATATGAACTCCCCCTCCTCTAGAACTTTAGGCTCATCCTTTTGGATCTTGGTGGTGGAAATAGTTGCAGTGGGCTCTGTATCAATAATCTGCTTCCCTTTTTCATTCCCCTTGTCAAGTTCTGACTTAGAGTTAAAACATGCATCTGATTCAGAATCCTTCATCTCAGCCACCAATGATTGCTTGGTTCGACACTCACTCGTGTTGTGAGTGGGGATCTTATGGAATTCACACCACTTTCCCATGCCCTTATTTGTGTTTGTGGTGTTTTTATTTGCGTGCGGCTTTGACGGGTTGTCCTTATTTGCTTTGCCTTGCCTTTTCACTTTGTTCTATGGTTTGGGGGCGCCTTTCCCTTACTTCAGATTCGCATATCCAAAGTCTTGCTTCTTTTGTTTAAACTTTTTCTTGACCTTGACAACATATCGATAGGCGACACTGAGTGAGGAGATATCTAGGAACTCCATTTTTTCTTTGATGTACCTATGTAAATAGTCGTAGTACTTGAGTACCAAATGGCACTCAGAATCCTGGATGTCCAGCTTCATGCGAAGGCCATGAAAACCATTTGTGAACTCTGACACATCTTGGTACGTTCCCTACCGCAGCGTGGTCCATTTTATGTATTTATATTCATAGCTCCTGAAAGGGTAATATTTTTCCTTGATGGCATCTCAAAAATAATTCCAGGTGGGTGTAGCTAAAAATAGTGAGGATTCCCTCTCGTCCTTTTGCTCACAGTAGGTTTCCCACTATTTCTTGACATGGGGGGCAGATTTGAGGAGTGCAAAAGTAATATTTTCCCTATTGGAAAATTCATGAACTGAAAAATATCCTTCCAATATATTTAACCATCTATCTACGACGTCTGCATCTATGTGGCCTTCAAATATGGGAATTTCAAAGTTAACTTATACATTAAAATGAGTGTCTACTGGATGAAGATGTGTTCCCTGTGGGTAGTCATCGAAGTATCCGGGAAAAGTTATCCATCATTGCATTCTTTTGTTTTTCGAAGGCCTCCTCAAGTAATATTTTGAAAGGATCTCCTGCTGCCTCATATTTATTTTCTTCTGCCATGGGAGGACGTCGGGGTTTGCGAGGCTAATCTTGCCAAGGTTCAACCAAATCGAGCCCTAACTCCTTGTACCCTGACTTCGTTGGGGACATGCAAAGAAAAAAAGAGAAAGAGCAGATTGATTTGATACCACTAATCTAGACTTATGCAATAACACAATCAAATACATATATAAAAATAAACACAGAGATGAAGCAAAAATAAAAATTCATTTCATTAATATCAAAGAACTGAAGAGCTTAAATGTGCTTACATATAGAATGGAAATAAAATAGCTCGGGCAATGGTATCTTGTCTATAAGAAGAGATGTGGTGGGCACATGCCTCTGAATTTTGTTGCAATGAGGCTCAAGGGCCTTTTAATTATTTAACAATAGGGGAAATCCCTAAACAACCAAAACCCTAACCCTAGAAGATGGAACACCAAGAGTTTGTGGGCCTTGTTGGGGTTAGTTGGACAACCAACTTCCCTAGGTCGTAACTTAGTCATATTATCTATGTTTGGCACGTAATATACCTCATCAGAAAGATATCTCTGAGTGATATAGGATTTTTTTGTAGGCACAAACCTATTGCGGACCTCAAAAAATTGTCGTTTAGGCAGTCAAAATTGCTCCGAAAGTTTAGGACCCAAAAATTGATAAAAATAGTAAATGCTACTATAAACAATGAAAGTAATGAAACTGACTAGAGGTCTAGGTGGAATAAGTGGGTGACCACCAATATCCACCTGGATCAGTACTCCAATTGTATTTGGGCAAGGATCATTGATCGTGGTGGTTTTTAGTGGATGATAGTTTGTAGATATGTGTGAGAACAGAGTCTTTCGAGCTGATCAATAGAATAAAGTATCCTTGATTACGAGAGACATATGGTTGTACATGAGGTCAAGTCTCCATGCTGATGGGAGTCAACAATATATGTAAAAGACACATTTTTCTTAATAGAATATTCAGAGCAGTGCAACAACAACAAGTGTGGTTTTTTCCCGGTAAAGGTTTTTCCACTAGATATATTGTGTCTCTTGTGTGATGGTTTTTGTGGTTGTGTTTGACGGTTTTGTTTCTCTCATGGTTTTTTGACTCAGTTTCTTACATTGTTATATTCATGTGATGATATAATGTGTGTTGAGCTAATATATGTGATTCAGTAGAGAAGTTTAAATTGGTGAAAATTGTTAATAAGACACACTACTGATTCACCCCTCCCTCTCAGTAGTGCTCAAAGGTTTCTAAAAATTGGTATTAGAGTGGGGTTCTCGGTTTTAGCTTGATCGTTGGAGAGTAGATCTGGGGCTTGTTAGATAAAAAATTGGATTTTTTTTTTTAGAATGACTTCTCAAAGAATGGTTGTCCTTACTGCTGAAAATTTCAAGGTATGGAGAAAAGTGTTAAATCTTAGTTTTTGTCTTGTGGATCTAACATTTAGAGATTGGTGTTTATGAATGATGTGGAAAAAATCCAATTGAAACTCAAGTTTTGAAAGAGGATGTGCAAGCTAGATGCATAATCTACAAGAATCTTCATGATGATGATTTGAAGATGATGTGGCAACAATCCAATTGCAAGTTAAGTTTTGCAAGAGGATGTGCAAGCTAGATGCATAATCTACAAGAATCTTCATGATGATGATTTGAAGAGGCTAGTAGGTTTGAAATATGCAAAGGAAATGTGGGAGTACAAGCTAAAGTCCATATTTGGATATGGTACCAGCAACAATAAGGAGTTTGAGAAAAAAAGAAACAAGAAGAATAAAAAGACGAAGAATAAGAAGAAGGGTCCACAAAGTCAAGAATCTCAGCCACAAGAGTCTCATTCTTCTAGTGCAAATGATTCAATTGATGATGAGAAGAAACCAAAAAATCTTGAACCCAAAGTTATAAATATTAATGATTTTATGTTAAGTTATAATTTTGGTGATTCAGATTTTGATCATGTTGAAGTGCATAGTGAATATGAGAATGACATTAAGGTTATTATAGCTAATATTTCTATACTAACATCTGCATGCAAGGATCAAGATTTTTTTTGCATATCTATGATGATAAGGAGGAAAATATCAAGGAAGAGATTGTTAGCTTAAAGATTAATTTGGCAAAATATAAAAAAGTTGTGGAAGGTATGAGGAATCGGTACCAAGAAAAATAAAATGAGTGTGAGAGATTAGAAGTTGAAGTGGTGTCCTTGAGAAAGTAGTGGAATATGGAGAAGAGCATTGTGGCCTTGGATAGTGTACTTGAGATCCAAAAACCACCATTGGATAAATATGGTCTTGGATTTTAAAAGGGTGAGTCTAGTTTGCATGGAGGTAAAAACAATAAAGAAGAAGCTAAGAAGCTTGTAGCAAACAACACCAACAACAAGAGTACCAAACAAGAAAACAAGAAGCATAACCAACAACAGATCAAGCAGTAAAACCAACAATAGTAGAAAATAAAACTTCAAAGAGAACGCACATTTGGAAGATATTTTTCTCCAAGAGAGGATCATGACATATTTGTAAAATTTCAAAGGAAACAAAATCCTTTTTTACCTTTCGTTCATAAGGTAGAATGTTACAACTGTCATAGATTTGGGCATGTTGCAGCTAATTACAGAAGAAGAGCATATAGATCTAATCAGTGGAGCTTGCAAAAATATCAACAAACAAGGAGATTGGCCAATAGGTATAATCATGGTTTTTATGGTTATTGTTACTCATGTAACATGTTTGGCCATAAGGCATCTGATTGCATATCTAACCCATGGAGGAGGAGAACACTGCATGCAAGGTATAGATATGGGATGATAAACAGGATATTTGATCCTCTTCCTTCATATATTGGTCACGTGGAGTGCTACACATGTCATAAATTTGGCCATATGGCAAGAGATTGTTTGTCACCCCGTTATTCAAGGAAAAATCAACCAAAGAAACAAAAACAAAGAGAACCTATCAGAAAACTAGTGAAGGAAGAATATAAGTAGAAAAATACCATGTGGATAAAGGAGTAGAAACTCTTCAAGTAGTGCATAACATCTCCTCCTGCAGTCCACGATTATTTCTTGCATACTTTTAGAGGACTGCAAATGTTTATGAGAGGCACATAACCTCAGGGGGAACGTATGACAAAATTTTGATAGTTTAATGAGTACAAGTTTGTGCAAAAACGTATGATGAGTTCAATTTAGCCTCATGCACCTTCAGGTCCACATGATCTATTGGAGGTATAATGAGCTCAAGGGGAGCTATGCATGGTATGCTATTTACATGAGTTATTTGAGATTTCCCTCATTGTTTTTCACTCAGTTATTTTTATTTTCCTTGCACATGTTATCCTGAGTAAAATGGATACATTTTCTAGCCACATATATGTTTTTGCTTTCCACTAATAGTTGGTTAGAAATATGTGCAACCATTCATAGAATGTGATCATTGCTTCAACCATGTATAGAGATGGCCTGATACATGGAACAACCATGTAGAGGTTTTTATATGCAGTTTATTACAACCATGTATTTGCAATTGTTTCATAATTATGTATTGGTTGAGAGTCTAGTCATTAGTAAGTTGAGTCATCATGGTGATAAGCATGTTATCAAGGAGTCTTATGGAGTCATTTTGCAGCCACATTTATGGGCTAACGTTGATGTAATAGTCATGATGTGTCATGTTTTTTATCATTGGTCCATAGGACATTTGATAGCAACAATGTATTTATGCTCATAATGCCATGTACGTGTATTGTTTTATCATTAGGTCTTCTAGTGGTTTAGTGATAGAGTTGAGAATTCATGTAAAAGTGAGTCATGAGGTCATGTAATAGCCATGTATGAGGTTTTTGTATGATTGCTACAACCATGTATTTTCATTGTATATGTCATTTTAGTCATGTTCATGTGGAGTGTTGGTGCTTCTTTCTTGGCAAAGAAGCAAAGTTTGCAGCAGAAGCGATTCATTGCAGGTTGGAGCTGATTTTGCTACTATATGGTTTCTATGGAGAGTTAGGTTGGTGCCTTATATGCTTGATGTTGCTTATGATTTACATATGTTGGAATATTGCTCTATACTACTAGAAGTTGATTGGTTGATATGTTGCTATGAATGATTTTTCGTTTCTTTTCTTCTTTCTGCAGATGTGGGATGTCATGGATATGTATGTTGAGATCAATTGCTCCAATGTTTGTGCTTCAATTTTTGTTTCCTTATCTGATGGAGTTGACCCTTTTCCATTGATGTCAAAGGGGGAGTGACAGAGGATGATGGTTTGGAGATTGTGTATGATTTCCATCAATGCCAAAGGGGGAGATTGTTGGAATTATGGTGTGCATGGTTTCAACTAGCTGATGTTGGAATTGGTTCATGATGGCAACTAGCTCATGTTGGTATTGACGTCAACCCTATGTAGACTAGCTGATGTGTGGATGCCTTCCTTGTAGCATGGTTGCAACTAGTTTGAGTTTGCATTGAGCTTGTTGTGTTGGCATTAATGTCAACCGTATGATGTCACACTCATGATGGTTAGATGTGTTCATATGTGTTGCAACTTAAGCAGGTGTTTATGGAGAGTAGAGGACTTGTTGTCAGGATTTCCAACCTTGTTTGTTGGCCTTTTAGGTCAACTTGGAAATGACATTTGTGAGATTTGTTTAATCCATTTTCTAAGGTGCTACTAAGCTTAACAGAGGTTTGGAGGCTTGTACAAGAGCTAGAGAATGTGACCAATTAGATGGCAGAGGTTTTAGGTTGAGGTTTGATCATTTTACTTAGGTTTTCCCCAACCGATGGCATGCAAGGTTGTGGGAGCAGTTGAAAGGCTCCATCTGCTGGAAGAAAAGCCCGTGGGAGCAGTTGCAACCCAAAACAACTAGAGTTTTCCATGTGGTTGAGCCTTTTCACAGAAATTTCTCCAGATTCCTTGCAAAAATCAAATTTATATTAGCATGGAAGTTCCTAGAGGCTTCTATATTAATTTTTAAAGGTCGGGAATGGTTTGAAAAGTTCCTCCAATGATGTGAACACCTTTAGTGCACAAGTAGTGGTGATAGTGGATTGATTTCGTCAAATTTTTGCACTCTTGATCTCAACCCAAAGATGAATTTAACCCAACACATTTTATATACATAATTTTGGAGCTGAGTATTGGTTGGTTCAATATGAGAATGAGTGAGAAGGTTGTAGAGAAATAGAGGAATGTTTCATACCTAGTGTAGAGCATAAATAATTTAGTGTATGAGCTCTAATAACAACATAATAAGCAGATCTATTTATTGAAGCAGTTCTTGGATTCATAACTTCATATTTCATATCAGAGATGCAGAGAGTTGTAGCAGAATTGTTGGCATTGATTAAGATCTTGGAATACCCCAAATTTGATGACTCTTGTTGAAAAATTAAGCAAGAAATTCTCAATTTGATTTTTTCCTTGATTAAATTGAGAAAATTCGAATTTCCACATCAACAGACAACTTGGATGCAGCTAACTTGTGTGACATGGTTTGTGTCACCTAGTTTACTCAGTAAATTCGAGTTGGAGGAGTTAGAGTTTAGTTAAGCATGTGTGATTGCAAATTTGTAGCAATCAAGGTCAATTATCTAAGGCTGTCTTTTTTTCCAGTTAAAGTAGTTCTAAATGTTGAAGGAACTAGTGAAAGGTCAATTGTGCAGTGGGACTTCAATCAAACTTAGTGATGATCAAGTTAACTTATCAATCAGGCCAAAATAGCTAGTGCATGCAGAGAATTTGAGTTCCCCAAGCTTGGTGGAGATTCCAAGGAAGTGTAACATCAAATTTAGACTAGCCTTAACTGTACGAGTGTTGCATGCAGTCAAATTATTAGCCTAAGTAATTGCACAATCAATTTTAGAGAAATTCCTAAATAATAGGGGCCTAATTTCTCAAGGAACAATGCAAGGAAATAGGAATGCAGGTAGAGGCATAAACTGACTATGTCTCGGTTAGAGCTTCTCAGTGAACAAAGATATAGGTTATGAACTTGCAGGTTGTTCTCAGTTGAGAAAAGAAATTTTAATACATCTATATTCATTAGATTTAATGAAAGTAGGCATTGGGGTTTTTAGCAGATTACTTTCCCCATAAAAAAATATTATTTACATGTGTCTGATTTCTTATTGCTTGTCTAAAATTTTTGTTCTAAATTGTGAATTAATGTCCGTAGAGCAGTAGGGTATATTTGTGTCTTCTGATTTTGATTAAAAATTCATGAGAAGTTGAAATTTTACATCATAATTTCTACATGGTATCAAAGCAGGATTCACATTAGAGCATAAATTTCAAAGTTGTTTCTCAGGAGGTTCAATTTTGAAGTTCAATGCAGGAGGATCTCTTTAGATCTAAGAATATGACCTTCAATGGACTAAGGCTAGAGTATGTCTTGGAAGACACCTCTAATATTTTTGCATGGAAGGATCACATGGAGGCACTATTGGATGACAATGGGTTGCTAGAATACATCAAGACGGATGTTTAAAAACCACTAGAATGTGATGCCCAAAACCTTTCTCAATGGAAGAAATATATAGGCAAGGTGAGGAGAATAATAGTGGAGGGTGTACAAGATCACATTGTCTCAAATGTCCATAGAAAAGAAACTTTGTTCGCAATGTGGAAAGCACTGGCATAATTGTTCAAGAATAATAGTGACCAAAGGAAGCTGGTGCTCAAGGATAAACTTCAAAGTATCAAGATGCAGAAGAATGTCACTATTTAGCAGTATCTGAGCAATTTCACACAATGTCGTGATGAAATTGGCGGGGTTGGCATAAATTTTCTTGAAGAAGGCTTGGTATTCCTAGTTCTTCTGGGCCTTCCCAAGAGCTGGCATAACTATCAAGATTCAGTGAATGGGAGGGAGAAACTACCGAATTAGGAGTGCTTATGGTATGATTTGGTACAGGCAGAAATAAGGTACAATACAAGAGCTGGGGCTTCATCCAAGGGCGAGGATGAAGAAAAATTTGCATTAGCTAGAAAGGAAAAGAAGGGAAAAGGGAAGAAATCTCAATCCAAACCAGAATCCAGCCAAGGGGGCAAGAAGAAATATTTGTTGAAAATTAAATGCTTCCATTGTGATGAATTTGGGAATTATGCCATGAAGTGTCCTAACAAAAAGGCAAGCAAGAAAGAGGAGAAGTAAGTGAACCCTTGGCTTCACAATTCGAGCTTAAATTTATCCTCATTGCATGCATGGCCAACACAATGATGGGGAGCACGTGGTACTTGGACTCAGGTGCATCGTTCCACATGACATGGTGTAAAGAGTTTTTCAGTGACCTGGAAAGAAATATTTGCAAATGCACATCGAGATGGGGGATGAAAAAAGGTATATCGCGACCGAGGTTGGTACAACCACCTTTCAGAGGGATTCAGGCTCCCCCCTCAAGCTCAAGGATGTCATGTTCATTCCGGGCCTAAAGAAAAATCTCATCTCTATTGCAGTTTTGGAAGACCATGGTTATGATGTGATATTCAACAAAGGAAAGAAATTATTGAGACACATAGCTATGGGATAGGTGAAGCAGATTGAGGTTCATGTGAAGAACATGTATAAGATATATGTGGAATATTGTGCTGCATTAAGCACAAAGGTGAGGGAGGTGCAAAGCCACGATTTCGGTGAACTTTGGCATATAACACTTGGCCATTTGCATCATGGTGCCCTAAAGATTATCCATCCGATAACCATAGGCCTCCTAAAAGGAGAACTTGAGCAGCATGATGTATGTAAAGGATGTACTTTGGGGAAGTACAGAAAATCCACATTCCATGATCGGGACAACGAAGCGCATGTAGTCATAGAAAGGACCCACTCTAATGTCTGTGGACGTTTCTCGACAACCTCCACTTCCAGGCACATATATTTTGTCATTTTTATTGATGACTTCTCATGGAAGTGTTGGATCTTCTTCATGCAAAAGAAAGATGATACATTCTCCAAGTTCGTAGAATTCAAGGAACTGTTATAGAAATAAATCGAAAAGAATGTGAAGGATCTCAGGAGCGATAATGGAGGTGACTATGTGTCGAATGAATTTAAAAATTTATGTGTGAAATAAGGCATTCAACGAGAGTTGACAACACCCCAAAAACCATAAAAAAATGGGGTGGCTGAGAAAAAGAACCATAACATTGTGGGAGCAATGGGGTAAATGTTGCATGACCAAGGCCTACCTTTGCATTTGTGGGATGAAGCATGCAACACAACAGTCTATTTGTAGAATTGGAGTCCCCATCGAATTTTCGACATGATTACATTGAAGGAGGCTTTCTCGGGGATAAATTCACATGTGTCACACTTCAAGATTTTTTGAGCCCCTAATTACTTCCATGTCTCCAAAGAATCAAGGAAGAAGCTAGAGCTGACAACAAAATTGGGGGTATTTTTGGGTTATACAGAAACTCCCCAAAGATATCGTGTGTACTTTCCATCCCTTAGAATGATATTTATGCGAAGGGATATAAAATTTGATGAGGAGAAAGCATTGTGGTGCTCTCTTGAGAATGAGCTTCAATACCACCATAATAGGAGCTTTTAGCTCGAAAGGAAGAACCTGTTAGAGTCGGTCTCTTCATCCCTCCGTCAGAGATCAAAATCTCTTTTGTTGCATTTCATTTTAGGTGTCTCATTCAGTTCAGTCATCTGCATTCCATTAGGAGCATGGATCATCTCATGGAAGGGTCAGTCACTCATATCCCTCATGTCTTGTACCTGCTAGTCAGTGTCTATTCATCAAAATCAATTTTACAGTCATTTACAGTCCTGTTTGGTTTCTTGGTCAACAAAGAGTCATTTTAGGGTTTTAAACCTCATTAGGTCTAGGGTTTCACAAATTTGGCCTTCAAAATGAATAATAATGTCAGTAGGCACATGAGGGAGGTTCGAAATAAGTTTTCATTGCAAAAATTTCGTCATCGTAATGCTTGATCATGACTTTTCTTCAAAACTCTGTTTTGAAGAAAAATATTCAATTTCATCCTTTGTATTAAATGCTATGTAATTTTCAAAGTTTTTCAGTTGTGAAGTTCTTCAGGCGCAGCCCTGGTCACCTTTGCCAAATCCTGTGCCTGCTATACCTGCAAAAATTAGATAAGAGATTCATCATCAGTTCAAAAATCAAAGAAAACAAGCAAAAAAGAGTTTATATGAAAGTGCCAAAATTCAAACATTAGAAAGTGGGTTTTCTAAATCAAAAATCAAAGTCTATGGCCATATAAGATATTTTTGGTTTTCAAACAATTCATTTGCACACTATGTCAAGAGTGAAGCCAAGTCAAATTGTGGAAGAGCGAAAACAGTGGTTTGAAGTAGAGACTGTGGGTGAGTTACCTGCGCGACGCGTTGGGTGAAGGTCGCGGTGCACATAACAGTCGCGGCACATAGAGCCACCCATCTCCTTGAAAATTATAATGGGTGCGGCACACACAGTTTTCGCGGCGCATTGGGTTGTGCGCACGGCGCACAGGGCCGACAAACAGAAATTTTGCCACTGCTCCATAAATTTCAAATCGACTCAACCTCCTATGCTCCATGTAAGTTTGACTGATCTTGCAATTTCCATTGAATCATGTTTGGTGTGGTTATATGACTGATTATGAGAATTTGATACATAAAATCCAAAGCCTATCTTCTTGAGAATTATTTACTTAAGGTTTTGAAGTTGGAGTTATAAAAAATAATTTGGTGCAGACACACATTTCTACCTTGTTTTCCCTCTCACTATTATTATATCACTACGATTCATCCCTTACTCTCACTACAATTTACTGTCCTTACCCCTTTTCATCCTAAAGTGACTTTATCCTAAGCCCCATTTTCCTATCCCTAAAGCTACCTCATTCCTATCATTTCCCTTTCTCATTTCACTTATAAAATCCCCAAACCCAAGTTCCCAAACAGTTAAGTATCCTATATTACACTTTAAATTCACTTTGAAAAAACTCATCATTCTCTCTTTACCTTATTTCCCATGGTCCTTCTATTTGACACTTTTGGCAATCCACAGACAAAGACACCAAATTCTCATTTCCATCTCATACAAATCATATACTTAGCATAGACTTTCAGAACTATGACAGTGTACATTACATCCTATGATAGAGATAGTGATTCTACCACTGAGCTACATGCACTGAGAAGGCCTCGTAAAGGTGGCAAACATGTGAGAGAAGAGCCCACCTCATTGACCCAATTGCAAGCTTGCCCACTTGCCATGGCATGTTTTCAAGAGCAGTCATGCTATCAGTATTGTGAAATGATTGCTCGGATTCAGCATCATCAGGAGTTGGCTCGGTTGTTTGTGTTACATTTGCATGATGGTCAGGTAACTCTTGCTGGTGTAAATTTCACTTTGACACCGGAAACCATATCTCAAGCAACTGGAATACCGAATGAGGGTGAACAATGGAACAAGAGACAGCAGGTGGACAGAGTGCATTATGAACCATACATCAGGCCTAGCTATGTGAGACAGCTCAGCAGGGTATTCCCATTCCGGTTCCTAAAAGAATCCTATGCACCTTTGATGAGACTCATTATCAGATACTTCAGTTGTGAGGGCCGGTTCTCAGGCCTCTATGCATACCACATCAGGTTATTGATGCATTTCACTAGAGTAAGGATAATTAACATACAGTATTTCATGTGCCACAACATCGAGCGAATGACCACTCTTGTGCAGAAGAAGACTCCCGAGCAACAGTACAACAGTATTTATCACTATGCACTCATCAAGATTGTTGTTGTACATCATCTTGGATTGCAGGGTATTGCATGGGAGGATTTCATTTCCCATGACTTTTTCACAGCTCCTCAGGTTCCTCTGGAGGTTTTCCATGATGCAGGTGAACCTTCACATCAGCCTGAAGGTCACGAGACAGGGCATATCAGTGTGCCAATATTTGTTACTTATCAGAGAGGCACCAGAGTATTGTTTGCAGCAGCCCAACGAGTATTATCTCCACCGGGGGTGGAATGGGTCTCGTTGCCATCATCAGCAGCACAGGTACAGGTACAGGACAGAGGTAAGAGGCCTATGCAGGATGAGGGCCCTTCAGGAGGCCAGGATACTGATTTTATATTGATTGATGAGGATTTGAGCTCTCCAAGCTCAAAGTTGAGAGAAATCATTCAGGAGCAGAAGGTTGAGATAGACACATTGACCAAAAAATTGCAAAGAGCTCAATGGATCATAAACTATCTGGAGCGGCGGAACAAACAGTTGGAGGATCAGCAGATGATCATGGAGTTGCAAAACATCCGTGTGAATCGGAAAGCTGCCCAAATAAGCCCAACAGAGATGACATCCATTGAGCGGGAGATTGAGGCTGACAGAGAGACTTGGCTTGAGAGGGTCAACATTCATCTTAAGAAGCTATTGGCGAAGGAAAAAAAGGAAAATAACATGCTTAGACACATGAAGAACCATTATTGGGCGCGACATCATGTTTGCAAAGCGAGGATCAAGATCTTGAAGGCAAGGCTAAGGAGGGCACTAAAGCGTCACAAAAGGCATGATAGGCTCCAAATTTTGGCCGAAGATTCTTTGGCCCAGCATAGTGCTTGATGAGGGACCTTCAGAAAAAAAAAATTTCAATTTTGAATTTTTGGGCCTAAACACGGATTTTCCTGCCCGACGCGTAGCGCCACTTGGCGCGCGCTTATAATTGGCAGCTCTTCTGGAGGAAAACTTTACATTTCTAGATTTTTCATCAAAATTTATGCATGCCTATGGATAACCTAAGGATTTCATCAAGTTTTGGGTTTCCTAAAGGGTCAAAAACACCTCAAAAATGACCTTTCTGCCACTTTTTGCACACACAGGAAGCAGTGTTGGGAGATTGAACTTTTGGAGGGGCAAATGGCAACCAAATCCAGCAATTCCACTTTAACTGAAGAGAAGTAGACGAGGTAGGTTGGATTTCCAATGATTATCACACTCAATTTGGACTTCGGGAAGGCCTCAAAATCGGACTCAAACTTGTGCTACGCATAAGAGATTTCGGGCGCGACGCATGAGAAATTTGTCCCTGTTTTTTTCAGCCGGCTCGAAATTTCGCCTAGTTTTGGCCAGCTTGACTTTTCCATGTAACTCTTGATGTACCTTTATGTAATTTAATGAACATGATGTAATTTTCACATTTTACTCATCTTAATGAGATTCATTCACCTGAAAAGTGAAAAGTAAGTGAATGAATCAATTTCCTACCATATAGAGGCAAGTTGTTTCATTGCTGTACACTGAGTTCTTAGTTTATATATGGTTGGAAAGCACCTATAATGATGATCTCGACCCCTAGAGGCATGGGAATGAGTTAGAGCTTGTCTATACCATAGGAGCTTTGAGTCATTTTCAGGGTTGGACACTTGGGATTGCTTGGCACTTCATTGTACATTTCATCTCTACACTTTTGGCAAAGGAATAGACTAGGGTTTGCAGCACCCTTTGGGATCCATGTGGCTCTGTGTTTTGATGGAATTTTTATCTATGTAATTTTAAGTTCACTGATGTTTATGTGTATCATTTCTCTTCTCCTTTCTTCTTAAATTAAAGAAATGAGTGATAAAAAGTTGATTCATTAGCTTGCTTTGCTGCGCGCCAGTTTTGTTTAATTTTCCATGTTTTCATGCATTTTGAAGGGATTCTTTGAAATCCTCTTGCCTCTCTTCATCTCCTCAGAGTCTGAACCATCCATTCATTCAATCTAAAGCATCAAAATTTCCTTCCTTGCCCAAATCGAGCCTACTTGCCAAAACTAGGCCTCATCCCGGGCCAAGCCCTTTCCCTTGATTCCAACAAAAACCACAAGGTAAGCTCAAACTCCTTTGCTTATACCTAGCCTAAAATTAAGCCTTTATTTCAATTCATCTCCAAGCCTATTGAAGATTGAAACTGTGATGTTGACTGTGGATAGGAGAAGAGCCTCTCACTGATACCGAGCAGGGCTAGCTACCAGACTGACCGTGGTTTGATGTTACCCTGAACTCTGCCTTCTTTCAGCCTGAGGTAGATTTAGGCAATAACATAGTGGCGACCATACTGGGGAATCAAATGGTTTACTTGTTGGTGTTATTTTTTTTCTGAGCTACAGACGGAGCCTGAAGTTATGCCAGGTAGCCTTCGAAACGCTCTTTCTTTGCATCAACGACAGTAGATAAACGCTGCTTCAGTCATCTCCGGTCTAGCTTGTAAACGTGACACTTGACTTGTAAATTTCCCCAGTATATCAGATCGTTCTCGACTTTTGGGTGATGAGTCTAGAATTTGATAGGATGAACAAGTTGGTTTTGTCCCTTTGGTTTTTGAAAATAATTCAACACACTGGCTTCCAGAAGACATACTAGAGAAAATCCGGATCCCGATCCACCTCCAGTGTATGAGAATCCCAATCTGATTTCAAGAATCCTTCGTCGAGAAAGTCCCGTGATTCCTCTGTTCAAATCCCATTCATGTCCCGCTATTTTTGAATACCTTGAAGATATTGAGTTTGATGAACATTTTGAGTTGTCGTTGTTTGAGACTAAGTCTGAAAGTGCTATTGGTTCTACTGTCATAAAGCCAAAGTTTATCAAGTATCTTGAAATTGAACAGGCTAATAGATCCATTGACAGTTACATCTTGAATATTCAAAACTCCATTGTGGCAACAAACATTCCTAAGTTCATAGAATCTGCATTTGAAACTCTTGGGCCATCAACAGTTACATCTGGTTCACAAGTTCTTACTGAGCCTCCGTTCATTCCTACCATTCCCGTGCAATCATCTATTTCTGATGAAAAATATGTAGTAGTATAGCCTCCATCCACACCACATACACCTCATACATCTACTGCTCCTACTCCACCTGTTTCTCCGAGACCGGTTATAAATCCACCAAGAGAAATGGCTGCCAGATTCGCACCCCTTGTGTTGCCTCAAAACTTGGATGCTATGCTCGCTGATTATCAAAGTAAGATCCCATTGTTTGATGGCACTCCTCAAAGTGTCACTTCTCAACAACATATTGATAGAATGGAAGACTTATTTGATCTTCATGAAATTGATGTAGAAAATGTGACCATGAGATTGTTTGTGCAAACTTTTGGAGGTGAAGTAAGAAAGTGGTTCAGAGCTTTGTAGCCAAGAAGTATTGCTACATTGGCTGAGCTGTAAAGACAATTTTTAGATCAGTGGGAAGTAAAGAAAGATCCTCTTCAGATCACTTCTGAATATACCAAGATCAAGCGCAACGTAGGTGAGTCAGTCCAAGACTATTGTATCAGATTCAATGCAGTTTACAATGCAATTCCTGATGATTTAAGGCCATCTAGGAAGTCAGCTTTGCTAAAGTTTCCGGATGGTTTTGATCCGGACATGGCCTATCAATTGAGAGAAAGAGATCCGGCCACTTTGGAGGAGATGCAGAAAATTGCAGTAAGTGTTGAAGCTAATTTGAATGACAAGAGAGCGAGATTGAGAGCTGAAAAGAAAGTCGCAATAAAGGAAGAAGCTTCTACATCAGATCAAGTACTTCGCAAGGTGGAAAATATGATTGAAAGACTGACACTTGATAAGCCTGAACCGTAGATCATAAATCCTAATTTCCATGGACAACAACAACCACAGTTCAGGATCAAACAACGAGAGCAGCGAGCACAAGAAACGTCAACACAACAGCAGGTATAAACTCCTTTACAGCAGAATTTTGTTGGTCCAGAATCAGATGATGAAGACAATGTAATAGGAGAAGAAAATCACTTTTTTACCCCTGATGATATGCCAACCTTTATCACTGAAGATGAGGAGTATGCAGAAAACTCAGCTGTACTAAAGGATGAGGATTTTATCTTGGAAAATGATGCAGCTCCTGAAGAAGAGTTGGATGAGTACCAGAGAGGTTATATGAATGCTTTGTCCACCCATCAGCGTCAATATTCACTTAGAAATAGAGATGTGCCTATCACCCAATCCAAAAGAGAAAGGAAGTTTCAACACCAAAGAATGATGTACCCATTGCACATAAGAAGGGAAAGGAGGTAGCTGATCCCACCACTAGCAAGTCTCCATCAACAAGTGAAAGATCTAATCAGCCAATTGTATCAAGGGAGAAAGTTGAAAAGAAGGATGCTCCAGCCAAAGAGGTAGAAAAAAATTCAGTCTTTAACTTAGAGAGTGAGATTGCTAAGTTAAAAGTTTCCATTCCTTTGACTGAGTTGATGAGAAATAGCAGCTACAAGGGTCAAGTATCTAAAATTCTGAATTTCGATCCAATGTCTGATATGGTGAATGTGGAAGATGATCAACCTGAGTTGATCTTTGGTCCAGCATTGGATGGTGAGTCTCCTGTTAGTGATGTGCCTCCTTTTTATATTAGCCTTAGATTGCATGATTTTGTGTTACATAATGCCATGTTTGATTCTGGAGCTTCTCATAATCTCATGCCGAGGGCAATCATGGAGAAATTGGGATTGGACATCACTAGGAAATATCATGATATTTATTCTTTCGATTCTAGTAGAGTAAGATGCATTGGGCTTATCAAATATTTGGTGGTTAGCTTAGATCAGATTTCGACTAGGAATGTCTTGATGGATGTGGTTGTGGCGGATATTCCTCCTAGATTTGGCATGCTTCTTTCTAGATCTTGGGGAGCGAAGTTGAAGGGAACATTACAGCTTGATTTCTCATAGCTACCATTCCTGTGTTTGGTCAGATGAGAAGATTATATCGGGAGCAAAAAATGAAGTATATGATCACCAGCAAGGAGAAACCGGTAAATCATCCGATTAATTATGTACATACAGATTTAGAGTCTTTTGTTTTGTATTTAGATAGTTTAAATTATGTAAATAGTTAGTTATTTGAAGCAGAGGACATTCCGGAGATCACAGAAAATTTCAGAGAAGTTTTGATGAAAGAAAGGAAAGAACTTGAAAGTTTCGCTGAGCAATCAACCTTCCGACAGCAGCAGAAAGTTGATGGACAACAAGTAGAAATAACAGAGAAAACAAAGTTTCAGCACTTGGAAGAAGATGAAGATGGTTTATGGACCATGGATTTCGATGGTGCAGTTGGAAGTGATGGTGCTGGAATCGGAATTTGGGTACGCAGCCCTTTTCCTGCCCCAAACAAGGTACCGAGTAATGTGAGGGTCTGCTCTTATAAATTAGCTTTTGATTGTTCGAATAATGAGGCAGAATATGAAGCTTTGATTGCTGGTCTGAAAATCCTTAGAAAGTTGAATGCTAAGAGGATTGCAGTATATGTCGAATCTGAGTTTGTAATTAAACAAGTGAAAGGTGAATTTCAAGCTAAGCATCCTCGAATGCGGGCTTACCGAAATGCAGTTCTTGATATCTTGATATTGTTTTTCAGACTATACTTTGACTTGTATCCCTTGTATTCAGAATGGTATTGCAGATGCGCTTGCAAAGGCAGCAAGTAATTTAAATATTCCGATGAACTCACTTAACAAGTTTGAAATTCATGTGAAACATCATCCAAATGTCCCGGACAACCAAAGGTATTGGCAAGTATTCCAAGATGATGATGAGATTGATCAATTTCTGCAAAATGAAGGAAAATTCAAAGAGACTTCAATTGACATGGAGCACGATGATGGTGAGGCTGATGTGCAAATCAATCAGATGGAAGTATTGCAGCTGAAAGATAATGTCATTCCTAAAGGTTTGATACCTTTAGAGGAAATTTTTGATTATGATGACGTAGCTAGAAAACCAACCTTGCGGCCCACTGAAAAGGGAGTTGAAGACGGGAACATTGGATCAGCTGAAAATCCAAAGATGGTGAAATTGTCCAAAGCATTGCCACCGGAGGTAAAAGTGAAATATGTTAGTTTATTGTCTTCTTTGCTGATGTTTTTGCTTGGGACTATTCAGATTTGAAGACGTATGATACAAACATAATTTAGCACACCATTCCTATCAAGCCAAATAAAAAACCCTTCAGGCAGAAGTTGAGAAGAATAAATCCGAAGTTGCTGCCCTCAATTGAGAAGGAGGTGAATCGATTATACAAGGCTGGTATCATTGTTCCTATAAGATTTTCAGATTGGATTTCCAATTTGGTGCCCGTCCGCAAGAAGACAGGTGAGATTCGTTTGTGCATTGATTTTAGGAATCTGAATAAGGTTTCCTTGAAAGACAATTATCCATTTCCCAAAATGGATCACATACTTCAGTGAGTAGTTGGAGCATCTCGTATGTCACTACTCGACGGTTATTCCAGGTATAACCAAATTCTGGTCCATGAGGATGATAGAGACAAAACAACGTTCAACACTTCGTGGGGAAATTTCCATTACGCTAAAATGCCTTTCGGTTTGAAGAATGCTGGTGTGACATTTCAGCGTGCAATGGATATGGAATTTGCAAATGAGAAAGATGTTTTCCTAGTTGTGTATCTTGATGATTTGACAGTCTTTTCCAATTCTGATGAAGAGAACCTTTACCAACTGAAGATTGTTTTTCAGCGATGTAGAAAGTACGGTGTGTCACTCAATCCGAAGAAGAGTTTGTTTGCCATGGATGAGGGCAAAATTCTTCGTCATATTATCTCAAAATATGGCATCCGTATTGACCTAGCTCGAGTTGAAGCTATTCAGTAAATTGACCTTCCCCGGAACAAAAAGGAGATTCAGTCTTTCAATGGTAAGATGAATTTTTTACGCCGCTTTGTGCCTAATCTTGCTGAAAAATTTAAGGGAGATTACAAACATGCTTAAGAAGGATAGCGCAGTGAAGTGGAATGAGGAGGTGGTAAAGTATTTCAATTTAGTGAAGTTGGTTCTTTCTTCAGCTCCTGTTTTGATCAGCCCGGATTATACTCAGGATTTTATTTTGTTTTCATTTGCCTCGGAGCATACAATGGCAGCAGTATTAATGAAGAAAAGAGATGGGCATGAAAAACCAATTGCTTTTTTCAGCCCTACCATAAGAGATGCAGCCTTGAAATATAACATCATTGAAAAGCAAGCTCTTGCTCTTGTGAAAGCATTGAAATATTTTCGCGTATATATTCTGCATTCTCATATTCTTGCTTATGTTCCTAACGCTGCTGTTAAGGATGTTTTAGTTCAAACAGATCCGGAAGGGAGACGGGGCAAATGGATTGCAGCCTTGTTGGAGTATGATGTGGAGAGAAAACCTACAAAGCTTATCAAAGGACAAGGGTTGGCTAAGCTAATGGTGGAATCAAATTTACATGCCTTGGACATCAATCTCATTGCTGTTATGTCCAAGGAGAATGAGGAAATTCCATCAGTTCAGGTATCAGAAATCTTTGTGCTTTCTCCTTGGTATTCAGATATTGTATATGTGCCTCAAAATTTGTCACCACCACCCGGCATGGCTAGAAACAAAAGTATAACTCTGAAATTGAAGGCTTCTAAGTTTTGTATTTTGAATAATTCCCTCTATTGGAAAGATCCCGGTGGTGTTTTGCTGAATTGTTTGGTGGAAGAAGAAGAAAAGCAGGTTATGGAGGATTTTCATAAGGGAGATTGTGGCGGTCACCTTTTCTGGAAAACAACGGCCAACAAGATTTTGAGAGCGGGATATTATTGGCCGACACTTTTTGCTGATGTGTATAAGACTGTCAAAAGCTGTCATGAATGTCAAATTTTTGAAGGAAGGCAGAAATTGCAGCCTTTTCCGCTGAAGCCCATTGAGGTAAGTGCTCCTTTTTAGCAGTGGGGTTTGGATTTCATTGGCAAGATCCATCCTACTTCTTCAGCTCAGCATAGGTGGATCCTCACAGCGACAGATTATTTCACGAAATGGATTGAGGCAATTCTCACCAGACAAGCTATGGATTCGGTAATAATTTCTTTCCTTGAGAATAACATTTTGTCTCGTTTTGGTTGCCCGAATAAGTTAATCACTGATAACGCAACAACTTTCAAATAAAAAAGGATGATTGAGTTCAGGGAAAATTTTAGGGACGAATTTTAGCCCAAAGGCGAAATTTAAGGGGTTTTAGATTTTATTGGGGCGAATTTTTTATATAAAACCTTTTTGTATAGTTTTGTAAAATTAGTCCCAAAATTATTTTAAAAATAAATAATTATTATGCTTTAGCCCAAAAATATAAGGGCGCATAAAACATAAAACGCTGGATTCGCCTCCGCATTTAGTGGTCTGGACAGTTTTGGTTTATATTCGCCCCGATTTAATAGGCTCGAGGGTTTTGGAACTGCATTCGCCCCAATATCCAGTATGGCTGCAGGGTTGGAGTCGACAATGGAGTCGGTCTAGAAAAGAGGTGTCTACTCATATCAATCCAGCAACCCTTCGGCCACATATGGATCCGCCATCGAAATGGGTGAATCGGTCTGCTGGGGCTGCATTTTTTTGGAGGTGCTTGGTCATATGGCTGGAGTTTTCCAAACCCAACATGGAATGACGCTGTTGCTGGTCTTTCCCCTGGTTGGCCCAGTTGGACACATATGGATCCGCCATCAAAATGGGTGAATCGGTCTGCTGGGGCTGCGTTTTTTTTGGAGGTTCTTG
Organism: Pinus albicaulis; assembly: GCA_034641835.2. NCBI lineage: Eukaryota > Viridiplantae > Streptophyta > Pinopsida > Pinales > Pinaceae > Pinus > Pinus albicaulis. Next base: position 1,407,939,688 of record CM076579.1, on the reverse strand, counting down.
GTCATATGGCTGGAGTTTTCCAAACCCAACATGGAATGACGTTATTGATGGTCTTGCCCCTGGTTGGTCCAGTTTGTGTTGGCCTATGGTTGTTGGATCCTACTTTCCTCCTCCTCCTGCCGGATGGGGGCCTGGACAATGAGTTTCAAGACCCTGGGCCTTGCTTGATCTTTGAGGCCTAGCCAATTTTGAGCTAGTGGCTAGGAATTTATTGTTTATTGGGCGTGTGTTTGAATCTATTGTTTGATCTTTGCAAAAGCTAGTCATTCAGTTTGACAATGGCTCGGAGTTATATGGCTGCGTTCTTAGCAATTATTGTTGTACTCGGATGGGCTGAATATGCCACAACAACGTCTGCCGAATATGTGTGTGATCCCTTGAGATTTCAAGCTTTGGGATTGAATATGAAGGATCTAGCATATTGTGATAAATCATTTCCATTTGCAAAGCGTGCAAAAGACTTGGCGAGTAGGTTGACTTTGGATGGGAAAGCTAACCAGATGGGAAACACTGCTACTGGAATACAGAGGCTCGGAGTTCCCAAATATGAATTGTGGTATGAGCATTGCATGGAGTGTCTAACGCTGGTCCTGGATCTATATATAATGCCCTGATTGGCACCTTTCGCAAAGCAGGCAAAGGGTCCAAAGCTGAAATTCCTGTTGCCTTTATGGAGAGGAATGGTTGCCTTCCAGATGTGGTTACTTACAATACTTTGATCAACTATCACTCCAAGGAAGGCCATTTGAATGAGTCTTAGAGGTTGTTTCTTAAAATGAAAAATAAGGGTATTGTTCCTAACAGCTATAGTTACAATGATGTAATTTTTGGCTTCTGCAAGGCAAACAAATTGGAGAAAGGCTATCTGCTAGTATCTCAAACGATGGAGGTTGTTGGCTTAAGTGATGTTGTTTCATACAACACACTTATTAATGCACTTTGCAAACTTCGCAGAACTGGTACTGCTTATAAGCGGCTGAGTGAAATGTTACAGAAAGGTATTGTTCCAGATATTTTCACCTACACTACGCTGATAAATGGGTTTTTTGAAGAAGGTCATCCTGACCTCGTAGAGGAGCTTTTCCATGAGATGTGGACGGAAGGTTTTACGCCTGATGTGATTACCTATACCACTGTGATTAATCACTTCTGCAGGATGGGTAGGACTGACCAGGCCCGTGATCTGCTATCTGATGGTAAGAAAGGGAATTAATCCTGATGTGGCTTCATACAATGCTTTAATAAATGGGCTTTGCAAATCGTTTAGAATAAGTGAGGTGGTTGAACTTTTTGAAGAAATGATAGAGAGTGGTTGCTATCCGGATGAGCATACTTATAGTCTGGTCATTGGAGGTCTTTTCCGAGAAGAAAATATGAGCAAAGCTTGTAAACTTTGGGATCAAATGATGGAGAAAGGCTTCATCCTTGATTCAAGCACTTGTGAAATTTTGGTCGACACTGTTCGAAGGAAGGGCATGATTGAAGGGAATACAAAACCGGTACTATTATAAGTTTCCAGATTTTGTGTACAATACCTGTTCTGTGTATCACACATCACTCTTCCTACTAGCTGACAATAGTGATCCTTTTAAATGTTGCTTCACAATTTATGCGTAAATAACTAGAGATCAAAATTAACTCCTCTTTGAACAAGCTTATGCTAAGAACTTGAGATCAAAATTATCTATCTTCCTTTTTCCCATTGAACAATTTGTTCAATTAAACTTTGGTTCGTGGCTTTCTTTAATTTGTATATATTTACTTATTTTTATGGTGAAGCTCTTGTAAAGGCTGGAGTTCTAGGATAGAGAATGGGTTGTCATTCAATATTTCTTAGTTTCTAAGCAAGCAATATTTCAACAAGGGGTTTTCAAACAATGCTAATTAGACAGAAGTAAACTCATGGGCATGACTACCATACTGTTGCTCCTCAGTCAAACAGGTTGGTGCCCCTGCCAACTATTTTTAAAAATTGAATGGCAATAGCTATTGGAGCCATTGACCAAGAGAAAGTAAACTTCAAATTTGTGCCAATGAGTTATGTACTCATTTGGTTAATAGTATGATGTTTTGGACTCTTGAGTCTAGAGGCCATTTAGAAGCTTAATTGTTTATGTATTTTCACTCAGATTTCAACTATATGTAATCCAAAAACTTATGTCATGATTCCATTATAATATATTCACCTTTTACCATGCACAAGCAAACTTTGAACATTTAGTGTCTAATGGTTTGGATTTACATTGTTACATGGATCTATTTTTTTAATTCAAATTTGAGTATTTTAGGTATTATTTTTTGGTCCAGTTCTTCAACCCATTTTTTTCCCAGTTCTGGCCCATTTTGTGATTTTGGGAATCCAGTTCCAGTTCTGACTACTATGTTCAGTGCTCAGATGTACATATCAAGGAAAATAATTCTAGCAGATAGAAGCAATGTCAATCACTTATCACGAATCTTCAATATAGCTTCCCATTTATAAATAGTTGGCACCACCACATGGTGAAACAACAGATTTAGTCAAGTGACACATATAGGTAACTGAATTCATTAGAAGGGAGCATACTGACCTTTCATTTTTCATGGAATAAAGAGTTTTCATGGATAATGGATCTTAACATTGTTTCTCGCTCAATTGAATTATCCAACTTGGCACCTTCATTTCAAATCCACCCGGTGCTTGTAATATGCAAAATATCCATTATTAAACTGCCAAACATACTCTACTACATAGGACCAATCGATGCATGTTTGTCTTCCAAACAGAATTCTGAATATATAATTTTATGGTTAGTTAAAAACTTTGATGGATCTGTTGTGGGAAGCATGACAGCCTATTAAAATGTATACTAATATTTGCCACCCAAAAGGTCATAAGACTTTCTTCACCATTTGACCCCAGTGCACATCATCCTCAGTATTATTCCAGAGCATCCCATTTCTTATAACCATCATATTATACTTAAAGTTTACAATTGAAGGAACCACGAAGCAGTTAGAAGCATCTAACAGTCTGGCATCTCAGGTGTCTGTCAACTCAAATTCTCTGCTTTCTAGGAATCTGTGCCACTAGTGATCTACCATACCCTTTTGTATCTTTAATAGCTCAACATCTCCTTGTCATAGATAGTTTAAAAGAAAGCCATACAAAAATCATCACTTGCACAAAACACCGGGGGTAGACATGATACTAGGGGACTAATATGGATGATTGAAGTGATCTTGCCCACTGCATCTTTATTCGAATCACTTTCTGTGCTGGACGAGTAGGCTTTTCGGATATAACCATTTCTTGGCCCCAAGCACATGATTTTGCTATACAAAGTTGTTTGTTTGTTTTGCTTTTTTTGTTAACACCAACAAGGACAGACTAAACTTAAATATACAAGGATTTACAAAAATCACTCTAGCTTTGTACTCGTAGAGCAATACATAGTCATCGATCCCAAAAATTTGATCTAAGACTATTTGCCTTTGTATCTATGTGTATAAAAGGCGATACGTCCATGCCATTAGTCTGGAAATTTAACCAACAATTTTGATTATAAACTAACTTACAGACCGACTCGGGAAGTTATTAAGACAAAAGCTTAGATGCTTTAATAAAAAAATGACTAAACCAACATATCAATGCAACTCATGAAAAATAGCACTTGTACAAAAGACCAACTATAACCGATACGGACTTTTGCTTTCGGAGGAAGATAACCCAAAGGGACAAGTATACATGCCATATACGATGTGGAACTCCCGGGGAAGCACTCGGTCAATGCTCCCTCTTAAATATATGAAGTTCGAGCGGCATGGATTACACAATACACACATACCTACTAGTACTTCGACACAACTCCCAATATTCCTAGAAAGACTCGCCACGTAAAACTCATGGTGCTTTTGTTCTAAAAATTTATAAGACATTATTAAACCCATTGCGGGTGGAACTTCCATTCCACGAGGGAATGTCTACATGAATGCACCGAAAATGAACCCATAATTATTTGAAATGCCTAAATTCCCTTGTCCTTTAATATGTTTTATAAGTACCACTTTGAATGCATCGAGTTGTAATTAGTCACGATCAACTACATTAATGCCACAATTCCCATTGCTAGAGAACACGACAACTCACAAGCTTGACTCCAACATTCACCAAAGTTGAATTGAAGGATTGCCTTCGATGCCTCTCATAACGCATTCCAAATTCATCATATCAACAAGGGTGTTTTTCAAATACAGGGACATCGCGTAGAAACCTAAGTTGCTACGTCGCAAACACAATGTGTCACGATTCCCCCGAGCACCAAAAAAACAAGTTGTAAAGTTACGGCACTGCATCTAAGAAAAAATTAATATTGTACATTGTACTCGGTACAAGCTTGACAAATTAAGCCTCCTCAAACTTAGGTTTCAAACAAGTGTCACAAACAATCTGCGAGCAAAGACAGCGAGGCACGGTGACTATCACGACAACTCGAGGATTATTTATGCGGTGTTAGAAGGGGATTACAAGTGTTGGCCAAGTGGATTTGTCCACCGGTCTTTAAGTTTTTTCCTACAATTGGATTGGTAGTTAAAATTTTCCCTTGTAGGTGGTCGATTAGTTAATAGTATGATGTTTTGGACTCTTTAGTCTAGAGGCCATTTAGAAGATTAATTTTTTTATGTATTTTCACTGCGAAGTTCAACTATATGTAATCCCAAAACTTATGTCATGATTCCATTATAATATATTCACCTTTTACCATGCACAAGCAAACTTTGAACATTTAGTGTCTAATGGTTTGGATTTACATTGTTACATGGATCTATTTTTTTAATTCAAATTTTATTATTTTAGGTATTATTTTGTGGTCCAGTTCTTCAACCCAGCGTTTTTCCCGCTACGGCCCATTTTGTGATTTTGGGAATCTAGTTCCGAGTTCGACTACTATGTTCGGTGCTCGGATGTACATATCAAGGAAAATAATTCTAGCAGATAGAAGCAATGTCAATCACTTATCACGAATATGCAATATAGCTTCCCATTTATAAATAGTTGGCACCACCACATGGTGAAACAATAGATTTAGTCAAGTGACACATATAGGTAACCTGAATTCATTAGAAGGGAGCATACGACCTTTCATTTTTCATGGAACAAAGAGTTGTCATGGACAATGGATCTTAACATTGTTTCTCGCTCAATTGAATTATCCAACTTGTCACCTTCATTTCAAATCCACCCGGTGCTTGTAATATGCAAAATATCCATTATTAAACTCGCCAAAACATACTCTACTACATAGGACCACTCGATGCATGTATGTCTTCCAAAACAAAATTTTGAATATATAATTTTATGGTTAGTTAAAAACTTTGATGGATGCATTTGTGGGAAAGCATGACTGATCCTATTAAAATGTATACGAATATTTGCCACCCAAAAGGTCATAAGACTTTCTTCACCATTTGACCCCCAGTGCACATCATCCTCAGTATTATTCCAGAGCATCCCATTTATTATAACCATCATATTATCACAATTATAACATATCTTATTCATTCCAAAGAATTCCCATTTAACCAAGAACATAGTGAAATATACAACGAGTTTGAACTTTGTACCAAGCCCTCTCCAATTCGCTAACAGAGAAATTATGCGACATATATATATATACAATCGGAATAAAAATACTATTTGTATCTCACGAGAGACACATGTAAAATATGAGAATTTAACAACATTCTAGACAAAGGGAGAATAGGGTGCAACACTCGGTATACTTAAAGTTTACAATTGAAGGAACCACGAAAGCGTTAGAAGCATCTAACGGTCCGGCATCTCGAGTGTCCGTCAACTCAAATGCTGCGCTATCAGGGAATACTGTCCCACCGTTGATCTACCATACCCTTTTGTATCTTTAATAGCTCAACATCTCCTTGTCATAGATAGTTAAAAGAAAGCCATACAAAATCATCACTTGCACAAAACACCTCAGTGGGTAGACATGATACTAGGGGACTAATATGGATGATTGAAGTGATCTTGGCCACTGCATCTTTATTCGGGGGAATCACTCTGTGGGACGAGTAGGTTGGATATAACCATTTCATGGCCCCAAGCACATGCTTTTTGCCATACAAAGTTGTTTGTTTGTTTATTTGTTTTTTTTAACACTAACAAGGACAACTAAACTTAAATATACAAGGATTTAAAAAAATCACTCTAGCCGTACTCGTAGGCAATACATAGTCATCGGTCCCAAAAATTTGATCTAAGACTATTTGCCTTTGTATCTATGTGTATAAAGGCGGTACGTCTATGCCATTAGGCGGCAATTTAACCAACAACTATGATTGTAAACTAACTTACGATCGACTGCGGGCGGTTATTAAGACAAAGCTTAGTCGCTTTAATAAAAAAATGACTAAACCAACATATCAATGCAACTCATGAAAATAGCACTTGTACAAAAAGACCAACTATAAACCGATACTGGACTTTTTGTTTGGAGGAAGATAACCCAAAGGGACAAGTATACATGCCATATCGATGTGGAACTCCCGGGAAGCACTGGTCAATGCTCCCTCTTAAATATATGAAGTTCGAACCGACATGGATTGCAAAATACACACATACCTCCGGAGTACTTCTAACACAACTCCCAATATTCCCAGAAAGACTACGCTACGTAGAAAAACTCATGGTGCTTTTGTTCTAAAATTTATAAGACATTATTAAATCCATTGCGGGTGGAACTTCCACTCCACGAGGGTCTGTCTACATGAATGCGCGAAAAATGAACCCATAATTATTTGAAATGCCTAAATTTCCCTTGTCCTTTAATATGTTTTATAAGTACCACTTTGAATGCATCGAGTTGTAATTAGTCACGATCGGCTACATTAATGCCACAATTCCCATTGCTAGAGAGAACTCGACAACTCACAAGCTTGACTCCAACATTCACCAAAGTCGAATTGAAGGATTGCCTTCGATGCCTCTCATAGCGCCATTCCAAATTCATCATATCAACGGTGTTTTTCAAATACGAGGACATGCGTGTAAAACCTAAGTTTCTACTATAAACACAATGTGTCTGATTCCCCAAAGCACACAAAAAACAAGTTGTAAAGTTACGCAAAACTCGCATCTAAGCAAAAATTAATATTGTACATTGTACTCGAACAAGCTTGACAAAATTAAGCCTCCTCAAACTTAGGTTTCAAACAAGTGTCACAAACAATCTCGAGTAGCAAGCGAGGCACAATAGAATATCACAAACGCAACTCGGGATTATTAGTGTAGTGTTAGAAGGGATTACAAGTGTTGGCCAAGTGGATTTTTCCACCCGATCTTTAAGTTTTTTCATACAAATGGATCGGTAGTTAAAATTTTCCCTGTAAGGGTACTCGATTAGTTAATAGTATGATGTTTTTGGACTCTTTGAGTCTAGAGGCCATTTAGAAGCTTAATTGTTTATGTATTTTCACTCAGAAGTTCAACTATATGTAATCCCAAAACTTATGCCATGATTCCATTATAATATATTCACCTTTTACCATGCACAAGAAAACTTTGAACATTTAGTGTCTAATGGTTTGTATTTACATTGTTACATGGATCTATTTTTTTAATTCAAATTTGAGTATTTTAGGTATTATTTTGTGGTCCAGTTCTTCAACCCAGTGTTTTCCCAGTTCTGGCCCATTTTGTGATTTTGGGAATTCAGTTCCAGTTCTTACTACTATGTTCAGTGCTTAGATGTACATATCAAGGAAAATAATTCTAGCAGATAGAAGCAATGTCAATCACTTATCACGAATCTGCAATATAGCCTCCCATTTATAAATAGTTGACACCACCACATGGTGAAACAACAGATTTAGTCAAGTGACACATATAGGTAACTGGATTCATTAGAAGGGAGCATACTAACCTTTTATTTTTCATGGAACAAAGAGTTGTCATGGACAATGGATCTTAACATTGTTTCTCGCTCAATTGAATTATCCAACTTGGCACCTTCATTTCAAATCCACCCGGTGCTTTTAATATGAAAAATATCCATTATTAAATTGCCAAACATACTCTACTACATAGGACCACTCGATGCATGTCTGTCTTCCAAACAAAATTTTGAATATATAATTTTATGGTTAGTTAAAAACTTTGATGGATCTGTTGTGGGAAGCATGACAACCTATAAAAATGTATACGAATATTTGCCACCCAAAAGGTCATAAGACTTTCTTCACCATTTGACCCCCGTGCACATCATCCTCAGTATTATTCCAGAGCATCCGATTTCTTATAACCATCATATTATCATAATTATAACATATCTTATTCATTCCAAAGAATTCCCATTTAACCAAGAACATAGTGAAATATAAAATAGTTTGAACTTTGTACCAAGCCCTCTCAATTCTGCTAACAGGAAATTGTGCGACATATATATATACAATCAGAATAACAGTACTATTTATCTCACCAGAGACCTGTAAAATATGAGAATTTAACAACATTCTAGACAAAGGGAGAATAGGGTGCAACACTCAGTATACTTAAAGTTTACAATTGAAGGAACCACGAAGCAGTTAGAAGCATCTAACAGTTTGGCATCTCAGGTGTCTGTCAACTCAAATGCTCTGCTTTCTAGGAATCTGTCCCACCAGTGATCTACTATACCCTTTTGTATCTTTAATAGCTCAACATCTCCTTGTCATAGATAGTTAAAAGAAAGCCATGCAAAATCATCACTTGCACAAAACAAGAGATGAGCTTACTGATACTAGGGGACTAATATGGATGATTGAAGTGATCTTGCCCACTACATCTTTATTCAGAATCACTTTCTGCTGGACGAGTAGGCTGGATATAACCATTTCTTGGCCCCAAGCACATGCTTTTTCCATACAAAGTTGTTTGTTTGTTTTGTTTTGTTTTTTGTTTTTTTTAACACCAACAAGGACAGCTAAACTTAAATATTAAAGGATTTACAAAATCACTCCAGCTGTACCTATAGGCAATACATAGTCATCAGTCCCAAAATTTGATCTAAGACTATTTGCCTTTGTATCTATGTGTATAAAGGCAGTACGTCTATGCCATTAGCTCGCACTTTAACGAACAATTATGATTGTAAACTAACTTGCAGACTGACTCTGGGCAGTTATTAAGACAAAGCTTAGCTGCTTTAATAAAAAATGGCTAAACCAACATATCAATGCAACTCATGAAAATAGCACTTGTACAAAATACCAACTATAACTGATCTGGACTTTTGCTGGAGGAAGATAACCCAAAGGGACAAGTATACATGCCATATCGATGTGGAACTCCCAGGGAAGCACTGGTCAATGCTCCCTCTTAAATATATGAAGTTCGAACTGACATGGATTGCAAAATACACACATACCTCTGGTACTTTTGACACAACTCCCAATATTCCTAGAAATACTCTGCCACAGAAAACTCATGGTGCTTTTTTTCTACAATTTATAAGACATTATTAAACCCATTGCGGGTGGAACTTCCACTCCACGAGGGAATGTCTACATGAATGCACTGAAAATGAACCCATAATTATTTGAAATGCCTAAATTCCCTTGTCCTTTAATATGTTTTATAAGTACCACTTTGAATGCATTAGTTGTAATTAGTCACAGTCAGATACATTAATGCCACAATTCCCATTGCTAGAGAGAACCTGACAACTCCCAAGCTTGACTCCAACATTCACCAAAGTTGAATTGAAGGATTGCCTTCGGTGCCTCTCATAACGCCATTCCAAATTCATCATATCAACAGTGTTTTTCAAATACAGGACATCTGTGTAAAACCTAAGTTTCTACTGCAAACGCAATGTGTCTGATTCCCCAGAGCACCAAAAAACAAGTTGTAAAGTCCCGGCACTGCATCTAAGCAAAAATTAATATTGTACATTGTACTCGAACAAGCTTGACAAATTAAGCCTCCTCAAACTTAGGTTTCAAACAAGTGTCACAAACAATCTCTGAGCAGCAACTGAGGCACAGTGACTATCACAGCAACTGAGGATTATTGTACAGTGTTAGAAGGGATTAAAAGTGTTGGCCAAGTGGATTTGTCCACCAGTCTTTATGTTTTTTCCTACAAATGGATTCCAAGTGCTAGGCAACTGGATTTGTCCACTAATCTTCAAGTTTCTTCCTCTGAAAGGATTCCAAGTGCTCGGAAAATGGATTTGTCCACCAATTTTCAAGTTTCTTCCTACAATAGTCCATTGTCTTCTTCATTTCGCAGAAATCATGGCTCAATCACCAAGGGAAGCTAGAGGAAAGGGAGTAATTACCCCGTTGATGTTGTCCCCCTCCTTCATTTTTCTTCAGAGTCTGTTCGTGCTCCATCTGTTGGACGTGGGGCTGCAACAACAACTTCAAATGCTGAAAATACATTATTTTAGAAAAATTGTGGGCTCGGGAGCAAAAGTGTCCATTGTGGAAGCATGTTACAAGACAGCAAGGGCCTAGGGCCAAACTAAAGGGCGGAGGAAATGTTCTTTGGACGTGTAATTTTCTCCTTAATCAATTTAAGATCACTTCCTTCCAAGTTATGTGCCATTTGTTGGACACACCTTGTGTACTTGGAGCATGTCCAGAAGTGAGTGCATCCAAATGAAAATAATTGGAAAGAGAGGCCAATGTTGACTTGGTGGCAGCAACATCTAAGAAAACCAAGAATGAGGATCCTCTTCCAATCTTGAGGAAATCATAAAATAATTATCCATCTAAGAGTGGCAGTGCATCGAGCAACAAAAAAGAGGGAAGTTGACCAAATGGACAAGATAATTCAGCAAGTGAGGAAGGAGGAGATTGATCTTACCATTGGGTTTTTTTCCTTTATCTCAACTTCATCTCATTTAATGTTGCACAATCACCTTAATTTGTTGAGATACAAGGTACATGCCTCCTAGTTAGAAAAGCTTAGAACCACATTGTTGGTAAAGGCAAAGAAGGAGGTGGATAATATGCTAGAGCCTATTGAATCATCATAGCCCTTATCTGGTGTTAGTACTATTTCTAATGGATGGACAGATGTAGCACACCATCCACTCATCAACTTCATGGTAGCTTTCTTGAATGGACCAATCTTCTTGAAGGCAGTGGATGTTCTTGGAAAATACAAGGATGCACAATATATAGGTGAGTTGTTCGTGAAAGTTATTAAAGACGTAGGTGTTGATTCTTGTGTGCAAATTATTACAGAAAATGCATCTATTTACAATGACAAGACATGATTGTGGAACCTAAATATCCACAAATATTTGCGACGCCTTGCATCATGCATTCTTTGAATTTAGCACTTAAATCTATTGCTTCGGATGTGACATGGGTAGGAACTTCTATTGAGGATGCATGCCATGTTTGAAATTTTGTACAAAACGATACCAATGCCCTCAAAATCTGTTGAAAATCCTAATACTAGCCTAGAATTATTTTATCGCAACAATTATTTATTCCCAAAAAATTATTTTATTAACCAAATAAATTCTGAATTCTTGAAAAATAAAATCATTGGTATTTTAACATTCAAAAATTTATATGGAGTGGAAATAAAATCAAAGAGAGATCAATCACACATTACAATAGATAAAGACCCACAACAATTCTTCTTCATTAATTAATCTAGAAAATCAAGGTTTCGACCCACAGGGAATTTACAAAGAAAAATACAATGACTGTAACTTGCAACTCGGTCCCACTAGAATAATTCAGCGAAAGGAAACTTGGCCAATTGGAAACTAACCACTAAAGAAATTTTGCTTAGAGAAAACTCAGTCAAGTTGATTGTTGGTTGAACGGTTAATTATTGGTTCAATGGACATAAGATCTTGCAGGCACAAATACCAAAGGGAAAAATGGAGCCCATCATGGGGTACTCTTTGTAATTCTTCACCACTGCTACCTTCCATGCTTCCTCAAACTCCTCTCCAACCTCAATATCAGTGCTAGTAGTAGAATGAGAAACAACACTACGCTTAGCAGAACTAGAAGAACGCGTTTTCCAAACTGCACGAGAACTACTTCCCTCACGAGTCACCATGTGCCATGCTTGGTCTCGGTGGTTCTCTTCCTTCTACTCTTGGTTCAACTACCATATATTCATTGGAACCAACACCCCGAACTCCACTAGACAACGATTCACCATTTTGTAGTAGTGATTCGCCATTTGTATTGGTGATTCGCCATGATTTTACAAGATAGTATAATCTCATGAGAGATTCGCCAAAAAATTATATATAAATATTATATTATTAATAAAATCGCCTTCCATTTTTCCTATGTATCATGGAGATTCGCCCATTTATTATATATATAAATTTAGGGGGGTTCTTAAAATTTTCCCTGATTGAGTTTTGTGACAAGTATCATATCATTTTGGGACACTCAACCGCTTATCATCCGAAAGGCAACGGATTGGTGGAGTCTTCCAACAAATCTTTGGTCAACATCATTAAAAAGTTGCTGGAAATAAACAAGAAAAGTTGGCATAAGAATTTGGTCAATGCACTTTGGGCAGATCGAGTGAGTCAGAAGAAATCCATTGGTATGTCCCCTTTTGAGTTAGTTTATGGAGTTGATACAATGTTTCCTACCTCTCTCGCAGTTCCAGTGGTCAAACTTCTACAGGAAGCTGGCAGTGAAGATGATCATATGCAAAGAAGAATAAATCAAATGATCCATTTGTAGCAGACGAGAGAAGAAGTTTTCCAAAACACATTCAAGCAGCAGGAGAGAATTAATAAAATCTATGACAGAAAAGCAAAGGCAGAAAAATTTCAATTGGAAGAAGTGGTGCTGAAATGGGATGCAAGAAATGAGGAAAAGGGTAAGCACGGTAAGTTCAAAAATATCTGGAAAGGACCCTTTAAAATTGCTGCATATTGGGGTCAGAATGCTTTTCTTCTGAAAGAGATGAACGGGGAAGATTGTCCAGGAGGGCCGGTCAATGGTCGGCTGCTCAAGTGGTATCATTTTTGAGATGTTTTTTGTTGTTTACATTGTCACTGTACATACCATTTATTTTAGTTTCATTGCAAGTGTGTGCTGTGATATTTTCTTCAGTTTGGGGCCCAAAGTGAAGGCTATAATTCTGAAGAATGATTTCAGATTTGGTTTGAGTTTGTCTAGTCACGTGTTTCAGTCATTTTACTTTCAAAATTGAGTCAGTTTGAGTCAATTTTCAATCAATAAATGAGTCAAGAGTCTTGTGTTGATTTGTCAAAGTTATGGACTCCATAGCCCAATGGACGAAGGCACTGCCTACTCTCCTAGAAATCTGTAGTTCTTGGCACCTCCAAGGAGCTACCATCCTTATTGGAGCCAATGTTAGAGTCAGTCTCTTCATCCCTCCGTCAGAGATCAAAATCTCTTTTGTTGCATTTAATTTTAGGTGTCTCATTCAGTTCAGTCATCTGCATTCCATTAGGAGCATGGATCATCTGATGGAAGGGTCTAGTCACTCATATCCCTCATGTCTTGTACCTTCTGGTATGTGTCTATTCATCAAAATCAATTTTACAGTCATTTATAGTCCTGTTTGGTTTCTTGGTCAACAAAGAGTCATTTTACGGTTTTAAACCTCATTAGGTCTAGGGTTTCGAAAATTTGGCCTTAAAAATGACTAATAATGTTAGCAGGCACATGAGGGAGGTTCGAAATAAGTTTTCATTGCAAAAATTTCGTCATCGTAATGCTTGATCATGACTTTTCTTCAAAACTCTGTTTTGAAGAAAAATCGTCAATTTCATCCTTTGTAATAAATGCTATGTAATTTTCAAAGTTTTTCAGTTGTGAAGTTCTTCAGGTGTAGCCCTGGTCACCTTTGCCAAATCCCGTGCCTGCTATCCCTACAAAAATTAGACAAGAGATTCATCATCAGTTCAAAAATCAAAGAAAACAAGCAAAACAGAGTTTATATGAAAGTGCCAAAATTAAAACATTAGAAAGTGGGTTTTCTAAATAAAAAATCAAAGTCTATGGCCATATAAGATATTTTTGGCTTTCAAATAATTCATTTGCACGCTAAGTCAAGAGTGAAGCCAAGTCAAATTGTGGAAGAGCGAAAATAGTGGTTTGAAGTAGAGACTGTGGGTGAGTTACCTGCGCGACGCATTGGGTGAAGGTCGCGGCGCACATAACAGTCGCGGTGCATAGAGCTGCCCATCTCCTTGCAAATTATAATGGGCGCGGTGCACATAGTTGTCGCGGCGCATTGGGTTGTGCGCACGGCGCACAGGGCCGACAAACAAAATTTTTTCCACTGCTCCATAAATTTCAAATCGACTCAACCTCCTATGCTCCATGTAAGTTCGACTGATCTTGCAATTGCCATTGAATCGTGTTTGGTGTGGTTATATGACTGATTATGAGAATTTGATACATAAAATCCAAACCCTATCTTCTTGAGAATTATTTACTTAAGGTTTTGAAGTTGGTGTTATAAAAAATAATTTGGTGCCAAACCCTTTTATTTCCCACCTTGTTTTTCCCTCTCACTGTTATTATATCACTACAGTTCATCTCACTACAATTCATCCCTTACCCCTTTTCATCCTCAAAGTGACTTATTCCTAAGCCCCATTTTCCTATCCCTAAAGCTACCTCATTCCCTATCATTTTCCCTTTCTCTGTTCACTTATAAAATCCCCAAACCCCAAGTTCCCAAATAGTTAAGTGACTGTTATTACACTTTAAATTCACTTGACAAAACTCCATCAGTCTCACTGCCTTATTTGTCCCTTCCTATTTGACACATTTGGCAATCAAGACAAAGACACCAAATTCTCATTTTCATCTCATACAAATCAGCATATACTTGGTATAGACTTTCAACACTATGGAGACAGACACTGATACATCCTATGACAGAGATAGTGATTCTACCACTGAGCTACATGCACCGAGAAGGCCTCGTAAAGGTGGCAAACATGTGAGAGAAGAGCCCACCTCATTGACCCAATTGCAGGCCTGCCCACTTGCCATGGCATGTTTTCGAGAGCAGTCATGCTATCAGTATTTTGAGATGATTGCTCGGATTCAGCATCATCAGGAGTTGGCTCGGTTGTTTGTGTTACATTTGCATGATGGTCAGGTAACTCTTGCTGGTGTAAATTTCACCTTGACACCGGAAACCATTTCTCAAGCAACCGGAATAACGAATGTGGGTGAACAGTGGAACAAAAGACAGCAGGTGGACAGAGTGCATTATGAACCATACATTAGGCCTAGCTATGTGAGACAACTCAGTAGGGTATTTCCATTCCGGTTCCTAAAGGAATCCTATGCGCCTTTGATGAGACTCATTATCAGATACTTCAGTTGTGAGGGCTGGTTCTCACGCCTCTATGCATACCACATCAAGTTATTGATGCATTTCACTAGAGTGAGGATGATGAACATACCATATTTCATGTGCCGCAACATCGAGCGAATGACCACTCTTGTGCAGAAGAAGACTCCCGAGCAGCAGTACAACAGTATTTATCACTATGCACTCATCAAGCTTGTTGTTGTACATCAGCTTGGATTGCAGGGTATTGCATGGGAGGATATCATTTCCCATGACTTCTTCATAGCTCCTCAGGTTCCCTCGGAGGTTGTTCATGATGCAGGTGAACCTTCACATCAGCCTGAAGCTCCCGAGACAGAGCCTATTAGTGTGCCAGTGTTTGTTAATTATCAGAGAGGCACAAGAGGATTATTTGCAGCAGCCTGACGAGTACTATCTCCACCCAGGGTGGAAGGGGTCTCGTTTCCGTCATCAGCAGCACAGGTACAGGTGCAAGACAGAGGTAAGAGGCCTATGTAGAATGAGGGCCCTTCAGGAGGTCATGATACTGATTTCATACTTATTGATGAGGATTTGAGCTCTCCAAGATCAAAATTGAGAGAGATCATTCAGGAGCAGAAGGCTGAGATCGACACATTGACCGACAAATTGAAAAGAGCTCAATGGATCATAAACTATTTGGAGCAGCGGAACAAATAGTTGGAGGATCAGCAGAAAATCATGGAGTTAAAAAACATCCGTGAGAATCGGCAAGCTGCCCGAAGAAGCCCAACCGTGATGACACCCATTGAGCGGGAGATTGAGGCTGATAGAGAGAATTGGCTTGAGAGGGTCAACATTCATCTTGAGAAGCTGTTGGAGAAGGAAAACAAGGAAAAGAACATGCTCAGACACATGAAGAACCATTATTGGGTGCGACATCATGTTTGCAAGGTGAGGATCAAGATCTTGAAGGCAAGGCTAAGGAGGGCACTAAAGCGTCGTAAAAGGCATGATAGGCTCCAAATTTTGGCCGAAGCTTCTTTGGCCAAACATAGTGCATGATGAGGGGCCTTTAGCCCAAATTTCAAGAAATTTGGGAAAAAATTTGTCAATTTTGAATTTTTGAGCCTAAACACAGATTTTCCTGCCCAACGTGTAGCGCCACTTGGCGCGCGCTTATAATTGGCAGCTTTTCAGGAGGAAAACTTTTCATTTTTTTATTTTTCATCAAAAATTATGCATGAATATGGGTTACCTAAGGATTTCATCAAGTTCTGGGTTGCCTAAAGGGTCAAAAACACCTCAAAAATGACCTTTCTGCCACTTTTTTCACACACAGGAAGTAGTGTTGGGAGATTGAACGTTTGGAGGGGAAAATAGCAACCAAATCCAGAAATTCCACTTGGGTTGGAAGTAGACAGGTAGGGCTTTCCAACGAGCTATCCTACACTCAATTTTGACTTCAGGAAGGCCCTCAAAATTAGCCTCAAACTTGTGCTATGCATAGAGATTTCAGGCGCGGCGCATAGAGAAATGTGGCGTATTTTTCACTCAGCAGCTCAGAATTTCGCCTAGTTTTGGCCAGTTTGACTTTTTCATGTAACTCTTGATGTAAATTTATGTAATTTTATGACCATGATGTAATTTTGGCACATTTTTACTCATCTTAGTAGATTCATTTACCAAAAAGTGAAAAGTAAGTGAATGAATTAGTTTCCTACCATATAGAGGCAAGTTGTTTCATTGCCTATTTTTTAGTTCTTAGTTTAGATATGGTTGAAACAACTCCTAGAATGATGAGCTCGACCCCTATAGGCATGGGTATGAGTTAGGCTTGTCTATATCATGTATTTCTTCAGTCATTTTCAGGGTTGGATACTTGGGATTGCTTGGCACTTCATTGTACATTTCATCTCTGCAATTTTGGCAAAGGAATAGACCAGGGTTTGCAGCACTCTTTGGGATCCATGTGGCTCTGTGTTTTGATGGTGTTTTTCTCTATGTAATTGTAAGTTCACTAATGTTTATGTGTATCATTTCTCTTCTCCTTTCTTCTTAAATTAAACAAATGAGTGATAAAGGTGGAATTCATTAGCTTGCTTTGCTCTGCCTTCAGTTTTGTTTAATTTTCCATGTTTTCATCTGTTTGAATAGGATTCTTGAAAGCCTCTTGCCCTCTTCATCTCCTCAATGGTTTGAAACATCCATTCATTCAATATAAAGCATCAAAAGAATTTCCTTCCTTGCCCCAATCAGAACTCTGCAAAAACTAGGCCTCATCCCCGACCCCAAAACTGCCTTTCCCTTGATTCCAACAAAAACCCCCAAAATCAAACTCAAACTTCTTTACTTATATACCTAGCCTAAAATTAGCCTTTATTTCAAGTCATCTCAAGCCCTATTGATTATTTTTGCTGAGATTGACCCGGAGAGAGCCCTCTCCTGTTCTGGTAGGGCTAGCTACCAGACTGAGCGTGGTTTGATGTTACCCTGAACTCTGCCTTCTTTCAGCCTGAGGTAGATTTAGGCAATAACAGAACCTCAGGAAGTTGTGGAGTAGCCAAAAATTGAGGAGCACAGAGTGGAGACAACCACCCAATAAAAACCATCCAGAGAAGGTAGAAAAATAACCAAGGAAGATGAGAGACTTGTTAATATGTGAGGGAGAATGTGGGTGCTCCTTAAAATTTGAGTAGGTAGAGAAGGTCACCTGATTAGTATACTGGCTACATGGATCTGATGATTGAGCTTATAGAGGCTGATCCATCCTCTTTAAAGGAAGTAGTAGATCAATATTTGCGGGTTGATGCAATGGTGAAGGAATATGAATCCATTGTAAAGAACAATGTTTGGGAAGTGGTCCCAAGAGCATCAAATAAATCAGTTGTGATTCACGATGGATATTCACGGTAAATCATGTAGAAGCCAGAAACATAGTGAAGTACAAGGCCAAATTTTTGGTCCAAGGGGTACTCTCAAGTTGAAGGGATTGACTATGAGGAGGTCTTTGCTCCTGTAGCAAGGAATTCATCCTTTAGATCAATTATTTCTCTAACTGCACAGATGGGGTGGAAGATCCACCAGATGCATGTAAAAACAACATTCATTAATGGAGTTATTGAGGAGGATGTGTACATCGAGCAACTATAAGGCTTTGAGACTTTTTATCAAGAGTCTCATGTGTACAGACATAGGTGAGTGTTCTACGGTCTCAAACAAGCACCCCATTCTTGGTACACCAGGGCCTATAATTATCTCATTGGTTTGGGCTTCACGAAAAGTGAAGCAGATGCAAACCTATATCATATCTTGGTAGAAGGTAAATTTTTTATTATTATCCTATATGTTGATGAATTGATTTAAAATGGTGATGAATAGCTGATTAGATCTTGCAAGGAGGACCTTGCAAGAGAATTTGAAATGAAGGACATGGGTCTCATGCACTACTTCCTCAACTTGGAAGTATGGCAAGGAAATTGATAATTTCTTGTCTCTCAAGGAAAGTATGCAAATGAGATCCTACAGATATTCCACATAGAGAGTTTCAAACCCATGGATACTCTTCTAGCGACCAACTTGTGGAAGGAGGATGCCACTTTAGGTGAGGAAGTGGATGATACCATTTATTGGCAGCTAGTGGGTTCACTGATGTACCTTGTGAACACACAACATGATATGTGCTATGCATTCAAATATCTGAGACAAGATATGGTTAGGCCAATCAAATTATTTTGGAAGGTAGCTAAACATGTTCTACAGTACCTCTGAGGCACTACCTAGTTTGGACTATGGTAGAGGCAGAAAAAAGGGGGTAAAGTTGTGTGGATTCATAGATTCAGATTGGGCAGGGAGTCCATCAGAACGAAAGAGTACATCAGGTGGAATTTTCAGTGGTGGTTCCACAACAGTTTTCCGGTACAACAGGAAGCAATTATCTGTGGTGGTTATCTTGACAAAAGTTAAATACATGGTCGCAAGTCAAGCAACATGTGAGGCAATATGGATGAGAAAGATACTCGTTGGATTGTTTGGTAAGATGATGAATCCAACTGTGATCTACTGCAATTAGAGTTTCATCAAGATTTTTGAGAATCATGTTTTTCACGATCAATCCAAGCATATCGATATCATGTATCACCATTTACGAGATTGTGTGTAGAGGTGAATAATGTTGTTGCAATATATTCCAACAGAGGAACAAGATGCTGATATTTTGACAAAGGCCTTATCAAGAGAGAATTTCGAGTCCATAGGTGCAGGGTAGGGGTGGTTAATAATCCATTTCTTGCTGAGAAGGAGTTTTGAAAAATGCAATAAGAAATTCTCAATTTGATGTAGTTAACTTGTGTGACATGGCTTGTGTCGTGCAATTTACTCAGTAAATTCGAGTTTGAGGAGTTAGAGTATAGTTAAGCATGTGTGATTTATAATTTGTAGCAATCAATGTCAGATATCTAAGGTTTTTTTTCTAGTTAAACTAGTTCTAACTATTTAAGGAGCAAGTGGAGGGTCAATTGTGCAGTGGGAATTCAGTCAAACTCTGTGATCTTCTAGTTAATTGATCAATCAACCAAAAATAGATAGTGCATGCAAAGAATTCGAGTTCCCAAATATTGTTGGATATTTCAAGGCAGTGTAACATTAATTGTAGACTAATATCAAGTGTATAGGTGGTGCATGAAGGTAGATGATCAACCTAAGGAATTACGCAATCCATTTTGGAGAAATTCCTAAATAACAGGGGCCTAATTTCTCAAGGAACAACGCAAGGAAATAGGAGCTCAGGCAGAGGTAGAAATTGACTAAGAATGGGTTATAACTTCTCAATAAGCAAAGAGATAGGTTATGCACTTGTAGGTTGTGCTAAATTGAGCAAATAAATTGTAATACATCTGTATTCGTCAGATTTAATGCACATGGGCATTGAGGTTTTTAGAAAATTTCTTTCCCCGGAAAAAAATATTATTTCACGTGGGTGATTTCTTGTTGCATGTGTAATTTTTTTTTTTTAAATTGTGAATTAATGTCGGCAGAGTAGTAGAGTAGGTTTGTGTCTTGTGGTTTTTATTAAAAATTCATGAGAAATTGAAAATCTACATCATAATTTGTACAAATCTCACATTTGTTTTGCAAGTGTTGCTGATGCGTTTGGCACATAGCCATTATGTTGTATGTTGATGATTGTATTATGGAGTAATTATATTTTGGTGTGAGGGTTTGATGTTATGGAAGAGTGTGAGTTTTATTTCAGTTGCTGGTGATATTATTCAGTTTTTGTTTGGATACATTGTGGACACTTTTTTTCTGGAGTAGAGAGCATGATTGTGGTGTTTTTTATTTGATGATATTGTCTTGCTACTGTAGATCGTATTGAAGAGTTGAATTGAGTTGAGAAAAAATACTTGGGATCTAGTATGAAAATGGATGAAACGAGGTTCACATATAGTAAAGGAGCAGTGATTTCATGGGTTTGGAACCGTGATTGCGAAGTTTCAGTGAAAGGAACAATTTCTCCATCCAATCAGAGTTGAATATTCCAATCGGAGTTGGGCAAGGATCATTGATAGTGGTGTCTTTCAACGAATGGAAGTTCGTAGATCTATGTGAGAACATAGTCTTTCGAGCTGATCAGTAGAATCGAGTCTCCTAACTGATGGGATTCATTTGATTGTATATGAGGTGGAGTCTCCATGATGATGAGAGTCTCCATTTTTCTTAATAAAAGATTCAGAGCAATGCAACAACAACTAGGGTGGTTTTTTTTCTCGATGAAGAGTTTTCCACCAGATATCTTGTGTCCCTTGTGTGATGGTTTTGTTCGAAATACTGAGAGGGGGGGTGAATCAGTATTTATTTCAATTAGAGCATTAGTTAATCTTCAATTATTATCAGTGTTTGTACAATGATAGCAGCAAACAAGAGGAACACAAATGCACACAATTTTTAAGGTGGAAACCCACTATGGGACAAAAACCACCTAATGCTTTTCTAATAATTCTTTTCAACTCCAATTGAAAATAAAGCTCCAAATTCCTAGAATCTAGAAAATAATTCTTCTCCAGCTCCCACTGGATGGATGCTCCAACGCCGAGATTCTTGAGTGATCCTTTGAACGGATGCACCAACACCAATGAGCTGGCTCACCCTAGCACCACCCTACCACCCTAGAAGAATAAAAAAGAAGAGTAGATACCGTACCGGAGAAAATGGTCCACTTTACAATGATATAGAATGATGTAGAAGAAGAAGATATACTAGACCATAACCTTTGACACAACCTTTTGTGTCTTCAACACTTGACAGGATAGATACTAGTACAATTTTTACAATAATGTATTTACAATGACTAAGCACAATGATACCTTTACAATGATTGTATGCAGTGCTGCCCACTTGAAGACTTCATATGATGAGCTTCTTGCTGCTGTTATGCACCATGGTTACTCCTATTTTTATGCTACCCTCCGTTGCACCTTGCTTTTCTTTGTTGCCGTAGAAATTCTGGTCCTTTGCAACCCTCGACAACACATGATCTAGATTTTTCTTTCCTTCTAGGAGCTCGATATTGAATCTAGTGTATCTCTATTATTTTAGATCCTCAATATCTGATTTTTGGTCCTGTAGTATTCCTCTAAGTATTCTTTCCAATGCCATAGGTCTGACCCAATTTTGATTCTTCAAGAGAGATTTATACCCAATCTCTCACAATGCCCTAACTAAGGACTATTTCAACAGAGCACAATTTTACGGCGTGCCACGTGTCACTGTTTCTTCATTTGTCTCTAAAATTGATAGAGAGAAAATTATAGACTATGTACTATCTATCAATTTTTACAAAATTCCAATCCGATACTCAGAGAGGGAGTTATGACAAATTTACCAAGGTCACTTCTTTGAGATGAATTTCAGGAGCCTGCAGAAACCCTTACTTCCACAGATCATATCTCCAAAAATATTGTGTAACTTGATCTGAAATTTTTATTACAGCTTCCTCAGGATTTTGGCTTAGTCTCAAAAAAATTTCAGTTTCTGAGCCTTCGTAGAAACAAATTTAGAGCTCAAATGCCACAATGACCTGCTTCAGAGGGCCGAATCCCTTACCTAATGAGGAAATGAAGATCACAATATATATGAATGCTTAAGTTGAGAGGGGATTCAACAAGTGAACGTGGGAGAGAATTTAGGAGCATAAAAAATATTAATTATGACTTTTCAATGACCCATGCCCCAACCCCATGGGGTTTTAGCCCACTTACTTGGGTACAAACTTCAAACATGAATATCTCTCAAACCGTGAAGAATTACATGGCTTGCCATATGTTAACGGAAACATCTCGAAAAGTAGAAACCATAAAAATAATTATTGACCCAAAATATATTAATTTTGTAGGTCAAAATTCCCATGCAATATTTGGTTAGCCCCTGGTGTTGCTTAGGTTGACATCAATGACAACCGTTGATCAACAATCTCCCCCTTTGGCATTGATGGCAACACAAGTACTCCCCCTGCGATCATGAAACCTCTTCCTACAACATTCTCTCCCCCTTTGACATCAATGGCAAAGGGTAACTCCCCCTGAAACACAACCATCCTGTAGACCTGTACACACTTCCACTCGCGCTGACACACAACCGTCCTGCAGACCTACACACACTTCCACTCCCCCTTTATATTCTGAAAAAGGAAAATCTAATGAGAACTTGGGAGAATCCCAAGCTTCTGGCGAAGATATTCCAATGCTGGAAAATATTTAATATGTGATTCTTTTGGTGCTGCTTGGAATATTGCTACTTTTCCAACTGCTTGCATAGCATCTGGTCGGGAGGCTATTACATATAGAAGACTACTAATCATAGATCTGTACAACCTATGATCCACATCCTTAGATGAGTCATCTATGCTTAATTTGCAACCAGGTAAAGACATGTTGAAATCACTTTGCACCTTTGTAGCAAAATTCTTACTTAGTCGATCATCATTTCTACCAATTATTGTATCATCCTCTTTAGCTATTAGACATGCTTTAGTTCTTCATCGAGAACATATATATGATTTGGAGCTAAAACTTCTTGTAGCCACAATTTCACCATACACGCCTTTCACGATTCACATTTCGTGGAGTTGAATAGTATTGTGTGTCCTTGATCACACATTTTTTCCAACTCTTGGTAAATTGTGATTCATGTTTTCATCCAATAGAACATTCTTGGCTATAACATCTTTGCTTCTGAGAGTGACGATACCTGATCCTATAACATTTGAAGATCCATCATTTCAAAAGGATATGGTTCCATCCTTCTTCTCTTTTAGAGATACAAATTTCTTTCTATCTCCAGTCATATGTGTTGGGAAACCACTGTCAACATACCACACATATTTGTTGTTTTGAGCCTTAAGAGCGAGAGCACAATTATCCGTCTTCTTCTTCTTCCATGTTCGTTCATTATGTGGCTTTAAAGATTCTTCTGGAGGATTTTCAAGTATGTATTCCCTGGCTATGTGTCCAAATTTCTGAAATTTGTAACATTCCATATTATTTCTTAAATGTTCAAATCTATTGATGTTTCGTTGAGCCCTGGAAGGTTCATATTTGACGAGATGTCTTTGGAATTATATTCGTTCTAAGTCACCGTGGGCATTCTACGACTTTATGACCAAATTTTCCACATGAATAACGGTAGCCATAAAAAATATGATGGTACCTGGATGGAAATATTCGTCGAGGAATCGTCTTCCAAGGATGTTCTTGCAAATCTTGTCCAATGAAGTCTACATGCATGTCAGATATCATAGGTTCATTGTTTTTTGTTGTAGAAGGTCATGCTTCTTCTTCTTTGTAACCGAGGCCAGTTCTGTCGTTGTAAGATCGTTGATTGTTGATGAGTTCTTCCAATGCCCTTGAGCTGTTGGCATAGTTTTGGATAGTTTTTCCCTTCTTCACTTCCTTACGCAGCAAGACTACTTCGGCTTCTAATGCTTCCCTTTCTTGGTTACTTTCTTCCAACTTCTTTTGAAGTGACTCTTCAATACATTTGTGTTCTTCAACCTCAATTTTGAGACCTTGAACTTGTTCTTCAAGAGTATTGGAACGGATCTTCTCAGCATTGAGCTCTTTTATAAGCTTGATTGCCTCCTCATAAAATTCTTCTATGGTCAACCCTTCTTCTTCATTGTTTGATACTTCTTGCTTATTGTGCTTGGCCATAAACAATACTTTCTCATTGGCTTCTTCTTTTCTGTCACTTTCTTCATCGGATGATGAGCTAGCTTCTTTAGAGAAAGTTCCTTTTGGATCCTTGTATTAAATTTCTTAAAGTCTTTCTTTCTCTTTGAGTTTCCATTACTTTTGTTTGGACATTTTGCTGCAAAATGCCCAACCTCATAATAAATTTGAAACATATCAATGGAAGTTTACCTTTTAATTGTCCCTTACCCAGATTTGTAGTTTTCTCGTGAAGTAAGCATATTCTTCATACGAAAGACCTTCTTCATCATCTCCCTTTTCTTCACACTTGCAGGTGCATGTCTTTTCAATTAAAGGTTGTTCACAATGATACCTTTACAATGATTGTATGCAGTGCTGCCCACTTGAAGACTTCATATGATGAACTTCTTGCTGCTGTTATGCACCTTGGTTGCTGCTCTTGTCATGCTACTCTCTGCTTCACCTTTCTTTGCTTTGTTGCCATAGAAATTCTGGTCCTTTGCAACCCTTGACAACACATGATCTAGCTTTTTCTTGCCTTCTAGGAGCTCGATATTGAATCTGGTGTATCTCTGTTATTTCAGATCCTCAATATCTAATTTTTGGTCCTATAGTAGTCCTCTAAGTCTTCTTTCCAATTCCATAGGTCTGACCTAATTTTGATTATCCAAGAGAGAGTTATACCCACTTTCTCACACTGCCCTAGTTATGGACTGTTTCAGTAGAGCGAACTTGTACGACGTGCCACGTGTCACTGTCTCTTCATTTGTCTCTGAAATTGATAGAGCGCAAATCAAAGACTGTGCACTATCCGTCAATTTTTACGGAATTCGAATCCGATACTCAGAGAGGGAGTTATGACGAATTTACCAAGGTCACTTCTTTGAGATGAATTTCAGGAGCCTGCAAAAACCATTACTTCCACAGATCATATCTCCAAAAATGTTTTGAAACTTGATCTGAAATTTTTACTGTAGCTTCCACAGGATTTCAGCTTTGCCTCATAAAAATTTCTGCTTCTGAGAATTCTTAGAAAAAAAGTTAGAGCGAAAATTCCACGATGACTTGTTTCAGTTGGCCGAATCCCTTACCTAAGGAGGAAATGAAGATCAGAATATATATGAATGCTTAAGTTGAGAGGGGATTCAAAAAGTGAAAGTGGGAGGGATTTTATGAGCATAAAAAATATTAATTATGACTTTTCAATGACCCATTCCCCAACCCCATGGGGTTTTAGCCCACTAACTGGGGTACAAACTTCAAACATGAATATCTCTCAAACCGTGAAGAATTACATGGCGTGCCATATATCAACAGAAACACTCGACAAGTTGAAATCATCAAAAGAATTATTGACCCAGAATATATTAATTTGGTAGGTCAAACTTCCCATTCAATTTTGGGTTAGCCCCTGGTGCTGCTTGGGTTGACATCAATGACAACCGCTGATCAACAGGTTTTTGTGGTTATGTTTGATGGTTTTTTTTCTCTCATGGTTGTTTGATTTAGCCAATTACATTATCATATTCATGTGATGATATATGTGTGGTTGGTTAATATATGTGATTCAATAGAGAAGTTTAAATTGGTGAAAATTGTTAATAAGACACACTACTGATTCATACCCTCTTCTCATTAGTGCTCAAAGCTTTCCAACATAAAAGAAATAGAACAATAGATATTACAATGCACAAAGAGGACACGATATTTACCCTAGGAAAATACACTAAGGGGAAAAACCCACCAACCTTTTATAATAGAGAAATTCTTATGTTCGACGAGAGATACACCTAGACATTCTAGTCATCAACTATGACAAACTGACCTTCAACAATTCTAGGTAAAACCCTCCAAGTCAAGCGTTCCAATTTGATCCAACAACTCTACCTTATGATCTACTTTATGCAGAATTTTGGCCTCCTTGTTTTGCCCAAAAACCCAAAATTTTGGTACCTTGTAATTGTCCAAAATGTTTGGCCCCTGCAACAAAAATTTCCTAGAAAAAGTAGGAGTTGGAGAGAGACATTACTTTCACATGTGAGATCTAGAAAGAGAGAGAGAGAGAAGAGATAAATTTTTCCTTCTTTTCATCCTTCTTGTCCTTCGCTTGCTTTCCCAAAAAATACTTTGTGAGAGAGATGTGAATTGTTACCTTGAGGAGGAGTTTGAGATGCCTTTATAAAGTTAATTGATTGGGTTGAATTGGTATGACTCTACTTATGAAAAATTGACTTGGAGGGAGGCTAAATTGACAAACTTTGGGGCCAAATTTTTAAATTTTTAAATTCAAATTTTCTTTTTAAAATTCCGAAAGGACATGACTGAAAAATATATTTTTCTTTTGACTCTAGAATGAAGAAAATTCTTTACAATAATCAATATAAATACATCAAGGGCCAAAATATACATTATGAAGTCAGACCATAGTTACAAAATTCAACACTCCCTCTTAACTAGGGAGGTATTCATAATGTTTGTCATAGGTGTTCTCAAGTTGACAAATCTCTTTATGAAAATATTATAGAATCATCATCATCTTATGAGCATCTCTGACATCATCAACATATCGTCAGTATCTCTAATATCATCAACATCCAATTACCATAATCTAGTCAACAATTGTGACTCATGGTAAATCAATAGCATCAACATATTACCATAATTTGGTCAACTGTGATGCATGGTAAATTAACATAATCAACAAGTTACCATAATATGGTCAAAAAATGTGACAAATGGCACATATTTAGCATCTATTAGTCACCATGAGTATGGTCAGTTCCTTTGACCCATGGTATACTGAGTACTCCTAGTTCACCATCATCCTAGTCAACAACTATGAGTTGTGTTGAAACCCTAGGGAAATACTCAATGCATTTAAGTAATTTGGTCACAATCCAAAAGGCCTCATTCTAGCCCATGATTCTAAAGGATCTCACTCATATTATCTAGAGAGTAATTTGAGTATGATGCTATAAGGCACCCACTCAAATGAGTGACATTGGACCTCTAGGACCATTCTTCCTAATCTGGTTAATATACTTGACATAGGAATAATTCTTGTCCTATGCTAGACCATTCTCCCAAATATGGTTATATGTGACATAGGGTGAATTTTTGTACCTAATGTTAACAAATTGACACTTCCTCTCAACTAGAGGGGTAATCTCTACAAGTCCCATGTTATCCTTTAAGTACACGAACTTCTCTAAGGACAAAGGTTTCATCAAGATATCAATTTTCTTCTCATCAGTGGATATGTACTTGAGAATTACTTCTCTCCTCTGTACCATATCTCAGATGTAGCAGTACTTTATGTCGATATGATTTCACTTTTCATGGAACACAAGATTCCCTGAAAGCTTCACACAACTTTAAATGTCACAATATATCGTTTCCAATTCCAGATCCAGGTCGAAAAATCCTGAAAACAACTTATGAAGCCACACCACTTCATTAAAGGCTTCATTGGCTATGATATACTTTGCTTCTGTAATGTTGAGTGCGACAGGTCTCTACTTCCTGCTCATCCAAGATATAATAGAAGATCCAAAATTGAAGCATACCCCTAAAGTACTCTTCATGTCATTTTCAAATTTTACCCAAACATAATATGTATATCCCTGAAGTTGAAAATCATAGTTTGAGACATCTAAAACCATAGTTCATAGTACCACATAGATATCTCAAAATGTTCTTTGTTGCAATCCAATGCTCATGTCTCAGTTCTGTTTGGAATTGGATCAACATGTTCACTGCAAAGAAAATGCCCGACTTGGTATTAATGAAATACACAATGAGTTAATCAACTGCTGAAAAATAGATGGATTTACCAAGTTGGAATAAAAGCCTCTCAAATTCTTCAAGTTAGTTACAATGGGAGTTGCCATGGACTTACAATCCATCATGCCAAATCTTTGAAGGATATCAATGACATAATTTCCTTGACCAAGGAAGACTTCACTAGGATTTTTCCATACTTATAGTCCCACATAATAATGCATCACGCCAATATAATTCATGTTAAACTTAGAAGACAACTAATTTTTCCACTAAATAATGAGAGACTTGTCACTTGTCAGAAAAAAATCATCAACTTATAATAATAAAATAATAGGGGCATTCTTCACAACCTTAAAATAGAGGTTTGGATCAAAATCACTCTTAGTAAAATCCAAGTCTCGTTAGGTAGATATCAATTCGAGCATACCAAACTCTTAGAGCTTGATTTAGAGCATACAAGGCCTTCTTCAACCTGCAAATGTGAGACTCCTTTCCATACACCTCAAAACCTTTAGGTTGCTCTATATACAACTCTTCCTCAATTATACCATTGAGGAAAGAAATATTTACATCCATCTGATGTAAATTCCATTCCAACGAAGCAATAAGAGAAATGCTAGATCTAGTGGAGGTGTAATTGGAAACTAATTAAAATGTCTCATCATATTTTTCTCTCTTTCTGGGAGAACCCTCTAGCCAGAAATTCTGCCTTGTATTTGTCAATACTTCTAGTTGCAACATGCTTGATCTTGTATAACCATTTGGAAGTCACTTTTAACTTCAATTTAGGTCTCCACACAATCTCCCAGACATCATTCTTCATGATGAATTGGTATTTTTCGTCCATTACCTCCTTCCATATATGTTATCTAGTTGTTTCTTCATAAATGGAAGGTTCTACATTAATATGGTTAGTCATAAGAGTTTCATAACTATAAAACCTTTTAGGTTTCTTACTCTCTTAAGATGTGCCATCTAAAGCTGCATGTCTTTCTGCTTCTTCCAAAGTAGATTTAATCCATGGTGGTCTCTTTCTGATTTCAAGAACAACAACTAGTTCTACTAGTTCACAATGCCCTTCTGTTTTTTTAAGATTTTTTTTAGAACTTGAAAATTCTTCTTTAGAAGCCTCACATTTTATTTGATCGAAGGATTCCATGGAAACTTCCTTATATTTCCAATATTTAACCTTCTAATCAAAGATGACATCCCGACTGACGTCAATCCATCGTTTCTCTGGAATGTAGATTCTATAGGCCTTTTATGATTCATTGTAAGCAACCAATATTCCTTTCTTTCCTAAAGGTTCTAGCTTCTTCCTCTTATACTTAGGAACATGGATGTAAACAAGGAAATCAAAGCTTCTAATATGCCCAACGTTTGGCTTTCGTCTACTGAATTATTCTTTGGTAGTCATATCTTCCAGAATTCAATGAGGGCTTCTATTTTGAATGTAAATAGCTATTAAGGATGCTTCTCCCCATAAGAACATGGGGTTTTTTTTATCATGCAATATAGCCTTGACATATTATTCAATGGACCTGTTATTTCTTTCTGCCACACCATTATGTTGAGGATTATAGGGACAATCAACTCCCTCTTAATCCCAACTTTCTTACTAAAGCAACAAGTTATTTCGAGGTGTATTCTCCTCCATTTTTATATCTAAAATTATTGATCCGGTTTACTATCAAGTTCTCTACTTAAACTTTGAATTCTTGAAACTTGGTTAAGACTTCATCCTTGGTCTTCATGAGATATTCCATGTCTTACGAGATAAGTTATCAATAAATGTCACATATTATAATGAAATTCCAAGCGAACTCATAGGAATATGACCACATACGTCCAAATGAATCAAATCCAAAACTTGTATAGATCTATGGTCACTAATTGGAAATGGATTCTTCATATTCTTTCCATGTTGAAAAAAATTTACATACACCTTTATGATCAATCTATAATTCAAGAACACCTTAAACTATTTGATTCAACTTAGGAAATGCTCTATAATGAAGGTGACCATATCTCCTATGCCATAGCTAACATGAATTAATTTTATCATGTACTAGAGATTGAGTTGGTTGACCCACGAGCCTATACAATATCCCTTCACAAATTTTAATAACTCTAGCATCATCTATACTAGAACCCTTGGTCCATACAAGTAATTTTTCATCCACAGATTCTACTTTATATCCTTTATCTTCCAAACAAGAAAAAGAGAATAAGTTATTTTTCAAACCTAGTACATATAGAACATTGCTGAGATGGACATTGTTACCAAATTCCATCTCAATGGATGCCTTCCAACTCCTTTGACTGCATAGTTGTGGTTGTATCCAAACTCTACCCTTTGATATTGTCTTCTTTCCATCATGCTAGTGAGATTTCCACAATCTCCGGTCATATGTCTTGAAGAGCCACTATACACAAGCCATATATCATCGTCATCTGCAACAAAACCTATTAGAATTAGAAAATAAAAGTAAAACAATTTTTTATCACCTTTAGATTTTTTTAGGTGTTCATCATCAATGTCAGTTGTAGAAGAATGTTGTTTTCCTTTCCTCCTGTCATTCTATCCTTCAGGAAATTGGTTATTATAGTGACCAAATATGTGACAACAATAACATTGAATCTTTGGCACATCCTTCTTTCCTTATAGGGTAGTTATTCCTTTTTCTATTCGATTATGGAAGCCAAACTTCTTCTTTCCTCCATTCTTCTTTTTGAATCAAGCTGTAAGTGCTTGAGAAGCTTCTTCCTTTCTATCTCTTGATATAAGTGATGAGCTCCATCATTAGACATATTTGGAGGGGTTAAAGGTCACCTTTTTTCCTTCTTAGATCTCTTTTTCTTGCATTTTTATTATTATTTGGTTTTATGATGCTAGTATAGGTGGTGATTAAGGCTAACATACTCTGAGTGCCTAATATGAGGTTGAGTGAAAAAAATCATGAATTATTATCATTTTTATAAGGATTTTATCATAAAGACTTGGAGGAGACAACAAAGATAAATTATAGGAGGATTTTCCACCCTCCTTAACTCTCAAAGGCAGCCAAAGGATCCCAAATATTCTCTCCAACAATTCGAATTCCAAAGGCAGCCAAAGGATCCCCGAGGATTCTCTCCAGCAACTCAATTCCAGAGGCAGCCAAGCAACTCAAAGAGGAGTGCACCAAATCTTTGCTTACTGGGAGTCAAGTGGACTCAATCACCATTTTCTAGGGAGCTGTTGGTAGCTGCCCTGGAGAATAAATAAAGTAGAGCTAGAGCTAGGAAGAGTTAGTCAATTCTAGTCGATTCTAGTTGAAATTTTGTTGCAAGCTATTGAGATTTTTATTATTTTAATCAGTGATCAAACTTTCAGAAATGTATGAGGT
The DNA here is from genome assembly GCA_034641835.2 of Pinus albicaulis. Lineage (NCBI taxonomy): Eukaryota > Viridiplantae > Streptophyta > Pinopsida > Pinales > Pinaceae > Pinus > Pinus albicaulis. The sequence continues at coordinate 1,407,908,012 of CM076579.1, read as the reverse complement.
TATTCTTTTATGAAATGATTAGACTGGTTTCATTCAACTTATTTTAGTTTTAGAGAGCTAGGCTTGTGGGTTAGGGCCCAATCCATGTGCCTCAGCTTCTTCGCTGTTACTATATTTTCCTTTATGTCATTTAGCTAGTTTTGCTTTTTCCATTTAGTTAGATCTGATTTTGATAGTTTCATTGCTTCTTAGTCTTTGTTTTTAGTTTCTTGTGTATTTTTTCATTAGGTTGTGAGTAGTAGAATAGAGGATAAAAATCTAAAAGCTGTGGATCTAGACTTCCGTTCTCATCTATGCAGATAGACCTCGAGGAGGGTAAACCTTCCCATAGACCAAAAACATCGATTTCTGTTCACTATTTCCATCTCTACGTTACGCCTCTAAACCTTGCTTTTACGCCTCCATTCCCTCTTATTTTTCGCTCATTTTAACTGCTGCACCCACCTTTTTCCCCTAACATCACTTAAACCCTTCAGCCGCCTTATTCCTTTGTTTCTATTGGTTACAATCACCTTACTCGTTGTAATGCAAAAACCATAAAATTTGACCTCCGCCTTTCCTCCTCGAAATCCTCGCTACCGTACTTCACTCATTGAAAATCACGATTTTCATTCAGTTCCATTAACACTTACAGCTCCCATCTGCCGATTTCAATATTGCGATTGCGCTCCACCGCAGGTCCGACTACCATGTCACCCATCGCAATCTCACATCGCACCGTTTTCCTTTTCCCTTCAGGACTTATCATTCACGGTTGCCTTACCCTTTCTAACGTAAAACACTTGAAAAACATCAGAATTCGACCTTCTACCCTTACTCCTCGAACTTCCTGCTACCGTGCATCGTAATTTTGCAAATCGCAATGTTTAGTTCCTTCTTTTAACACTTATGGCTCCCATCTGCCGATTGCGATATTGCGATCACGCTCCGCCGCCAGTCCCATCGCCACGTCACCCATCACAATCGCACTTCATACATTTTCCTTTCCTTTTTTTTTTCTTTTAGACTTACGACTTCCAAATGTCGATTGCAATATTGCGATCATGCTCTGCCGCTGGTCCCACCGCCACGTCACTAAGCGCATTTTTCACATCGCAACTCTTTCTTGTTCGCATTTCGCATTTTGCTTGTCGCAACTGTTAACCCATTGCACTTCGCACTTCACTCCCGCTCCCGAACAACACTTCTGCTATCCCTTTAATTTTTCGATATTGCGATTGCGATATCGCATATTGCAACTTTTTCCTCCATTGCATCTCCATCATTACATATTTCAGTTATTCCTCTCCAAAGCATCTTTGTGCCAGATTATAAGGTTTTATAAGGTTTAAACCCCTGCTTTCCGCTTCTAAGCCTTGTTTCATGTGTTATGCCCTCCATTAGCCTCTTTAGCCCCTTTTCTTTCCTCCAAGATGCAAAATTAACACTCTTTTAAGTAGGATTATGTCATGGATAGCTTAGTTGCATGGGTAGAAGTTTGGTAGATAGACCATAGGATAAATAGAGTGCATTTAGCCATTTTTCCAAGTTAAGTGTGGTTTAGAATTAGTTTCCTTTATGTCATTTCTTTCCCACAAATTAAATTAGTTCTATTCATGTCATTTGTTTTTAGCAATATAGCTTAGTTTGTTTTCATTGATTTCCTTTTTTGCAAATTAAATTAGTTTCATTCATGTCATTCCATTCCAGCAATTTAGTTTAGTTTCCTTTTTGTCATTTCCTTCTAGCAATTTACTTTCCAGTCCATATCAAAATTTAAGAAATAGCGCCCTTTAATAAAGCAGAAGAGGATGACATGAGCAGAATGCATCTGCTGTGTATATAGCACTGTCACCTCCAAGTTTGTACGAACCCCATGTTGATAAAGTAAATTAGGGCAGCCCCTGGGAGTTGCAACACTGTTGGTGCAATACTAGGGCTCACCACTTTTTGGCACCATTGCCGGGGAGGTTTCTAGTAGATGCTTTGATTTTGTTTTTAGAATTCCTTTCTACTTTCCTTTCTTTTCATGTCATTTCAGAAATATTGAAAAAATACAAAAATATTTGATTTTCATGCCTCGTAGGACTAGGAATAATCAAAGAAAAACCTTACCTAAAACCCCCACATCACCTTCTGGCCACCCTTCACTCTTCTTCAGTGGCAGTGAGAGTGAACCCCCTCTAGGAGAGCCTTATGAATATTTTGAGGATCCTATTGTGGAAGAAGAAGAAGACCTTGTTTGAGGGACCTGCTTCACCTATCTTAACCATGGCTGGGATCCAGAGAGCCTTTCCCATAAGAGAGGTAGACGTGGAAACTAAGATGAAGAAAATTAGCCCCTCAGCTCTTCCACACTTTCATGGAATTACTTCTGAGGAACCTGCCACATTCATGTTTGAATTTTTTGTTGTTTGTAGGACTTATGACTATACCTCTGATGATCAGAAGTTGAAGCTATTCCCATCCACCCTTAAGGATGCATCCTTGCATTGGTTCATGGGATAACATCACTACCTGGGCACAGATGGAAGAGACCTTCAACAATAAATACAAAGGTTACAATAGGTCCAAGGAAACTAAGGATGAGAACTTTAGGATGACTCTAGGCCTAGATGAATCCTTGGAGGACTATGAAGAGAGGTTTCAATTGAACTATAAGAGAGCCAATTGTACTCTTGATCTAGACTCACTTAAAATTGTACTTCTTCGAGGGATAAATTAAGAGATGATAGAAACCTTGAATAAGTTAACAAGAGGAGATATCTACCAACAACCCTATGAAACAATCAAAATTGTCTTTCGAAACCATTTTAGGGCATTTAGGAAGAAGTGCAGAGCTAGCCAAAGTACAACCAATACCCCTTCCTCTTCCACCTTCATAAAACATGAGATTGGAAACATGCTAGAGGACTTCAAGAGTGACATAATGCACACTTTTGCTTTGCAAATGGACACAATGCAGGTAAAAAGGAAGCAAGAGGAAGCAAAAAGAGCCCTGGCCATATTTTGTCCTAGATGTACTAGGAAGCACCCTAGAAATGAATGTCCACTAAATGCCATAGATGTTTTCTTAGTTTGTGAGGAGAATCATGCCACAGTAAAGTGTCCCTCCTTACTTGGACTTAAAGCTGTATATCAAGGTCGGGAAGCAATGTTAGAGAAACTCTATTTCATCAACCAGAGAAGGCCTCAAGGCCCTCGATCATATCAACAAGGTATGCAGGGCACACCTTACTCTTACTATCACAAAAAACAGAGCGCACCCATGAAACCTTGGTACATCCCCACTCCTACATCTTGGTCTACACCTCCTACTTGGCCTTACAACCCTTCTTATCATCCTCAACCACTAAACCAACCATTTCAACAGTATGCTCCACAACAACCTCAGTGGAACAATCCATCCCAAGGGTGGAGGCTTCAACAAAATCAACCACTTGCTCTAATGCCTCCACCCCAACCTACACCTCAGCTTACTCATGTAGCTCCACCTAGGCAATCTATACCTGCACATCCCAATCCGAACCCGAATAACAGACATGCACAATAGGCTCCTGGTGGAGAAACATCCCATCCAAATTATGCTGTGGAGATACAAGAGTTTAATCTCAGGTGAGGAAGAGTACTCCCAGACAACCATCCTCCATCTCCACCTATAGAGGATGAGGAGGAAAGGGAAGAAAGTAACACTCAGATCCAACAACCTCCTTTTACTGAGCACTTGATCCACCCTAGTCAACACACCCTACATGAGACTGAACTCCTGGGAGAATGGGAAAATTTGTGTGTAAAGATACCCCTTCTCCAGACCATTAAGGATGTCCCTATCTACAATAGGTTCATAAAATAAAATTTATTCAAGAAACCTGGGAGAAGGAAGAAAGATACCCCCACCATCAATGTGGTAGGACAACTGTCTGACCTGATGCTGGGGAAAGTGATATTTCCAAAGTACCTGGACCCTGGTATTCCAATTTTTGATGTGCATATAAATGGTGTCATATTCCCCAACACTCTGATTGATCTAGGGGGTGCCATCAATATCATGACCAAGGAAACTATGTTGAAACTTAATCTCCAAGGGACTTTGAGGAAAACCACGATAGTTCTGCAACTAGCAGATCGGTCCACAGTAAATCCGGAAGGAATTGTTGAGGATGTTATGGTTACCATTGACTCTTGGGAGTATCCTACAGATTTCCTGGTCTTGCAACCAAAAACCAAGTTTAATGGTTATCCCCTCATATTAGGTGTTATCACAAAAATTGTACTTGATTGTCTGCTTATCAAACAACTCAGTGTAACTATTTCAAACCACTTCTAATTGAAGATTAGCCTCTTCAGTTTGAGAGGGCTCTCTCAAGGGGATTTTATGATATAGAATAATGATAGTACTAGATGGCTAACTCTATGGGAAATGTAAATTGTTTTTTATGTTTGCAGGTTGAAAAGAATGCAGGCTTTCTACCATTGGGCTTATGGAGTAAAAAATCAGTAGTTTCAGTGACAATGTTTCTTAACATGGAAGCTGAGGTAGATAAAGGTCTTTAACAGAGGCAACTCACACATAAAACATAGGAAAACACAATCATTTCATCACTAAAGGAAGTTAGAGCATAAGATTATGAATCCTGTGTAATAGAGATGAAATCTACTACAAGTAATAAAACATAAATATATAGATCAATAAGACATCAAAAACCTCATGAGAATCTCAAGTCTGTCAAGAAGAATGTCACTTTGTATTACTGATATAGGTCAAATACATAAAAGTAGCAGTTTGGTGCAAATGTTCTCCAACCCCTTACTATTTCGATGCTTTGTCTTTAAATAGACATTATTTAAAACAAGGATGATCTGCCTAGTGGCTAGATCATCGAATTCTTGTATGAAACCTTTCATAACTGAAATACATAACTTCTAACAGAAAATTGATAGCTATACCTTAAAGAAACCATCTCCTAATAGGACTCTAACTCCTATTTATTACATTGCTCTACCCTATCTATGAAGCAGTTACATGATGGTTACAAAATAAGTATTACATGATCGAAAGACACATGACAGGGTTCATTTCCACTTTACATATTTAAAACCCTCCTAGACTTGTGGAGCATAACCCTGTTTTTTAGGAATAGATGACCCTTATCTTCCACGCTGTTTTGACTGATGACTTGTCTTCATGGCACTCCTTTTGAGTTATAAATATTTGATTATAAGCTCCATTGACATGTTGGAGGTCTCTAGCTATCCAAACTACCATTACGATGCTCAAAACCTTCAATAATTTCTTGCTACGAAAACATGACAGTTTCGTTGCGAGTTTTGGTAGCGTGAGAAAAGTAACCTTTCCACCCATATTCTTCAATTCTTTGTTGTTCTATCATGTCAATCATATCATGACACATCACCACCATGAATCTCCCTCCTTGAAAACTGCAAAAACTAACTTTAGAAGAAAAAATGATGCTACAGGTTTTTTCGTAGCATATTCCTGGCTTTAAGCCTAAGGAATGCTACAAAACTGTGTAAAAACCCAGAAATTTCCTATTTTAAAAATGTTTTAAAAAACTAACCTCTAGCTGCAAAATCTTGATTTTATGCATGTAATAAACCTTCTAAGGCATATTCAATATCAACTTATTTCTCCTGTGGTGTTTCCTCCTCATTTGTGATCAGTTGAGATATAGGCTCTTCCATCACAGTCATTTTCAAACCTTTCTTTTCCAACTCTTCATGAATTAGATCCAATTGTTCTTGAAGATATTTGACTTGGTCCTTTAGTGTCATATTCTTGGATTGAAAGTGCATGTTTACCTTTTTTATGTGCTTGACCTCTCTTCTTAGTGGCTGAGTCCACTTTATCAGTTTTTTTGTATTGTCCAATGTCTTTGAGACACTTGTGACTTGATCTTCCTAGATCTTCCTCATTTGTTTAAACTGTACCCTTTCAGCTCTATGCTTCTTTGCCTCTTTCCTCAAGACTGATATATCTTCACCTGTCTCTTTCAACTTCTCCTTAAGGGGTTCAACTTCTATTTTTTCAGTGATTTTCTCTTTACCCTTCTTTTGTTTGATGACTAGTTCTTATTTTTCTGGTGAGGAGAGGTCTATGATGCTTGGTGGTGGCTGAGCAGTTTCACTGACCTTCTGAGTTTATTTGCTTCTTTCCATGACCTTTCTTGCATGTCTAGCCATTGGATTTCTAGCTTGAAACATGAAACCAACATCATCACCTGCAAACTTTAACTTTTTAGCTGTTTTGCCTTTATTTAGCTTTCTTCCCTCATCTTCAACATCTTCAGCTTGGACAATGGGAGTTTCTTCAATATCAATTGCATGCAAGATGTCCTCTAAGTTACCCTCAACCACTGTTTGGCTCCTAGTAACTCTCTTGCTGCCATTTTTGCTAACTGTTGGCTTCTGTTTTGCATGTGTAGCTTTGGGTGTGTTAATTTTCTGCAAAGGCTCTATCTCCATGCTGCCTGGTTCTAACTGCTCTGCCACTGTTGGTGATGAAATATCTGTAGGTTTTGGAACTCTTTTAGGAGTGACATCATCTACTTCAAAACGACTCACAAACAGAAAGGATGTACTATCTCTTCCTAATCTCTTCAACTCCTCTAACACAAAAACTTAATCAAACCATGGTGAATGAGAGAAGTTTCATTTCCTTATTTTTTAACTTGGACCTTATATTCCATTTTAGTTAGACTTCTGTATAAATAAAAGGGCAAGTCAAGAGACCTCTTACCCACAAAATGCAGCAGAAGCCTAAGGTGGTATTAGTAGACCATGTGAAACCTTACTTCATAGGTAACGTACTTCTGAATGGTCATCAACAGCTTTGAGAAGCATTCTTTCATGTAACTCCTTGGGATAGCATTTGTGAGATCAATTTCACTATGCTTTGGCTTGATGAATTATTTTCAGTCCTGCATGGTGAATTTGATGCCTTTAAACTATTGTTCCCCTCCTCTACAGATTCCTATTGCTGCTAAAATGTTGTCTAGTCATTGGCTCGATGAAGCAGCTCTCCAGAAAACCCAATTTCATGCAAGGATAAAGAAGAGAATGACAAAAAGACTTAATTGGTTAATGGTTGATGGTTTCGATGACAACTCATGCTTGCATCATGACACATGCATGCTAAAAACGGTAATGATGACCTCAGCCATGACTTTGTACTTTTGAAATAACCCTAAGTGACTCGAATGACATCCACCTATCTCCTCTAATCATGAACTGAAACTTCACCTCATGTTTGACAAGACAGATAGGAAAAATATTTTTCATAGCATAGCTAGTTCATTTTCTGACATTTTCGCTATGAAACTATTAGACATTTTCGTAGCGAAAACTACTATTTCACAGTGTAAAACGCTACGAAAATAGGTAAAACTGACTTAAGTGTCTTTTTTGAAATTAAATGCTTGGGAAATGAAATATGACACCTAATGATGACTGATGGGACATGACATGACCTAAATGAAGGTGGGTTGGAACCTTAGGATAGGTTAAACATGTAAAATTTGAAATTTTCCTATACCAACTTGAAAGGCTTAAGGAAACCTTTGACAAATTAACTCTATGACCATGTCAAATAATGTTTCACATTTTTCTGAGTGATAACAGTGGCTCCTCTTGGGATGGTGTGCCCCTGTGGTACACCAAAGAACCTGTAGTTCCAGTGCTATCCATCTTCTTGGAAATAAAAACTTTGAAATTTGCCAAGCCTTCTTCAAACTCTAATGGCCTTCACCTCCAGCTCAAGCTTGATGATCAAATTGTCTTTATTAACAGGAAAGCATAATAAAATGGAATATATACAGTGGAATGAAAGATAAATATAACTTAAGAGTAACAGTGCTTCAAAAACTTGCCATTAACAGGCCCTCAAACACAAGGTTGTCCATCCATCTCCTGCAGTAGGTAAGTGTTGTTTCCATGGAATGCAGCTACTATGAATAGATGCTTCCAGATATTATCAAACTTACCATGTTTCCCCTTTTCTTCAATTCTTGCTTCCCACTTCAATACCACATCTTAAATCTGACAGTTTTTCTCTTTGACCTTCCTGTCAAATGTCTTCTCAATTCTGTTTTGAGATTGATGATTGCTGTTATATACTTCCTCCCTTTTTTCCTGCAAAGCTATCAACTAGTTTATTCTCCTATAGATAGCATTTGGCTCCTCCTCTAATCCTTGAAACAAATTCATAACAGGAACTCCCAAGGATGTAGGAAAAATGGCTTCAGCTCCATACACCAACTCATAAGATGAAGTTGACCTTTTGTGCACACTCTATCAGCCCACAGAGCATACTTCAGCTTCAAATTCTATGACCTTTTATTTTCCCGCATCACCTTCTTAATAATCCTCACAACGATTTTGTTAGAAGATTCATAAAGACCATTACCTTGTGGGTAGTAAGCAGTAGAGTGTCCAAGTGTAATGTGATATTGATGAAAAAAACTGATCAACCTCTTGGATTTGAAAGCCTGTGCATTTTCAGTGATGATCTTCATTGGACAACCAAACCTGGGCAATATGTTATTCTCTAAGAATGAAATGATAACTGAATCATTTTCTTGCCTAGTTGGGATTGCCTCAATCTACTTGGTGAAATAATAAGTTGATGTCAGGATCCAACAATGATGGATGAATTTAACCAATAAAATTTAGCCCCCACTGCTGGAATGTCACCTCAACATAAATTGGCATCAAGGGTAAAGGAAAAAGCTTTTTCTTACCATAAAAAAATCTGACATTCATGGCAGGCAGCTATCTTCTTGTAGACATCTTTGAACATAGTAGGCTAGTAGTACCCTGCTCTGAGAATTTTGTTTGTTGTGGCCTTCCAATAGTGACGGCCTCCACAATCTCCTTTATGAAACTCCTCAATCACTTTTTCAGCTTCCTCTTCCAGCAAGCAATTCAAAATAATGCCACCAGTTTCTTTCTAATACATATTTTTATCTATGATGCAGTACCTTAGAGATTTCAGCTTCACAAACCTTGCTTTAGATTTAGTCAATTCAGCAGGATCCCTATGATGATGTAAGACAAAGAAAATGTCCCTATACCACTCAGACATAATGTACTTCTCTTCAATGGGAATCAACTCTTCATCTTCATCTGATAATTCTAAAATTTCTGCAATTAAATTCATATCAATACAGTCAAAATTGGACTGTGCCATCAGCTTTGTTATCCCTTGACCTTTCACCAATTTTGTAGGTCTGATTTCTATATCATACTCTAGCAAGTTAGCTATCCACTTCCCTCCCTTACCATTAGGATCAGCTTGAGTCAAGATGTCCTTCACTACAACATTTGGCACAAATGCTATAACATGATAATGCAGAATATAAATCCTGAAGTCTTTGATGGCTTTAACCAAAGCATATGCCTGTTTCTCTAATATATTGTACTTCATATCTGAATTAGCAAGGGTTCTGCTAAAGAATGAAATGGGCTACTCTGTACCTTGCTATCCTTTCTGTAGCAAAACTCTAGGAATTGTGTTTTCTGATGCAAATGTAAAAACCAGAAATTCCTTAGAAAAATATGGGCTAATCAACATTGGGGCTTGAGTGAGTGCCTTCTTGATTTCCTCAAATGAATGCTTTGCTTCCACTATCCATTTAATGTTAGCTCCTTTCTTCAACATCTTGGTTTTCTCTTTGACAATCTCAGCAAAGTTGGGATTAAACCTTCTCACAAAATTTACTCTTCTAAGGAAAGACTGAATTTCCTTCCTGCTTCTAGGCAGATCTACTTTCTAAATGGAATTGAATCTATTTGGATCAATATTTATCCCATATTTAAATATAATATGCCCAAGTAACTTTCCAGAAGTTAAAGAAAAAATATCTTAGTGGGATTAAGAGAAATACCAAACCTTCTACACTTCAGCAGAACTTTCTCCAGATGCTTCAAATGGTCTTCCTCTCTCCTTTGTAGGTTTTAACCCTGAATAGAAATTATCTGCAAACAAATATTAAAACATAAAATAAACAATAGCGAGAACATAAAAACATAAAACATATATACTCAGATATTTTCCCCTGGATCCCAAATCGGGACTACCAGCTTGATTTTTCATTATATTCCTTTTAGTGTTACAACACATATATATACATGCCGAAGCATACATAAACCCCAATCCATTAACCTTGGATTAGAACATAATCATAGTTCCCTTGACTGGATCTACAAAATACCAGGGGCTGAAAACCATCAGGCCCTAAAACCATGTGAAAACCCATGCAAAAAACCATGGGCGGGTCCTCCCACCGAAAAATAGGGTCCAATTTTTTTTTCCCGGGGTGCTGCTCCGGACCCCAAACAGGGGGGGATACTACCACCCCTGTTATGCCCGGCGCAACGTACAAGGGGTTCTATCGCCCCCCTTGTAACCCCCCCACGTGTGACTAGTCGTGGAAAGAAAATAGCACATACCCAACATCCTTTAGAAAACTGTTATGTCATCTAGATAGACAATCACCAACTTATCCTTCTCCTCAACAAAGGCAATGTCCATTGCTCTTTGAAAGGTCACTCCTGCATTTATCAGACCAAAGGGAATCTTGGCATATATGAATGTTCCCCATGGTGTGGTAAAGGCAGTTTTCTCCTGATCTTCTGGGTGCTCTAGCATCTGATTGTATCCTGAAAAACCATCCAGCATAGACATCCTTTGGGAACCGATAATGTTCTGCAGAATGTGGTCCATCTTTGGGAGAGGGTAATTGTCCTTCAGAGAAGCTTTGTTCAAGTTTCTGAAGTCAATGTAGATTCTGATTTCTCCACCCTTTTTCCTGACTGGTACCAAGTTTGAAAGCCACTTTGAGAATCTGATTGGGACAATAATTTTTGCATCAAATAGCTTCTTAATTTAATTCTCAATCAGAGGCGTGAGAAGTGGATTAATCCTCCTCAACTTCTATTTGAAAGGATTTTCATTTTCTTTAATGGGAATAGTATGCTAAATAATAGTAGGATCATATTTCTTCAAATCAACATAACTCCATGCAAAAACATCTATAAATCTTTTCATCATCTCAATATATTTCTGTTTCATCTTTACAGAAAGAAATTTTGAAAGCTTAATCATCTTTGGCATTGCTACTGTACCAAGGTTACAACTCTCTACCTCTTCATCATTAGCTTGTATCCTAGGAGATTTGAACACATCATTTTGGTCAAAAATATTTTCAAGTGGGATGAGACCTTTGGGTATATAATTATTCTTCAATTGCAATACTTCAGAATTACCCTTAGTTTTAACAAGCATGTTTTGCTGATCTACTTGTGTGATTTCAAACTCCTCTTTCAATTCTATGAAGTTTTTGACTGGCTGGTCATCTTCAAAAACTTGCTAGTGAATTATGTTGTCTGGGATAACAGGCCTATGACGAACTTCAATCTCATATCTTTTAGTGGAGTGTGTAGGGACACTAAATAGACTTGCAGAAATAGCTAGGGAGTCAGCTACTGAGTTCTGGTCCTTAGTCTTCACAATAAATGAATATTCTTGAAATTTTTCTAACATCTCCATGATCAAATTTATATATGCTCTCATTCTCACATCCTTGGTTTGATATACACCTTCAACTTGTTTAATAACCAATTCAGAATCTCCACAAACTGAAATTTTTTGGGCACCCAATATTTTCAAAATTTCTAAACCCAAAAATAGAGATTCATACTCAACCATATTATTTGTGCAATCAAATTTTAGTTCGAAAGAATATAACTTACTTTCATCCTCTGGAGTTGTGATCAAAATTCCTGCTCCAACTTGCTCTCTTCCTGCTGATCCATCAAAGTGTAACAACCACTAGCCCTCTGCCTTTTCTTCAATGATTCCCTGATTTTCTGCTTGCTAATTTACAACCTCCTGAATTTATTCTTTTCTTTCATCTTCTGCTTCATCAGTCAGTTCATTGAAAAGAATAGCGGATCCTAATTCAGTTTCAACAGCATAAATTGGGAAATTCTGAGGTTTATCCTTACTACTTACCATATCAACCATCCTTGTTTCTCTGTACAACCTTCTTTGCTCACCAAAAACATGAATGGTGGCATAAGTTAGGTCCATCTGCATGGTGCCTTTGATCTTTGCTGCCTAAGTCCTAGATAGCAGCATGCCAAACTTAGGTGGAATGTCCGCTACCACAATGTCCATTACCACTATCTTGGCAGGGACTTGTGTAAGACCAAAAATAACATCTTTTATCGATCCAATGAATTGAAATCTTTTTTAATAAAAGGAAAAAAAATCCTTGTATGGCCTAGTGATTTCCAATCCCATTATTTCCATAATCACTTTGAGCATGAGGTTATGAGAGGCTCCTGAATCCAACATGTCATTGTGTAATGTCATGTCACGGATACTAAGGCTGACATAGAAATGAGGCAACTCTTCATTCTTCTCATATTCCAATCTTGGTCCCAAGTATATGGTTGGATGGTATTCTTGAACATTAAGGATGTCAGCAGCTCCTGGTTGGGAATTCAGCATTTTCACAATTTTACTTCTGTATTCATTCACCTTAATAATTTCTCCAAAAGGGGTTGGATCTTGATTTTGGAAATTGAATTCTCCAAACTGAATATATAAATAATTTTCTCAGTCCCTTTGATAGGAGGAGGAGGTGGTGGATATTTTCTAACCTCAGCTGCTTGAGGGGCATCTTTCTTGGGCTGTGTTTTATTGGTAGTAATAGGGGCATGTCTGTTTCTGAGGTTGTATTGTTTCTGCATCTCAAAGATTGCATGTTGATAACCTTTAAGGTAATTAGATGGTTCCTCACCATTGTTTACATCATGATCAGACTCATCATGTTCTTCTTTAGTAAAAAACATTCTAGACATGTTTTCATCTAGGCAATGAATGGAGTCTTCTAGTATTTTAGGATGATCTTCTTCATCAACTAAATTTTGCTGAAAAGGAGGCCTTACTTGAGGGCCAGGCTTATTTATGTTTTCCCTTGGTCTCTAATAGTTTTGAGGTCTTATGAATTGAGGATTTCTAAACTGTGGTTCATGTTGTGCAGGAGGTGCAAAAGTATTTCCAAGGGCAAGCCTATCCATCAGTTTTTCCATTGTTTTCATCATGGAGTCAAATTTGTCATCTGAGGTGGAAGGATTATCTTCTTCTTTCAATTTTCTCTATCCCATATTGGAATTTTTAGCTGCTATCATATTGAATTCCACCTTCACAACATCATTTTTCATTTCTACTAGTGTTACACTAAAAATTGTCACCTTGACATTTTGCTGACTGTATGAGCTCATTAACACTCATACATGCCTCCTCTGCAAGTCTTACAACCTTTACTCCTCATTTCAAGCCCTGAAACAGGAGGAAAAACCCTAAAAATATCTGAAACTTTGGGTACGCATGTAACATGAGGCTTTCCTGCGTTCCTAGCTTGGGTACGCATGTAATACACTGCTTACCTGTGTTTCAGAACGCAGTTTTCCTTTGCAATGCCTGCGTACCCTCCTCAAAGTAAAAAAGGCGAGAATGTAAAGTCAAAAAACTGATTTGAGGTCAATTCTAGAAGGTTCTAGATGAGAATTTTTGGGGATGAGTACGCTTTGATAAGGTGCATGTATCCCTCACCTTAAGGAACTAATCCCTTGATGTGAGGATTCTATCCCTTTGAAGGAGGATTCTATCCCTACAAAGGTGGAATCCTAACCTCCTCATCTGCTCTATAAAAGGAGGCATTGGGTAGCCTCAAAGGGTTAAGAAGTTTTTGGATATTGAGATTTTGGGAGATTGAGAATTGGAGTTCAAGCTTAATGTGTGATTGAGCTGAAGTCTTTGTTGAAGTTTCCAAACTACTCCCTGCCAGAAAGCTTTGAGGAAAGATCACATACTCTTTATGCTCCACAGGAGAGTGTGAGTGCTTATCAAGTAGGAAGACTCTGCCTTCAGACTTGAAGACACTTCCCGAACATCAGGCTAAGGTTGTAGGAGGTTCATTATTTTAAGTTAACTGAATCAGTTCTATTTTCCTCAAAAGTAATTGTATTCGTTGTTTATCTATTAAAGTGTCAGTCTAATCATTTATTTCACGATATGATCACATATGAGGTATATTTTATGATTATTTTTTATCGATTTTCCCCCAATATTTTCTTGTTTGTGATTGAAAATCGACAAAAGACGACACTTTCTTGTGACGAAAGAACTCTTCCAACAAATTGGCGACTCCATTGGGGAAAGAACTTGTTGTTTCTGGTTCTCTTTTATTTTGATTTGAGGAAAAGTTTTTCCTGGTTTTTGATTGATGGATATCTGCCTGGGTAGCTTAGGTTTTCTCTGTTTTTGAAAATTTTGAAATCTTTTATGTTTTTCTTGAACTTTTCTGGGGACCGCACTTTGTTCTTTTGCACAGTGCGGGCAGTTTCGCACTTTCCTTAAGTAAACAGTGTAGGACCGCACCTGTTACTTCTGGGAGCCTGCGGACCCTATTCAAATTTTGGAAAAACTCTAGATTTCTTCTTCCAATTTAGTTTAGATTTGATTTAGGATTCTTAGCATCTACCCAGATCTGTATTTTTCTGTCAAAAATCTCTTGTTTCTGAATTTCTTTCAGCAATTTTTCATCTCATCAATCTCCATTAAGTTAATTGGGTGTTTTGAGTCTCTTTTTTGAGAAATTCTTAATTTTATTTCCTTTGGTCATTACTTGGAGGTTTGTCTCAGTATTTTCACAATTTTTCATCTTTTTTCTTTTGTTTTTGCAAAAAAAATTCCCCCTCATTCGCCGGGGGGGGGGGCTAAATTGTGTATGAGTGTTAATCGCCTTTGAGTGTTTTTTGATCTTTGGAACTCTCACCCGATTTTCTTGACTTGCACTTGATTGGTTCTTAGATTACATTAGAATCATCTTGTGTTTGAGAATTCTCTTGCATAGATCACATTTGCATAATTAGAATTCTCATTTTCAGAATATGAATGAAAAATGTGCATAGATTACATTTGCATACTTTTCAAGTGAATTGTGCATAGATTCCAATTGGATAGTTTACATTCTGAAAAATAAATCAATTGTAGATTTAGATCAATTTTCTTTGATTTGAATTTAGATGTTTTTATGCTTGTTTTAAAAACACAAAAATAATTTTTTTTTTTGGGATTGATTTGCATTAGTTTTTCTTAATGAAATTAGTGCATTAGAGAATTTGTTATATTTTCTCTTAGTGATCAATTTTTTGCATTGTTGGAAGCGGATGGAAACTCTTTCCTTACTTTAGTTAGGATTCATCGAATTGAAAAGATTACATTATCATATTCGGTTGCATTCAGTTTTGGTTTGGGTCATAACACCATTGGTTTCATATCCATTTACCCTTTTGAGTAATAACAGCCTAAATAACACAGCGCTTAATTAAAATTCATTTAGTAATTTTTACATTTTTAGGGCTCTTTCTACCAATCTAAATCAGGATTAGTGCTTTGGAATAGGTTGTAGTTAACTTTCCAAAGCAACAAAAACAAACAAGTAGATAAATCTTGCGGTAGGAAATAAATCCAATTGTAATTTGTATAATCTGGGAAGCTTCTCTTAAAGAAGTCAGTCACGAGATCATGTCCGAACCTTTGAGACAATAAATTCTGTTTCATTGGGGAAGATAGAAGATTTTGCGCGCATTACAAACGATAAACCTCAGATTAACCATTGTCGAGGAGCTTGGGGTCACTTGTCGGTAAACGTCGGATTGACCATGTCAAGGAACCTTCAAGGGGATTGAGCTTTGTTACTCTGCCCTTGCACGTGGGATCGGATCGTAGACTGTTCCCCCAGTTATATTTGTTACTGTTGGTAACCTTAGTGTCCATAAGCTTAAGATTATTTCCTAAGGTGACGGTGAAGGAAAGATCTCACTGTACCTGGAGTAGACGTCGACTAGACTCACTTCGACTCTCTGGGGGGTTCTCTTCACACGAGATGGTTTTGTGAAGAAACTTGTGCCAGTCTGTTTCATTAAGCAGGTTTTCGGGGTAATTGTTCCAACCGCCCTTTCTGTTTTAAATTCTACGATGTTGGATTTCATCACCAACTAGTGTTTTTAGTACGGGAGGTTACTGTTTGTGTGTGGTTTGACTCCTAGATTTGATAGTGCGTGTTAATTTGTTTGTTTTTACTTTTAGAGACCATAGGTGTGAATTGTGAATTTTAATTGTTAGGTGTGAATTTTGAATTGTTAATTTTAGTTTTAAATTGTTAATAAAATTCACTGAAGTTGAATATAATGGCAACTGTTCCGGAATTTACCAACCAAGGAACCCCTCTTAACGAGAATCCTAGTACTTTTCCTTGCTTTGGAAATATTGGTCCTCCTTATATGGCTACATTGTCATTACCTGGATTTACAATAGGTTTACCAATATGGTTATTTTCAACTTCGTTGGCCCCGAATACTCCAATTGTTCCACCTCAACCGGATGCTTCACTTCAACAGAGTTCACCATCTCAACATCACCAACCTTCTGTTGACCCTTTACCTTCTTCGCCTAATATTTCTTCCTCCATTTCTTCCTCTTCGCTTGGTAAAAGCCTTGACGCTAGTAACCAGGTGACTAAGAAGAAGAAGAAGAAGAAGAAGAAGCAAGATAAGAAAGAATTCAACCAACCAACCATGGCTATAAGTGTTAGTTGTGTTGAGGAAACCTCCAACATGCATCGTAAACCCAAATACCCTTGCAGGCTTTGTAAGGGTGACCACTTCCTTATCAATTGTCCTGGTATTCCTAAGGTCTTGGAAGTATGGTCAGAAAAATCTCATCAACTTTCTGTTGATCCATCAACCAGTGATAGTCAGGTTCCTGGGAAAAAGGGTAAATTTAGGTTTCCTTGTAAGTTATGCAAAGGGAGTCATCAAACTCACATTTTACCTCACATGGATGAAGCCTCAAAATTGTTGGAAAAACTTACTGTTCCACAGCAAGAATTTCCAACTGGTTACCGTAAACTTTCTCCCAACCTACCGTCAACTGACGGAGTGATTGATCTAGTTTCAAGTACAGTTGATCCCACTCTTCCATTGGAGAGTGAAACTCATATCACTCAGGTTGATGATCCATTAGTTGATCAAGTGGTCGATTCGATTTCACATTCGATCGATCCCATTCTCCCTGTAGAGAGTGAACTTCATACTGCTCAGGTTCTTCTTGTTACATCAGATTCTTCTACGCCGGGGGGCATTTCACCTGTTTCTACAGAACCCCCTCCAAGTACTGAGGTCTTTTCCTTTGATTGGAATAGACTGACGGAACCTCGTCTTCCTTCCTCCATCCCTTTCCAAATCATTGTGAAGTTGGGTGGTAGGGACATACACCGCACACAGGTAGATGAAGGTGCTTCTGTTAGTATTTTATCCCCAACTGCTTGGAAAGCTTTGGGTTCCCCTCAGCTTGTGCCTATTACGTAGAATCTGAAAGCTTTTAACAGAACCATTAGTGAACCTTTAGGGATCCT
Source organism: Pinus albicaulis (assembly GCA_034641835.2). Lineage (NCBI taxonomy): Eukaryota > Viridiplantae > Streptophyta > Pinopsida > Pinales > Pinaceae > Pinus > Pinus albicaulis. The sequence continues at coordinate 1,407,890,526 of CM076579.1, read as the reverse complement.
TCCTAAGTTTTCTATTACTTTGGAAGGTAAAACTGTCTGTATTGATCTTATAGTAGTTCGAGGCCCCTTGGATTTCAATTTACTCCTTGGGCGAGACTATGTCTATGCAATGAAAGCTGTCGTATCGACACTCTTTCGCGTGATGTCTTTCCCTCACAATGGAAACATTGTGACTGTAGACCAGCTTTCATTCCCTAGTCTTGTTTCGACTACCAATAATCCGACATCCCTGAATGTTCCTGATTCTAAAGTGGTATCTACCCCGCCACGGGTTAATTATGTGGCAACTAGTCCCATGTTTTCAATTACCGATGTAAGCGAGCCTCTCACTGTTTGCTCGACTTCCTATGACTTAGATCCAGTAATTGACATGGAAAACTCTATGGGATTATTTGAACACGATGTTCTTATCCCTTTTGAGTCCCTTGACATGTGTTCCTTTCATAGAAATATTCTTCCATCTGATGAAGACCTCTTGGAAGCCATGATCAGTCAGTGTGAGGAAAGTTCCTTTTACTGTGTCCGAGGAAAGTTCCTTTTACTTTGTCAACCTCATTAAAAAATGAATCAATTAGTCAGGGATAGTTCTGCACTATTTGTGTGTCAACCACGTTAAAAATGAATCGGTGCGGTTGATGAAGTTCTTTCTGTGTCAAACATTAAAAAATGAATCGATTAGTTAAGGAGCATAGTTCCTTTTCTTGCATCAAGCTGCGTTAAAAAATGAAAGCAAGCTTCTTTGGTAGTAGTTCCTTTCTTTGTGTCAACCTCATTCAAAAAATGAATCAGTTAGTCAAGAGCATAGTTCCTTTTCTTGTGTCAAGCTCGTTTAAAAAATGAAACAAGCTTCCATGAGGACAGTTCTTTTCCTGTGTCAACCTCATTAAAAAATGAATCAGTAGGTAGATTGTAGAGATTAGACTGAAAGATTAGAAATAAGTAGTTTCTGAGGATAGTTCCTGTTACTGAGTCAACCTCGTTAAAAATGAATCAGGTATGAGGACAGTTCTTTTCATGTGTCAACCTCGTTAAAAAATGAATCAGTTGGTCAAAGGATAGTTCCTGTTACTGAGTCAACCTTGTTAAAAAATGAATCAGGTATGAGGAAAGTTCTTTTCCTGTGTCAACCTCATTAAAAAATGAATCAATAGGTTATATAGGTAGATTTTAGAAAGTAGATACAAGGATAGTTTATTTTACTGTGTCAACCTCGTTAAAAAATGAAACATTTAGGTGAGGATAGTTCCTATTACTGTGTCGACCTTGTTAAAAAATGAAACACGTTGCCATGAGCATAGTTCTTTTCCTGTGTCAAGCTCGTTAAAAAATGAAACAAATCCTTCCCTTATTGAGTCGAGTCTTTGACTAGATCTAAGTAAATGTTAAGTTATATTTTAGGTTAGTTATTTCGGTTTTTGCGTAATTTTCTTACGGTTTTTGGTCGGGTCTTTCACATGATCTCGTAAATGAACCTTCATTCCATCACAGCTATTAATTACCCGAAGTGTACTTAGTTGAATGAAATGGTACAGGGGAGCATGAAATCTGTTTCGCTTAGGGGGCATCAAGAACACGAGTTTTCTCTCTGTTTTCAAGCTTGTGTAAAAATGAAACCACTCCACGAAGCATATCTTTTCCTACTGTTTCAAGATTTTGTAAATGAAACCTATCTTGAGTCAATTTCGGTTATTTTCAAGACTCGTTAAACTCTGAAAATCCCAGAAGTTATTTTGCTATCTTTCATTCTCGTAAAACACATAAAAATGCCGAGTTCTTTAGTCTTTTCTGCTCGTTAATTAAATTGAAAGTCGGCCACAGGAGTATATTTTTATCCCTTTTTCGAACTCGTTAAAACTTATGAAAAAGTGAAAACCATGAGTACATTTTTATCCCTTTTTTCGAACTCGTTAAAACTTATGAAAAAGCGAAACCCTGGAGTTATCTTTTAAGCCATTTTCAGACTCTCTAAAAATGAAAAGATTGCCGAGTACTTGACTATTTGAACTCGTTAAATTAAATGAACGGTCGTCCCTTCAGTATAAGTTTACCCCTTTTTCGGACTGAAATGGACTATTTACGAAAAATGTATACATTGACTAATTACGGTCAATAGAGTTCTCTCCCAAATTATTTTATCCTTTTTCGGGCTCGAGAGACTAAATTTACGAAAAAGTACACCCATGGAGTTTTCTTAAGTTTTTTCTTCTAATTCCCTAAAATTGAAAAACACCGAGTTTCTCTTATACTGGACTCGTTAAAATTTAACAGTAAAGGACTTGTTCAATTTTAAGCAGGAAAGAACCACTCCTTCTTAGGGTTCGAATCTTAAACTAAGTTGGACTCATCCGAAGGATGAGCTTATAAACAAGAAAATGTTATCCTCCTCAATCTTGTCAAAAATAAAGAGGTACTTGCCAGAAATGGTGGGGGAAAGGAGAGAAAAATGAACCTGTTTGTTACATTTTGATTATTCAAAAAACCGTTAACCGCTCTTGAACACGACACTTTTTTTCACCTGGGTTGGGAAAATCCTTTACATGGTGTCAAACCACATTGAAAGTATTCGGCCGGTTTCTGGGTTATTAGCTTTGGGTCATTTGTCACCAAACCATCTATTTAGAGTCTCGTTATGTGTTCAAGAGGATAGTTTAAATAAACCATTCCTTGCAAAATATCATCATCCATTTTGACCATCCACAATTAGGTCCTTTTGATATATTTCTTCAAACTTGATCTATGATTTCGTGTTTCTTAGGCTTTCCTATGACGGATCACTTTCTATCGAAGACAACTCATTATCTAGGAAGTTGATCTAGAAATCGTCAGTACCTTGAAATCTGCATGCCCTTACCTATAAAGCTCGCTTCGACGCACAAAGGTATCATTGACCTTCGATCGAATGATTTCGTGACATGTTCGACTTAAGCTCATTCATTCACATTTCATGGATTGTACTGAGTAATTTGAGAGCCATTGACATTACCGGTGGTTACTCTCACACTTGTTAACATGTTACATTATTGACTGGTAATCAAGTGGTTTCTACCATGTTCGACTTCGACACATTTATTCACATGGATAGAATCGTACTGATTTGAGAAACGGAAATCAAGACCCTGGATCTAGTTTCTACCATCCAGGCTGCGAGGAATTTTGTTATTCATTTATAAAGTGGACTATTCATAAACAGAATGCTGCGTCCATACTGTGTCTACACACATCTATACTGTTGATGTATTGAAAATCATCCCTGTATCAGAACAATTTAAATCAGTTTTCTAGTTAGTTTTGATCTGAGTATGGGAATGCCTACCTCAGCGATGATATGTTTACATATATATATTTTGCATTGAATGTTTTTACAGGTTCCAATCGGGGTGTCCATAGGATGATCCTTGAAATGATAAAGTACTTCACTCTTCATATATGACAGACTTCATCCTCATCTATTTCAGACTTCGCACTTTAGGGGGAAATCTGTTACACTAAAAACTGTCACCTTGACATTCTGCTGACTGTATGAGCTCATTAACACTCATACATGCCTCCTCTGCAAGTCTTACAACCTTTACTCCTCATTTCAAGCCCTGAAATAGGAGGAAAAACCCTAAAAATATCTGAAACTTTGGGTTAACATGTAACATGAGGCTTGCCTGCGTTCCTAGCTTGGGTACGCATGTAATACACTGCTTACCTGCATTTTAGAACGCATTTTTCCTTTGCAATGCTTGCGTACCCTCCTCAAAGTAAAAAAGGCGAGAATGTAAAGTCAAAAAACTGATTTGAGGTCAATTCTAGAAGGTTCTAGATGAGAATTTTTGGGGATGAGTACGCTTTGATAAGGTGCATGTATCCCTCACCTTAAGGAACTAATCCCTTGACGTGAGGAGTCTATCCCTTTGAAGGAGGATTCTATCCCTACAAAGGTGGAATCCTAACCTCCTCATCTGCTCTATAAAAGGAGGCATTGGGTAGCCTCAAAGGGTTAAGAAGTTTTTGGAGATTGAGATTTTGGGAGATTGAGAATTGGAGTTCAAGCTTAATGTGTGATTGAGCTGAAGTGCTGTTGAGATTTAGACTTCTTTCTGCTGAGCTTTTGAGAGGAAAGATCACATACCTCTTTATGCTCCTGGAGGAAGAGTGCAAGACTTATCAAAGTAGAGGAGACTCCTGCTTCAGACCCCGGGAAGGCCTTTCGAACATCAAGGCTAAATTTGTAAGGTTCTTCTATTATTTTTAAGATTAATACAATCAAGTTCTATTTTTCTCAATAAATTGTCGTTCGATTGTTTATCTCAATAAGTTGTCATTTGATCATTTATTTCATAGATTCCTTGATCACTATGATAGGTATGTTTTATGATTATTTGTTATACAGGTGCTATTTAATATTTTCTTGTTTGTGATTGCAGATCGACAAAAGACGACACTTTCTTGTGACAAAAGAACTCTTGTTGTGACGAAGGATCATTGTTGCGACGAAAGAACTCTTGTTGTGACGGAAGGATTTTGATGCGACAGAAGCACTACGACTGCAAATAAGCATTTGGATCTAAGGTAGGATCAACACCTTCATAAAATTTATTTGTAAAACAAATATATCTAGAGAAAGACAAACTTAGTTGTTCGTTTGTTGCTAGATTGTCTTCTGACACTAGGGAGATCGATCTTGTCCGCAAGAACGATTTATCTGGCCAACAGCTAGTGAAGGGGATTCTCTTTCTCTGAGTAGGATAGAAAATTCATAATCAAAAGGCTTAGCATATCTCAGTTGAGCTGCTCCTACTGGAGGCTTAAGATGGGCGGGAATGGAATCATAGACTTTATTAAATCTCTTGGAGAAATTTTTTATAGTTTCATCTACAGCTCTTTTCAAACTATTGTACTCAGTGAAGGCTTGCATAGGGTTTGTTCTATTTTGACACTTTCTCAAGAAGCTATCTTCAAACTCATTCCAATTATGTAGGCTTCATGGAGCAAGGGCTTTGAACCAATTTCTAACCTCACCAGTGAAACTCTAAGAAAAAAGCCTCATCTTGACATCTTCATGGTCAACCTCCTCCCTGTCTATGAAGTCATTAAACTGGTCTACATGCTCTTCAGCTGTAATCTCTTCATCAATTCCCCAAGTTTTGATTCTAGCCGAATATTTACTTGGAAGGGCATTAAGGACAGCTGGAAGAATAAGAGGGGCATACCTAGCAGGTGCAGCAACAGGTGGAGGTGGAACATTTCCGGCCATGATGACAGGAACTGTGGTATTTTTAGGGATAACATTAGTAGAAGAAGAGGCACTGTTAGGAGGTGGTGTGGCTGGTTTTTGTAGTCCAGTTACAATTGAACTCCAGTCAGGTAAAGGAAAACCAGATTTACTTCTTAGCAAGATTTCAAATGGGTCTAGTTCCTTCAACCTATCCAAAGATTCCCTCTCTAACAATAAATTTGATGTGACTTCCCCCCATAATTATTATTTATCTTTTTGGGTTACTAAGGTTGAGGTATCAATACCTCTTCTTTGTAGGTCTAAAACAATTTCAGTCAATTATTTTTCATTTTCAGAATTAAACAAGACTTCCTGAATTTTATCATCAAACTTTTTATCTTCAGGACTTATTAAAACTTCAGAGGGAAAGGCTTTTGTGTGTAATGGAGTACTTTATTGCGCAAAAATGCCTTGAATTCCTTTGGAAATTTTGTTTGGATTGTCCACAATTGTAGGTGGATTCGGGTAAGGATTACTCCTCGTATATCTCCTTTTCGAATAAATGGAGTCACCAAGGTAGTTGTAGCCTTGAACAGATTCTCAGCTCATGTTGCCTTCAAGAGTTCAACTTCAAAATTTTGGGAAAAGTATATATTCGACTCCCAACGGACGCACCAAAATGTTAATATAAAATTGTACTTGATTGGCTACTTATCAAACAACTTAGTGTAATTGTTTCAAACTACTTCTAACTGAAGCTTAGCCTCTTCAGTTTGAGAGGGCTCTCTCAAGGGGGTTTTATGATATAGAATAATGATAGTACCAGATGGCTAACTCTATGGGAAATGTAACTTGTTTTTTATGTTTGTAGGTTGAAAATAATGCAAGCTTTCTACCATGGGGCTTATGGAGTCAAAAATCAATAGTTTCAGTGACAATGTTTCTTAACATGGAAGCTGAGGCAGATAGAGGTCTTTAACAGAGGCAACTCACACATAAAACATAGGAAAACACAGTCATTTCATCACTAAAGGAAGTCAGAGCATAAGATTATGAATTATGAGTAATAGAGATGAAATCTACTGCAAGTAATAAAACATAAATATATAGATCAATAAGACATCAAAAACCTCATGAGAATCTCAAGTCTATCAAGAAGAATGTCACTTTGTATTACTGATATAGGTCAAATACATAAAAACAACAGTTGGGTGCAAATGTTCTCCAACCACTTACTATTTCGATGCTTTGTCTTTAAATAGACATTCTTTACAACAAAGATGATATGCCTGGTGGATAGATCATTGAATTCTCCTATGAAACCTTTCATAACTGAAATACATAACTTCTAACAAAAAATTGACAACTATACCTTAAAGAAACCATCTCCTAATATGACTCTAACTCCTATTTATTACATTTCCCTACCCTATCAGTGAAACAGTTACGTGATGGTTACAAAATAAGTATCACATGCTTGAAAGACACATGACACATGACAAATTTCATTGCCACTTTACATATTTAAAACCCTCCTAGACTTGTAGAGCATAATCCTGTTTTTTAGGAATAGATGACCCTTATCTTCCACGTTGTTTTGACTGATAACTTGTCTTCATGGCAATCCTTTTGAGTTATAAATTTATGATGATAAGATCCATTCACATGTTGGAGGTATCCAGCTGTCCAAACTTCCATTAAGATGCTAAAAAACCTTCAATAATTGCTTGCTACGAAAGTAGAACAGTTTCATAGCAAGTTTTGGTAGCGTACGAAAAGTAACCTTTCCACCCATCTTCTTCAATTCTTTGATGTTCCATCATGTCAATCATATCATGACACATCACCACCATGAATCTACCTCCTTGAAAATTGCAAAAACTAAATTTAGAAGCAAAAAGGCTGCTATAGGTTTTTTCGTAGCGTATTTCTGGCTTTAAGCCTGAGGAACGCTACGAAACTGTTTAAAAACCCAAAAATTGCCTATTTAAAAAATGTCTTCAAAAAATGAACTCCAACTACAAAATCTTGATTTTCTGCATGTAATAAACCTTCTAAGGCATATTCAATCTCAAATTATTGCTCCTACGGTGTTTCTTCCTCATTTATGATCAATTGAGCTATAGGCTCTTTCACCACAATCATTTTCAAACCTTTCTTTTCCAACCCTTCATGAATCAGATCCAATTGTTCTTGAATATCTTTGACTTGGTCCTTCAGTGTCCTATTCTTGGATTGCAAGTGTAGGTTTACCTTTTTGATGTGCTTGACCTCTCTTCTTAGTGGCTGAGTCCACTTTATCAATTTTTCTGTATTGTCCAATTTCTTTGAGACACTTGTGACTTGATCTTCCCAGATCTTCCTCATTTATTCAAACGGTACACTTTCAACTCTATGCTTCTTTGTCTCTTTCCTCAAGTTTGATATTTCTTCACCTGCCTCTTTCAACTGATCCTTAAGGGTTTCAACTTCTGTTTTTTCAGTGATTTTCTCTTTACCCTTATTTTGTTTGGTGACTAGTTCTTCTTTTGTAGGTGAGGAGAGGTCTATGATGCTTGGTGGTGGTTGAGCAGTTTCAGTGACCTTCTGAGTTTCTTTGTTGCTTTCCATGACCTTTCTTGCATGTCTAGTCATTGTCTTTCTAGCTTGAAACATGAAACGAACATCATCACCTGCAAACTCTAACTTTTTAGCTGTTTTTCCTTTCTTTAGCTTTCTTCCCCCATCTTCAACATCTTCAGCTTGCACAATGGGAGTTTCTTAAATATCAATTGCATGCAGAATGTCCTCTAAGTTACCCTTAACCACTGTTTGGATCCTAGTAACTCTCTTGCTACCATGTTTGCTAACTTTTGGCTTCTGTTTTGCAGGTGTAGCTTTGGGTGTGTCAATGTTTTGCAAAGGCTCTGTCTCCATGCTGACTGGTTCTAACTTCTCTGCTACTGTTGGTGATGAAATATCTCTAGGTTTGGGAATTATTTTAGGAGTGGCAACATCTACTTCAAAACCACTCATGAATAGAAAGGATGTCCAATCTCTGCCTAATCTCTTCAACTCCTCTAACACCAACAACTTAATCAAACCATGGTGAAAGAGAGAAGTTTCATTTCCTTATTTTTTAACTTGGACCTTATATGACATTTTAGTTAGACTTCTATATAAATAAAAGGGCAAGTCAAGAGACCTCTTACCCACAAAATGCAGCAGAAGCCTAAGGTGGTAGGAGTAGACCATGTGAAACCTTCCTTCACAGGTGAAGTACTTCTCAATGATCATCAACAACTTTGAGATGTTGTCTTTCATGTAACTCCTTGGGATAGCATTTGTGAGATGAATTTCACTATGCTTTGGCTTGATGAATTCTTTGCAGTCCTGCATGGTGAACTTGATGCCTTTAAACCACTATTCCCCTCCTCTAGGGATTCCTGTTGCTGTTGAAATGTTGTCTGGTGTTACTATGAGGTTTAACATTTCTACCTTTGAAGATGTTCTAGCTAAACTATTAGCAAACTCCTTGGAAACCTGTAGATGACACCCTTGTAGGCTTTGGAAAAATTGCAAACAACCTGTTCTTTTGAATACCTCCAAGGTAGTTGGGTCTTCATTTAACAAATTCATGTCCATGGGCTCATACATGTGGCAGTAACCACCTTTTTTAGTCTTCTTCCTTGCAACCATGGTGATTTTATATCTTCTTAGCCTCGCTTGATTAATGACACCTGCAACCTTTGAAAATGCCAACAACCTGCTTGGCTCGATGAAGCATCTCTCCAGAAAACCCAATATCATGCAAGTATAAAGTAGATAATGAAAAAAAGACTCAATTGGGTGATGTTTTATGGTTTCAATGTCATCTCATGCCTTCATCATGACACATGCATGCTAAAAATGGTAATGATGACCTCAGCCATGACTTTGTACTTTTGAAAGAACCCTAATTGACTCGAATGACATCCACCCTATCTCCTCTAATAATTATCTAACACTTCACCTCATGTTTGACAAGATAGATAGGAAAAATGTTTTTCATAGCGTAGCTAGTTCATTTTTTGACAGTTTTGCTACGAAACTATTGGGCAGTTTCGTAGAGAAAACTACTATTTCACAGTGTAAAACGCTACGAAAACAGGTAAAACTGGCTGAAGTGTCCTTTTTGAAATTAGACACTTGGAAAATGAAATCTAACACCTAATGATGACTGATGGGAGATGACATGACCTAAATGAAGGTGGGTTTGAACCTTAGGATAGGTTAAACATGTAAAAGTTGAAATTTTCTTATACCAGCTTGAAAGGCTTAAGGAAGCCTTTGACAAATGAACTCTATGACCATGTCAAATAATGTTTCACATTTTTCCGAGTGATAAAATTAGGGAGACCTTGTTTAGCCACTGTATATGCTTATATTAGTTGTCGGGCTGGAAACATGACTATAAAAAATGGGCCTTTGTCTAAAAAGCTAGCGTTATATCCTCCAGCCCAGGCTTCCATTGATCATGATCTCCTTATATGGTTGGGGGATTAAGAAGATGAGTTATATAACACTACCCCTATGTGTACCTTAGATGTTATTCTTAGAAGGGGGCAGCTTGATGAAGATGAAATCATCGACCATGCCATTCAAAACCAATCCTCCATTAACATTCCTCTCGAAACCTTAGTCAAATAGTCTGAAATCCAACCTTGGATGGAGGTGCAATCAGTTGAGTCAACCTCTGAAACCACCAAGGATATTGAGTTTGGCCCATCCAGATCTCTAAAAATCAACCCAAACCTCTTGAATGAAGAATAGATGCAGCTATGCTAGCTTTTGATAGAGAATCTAGAACGTTTGATTGGGATTACAAGGACATGAGAGGGGTGCATCCTTTAGTGTGAAAACATCATATTTAAATCAAAGAAGGATGCAAGCCTATGAGAAAACCCCAAATAAGGATGAAATCGTCTCTAAAGGACATAGTCAAAGAAGAGTTATAGTAACTATTGGATGCAGGGTTCATATATCCTATATTCGACAGTGAGTGGGTATCCCCTCTTGTCCTAGTCCCAAAGAAGAATGGGAAGTGGGGAATTTGTGTCGACTATCGAGAAATTAACAAAGCCACCAAGAAATACCATTTCCCTTTTCCCTTTATAGACCAAGTCCTGGATGGCCTTGTGGGGAAGCAATTATTTTCCTTCTTAGATGGGTTCAGTGGGTACAATCATATTCAAATTGGCCCTAAAGACCAGGATAAAAATATTTTCACCTACCCTTGGGGTACCTTTTCTTATAGAGTCCTACCCTTTGGGTTGTGCAATGCCTTAAATACCTTCCAAAGAGCTGTCATAAGCATTTTTTCCGAGTTAGTCCATGAATCTGTCGAAATCTACATGGATGATTTCACACCATATGGGGATGACTTCTAGGAAGCTCTCTCCAATTTGGGTAAAGTACTAAGAAGGTACATTGAGATGCATCTCTCCTTGAGCCCAGAAAAGTGTGAATTCCAGAAGAAATCAGGGGTTGTATTAGGACACTCCATATCCCAAGCAGGAATACAGGTAGACCCAAACAAAATCACTATCATCAAAAGGGTACCTTCTCCTCAAAATAAAAAATATGTCAGGATTTTCTTAGGCTTATCTGGTTACTATATAAGTTTGATCAAATATTTTAGCAAGATGGCTTCGCCATTATTTGGGTTATTGGCCAAAGATTCTAATTTTATTTGGTCTGGTCCTTGTCAAGAGGCTTTCAAGCTTATTAAGAGAAATTTGACTACTACTCCCATTCTCCGAGGTCCAAATTGGACCTTGCCTTTCCACATCCACACTGATGAATCCGACAAAGCTGTAGGGGCAGCATTAGGAAAATTAGAGGACAAAATCCCTTATTCCATTTATTTCATCAGCAAGAACTTGTCCAAGGTTGAGCTGAATTATACTGTTACTGAGAAGGAGATGTTAGCCATTTTCCATGCGTTGAACAAATTGAGGCATTATGTAACTGGATATTAGACCTTTTTTCACACTGACCATGCAACCATCAAGTATTTAATGAAAAAATTGGATGTTAATGCTAAAATAATTATATGGTTGTTACTTTTGCAGCAATTTGATTTGACTATTGTTGATAAACCTGGAAAGGAGAATGTTGTTGCAGATTTTTTGTCCTAGTTAGCTCTCCCTGCAGGTGAAGGAGGAATGGTGGATGAATAGCTACCGGATGAGCATATCTTTTCTATATCAACACTCTCACCATGGTTTGCTAATTTTCTGATATAGCCAACTACTGTGTTGCTAGGAAACTTCATCCCAATCTTTCATTCAGGGAGAGGAGCATAATCATCAGAAAAAGCGCCCCTTTCACATGGATTGGAGGAACCCTTTAAATCTAGGCCCTGATCAAATCCTAAGGAGATGTGTGAGTGAGGAAGAATTTATTGACATCCTCTCTGCATGTCATGACAGCCCATGTGGAAGCCACTTTGATGCAAAGAGAACTACTTACAAAGTTTTGTAGGCAATATACTATTGGCCTACCCTTCATCAAGATTCCAGAAGATACATCAACAAGTGTGACCAGTGCCAGAGCATGGGGAAACCCACATAAAGGGTTGAAATTCCTTTACACCCTCAAGTGGCTCTTGAGCCATTTGATAAGTGGGGCATGGACTTTGTTGGACCTATCATTCCACCATTCAGACAAAAGAAGTATATCATAGTATGCACTGATTACCTGACAAAGTGGGCTGAAACGAAAGAAGTGAAGGTAGAAACCGAGGAGAAAGTAGTAGAATTTCTGAGGGAGAATGTGTTTTACAAGTTTGGTTACCCCAGAGAAATAGTGACCGATCAGGGAGCACAATTCACCTCTCACCTCATTGAGAATATTTTGAGGAAGCACAATATTAAGCATATAACTTCTACTGCCTATCACCCTTAGGCGAATGGTCAAGTAGAAGTAACTAACATAACTTTAGAAAGAATCCTCATAAAGGTTGTGAGAAACATCAGAAAATATTGGTCAGACAGATTGGTAGAAGCTACTTGGGCCTACAACACTACTTGGAAGACAACAACAAAATTCACTCCTTATGAACTAGTCTATGGTAAGAAATCTCTACTTTTAGTTGAGTTTGAATTCAATATTTTAAGAATGGAAGATGAATTAAATATAGATCTATCAAATGACCAAAAAAATAGGTTGCTGCAACTAAATGGATTGGATGAGTTCAGAATGCAAGCACTTCTTCACATGGAGGTAGTTCAGCTACAAAGGAAGGTTTGGCATGACAAGAACATCAAAGAAAAGACCTTCGAAGAAGGAGATTGGGCACTATTTTATTATTCAAGGTTTAAAGACTTCAAAGGCAAGATGATGACAAGATGGTTGGGACCTTACATAGTGGAATTTTTTTTTGATAATCGCACAGTTCAAATCAGAACCATAGATGAGGAAGGAATCCCCTTGCTTGTCAATGGTCATAGACTTAAAATTTACAAGAAGCCTTTGTCAAAGGTAGAGTTGATAAATTCAATAGTAAGAGAGGTGTATGTGATAGGAAACTACATAGTTTCCCACACCTTCTGAAAAAAAGAGAGAGAAAAAATAAAGATCCATGGGTGAAAAACTCTCTGAGGCACCCAAGGCAAGCTTGTGGGTTGAAAACCTCGATGGAGGCAACTCACTTGCTCTTAAAAAAAAAAGGAAAAAAAGGAAAAGAAAAGAGAATAAAGATCCATCGGTGAAAACCTCTTTGAGGCACCCAAGACAAGTTTGTGGGTTGAAAACCTCCATTGAGGTCACCCACTTTCTTTAAAAAAAAAAAAAAATACATATGCATCTTTGTGTTTGCTATATTGTAGGTCATTAATGGCTTCTGGAAACACAGGGAAGCATTCATCTTATTTTCCCTTCTATTTTAACATCCATCCCATCATTCAATCCATTAATTTCCATAACTCCTTTCATCATCTCCATACACCATATTCCTCCATTCCTGAGCACAATGTAGAAAAAGAAAGCAAGCCACAAACTGCTACAAACATCATGAAGTTACTTAAAAAACAAAGTTGTTCATGAATTGCAAAGAAAAAAACAAGGAGGATTTGATAAAGCAGACCCCAGGAAAGACAGAAGTGCCACCCATATCATCTGGAGCAACCCCATGCAACATCTACAATGGGAAGAAACATCAAGAAAGATCAACGGTTCACTCGGAGAGTTTCTCATTTAGAAAGCTTCTCACTCAGAAAGCAAGAATAAGGGAGAACGTGACATAAAAGAGGCTTTTCCAAATTCTAGCTTCTGCAAACACCTTGACAACAATAGGTAAACTCAGGTATAGCTTTTCATCCCTCGCTATGCATCCATAATAGCCATAAATAACTTAATTTGTAGACTTAGAGTTTAAGGGGCAGAAAGGTGGCCAATTAGCTTGGACACCATCGTGAAGTATGACTAGGGATAATTGCAAAGTAACACCACCTAGGCATGTAGAAGAAAAATTTAAATCAAGTGGAGTAGAGGAGAACGAGGGGAGGTGTAATATTCCAAATTAGCCACTGCTACTTGGAATATTATAACTGCTCCATTTTTGAAATAAAAAGTAGGGAGGAAAATTAAACATATCCCTGTGTGAAAAGGGATTGGATTAGGAGGAAAAATAAAGCCACTTTGGTGTGAAAGAGGGGCAAAGAAATGAGGTAGATCCAATTGAACAAGTCAACAACGCTGTCACAAGAGGAGGGAAACCAACTAGGGCAGTGCAGTTTTGAAAGGGGAATCTTCTCAAGGAAGTCACATCCTCAATGAGTGGGGTCCGGGGTGAGGAAGCTCACCAAGGATAAGAAGGAGGATATAGAAGCAAGGAAGGCATTCAATAATCATATTTGTTTGGTATTTTGACTGATTTCAAGCTCCAACTATTTAGCTGTAGTTGGAGCACTGTTTAGTACAAAGAATTCTCATGCGGGAATTCCATCTTCACCTTTGGTCTAGCTAATTGGGAGATCTAAGGGGAAGGTCTTGAGCTCAATTGTCATCATATATCTTGAGGAGATCCACTCTGAAAAATATACAACATAGTCACTCCCAGTAACTGCGTCATTTCTGCAGTAGCAGTAGCTGTTGGGTCATACCCTCCTATTTTGTGCTTGTTTAGGAGGAGGTGTCTATTTCACTCCAGGAGGTCTATTGAGGAAGGCCTTGGGCCAATTTCTGTATTATTAATCTATTTTAAATTACATACAGTATTTTCTAATACATATTTTCTGGGTACAACGTTATTTTCTGCAGTGCTGCATTTTATGTTGCTATTTTTCAGGAAACCCTTGCCGGGATGTTACGATGAGATTGTAAAAGAGGTCAAACCTCTCATTTATAATTCTATGATTAATGAAAGCTATAGATATGTATGAAATCAATTTTTTTTGTAGATTCCCTAATAAAAATTATGTTGTTTCAGCCTTCAACAATTCTATTTTGTGAAGTTGTGGGATTGGGGGTGTTTTTGAGCATATATGAGCTGGGGAGATCTGTTTAGTGTAGCTAGAATGATTTTTTTCTTATGAAATTTCATATTTAAGCTACATACAACATATATAAGAGGATCCAAGTCCTGTTGTGAGTTTTTATTGCATGGTTTTCCTTATACAGCGTCCTCATTGAAGATATTACAGAAATTCCTGAAAAGGAATATTATAGGAGGAAACACACAATCCATCATGAATTAACAGAGAGAAGGAAACCACGATATCTAACGAAAACTAGAGCTGAGGACGAGTTACATAAGCACTCCAAAATTAGTTTCGTAATCTAATAAAAAGAGGTCCTATCTCATCCAAACCAGTGAATTGGGAATTTTTGAGGGAAAGAGACCGAAGGGAGCCCACATCACAGTAGTACCGAGAGTGGGCTGTGTATTTGAACAAAATGCAACAACAACAGTAGAAAAATGTCAACCTACCCATGGCCTGGTCCTATTTTGTAAATATGAGCAAGGAAGCTTTTATAACAACCCAAACGAGGCAAAATTCCACTTCTAGCCTTAAATAAGAAGAAGAAGAACCAACAGAAGAGGAAGAACCAGAGGAAGAGGCAGAAGAAAAAGAAGAACCAGAAGAAGCACTATAAGAAGAAGAGGAAAAGACAAAGGGCCAAGGAAAAACATAAGAGATGGCAATAGAAGTCATAGAGGTAGCAGAAAGTGAGCAAGAAACAAATTCACAGAACAACACCACATCCTCTCAAGTCAAAGAGGTAGTTGCCACCTTAGCTCCTCTGAGTGCAAAGAGAAAAAGGAAAACCTCTATGTATTTTAGAGTTGATAAGAGTTAGAGGATAAGTTAGGGAGAGCCAGAAAATCCTCCCATGAGCCCAATTATCATTGAAGAATCACCAAGGGAGGAGGAAACAATCGAAGAAACATTTCTGAAGGAGCAACTGTAGAAGGCACAGGCAGAGAATGGAGCACCAAAGGATAAATTGTAGCAAAAGGGAAGCAAGTAGCCATCATGGCAGACTTATGCATAAAAGCCCTTCAACATAGATTCCCTTTTGACTCATATGTTGTGTACCTCAAGGAGAAATGACTCCTATTTCATATCAAAACTCTAGCCTCCCATGGATCCCTACCTTTCCAAGATTCTAGACAATTCATGGATTTCTACAAGAAGGCTAACATGGCTGATCAGGAAAAAATGGCAGAGTTTTATGTGCATAACCTTGTAAATCTAGATACTTGGGACCCCAATTCCATAATGGGGGATATGTAGCTAATGGCTCTATCATCTTGGATGACCAATGAGGACACTAGAGAAAAAGACATATGGGGGGTCATGGGAAGAAGAACTAGAGAACCCCTGTATACCATACCAGATTTTTTCATCCCAAGAGGAGTCATCCTTAACCGTCGAGAGATTGAAAGGGACCCTGCACTAGTTGAGAGCTACCTTCAGACTCAAACATAGGTAATAAGCCACTTTGATGATGTTTCTAGGCAGATAGAAGATGAGTGCATGATGGGCAACTAGAGGAGATGGAACAACCTCCCTCATAGCCTCGAGAACAGGGAGTACCATACTCCAGAAAGACTGAGGGGTGCATTGGAAAGGGTACCATTATACAAGAGGGCCATGTAGGCCAAAAATATCCAATGGTTGGGACTAAAGCTCATCCCACCTTTGCTGCTGGGGCTGACTGATGAAAAGGACACAGATGCACAAGATAGAGAATGGGAGAATGCATGAAAGAATAATGGTTTTTACCCCCTTGGGGAAACTCCCACAATTCTTCCTCAGGATATCAGGGGGGCTGTCAAAGCCTTAAAGGAAATGCAGGAGGAGGATTATTTTCTCAGAGGATGAGCAACCGTTCAATAGGGGGTTGATGATGAGCTCCTTCTTTAGACATATTTGGAGGGGTTAATGGTCACCTTTTTCCTTCTTAGATCTGTTTTTAATGCATTTTTTTATTATTTGGTTTTATGATGCCAATATAGGTGGTGATTAAGGCTAACATACTTTGAGTGCCTAATATGAGGTTGAGTGCATAAAATCATGAATTATTAGCATTTTTGTAAGGATTTTATCATAAAGACTTGGAGGAGAGAAAAAAGAGAAATTATAGGAGGATTTTCCACACTCTTTAACTCTCAAAGGTAGCCGAAGGATCCCAAATATTCTCTCCAAAAATTTGAATTCCAAAGGAAGCCAAAGGATCCTTGAGGATTCTCTCCAGCAATTCGATTATAGAGGCAGCCAAGCAACTCAAAGAGGAGTGCACCCAATCCTTGTTTACTGGGAGTCAAGTGGACTCAATCACCATTTTCTAGGGAGTTGTTGGTATCTGCCCTGGAGAATAAATAGAGCATAGCTAGAGCTAGGAAGAGTTAGTCAATTCCAGTGGATTCTAGTTGAAACTTTGTTTCAAGCTATTGAGACTTTTATTATTTTACTCAGTGATCAAACTTTCAGAGATGTATGAGGTTATTCTTTAATGAAATGAGTAGACTGATTTAAGTTTCAGAGAGATAGGCTCATGGGTTAGGGCCCAATCCATGTGCCTCAAATTTTCTGTTGTTACTATCTTTTCTTTTCTTTCAATTAGCTAGTTTTGCTTCTGCCATTTAATTAGATATGATTCTAATATTTTCATTGCTGCTTAGTCTATGATTTCAGTTTGTTGTTGTAGTTTTTCATTTGCTTGTGAGTAGTAGAATAGAGGATAAAAATCTAAAATTTGTGGATCTAGACTTCCCTTCTCATCTCTGTCGATAGAGCTCAAGGAGGGTAAACCTTCCCATAGACCAAAAACATTGATTTATGTTCACTATTTCCATCTCTGGGTTATGCCTCTAAACGTTGCTTTTACGCCTCAATTACCTCCTGTTTTCTGCTTATTTTAACTGATGCACCCACCTTTTTTCCCTAAAAATACTTAAACCCTTCAGCCGCCTAATTCCTTTGTTTCTATTGGTTACGATCGCCTTACTCGTTTTAACGCAAAAATGTTGGAAAAAAAATCAAAGCTAACCTCCGCCTTTCCTCCTCGAAATCCCTGCTACCGCACTTCGCTCATAGCAGATCACAGTTTTCATTTGGTTCCATTAACACTTACCACTCCCATATGCCGATTGCAATATTGTGATCGTGCTTTGTAGCCGGTCCCACTGCCACATCAACCATCGCAATCACACGTCGCACCATTTTACTCTTCCCTTCAAGACTTATCTTTCACGGTTGCCTTACCCTTTCTAACGCAAAATGCTTGAAAACCATCAGAATTTGACCTTCCTCCCTTACTCCTCAAACTTCTCGCTACCGTACATCATAAATTAAAAATCACAATGTTTAGTTCCTTCCATTAACACTTACCGCTCCCATCTACCGATTGCGATATTGCGATTGCACTTTGCCGTCAATCCCACTGCCACGTAACCCGTCGCAATTGCACTTTAGACATTTTTCATTTTTTTATTTTTTTTTAGACTTACCACATCCAAATGCCGATTGCGATATTGCGATCGTGCTCTGCCGCCATGTCACTCAGCACATTTCACACATCGCAACTCTTTCATGTTCGCATTTCACATTTCGATCGTCGCATCTTCTAAACCATCACACTTAGCACTTCGCTCCCGCTCTCGAACAACACTTCCGCTATCCATTTAATTTTTTTATATTGCGATTGCGAAATCACATATTGAAAATTTTTCCTCCATCGCATCTCCGCCATCGTAAATTTCAAATTATTCCTCTCCAAAGCATATTTGCACCATATTATAAAGTTTAAACCCCTGCTTTCCACTTCTAAGCCTTGTTTCATGTGTTAAGCCCTCCATTAGCCTCTTTAGCCCCTTTTATTTCCTTAAAGATGAAAAATCAATGCCCTTTCAATTACAATTAAGTCATGGATAGATTAGTTTCATGGGTAGAAGCATGGTAGATATACCATAGGATAAAGTGTATTTATCCATTTGGCCAAGTTAAGTGTGGTTTAGAATTAATTTCCTTTCTGTCATTTCTTTCCTGCAAATTAAATTAGTTCCATTCCTGTCATTTCTTTTCAACAATATAGTTTAGCTTATTTTCAGTAATTTTTTTATGCAAGTTAAATTAGTTTCATTCCTTTCATTCCTTTCCAGCAATTTAGTTTAGTTTCCTTTCTGTTCCTTCAAGCAATTTACTTTCCAGTCCTTATTGCAATTTAAGAAATAACACCCTTTTGTAAAGTAGAAGAGGATGACATGAGCAGAATGCATCTGCTGTGTATATAGCACTGTCACCTCCAAGTTTGTACAAACCCCGGGTTGATAAAATAAAGTAGGGAAACCCCTGGGAGTTGCAACACTCTTGGTGCAATACTAAGGCTCACCACTTTTTGGCGTCGTTGCCGGGGAGGTGTATAGTAGATGTTTTGATTTTGTTTTTAGCATTATTTTTTGCTTTCCTTTATTTTCATGTCATTTTAGAAAATATTTAAAAAATACAAAAAAATTTGATTTTCATGCCTTGTAGGACTAGGAATAATCAAAGACAAACCTTACCTAAAACCCCCACATCACCTCCTGGCCATCCTTCACTCTTCTTCAGTGGCAGTAAGAGTGAACCCCTCTAGGAGAGCCTTCTGAATATTTTGAGGATCCTATTAGGGAAGAAAAGGAAGACCTTGTTTCAATTGAGGGACCTACTTCACCTATCTTAACCATGGCTGGTATCCATAGAGCCTTTCCCATAAGAGAGGCAGATGGGGAAACTAAGGTGAAGAACATTAGCCCCTCAGCTCTTCCACACTTTCATGGACTTACCTTTGAGGACCCTGACACATTCATGTTTGAATTTTCTATTGTTTTTAGGACTTATTACTATACCTCTAATGATCAGAAGTTGAAGCTATTCCCACCCACCCTTAAGGATGTAGCCTTGCGTTGGTTCATGGGTCTGCATGGGGATAGCATCACTACCTGGGCATAGATGGAAGAGACCTTCAAAAACAAATACAAAGACTACTGTAGGTCCTAGGATGAGATCTTTAGGATGACTCTAGGGCCGAATTAATCCTTAGAGGACTATGAAGAGAGGTTTCAATTTAACTATAAGAGAGCTAATTGAACCCTTGATCCTGATTCAATTAAAGTTGTACTTCTTCGAGGGATCAATGAAGAGATGATAGAAACCTTGAATATGTTAACATAAGGAGATAACTACCAAAAACCCTATGAAATAATCAAAATTGTCTTCCAGAATAATTCTAGGGCATTTAGGAAGAAGGGCAGAGCTAGCCAAAGTACATCCAATACCCCTTCCTCTTCTACCTTCATGAAACATGAGATTGGAAACATGCTAGAGGACTTCAAGAGTGACATGCTACACACCTTTGCTTTGAAAATGGACACAATGTAGGTAAAAAGGCTAGGTCGAATGGCTGTGACTCTCCCTAGGCTGATTTGACTTGGAGGGAGGCCGAATTGATTAAATTTGGTGCCAAAATTTCAAATTAAAAAATTCAAATTTTATTTTAAAAAGTTTGAAAGGACATGACTCAAAAACATAATTATTTTGACTCTAGCATGAAGAACATGTTTTTCAATAATCAACATAAATACATCAAGGGCCAAAACATATATTATGAAGACCAGCCATAGTTACAAAAATAAATATGTTGGAACCTTGATCCTTTGAGTACTTTTCCTGAAGTAAAATGTTGAAAAGTCAACAAGAAATGTGTGTATAATTTAATTTTCCCTTAATTAAATTGGAGAATAAATTGTAATCTTATATTATCATCACTTGTAATAGTTAACTGAGTGTGATAAACTCAGTTATCTCATGAATTTCGAGTTGAGGGTGGTTGGTGAGGCATATAGAGTGATTCTATTAGTTTTTGAGTCCAAGTTGTAGTTAGTGCATTAGTTAAATGCATGAGAAATAAGTTAACTCAATTAATTGAGTTAAAATTAGTTTAACTAGTTGTAACTAATTTTTGCACTAGTGAGAGGTCAAGTGAATTAAATCAAAATTAATTCACATGTAGTGATCTGTCATGTAACTGATGATTTACTATTAATAGCTGCATGCATGTCAATTCTGATGGAGACCCAGTTGAGACAAAGGGTAAAGGGATGTTAACTATCAATTGTATTATTAGTAGGTTACCTGCATGCAGTAAAACACCCTTAGGTTTTCCCATGAGAATTGCACAGTTTTGGAAGGCTGAAATTCATAAAGAATAGGGATTTCATTCCAGTTGAATTGCATAAGCAAGGAAGGCTGAGCAGAGGCTGAAAATTGGCTAAGTGTTGGTCGATTTTGTCTGGATTAGTGTGAGACAGTTGTGAGAGTGCAGGAGACTCTTGTGAGAAGAGTGCATTGTAATTTTTTCATGATTCCTTGGTGAATATACAATAGAAAATAGAGGGGTTTTTAGCAGTAAGATTTCCCTGGGAAAATATCTATGTTGTGGGTTGATTTGCTTCTTTCTTTACTTTTTGTGATCGGCGATCATGTTTATTTTCCACAATTGATTTGTAGAAGGATTCAGTATCTTGCTTTAGCATATCGCATGATCAGATTGAATCCATTGTTATACATATTGTTTTTATAATTTCTACATGGTATCAGAGTGCATGTAATCACTACAGTGGAGAAGAAATTGAGTTTGTGCTGAATAGGATTCAAATTTGCAAAAATATTATTTGGTGCAAGAGGCAGATCAAGATGGATTTTAATAGCTTGAGATTGCAATATGCACTCGAGGGAAGTTCTAATTATAATTTGTGGAAAGATAGGATGGAGGGAGTTCTGAAGGACAACGGGTTGAAAGAATTCATTGATAATGACATTCCCAAGACCGCAACAACAGACTCTGCTCTTCTTGATGTTTGGCAAAGTAAGTTGTAAAGGAAAGGAGGATGTTATTAGAGGGAGTACGAGACCACATTTTCTCAAGTTTCCATGGAAAAGCAACTCCATATGCAATGTGGAAGGCTTTGACAGATCTGTTTTAGAGTAGTAGTGACCACAGAAAATTGGCACTGAAGGACAAGCTCAGGAAAATCAAAATGGAGAAAGGAGACACTATTCCAAAATATTTAACCAAGTTTTTCCAATGTTGAGATGAGCTTTGGAGTGTCAGAATTACTATAGTAGATGATGAACTGGTGAGCCTATCTCTTCTGGGCCTTCCCAAGAGCTGGCATAGTTATCAGGACTCTGTCAATGGGAGGTAGAAGCTACCATATTGGGAGCGACTTTGGTCGGATTTGGTACAAGAAGAATTCATGCATAATACCAGGGATGGATCCTCATCTAGGACAGATGATGAGGAAAATTTCACCTTGGCTGGTAAGGAAAAGAAGGGGAAGGGAAAGAAATCATATTCCAAATCTGAGACTGGAAAAGAAGACAATAAGCGTGACATGTCCAGAGTGAAATGTTTTCATTATCACGAGCATGGAAATTATGCCACTATTTGTCCATAGAAGAAGAAGAATAAGAAAGCTTTAAGACCTGCAGTTGGTGAGGCTTTGGCCTCGCAATTTGAGTTGGAATTCTCACTCATCACATGCATGGTGTCTACTGTGATGGGATCAGTGTGGTACTTGGATAGTGGTGCATCTTTCCACATGACGGGAGACAAAGAAATTTTTAGTAGCTTGGAGGAGAAGTATCTCCATATGCATATCGAAATGGGTGATGATGAGAGGTATAGTGCTACCGGGATTGGTACAGTTACTTTACAGAGATAGTTAGATAAACCCTTCTTATTAAAAGATGTAATGCATGTACCAGGCTTGAAAAAGAATTTAGTTTCAGTTGCTATGTTGGAGGATAGAGGACATGATGTGGTTTTCACTTAAGGGAAAGCATTCCTTTGTCACAAATCCACAGGAAAATTCAAGAATATTGGGATTCGTGTGAAGAATATCTACAATTTTGATGTAGATGGTTGCGCAACATTGATGGGTAAAGCAGAAAAAGTGGTGAGCCGAGATGAGGGTGAGTTATGGCACAGGAGATTGGACCATTTACACCATGGTTCTTTGAAGGTCATGCAACACATTTCTATTGGGCTTCCAAAGGGTACTCTTGCACAGATAGACACATGCAAGTGATGTACCATGGGGAAGTATGAAAAATCCACTTTTCACGAGAAGGAGAAACAAGCAGTGGGAATCCTTGAGAGAGTTCACTTAGACGTGTGTGGACCATTCTCTACAGCTTTGAAAGCAAAGCACAGGTATTGTGTGATCTTTGTTGATGTTTTTTTCTAGAAAGTGTTGGACCTACTTCATTTAGAAGAAAGATCAGACATTCTCAAAATTTTGTGAGTTCAAAGAACTGGTTGAGAAAGACACGAGGAAGCATGTCAAGGCTCCGAGGAGCGAAAATGGTGGTGAGTACATCTCCAATGAATTAAAGAAATTTTGTAGCAAAGAAGGAATTCAGAGAGAGTTGATTGCACCTTATAACCCACAACAGAATGGGGTTGCAAAAAGAAAGAATAGAACAATTATGAGTGCAGCACGAGCAATGTTGCATGACTAGGGCCTACTGTTGCATTTGTGGGTAGAAGCATGCAACATAGCGGTATTTGTGCAGAACCGTAGTCCTCATCGGATACTTGGCATGAGTACACCAGGGGAGGCTTTTTTCTGGTAAGAAACCTGATGTTTCATGTTTTAAAATTTTTGGCTCATCTGTCTATTTCCATGTGACCAAAGATTCCAGGATTGACAGCTATTTCACCAGGTTGGGCTTCACGAAAAGTAAAGCTGATGCGAACCCGTACCAGATTTTGGTTGATGGTAAGCTTTTGATTATTGTACTTTATGTTGATGATCTTATTTTGACATGTGATGAGCAACTCATAATTTCTTGTAAAGAGGATCTTGTAAGAGAGTTTGAGATGAAGGAAATGGGACTTCTTCACTATTTCCTTGGTTTGGAAATATGGTAGCGTGATGGGGAACTATTTGTTTCTTAAGGAAAGTATGCCAAAGAGATTCTGAGAAATTTCCACATGGAGAGATGTAAACCCATGGAGACTATATCAGGAAGGAGGATGCTACTTCAGGTGAGGTAGTGGACGCTATTGTTTACAGGTAGCTTGTGGGTTCACTCATGTACTTGGTGAACACTCGACCAAAAATTTGCTACATATTTAACCAGCTGAGTCAAGATATGGTTAAGCCGACCAAGCTCTTTTGGAAGGCGAGGAAGCATGCCTTGAGATATCTCATGGGCACTATAGAGTATGGATTATGGTACAGACAAACAAAGGGAGTGAAGCTTCAAGGCTTCACCGATGCAGATTGGGTAGGCAGTCCATCAGACAGAAAGAGCACATAAGGAGGGATCTTCAGCATAGGATCGACAACAGTTTCTTGGTACAACAGGAAGTAGAGATCTGTAGCAGTAAGTTCAGCTAAGGCAGAGTACATGGCAGCTAGCCAGGCTACATGTGAGGCCATATGGATGAGGAAGATTATGGTTTTTTTTTTGGTCATCAGATGGATCCGATGGTGATACATTGTGATAACCAGAGTTGCATAAAACTCTCGATTAATCTGGTATTCCATGATAGGGCCAAGCATATAGACATATGGTACCACCATCTTAGAGATTATGTTTAGAGACACATTATGTTACTTCAGTACATTCCCATGTAGGATCAGGATGCAGATATTCTGATGAAGGCTCTCACCAAGATCAAATTAGAATACCATAGAGGCAGAATCGGGGTAGCTGATAATCCCTTTCTTGTTGAGAGGGAGTGTTGAAAAGTCAACAAGAAATGTGTGTCTAATTTAGTTTTCCCTTAATTAAATTGGACAATAAATTGTAATATTATCTCATAATCACTTGTAATAGTTAACTGAGTGTGATAAACTCAGTTATCTCATGAATTTAGGGTTGAGGGTGGTTGGTGAGGCATACAGAGTGATTCTATTATTGCATGAGAAATCAATTAACTCAATAAATTGAGTTAAAATTAGTTTAACTAGTTGTAACTGATTGTTGCACTAGTGAGAGGTCAAGTGAATTAAATCAAATTTAATTAACATGAAATTATCTCTCATGTAACTGATGATTTACTATTAATAGCTACATGCATGCCAGTTCTGATGGAGACCCAGTTTAGACAGAGGTTAAAGGGATGTTAACTATCAGTTGTATTATTAGTAGGTTGCCTGCATATAGTAAAACACCCATAGGATTGCCCATGAGCATGGAACAGTTTTGGAAGGCTGAAATTCCTAAAAAATAGGGATTGCATTCCACATGAATTATGCAAGCAAGGTAGGCTGAGCGGAGGCTAAAACTTGGCTGTGTTGGTCGATTTTGTCTAGATCAGTGTGAGACAATTTTGAGAGTGCATGAGACTCTTGTGAGAAGAGTGCATTGTAATTGTTTCATGATTCCTTGGTGAATATACAATAGAACGTAGAGGGGTTTTGAGTAGTAAGCTTTCCCTGAGAAAATATCTGTGTTGTGGTTTTATTTGCTTCTTTCTTTACTTGTTGTGATTGGCGATCCTGTTTATTTTCTGCAATTGATTTGTAGAAGTATTCCGTATCTTTCTTTAGGAGATTGCATGATCAGATTGAATCCATTGGTATGCATATTGTTTGTATAATTTCTACATAAAAAACCCCTTTTCTCCTCAATCCTCAGGATTTTGACCAAGTGACATATACCATTAGAAAGTTATCAGAGAGGGTTATCCAACCAAGCAGTTAACAAGTCCTTTCAAAAAATTTAGTTGCAAACTAAATGCATTCAAATATAGGTTACTAAACCATACATACAACAACCAAAAAACAGTAAAACACATCAGTAATGCCATCAACAAGCTCCCCATGAACTTATATTCACTTGAAATCAATAGTGATACTTGACATCAATGAAAACCAACTGTCAAACTGCTTAACAATCTCCAACAAGCTCCCCCTTATATTAACACAACCAGTTGCAATTGTAAAAATTTTGAACAATCTCCTTAGGATTGATGTTAATGAATAACATTTGACATCAATGATGACACTTTGCTCAACAATCTCCCCCATTGGCATTTATGGCAACACCACCAAACACTACAGGTTATTGATGGCAACACTACATCTTAGCAAATATCTTAGGACCACTCTCTTTGTCAGGATGTTGAAATTGATCACTCTCTACTATTGCTGCTTTTATACTCTCCCCTTTACTGAGGGGCCAATGGTTAACCAATTCTTCCCATTTTCTTCTGATAAATGGCTACACACTTACCTACAAAATCACTTTACACCATCTCTAATGTCCAATGTTTGCTCACTTTCCAATGTGTATCCAAGGTGTGCTCACGCCAATGTTTTCTCACTCTCCCCCTTTGACATCAATGGAAAAGGGCCTAGATACTTGCTCTTTGAGCATTCTCCCCTTAAAATGATATAAAAAATTACTAATATAACACCAATTGACACAGAAATGGACACTTTGCTCACTTATCCACATTTTATTATGCTCTACCTAACATGATACCAAATACTAAGAATCTTTCGATTTCATCATTCTTATCTTGTAACCTATTATCTAAATTTATCCATAGGATAAGTAGTTTCCAATCAATATATTGAATGAATTAGTGTGTTGAAGAAGATATCAATCCCAACCACTATCTAAGGTACTCAAATGGTTTTCTAGGACGCAATTTAGTGAATATATATATGAAATTTTCTCTTAATTGCAACATATTCAAACTTAACAATCTTGTCAACGACTTGATCTCTCAAAAAATTATATTTAATTGGAATATGCTTCATTTTGGAATGCATAATAGGATTCTTAGATATACTAATTGCATTATTATTATCACACATAATAGGAATACGATCAACATATTCAACCTTTATGTCCTTGAGTATCTACTTCATTTAAAGGATTTGAGTACATCATGCAACTACTACTATATACTCAACTTCATATATAGACAAAGAAATATATATTTTCTTTTTTCTTTCCCAAGATACTAGAAAATTGCCTAGAAATAATGTTGCACCATCTGTGCTCTTTATATCATCAATGCTACATGATCAATCTACATAATTGTAGGATACTAGAATGAAATATTTTCATCTAGCATACCATAGACCATAATAAATTGTCCCTTGTAGATATTAGAATATTCTCTTGACTGCATTTAGATGCATCTCCTTGGGGTGAGACTGAAATCTAGTAACCAATACAAAAAATTACATTATATCAGGCCTTGATGTTTTTAAATACAAAATGATTCCAATGATTGACCTATAAGCAGTTTGATATACATCATGGGATTCATCATCCTTGCTCAATTTTCACCCATTGACTATGGGTGTGTTAACGAGATTTCGATCTTCCATACCAAATTTCCTCAAAATTTCTTTTAGAAATGTGGACTAAGAAATTGAAGATACCCTTGTATGATTAAGAGAGTTGTAAGCCAAGGAAGAATGACATTTTTCTGAGCATTGACACCTCAAACTCGTTATGTATTTTTGTTGCAGATTATTGACCCATTTTGTTCCAAATCATTCCCCAAAATGATATCATCAACATATATAACAATTATTAGCATATTCTCATTATCATATTTAATATAGAGGTTACTATCAATTGTTCCTCATTTAAATACTTGTTGTTGTAGGTATTTTTCCAACCTTGCATACTAATATTTTGGGGCTTGTTTTAACCCATACAACACTTTATTTAGTCTACAAACCTAATCTACATCTTTAGAAGCTGAAATCCCTTTGGATGTTATATATATGCTTCTTCATCAATTCACCATTAAGAAAATTTGAGTTGAAATCCAATTGATAAACTTTAAATTTTTTATGACTTGCAAATGCTGAAAACATCCTAATAATTTCTAATCCATCTACAACAACAAAAGGTTTTTTTGAAATCAATACCTTCTACTTGTGCATATCCTTTGCAAACCAATCTGGCTTTATTTCTTACTATCTACCCATCTTCATTAAGATTGTTATTAAATACATGTTGTCGATGCTACAATACCCTCCAAATTTTGGCCTATATTCAAACTTTGGAGCCTCCCTTTGATCATGTGAACTGTCATTTCTAGTTGTTAGAGTCATCCCATGCTTTCTTCTTAAGTTTTGAAGTGCCTTTTTGAAGGAATTCGAAGCATTGTCTTTTGTTAAGGGAAGTGTCATTATTTGTGAAAGGCAGTTATGAAACACCATTAAGAGGCAACTCTAGTGACTTATTTTGCATTAATGGATATTATCAATCACAGGGACATGCATTGGACTCATTCTCAAGGTATTATGCACTTTCTTGTTGAAGTCTACACGTGTGTCAAAAGGTGTATCTTAAGTGTCGCACTTGAAGGTAAGTGTCGTTTTGTTGTCATTTCAATGGATGCATGTCGATTTTGGGTGTTCAATATATCATCGTCATGTGGTTGGTTTTTTATGAGTGTGTGATCATTTCCAAGTCTTGTTACATGTTTATGCTCTTATATTTTTTCCTTACTAATCCCAAACTTAGTCAATTTTGGAGTTTTCTTGTCTTCACAACAAGCCTCAATCGAGAATCCTATATCTCCTGGAATTGCACAGTCATAGAGAGCTACCTAAATCAACTACACGCTACAAAATCTCAATTCTCATTAATTTTAAACTACACTTTCCCATTATGTATTCTTTTCCCAACCTTTCCTTCACTGTCACTGTACACTTTTAGTCAACAATTTGGTCATGTTTCAATCTCTACAATGCTTAAATGCACAATGCATTGAAATTATCCTTTAAGAATTGTGCATTACAATCATAGTGAGCAAGCCTATCTTTTCTTCCTCCCCAATTTCCCTAACTGCACAATCATACCTCCCTATCTCTTAGCCTTTGCACACTACACATAGAGCCTATAACCTCAGTCCCTACCTCCTACTCCTATGCACTACACAATCCTTAGGCCATCTCCTCATTCCCACACACTATCCCAGCTCAATCAATATGTTTCATGAGAAATAAGATAGACTGGGATATTTTGGGACTAATGTTGTATTGTCACGAGTAAATTCTATTTGTAGGATTATTATCTTGACATCATAGGATGATGCTCAAGGAGGATACCAAGGAGATGTTAATAGAAGATAATTTTGAAGATGATGACCTAAAGAGACCAGCAAGCGAATATATAAAGGGAAACTAGATCACAACAAAATAATGAGGATCAAGATCACTTGAAAGACTATGTATCCTAACTAGCGTCTTGGAGGAATAAGATTAAGTACATGTAAGAAGATGCGAAGATAACATCAAGGGGAAAATCTTGGAATTGATACACCACAATGAAGTTCCATATCATTGTCACCAAGTCATAGCTTCTCAAAGTGTCACTATAAGAGTCATATGTGTCATCGTATTTGCCACAAGTTTGTGGAATTGTGCTATTGTATTTTTTTTTTGAGAAAATGTAAAGTGTGTGGAAGCCAAAGGTTCACACATAGAATGTGAAGAGTCATGTAAAAGCTCAAAGGTCTCTTAGGAATTTTAAAATTCACATCAGAGCTCAAGAGTCATGAGGGAAGCTCAAGATTCACAACCGAGAGTCACCTCATTTGTTATATATGCACCCTCATAGCTCAAGGAAAGGACTTTTCACCTTGGATTTTCAAGCTAAGATTAGGAGAGAAGATTAGCCTTTTGAGAAGAAAGTATTTGTTTAATGTTACACTATTGGAACTGGTGTTGTATCATTGTAATGGTGTGTCTTGTAACTTTCACTTTATAATTCAAAGCTCTTGGAGCTGACACGGTTTCTTGCATATGTATGACTATTCTTTCATTGTTTGCAGTGTATATTTATTTTTCTACATACTAATGAAAATAAACTATTTTGTTGGCTTTAGTATGCATCTTTTAACTATGTGTATTTTCTTTTCATGATCTTTATTTTGCTGTGAAATATTTCTCAAGATAATTAACGATTCTTTAAAATATACTTGTGTGTCTTTACTAGGATAGTACTATTACTTTTCTCTAAGGAACTCACTTTCTTTCCCCTTTCCATGAAAGAACCATTATACACTTTGCAATTGAGTACATCACAAGGATATTTTGTTTATCTCGAAAGTATATGCACTCTCTCTTGTGTTGATCATTGCAGCCAAGGAAAATCATTAAGAATATGCATTCATGGCTATTTCCTAGATGGGGACCCTACTCCAAATTGTGTGAGGTATTTTTGGGACTTCATATCGGGGATACCCTAAATTGTTGATGTCATCCAACACCATAAAAAATTATGGCACTAGAATGAGGGAAACCTTTCGATGGTAAATAATTCACCACATTCCCATAAAGAACCTTCCATGAAAGGAAATAATTATCTGAGTCCAACTCCAACCCATATATTTAAAAAGGAGAGCCCCATCACCAAGGTCTAGAGCATGCATATGTAGTTACTTAAAATGAGCTCGTCAGATTAAACCTATTACTCGTCGGTTTTCTAGAGCTCTTGGATTACTTCCTCTCGCATATATTCTTCTTGATAAGCAGTCAAAGAAAGATATTATTCGTCATGGTGTTTTAGTCTCTTCAAATGAAAATTGATCACTTATACTCTCACTTGATGATTCCATTCATCGAGGAGACCTTCTACCACCTATTGGAGAAGATCTAGAAGGAGACGAGGAGTATTTTCAATTTTCTAACAAAGAACAACCATGAGATTATGAACGACCACATAATAACAAGAATTTGAACGGTGAAGGAGAAGAGCCTTTAGAATTAGAAAGTGAGGAGGAGAAGGGGAATGAATACATGGTCGATTAGAAATTGGATTGTATGGCCCAAGGGCCTCTTGCTATTATGGGAAATCTTCATTTATTACCAAAGCACCTGGAAAAGATGCTTACAAAGTATGATTTGGATAAGAAAGAAAATGTCGAAGATCAAATTTATGACTTATACTTGCATCTACGAATTTTTGAGATATGTTTTGATGATGTTGCATGTAGTTTATTTCCATAAACTCTTGAAGGTAGAGCATTGGTTTGGTATCATAGCCTTCCACCAAATTCAATCCATAATTGGATGGAGCTTAAATAGTTATTCTTAGAATTTTTTTTTGATGATAAAACTCCTGCCATTTTACTTAAAGAACTAAAAAATATTAAGATGGGGGATAAATAAAAGGTTAAATATTTTAATCGGAGATTTACACATATTTTTAATAAGTTCCCCATTAATGTGAAACCTTATGATTCAATTAATAAAGATTATTATATTGCTTCCTTTCCCACTAACATTTCAATTTTTGTTAAGCATGCTGTAAAGGAAACTTAGCTCTTAATTTTTCAGAAACAATTGTTGTTGAAAAGGAATTAGGTCTATTGGGGTCATTACTAATCAAGAATATTCAAATAACTCCAAAGACACAAGGAAAATGCCCCAAGCCTCTTTCGTTAAAACTAAAGATAAATATCCTTTTGACATCGACAACTTGAATATATCCTTGAAGTTGTTAAATAATGAATTCTGAAATCGAAAGGAAATCAAGTGAATATTCTACTAATTTAATCAATTTCTTAAGAATAACTTCAATCAACTGACTAAGTCTGCAGAAAGATCCAATATTGTATTCAACATTGATAACTTGGGAATGGATAACTATTGTATTTTTAATCAAGACATGTATTTAGAGAAAACGTTCCCTCAATGGGAACAAAAAATGAAGGTTGTGACTGCCATTGTTATAGAAAATTTGTCAGAAGAATAAAATTTTAAGCAGAGTCAAGAGATTGATGAACTAGCCTTGACAAAGGAAAAGAAAAGTGTTGGTGATTTGATTTTCACTTTGATCTTATCTTGAATAATGGTCGACAAGGTGATGGTGAGCCCCCAACATGTGATTCTCCTCCTCAACAACCTACTAAGAAATATAATTTGAGGAGAAAAGGATGGGTGCCTAAGAAATCTGTGAGGAAACAACTGTAGAGAATGGTTTTAATTCCTATTAATTCTACTCAGAGCACTCATAAAAAATCTGGAAGAGTAGAGCCTCATAAGAATGCTTCCAGAAATAATTAAAACAAGTATGCCACTCCTAAGTTATCAAAAAATGTTACACCACCTACCACTTCAGCACATACTGTCCAAGATGAAGATATAAATTACAATGTTTATGAAGACATGAAGAAAGCTCACACTGATATTTACATATTTGAGCTAGCAAGGTTGGTAGGGCAAAGTGAGTTGATCATGAAAGCATTTTCATCTTAGCCTCCATCAGATATAATGTTATGAAACCAACTCACGAAATAGAAGAAAAGATAGATCAACAACTTAGAAATCGACCTCTTTGAGGGGGAAACTTCCTTTACATTACATAAATGAAAAATTCTTGGTTGATACCAATGAAAAAAACTCCTTTCTATATATAGGAGTCTAGGGGTAATTGTTAGTCAAATTTAAGGGCATAAATTACATCATCAATTTTATTATCAATCTAGACTTCGTAAGCTTAGAATCACACCAAAATATATAGTTTAGAGGCAGTTTCTAAAATATTAACACTTCGCTAGTTTGAGATCTTAAGCATTATTGTCAAGGAAATTTCAATCTCCCTTATTGGAGATTGATTCAAAAATATTTTAATGACAATATTAACACCTTCAGATCACCAATTTCTTCAATTAAATAATGAATTAACTAATATTGCAGCAATTCAATCACATATAAGCAAAATGAGCAATCTTTGACAAGTCTAATTTATTGAAATTGAAAGGAATATTAAGCTCCCTTACAGGAGGTCAATTCATAATATCTCTTATCAAGAATATCAATAACAAATTTGTTAAATTATACCAAAATAAATCAAATATACTCAATGAAATTTCAACAAACTAAAAACCATACCAAAATAATGAGAAACTAGTGCACAGGCTTGGCAATGGGGACCCTCCATGCTTCGCTTGCACACTTTAAGTCAATACTAGCTTAGAAGAACTTGAAAACTAGAATGAACATCATCCATCAAGCATAGTAGAGATAGAAGAAACTATGAACCAACTCTATTTACTAAATTGCAAAAGTTTTCAAACTTAACATAGATAATAGATGTCTTCCTCCTTCAAATGTCACATATTTATACAAGAGTTTTTGTAACAAATTAATTAAAAATAATAAAATATATTTATTACAATATTAGATAAAGGATACAATTCGAATTCATCACTCCTATGTTGTGAAACCAACTCCAAAAATTGAAGAAAAGAGATATCAACGCCTTAGAAATAAGCCACTTCGAGGGGGCAACCTCCAATACATTACATGAATGAAAAATTATTCGATGATACAAATGAAAAAACCTCCTTTCTATATATAGGAGTCCATGGGGCCATAATGTAATCCTAGTTGACCTAACAAAAATAACGTAAGGGCACAATAATACAAATATGGGGGTCACAAGGGTACAACAATAACAATAAGGGGGGCTACACTAACATAATAAGGGACTACACTATTAATATAGGGACTTAACATCCTATCATAAAATTTGGGAAATATCCCTTAAATTCATAAATTGCCAAAATTTCATGCTTCAAACAGTGGATTTTCTGCACAACTGGCCTAGTTTGACTAGTGTTGACCGAGTACCTCCGTGAACCTTTTCACGAGAAGAATAGGAGTTTCACCATCCTTTTACATTGAGTATTACCCAAAAACTCTCAGATTTCACCCAGATGTCCTGCACACATTAAAACGATGGAGCTATTACGGGAAGTTGCAACGTCCCGTAATTTTTGCTAAAATTTTCATTTTAAAACCAAACTTTATAAAAATATAAATCATTCAAAATAAATGAAAATTGTACCTGACTTGATTATTTTCAAGGATTTTATGGATGAATATGGAAGTATAAAAAGGAAATTGAAGGCAAAAATGGCTTATGTGGCGAAGATAAAACACCAAAAAGTGAAGCTCCAATTTGTATGCCATAGTACCAATATTTTGCAACACCTTGTAAGTACCATAACACTTTGGTGATAATTTCTTATCCTTCTTAGCTTACTTGAGGGAAATTTTTTTGTATTGTTGTAGCCGTAAAAATACCCAGCCGTCTACATCAAAACTTCTCTCGCTGCGATGTTGATCTGCTTGTTGTTTCATTCGATTCTATGCCAAAGTGAGGTAATCCTTTAAGAGTTGCAGAAGTTCTTGTTGATGCTTGATGTGATCTTCCACTGACTGAACATTATAATTTTATCTTAAAGATTATGTGATGGAGGGTGGATGATATCCATAAATTTCCATAAATGGGGTCATTTTTGCTGCAATATGGAAGGAAGTGTTATATCACCATTCAGCCAGAGGTAACCACTTTACCCATTATGTTCATTTTTCATATACAAAGCAACGAAGATATCCTTCCAAACATGTGTTCACTATCTCAGTTTTCCCATAAGATTGAGGATGATATGATGAACTATGAGCTAATTGAGTACCCAAACAAGAAAATAATTACGTCCGATAATTTATTGTAAAAATGGGATCTCTGTCGCTTACAATAATATTTTGGTTTCCATGTAGCTTTTGAATCGTTTCCATAAATGCAGTAGCAATTGTACTGGATTTAAATGGATGAGGTAATGCACACAAGTGTGCATACTTGGTAAGTCTATCAACTACCACCATGATGAAAATATTTCCTTTGGACTTGGGTAAACCTGTGATAAAATCCAATGAAAACTCCTCCCAACGTTGACTTGGAATGGATAAAGGTTGTAACAGACCTAGGGTCTTAATTATCTCAACTTTATTCTGTTGGAAAACCAAACATTCTACCACAAAATTTTGAATATAAGATTTAAGGCCATCCTAAAAAAATACCTTCTTGACCATTTGGTAAGTTTTTAAAAATCCTGAGTGCCTTCCTAAGGGAGAGGTGTGCAATTCCAAAAGAATATTTTGTTTGAGTTGGGAATTATTACAAATATATAAGCAATATTTGTACTAGAATGAATCATTTTTCCAGCTAAATGTTTTAGATGTCTTACGATATTGCTGTAACTTTTGAATAAGTGTCCACACCTCTTCATCATTCTTCCATTCATCCCTTGCTTTTGTTATCCACTCAGGCTGGATAATAGAAATGGCACAAAGAAATGCTTTCACATCCTCATCCTTTCTTGAGAGTGCATATGCAACAAAATTTTCTTCCCTTTTTTGTAGATGATTTCAAAGTCATAACCCAACATCTTTGTGACCCATTTTTGCTGCTCTTATGAAGTATTTAGGACTATCATGATCTGTTTTTACCTTGAAGTGTATTCCCATTAGGTAAGGTCGCCATTTATTTAGTGCACGTAGTATTTTCAAAATTTCCTTCTCATAAATAGGTTTTTGTAAATACTTTCCTTTGATTGGATGAATTTCAAAAGCAACAGGTCTTCCTTCTTGCATTAAAACCACACCAATTCCATTTCCTGAGGTATCACATTCCACAATAAAGGTTTTTGTGAAGTTTTGCGTAGATAACACCAATGCTTGATGCATTGCCTCTTTATGATTTTCAAAGGCCCTAGTTGCTTCTAGAGTCCAAGAAATGCATCTTTCTTCAGTAATGATGTTAGAGGTGCCGATATTCTCCCATAATTCTTAAAAAAATTGTGATAAAACCCTGTTAACTCCATAAAACTTTGAAGATGCTTTATGGTTGTGGGGATTTTCCATTCCTTAATGGATTTAATTTTGTTAGGGTCTACCTTAACACCCTCATGAGATACAATATGACCCAAAAATTCCACCTCCTATACTCCAAAGAAACATTTGGAGGTTTTTGAATATAATTGTTTCTCCTCCAATAGTTTTAGCACCATGTCAACATGTTGAACATGATCCTTCCAAGACTTGTTGTAGATTAGTATATCATCAAAAAATAGGAACACAAATTTTCTAAGGAAGTGTTTGAAAATTGAATTCATCAAAAATTGAAATGTGGAAGGTGAATTAGTAAGGAAAAAAGGCACGACCAAAAATTCATAATGACCCTCATGAGTTCTGAATGTTGTTTTCAGAATGTATTGAGTCTTCATTCTAATTTGATGATATCCAGAATGAAGATCTAGCTTGGTGAAGTAAATTTCTCCATATAATTCATCTAATAATTCATCAATGATGGGGATGGAAAATTTATCTTTAATAGCGAGCTTATTGATCTCCCTATAGTCCAGACACATATTCCATGATCTATCCTTCTTGTGCACCAATACTACTGGAGTAGAGAGAGAACTTTGACTAGGTTGAATTATACCAGCCTCTAGCATTTCTACAACCTTACGTCTAATCTCACTCTTTTTGGCATAAGGATATCTGTAAGGAATAATGTATGAAGGAACACTTCCTAGAATCAAATGAATAGCATGATCATGATCATGAATAGGTTGGAGTCCTGTGGGAGTTTCAAACACCTTGGAATGAATGTCCATGAATTTTTTGAGATTTGGAGAAATAGATGATTTTGATGTTTGAACCTCTAGTGAGCATAATTGTCCAATTATGCCTATTTTTTCTTTCTTTAGAAGATTTATCATGAAATTAGAGATGATTATCTTTCCTGGATTCCCTGCGATACCCCGTAATTCAACTTCCTTTCCTTCCTAGAAAAATTTCTTGAAAATTTCTTGAAAATTAAAAGCTATCATACCCAAATATTGTAATCATTATACTCCTAGTACAACATCAACACAACCCATTGGAATGGAGAGCATTGGAATATTCAATACATATTACCCCATGGTTAGCTTGATATTATGGAACTTTCCAGAGCAATTTATAGTTCCTCCTTTTGATACCATAACTTGCCACTCTGGTGCTGGGTATAGGAAGCAATTCAATTCCTTGATTACCTTGCAATGAATAAAATTATTGGTACTGTTCGAATCAATCAACACTATTAATTTTTTATTCTTGATATTTCCTTCTATAAATTCCTGCTAATGCATTACAAGATATGGTCAGATTTATTTTCTTTCTCTAGGGTTGGTTCCTAATGTATATCCTCTTCTTTTGAAGTTTCTTGTTCATTTTATTCCTCCTCTTCACAATCTATGTAAAATAATTTCTTCTCAGCACACTTATTACCTTTAGTGTATTTGTTATCACAATTGTAGAAAATCCGTTTTACTCATTTTTATTCCAATTGTTGTGGTTTCAACCTTGTAGGTTGTGAAAGTCTAGGAGTAGCAACACTTCCATCTTTATAGTTGTGAGTGGTAGGCTTCCTTGTCGCCATAATTTTTCTTTCAATTTTTCTTGCCAACCTGAATTTCTTCTCCAATGAATCAGGTTCCCAAAGGCAAACGTCATGTTGGATGTTATCCTTTAAAGTCCCTATGAAGACATCAATCCTTTGTTCCTCTAGAATATCAGTTACCCTTATATTCAATTTTTGGAAGTCCTTAATGTGCTCCACCATTGAACCCTTTTTCTTGAGATTTATAATTTGGCTAAAGAAGGTGTTTCTCTTTGTATCCTCATAATGTGCTATCATTTCCTCTATAAAAATTTACCAAGTGATAATTTTTTTATGATAGTAGATCCATTTATACCATAAAAATGTATTGGGTTCTAAATATAAAGTTGCAATGCATACCTTTTGTGTGTTTTTCACATTATGGAGACCAAAATATTGCTCTATCTGTAGTATCCATGTTACGGGAGCCTTGCCACCAAAATTCCTCATATCGAACTTTGGAATATGGTGGGTCTTCAATCCAACGTTACAGTCTATGAAATCATGATTAACATTTATTTTGTTCTCATCATGAGTTTCCTCTACTACCTTTTTTCCATTAGTAAGATTTTCTTGTAGTAACTTTGTCAAACCTTCCTTCAAACCTTCCATGTATTTCTTCAAATCTTCCATGTTGCCTTTTATTTTTGCTTCTATACCTTCCATGACATTGTTCAATCCATCCATGTCTGATTTTAAACCATTCATGTTTCCTTTTAAACCATCCATGTCACCTTTTAGTTCTTATTTTGTTGCTCTTTGTGCGAGCTAAATTTATTGCATGTGGTCCCGTAATTTTGATATATCATGTTGTACTTATTCCTCTTCATGTGTCATAGTAGAGTTTTCTAAAGGATTAATGGGTGTGGAATTATTTTTGGTAGGCATTTTAGAACCCAATATTGATATCAATTCTTCAATTTTCCCTTGGAATCACTTCAAACTGATTTTTCAAACAAAATTCGTGCAATTTTAAAAAACATTTACACACCTTTTTCTTTCTTTTGAGGAGCTTGATATTGAAATTTATGTATCTCTATGCTTTTGGATCCAAAATATTTAAAATTTGGTCTTGTATTACCCCTCTGAGTCTTCTTTCCAATGCCATATGTATGACCTAATTTGGATTCTTCAAATTAAAGTTATGCCTGATCTCCCACAATGACCTAATTATGGATTCGTTTAGTAGAGCGAACTTGTACGTCATGCCGTGTGTCACTGTTTCAACCTTCGGCTCTAAAATCAATACACAAGAAACTAAAGTCCGTGCATTTTTAGCCACTTTTTACAGAATTCCAATCTAATGCCTGAAACGAAAGGTATGACGATTTTCCTTTGGTCTCCTATTTGAGATGAAATTATGGAGCCTGCAAAAACCCTAACTTCCTCAGATCATTTCTCCGAAAATGTAGCGAACCAAGATCTGATAATTTTACACAAGGTTCATTAAGATTTCATCTCCACGGGGTAAAAATTTCAGCTTTTGAAACATCATAACAAAAAATTTATAACAAAAATTCCAAGTTGTCCTATTTGAAGAAGCTAAACTCTAGAAAACTCCTTTACATTACATAAATGAAAAATTCTTGGATGATCCATAATATAATCTTTTCCGACATAACAATACAATGTAAGGGCACAACAATAACAATAGTGGGATTCTATGGGGAGCAATAATAACAATATGGGGACTACATGGGAAAAACAATAATAATAAGGGGGCTACACTAAGAATAAAAATAAGGGGATACACTAGTATTATAGGGATCTAACATAGAACAATTCCTTCTTCCCAAGCTTCATCCGATAAGTTTCCTACTATTATCGAATTAATAATTAACGTAGCTAATGTAAATTATAGATCTACTCCCCCTTTTATTTTAACTTTTGAAATATTTAATTACAATTTCCATAATTTCTTAGTTGATTCAGGTGCATTTGCAAATGTCACGCCTTTATCTGTTGCAAAGAAAATCAATGCTAAATGGGAAAATACTGACACCAAAATCATACAATTATATAGATCCTTAGTACAAGAAATTGGTGTGCTTAAAAATGTTATAATTCATTTAGCATATGTTCATAGATTTCACCAATGTATTGATATTATCATTGTGGACATTCCATAAGATTATGAATTTCTTTTAAGTAGAGATTGGTCTAACAAGTTGCAAGGACTTTGCTACTAATTGATCACATTTTTTTCTTCCTTATAAGGGTAGAAATAATTAGATTCAAGTCAACATTGAACTTTTCATGAAGCATACCGTCACAACTCTTGAAGCTCCTAATGAGCCTATTAGCTATGCACAAGTGATTTTCAAAAATTGTTTCTTAGAATTTGATCATGGATGTTATGTAGCACAACCATCCCCTGTACCACCAGATACACAGTTGGAACTCCTTCCTTGAAATCCAACTAGTGCTAATGACTTTTGTAACATAAATGTAAATAGTACTAGTGTAGGAACTAACCCTATTGCAATTAACATTTGGAATTTATATTTTGATGGTTTGCAGACACAAGGGGGTTTTGGAGATGGTTTTATTTTGATTGATCTACAAAAGAACAAGTATCTAGTCTCATGCCGATTGGAATTGAGTGCATGAAAACAATTGTTGAATACAAAGCACTCATTCTAGGATTGAAGAAAGTCATAGACCTCAAGGTGGAAGCACTAAAGGTAATAGGTGACTCAGATGTTGTCACACATCAAGTATGGAATACTATTCATTATGTGCCATCTAATCTGAAAAAATACCAACAAGAGGTATGTTGTCTTATTTATCTCTTTCAATATTTTAATATCAATTATGTTCCTAGAATGCACAATGCAGCCACAGACATAATAGCTAACAATGTTGCAAGGTTTTCACCACTTAGAGATGATTTTTCCATTGAGATTATTTATAAGCCATTTGTACCTGATAATGTCACTAATTTTTATATTTTCAATGATGACCAACATATATTGGATTTTATGGATAATGCTGACATGTTTAAAGATGCAACGATAGATGAAGATGAGCACGAAAGAGAGTTGTAGGAATAAATTCAGGCACATAAAGGGAACCCCATGCATAAGGGCATGGTATCTTTAGAAAAAATTTATGACCTGCATAAACACTTTAGGGGGCCAACTAATGAAAATACCCATGATTCCACATTATCACACGAAAAAGTCAACTTGGGTATCAAAGAAGATCCAAAATATGTTAATGTCGATACATGTTGTTCTCCCCAAGAGAACCAAGCCTTTCTCTATCTTTTCGAACGATATTGAGATATGTTCGCATGTACCTATGATGATTTGAAAACCTATGATACGCAATTATACATCATGTGATACCTATTAAGGAGAGGGTAAAGATATTTCAACATAAGTTAATAAAATTTGATTCTACGCTTGAACCCCTCATTCAGAAACAAATAATAAAATTGTTCGATGCTCAGATCATATTAAAATATATTCATTCTACCTAGGTCTTAAATTTTTTTCTTGTTAGAAAGAATTCCAGAGAGATACACTTATGTGTTTATTTTTGAAACTTGGACTGAGCTTCGAATAAAGATAATTATCCTATAACATCTATGGAGAAGATATTCTGGATGATATATAAGTAAGAGATGTTCTCTCTATCAAAATATTTTTCTAGATACAACCAAGTTCTAGTAGCAGAACCCAATGGGTTAAAAACTACATTTAGGACTAAATGGGGTACATTCACTTTTTGACGAATTCCATTTGGAATCATAAACATCGGTATTACATTTTAGTAGGCTGTGGGCATCAGGTTTCATGGACTGATCAAACAAAGTTTAGTCGTGTACTTCGATGATATTATAGTATTTTGAAAGAAATATTTTATCACTTCTGTCATCTAATGTAAATCATTGAGTGGTGTCAAAAATATGCTATATATTTAAATCCAAAGCAGATCATCTTTAGAGAATCTAACGACAACCTCTTGGGACACATCATAACCAAGAGAGGAATTAAAATGGGCCCACAACAGGTCGAGACTATTGCTTAGATTCCCAATAAGAAAGCCATGCAATCCTTCTTGGGGAAAATCAACTTCCTCCAAAATTTCATCTCAGATTATGCACAAAATTTTAAGCTAATATAACAAATGATTAAGAAGGATGAAATTTACAAGTGGTACCAAAGGGAGAAATATGCCTTTTCCTGGATTAAACTAGCAATTGTTGATGTCATAACATTATATAGTCCATATTTTAATAAATATTTCTTGTTTATACCTTTTCTTATGATACATCTATTTCAATCATGCTTACTGAGAAGGACAATCAAGGAAACAAGCACCCATATCATTTATGAGCACTGGCTTATAGGGATCCAAATTGAATCATCTGCCATAGATAAGAAATCCTATGCAGTATAGAAGGAGGTGAATCACTTTAGGCCTTATCTCTTGAAGAACCATGTTATCATTCTTTGTGCCTCACCCAACAGTTAGATCACTCTTTGTGAAATAAGATTTGGTTGAGAGGATGGCCAAATAGATGACAAACCTTCAAGAATATGATATAGAATTCAAGATAGTTCATATAATAAAAGGCCATGAAATGTGTTGGCTTGCAGCATATGCAATTAATTTTTAGAAAGAGGTTTCTTCTGGATGGTGACAATAAATTGAAATGTACAATATTTAGCAAGATACCCATAGAAACAAAACCACATCTTGGTACATTGATGTATGTCAATATCCAAAGCATGAAACCTTTCCATCACACTTATCAGTGAAATAGAAGAGGTAAATTCGACTTAAAGCTTTATCTTATCAACTTGTACATGATGTGATTTTTCAAAAGCACTACATTGGTATCTTGCTCAGATGGATGGAAGCACAAGATTCAGAAAGGGTATTGAAAGACCTTCATGATGGGATAGTTGGTGGGCACTATGTAGGCGAAACTACTTGTCATAAAGACATGTAGGCTGGCTATTACTGGCCCACATTATTTAAGTATTAACATGAATACACCCATAAGTGTCCTATATGTCAAGGGTGTGTCAATTGAGATAAGAAGTCATCCACCCTATTGAATCCATTGCTGTTGAAGAGCAAGCTTTTCAATAATGGGGATTGGATGTTATTGGAAATTTTTTTCCACATTAATTAAAGCAACATGGATATATCTTAACTAACATATATTAATTTAATTTGTGGGCTAAAGAAGTTCCATTGCAACAAGTCAATGAATAGGAAGTCATCCACTTCCTTAAGTAGAACATTATTTCCAGGTTCGGTGTTCCCACATCGCTAAAAATTTATGATTTTTCATTAGAGAATGGTATTGTTTTAAATCACTCATCTAATTACTACCCACAGGGAAATGATTTAGCTGAGTCTACCAATAAGAATTTAATTCAAATAATTAAGAAAATTGTTTACTCTAAGAAAAGGAATTGACATAATGTATTTATGAATGCCTTGTGGGTTGATTGTGTCACACCAAAACCCTATGAAGACCTACCCTTACTTTCTCATGTAAGGAAAGGAAGTTATCCTTCCTATGAACATATACCTCCCAACCCTTAAACTCTCTAAAGAATCTTTAGGTAAACCATGTCTTGTTGTTTAGAACATGATAGACACCCTTCTTAAGTTAGAGGAAGAAAGATGAAAAACCAAAGAAAATTTGTGTATGCATCAAAACTGTATCAAGCATTGGTTTGAAAAGAAATATGCAGGGAACAAGGAGTTTGATGTGGGAGGCATAGTATTGAAATAGGATAAATGACATGAAGAAAAAGGTAAACACTCTAAATTTCAATCCCTATGGATTGGACCCTTTGTTGTTCATGACAAGCTTGGCCACCATACTTATCGTCCCCAATATTTAGATGGGAAGATGGACTTTATTCCTGTTAATGGCCAATATCCAGAAAGTTATTTTCAATAGTAGCCTAGGGCTATGTTTCTACCTGTGTACATATTTATTTAGTTGTCCCTTGATGGGCCTCCATATTAGACATAAATTAAAGCCCATCTGACCATACTTTAGCACATTAAACCACTATTTTTGCATTAGATGAAATATTTTGAACTTTAATATGTTCATTAGGAAGGTTTAGAGATATTTGCATATTTGTGCCTAATATTATTTATTTTTGTAGAATATTGTGTAGATTATGAAGATTTGGAGGAGATAATCTAGGGACTTACTCCTTGCTACAGGAGGATCAAGATTGAATAATAAATGAAAAAAATATCATGAAATTATTGACAAATTATGGAGGTTTAATGATTGAGAAAATATAGGAATGTGTTCATTGTCATTTAATGCAGATTCCTAGTGTTGGGAACCAGATCCACTATTTGAGGGATTTTGGAGGGGAAAAATTCTGCCTTTTAAAGAGAATGCTTCCCCATCAATTTGTATCAGTAAAAATCAAATTTTCCGCTAGGACCATGTATTTCTTAGTCTTCTTGTGGTGAAAACTTGTTATTTAGAAGCTCCACTTTCATTTCTAACAAGGATGTACTTGGATTGATTCAAATAATGAAGTTTGGTGCCATTTTTAGCTTCTAAATATTGGTTTACTTAATAGGAATCTGGGTTTCCTTGGGATTGGACATCCCAGGTGTTAGTGTCAGTATTTGCATACTTCCACCAGGGATAAACAAACATTTTGCATGTGCATCTTGGGTGTCCCATTCTAAATAAATTTTCTATCATTCCATTAGGTCATGATATAAAATTGTTCCACTGGTGGTTGTCCTTGTCAATAAACTTCATTCTCCCTTAGAAGATCATATTGGCTGACTCATTCCCATGTCT
Organism: Pinus albicaulis; assembly: GCA_034641835.2. Lineage (NCBI taxonomy): Eukaryota > Viridiplantae > Streptophyta > Pinopsida > Pinales > Pinaceae > Pinus > Pinus albicaulis. The sequence goes on along the minus strand of CM076579.1, from coordinate 1,407,846,734 downwards.
CCTTGAGCATAATAACACCTATGGAAGTCTCTTTTCACTAGGAAGTTTTTTAAATCAAATCTCATTCATGAAAGCCAAGTCTAAAGTAGTCCCATTAGGTCATTAGGTTTTTATATTTGTCAAGGTCACTCCTTCATTTCAGATGAGGTCAACACATATATGAGAGGGAATAAATAAGATCATCATGATGTAATTATCATATTTTCAGAGTTGTATTTTTGAGTTTAATGACTTTTATATCAAAATGTCATTTTGATACAAAATTCCATATGTAATTTATTTATATTTTTCCAAATGTAATTTTATGTTCTTATATGTAATAAATTCATCCCAAGCTATCAAATGCAATCATTTCTAGCCTAATTGGAGCAAAGAAAGCCAAACTCCATGACTTGATCAAACTGAAAAATGCCAAAAGTCAGAGAGATAAAGAGTATCGGTGCCAAAGTCCAAAGGGAAAAGTGAACATAGGAAAAGTGGGTAATTTAAATTAAAAATTGGAAACCACTAAGCTATAAAGCCATTCAAACACCTCAAAGCAAGCCATTGCCTTCATTCATCCATTAGGAGTTTCCAGCAAAGGATAAATATCAAGTTTTTTTCAGCATTTTGAGTCAAATTTCAGGGTCGCTGCGCGTTTTCTTGGTCACTGCATGTTTGCACTCAGGCGCTGCGCGTTTTCCCGACAACTCCTGACCAAATAACATAGGCACTATGAATTTACCCTTTGTCGCTACGCGTTTGATCGGGCACTGCGCGTTCCTCCAGGATGCTGCGTGCTTGCACAGGCAGGGTTTTAAAGGGTTTCACAACCTCCAACAAGCTTTTATTTCCTCACAAATTTCTTCAAAGGGCTTTAAAACAGTAAGTGAACCCTAAGACACTTCTCCTCTAAAATATTTGGTGTTTCATAAGAAATTTGAAGTGCTTGTTGCTATGAAACCCTAGTTTTCATTTCCTTTCCATTTTTCATGCATCATATCCATATTCATGTCCCTAAACACATATCAGTTATAAATATAGTTAAATCCTAGGGTTTTCATAGACCTAGGTTTTAATTTACATTCACTCCCTCCATTTGCCTAAGATAGTCACTTCATCTCTCACTCCCTTCATCTCATTCCATTTACCCTAGGGTTTTCAAGCCTTCAAATTCGAAATGTTTGAAGAGGAGGACAAAAGTGTCAGTGAGGAACAATCACCAAAGAAGAAATCATGTAAGAAAGGAGGGAAAATTATCATATATGAACTGGAAACCACAAAATAGCTCATGGTTTCTCCCCTCACTGTGTCATGTTTTAAACCTGTTTGTTGTTTTGAGTTTTGTGAGAGGGTGCAAAGGGTTCAATATCACCCTATGTTGACAAGGTTGTTCATTACCAATCTTCATGATAGGCAGGTCACTCTTGTTGGGGTTACTTTTACCATGTACAATAATGCCATTGCAGCTGATACAGGGATCCCTAATGTGGGAGAGAAATGGTTTAAACAAGGAAACCTTGATCAGATCTATTATGAACCATATCTTAAACCTAGATACAAGGATGAAAAAAATACCATTTTCCCCTTCTCTCATATTCTTGACCGATATGTCCCTATGATGAAAATAATCATGAAATACTTCACCTGTGAGGGGAGGTTTTCTTGACTCTATTCATATCATATTCAACTCCTCATGCACTTCACTAGAGTTAGAATGATTCACATACCCTACTCTCTCTCCCGCAACATTGACAAGATGGCATACATTGTACAAAAGAGGGATTATAATCATCAAATGTAGAGTCTTTTCCACCACTCCCTCATCAAGATGATAGTCATGCATCAGCTTGAGCAAAAGAACATTTCATGGGACACATTCATAGAAAATGAAGTCTTGACTACCCCACCTAGTCAGCATGAGCAGAATATCCCCTCATCATCTCATCCTCCCATATTCACTCCTCCATCTCAGCCTCCTGCTCATACACCATCATCAAGTCAGATGCATTCACCTCATGTTGATACTACTTCTTCACCTTTCCATAACCCTTCATCATCACATCATGATACTGAGTCATCAAGAAGTGAGGAGGAAATTGAGGCAACTTGGGCTAATTTGACTAATGTTGAGCCATTTCCAAAGATTTTTCAGAGAGGCTACATGCATGTGTTTTCTTCACTTGGAGTGAAAGGGGCCATGCCTTCTTCATCAACAAAACAGGTGGACAAAGGTGAAGAAAAGGCTAAATATCCAATCATAGATGAGCAGGAGGATAAACATGAAACAAAGTAGGAGTTTCAGCTGATTGACCTAGATGAAGAAGATGAGGGAAAAATAACTAGTGCAGCAATCAAAGGCAAAGAAGAAAATATTAGTCAACTTCAAGCTAATCTTGACAGAGAAAAATATGTGATTGATTTTCTTGAGTAATAAAATCAGCAGCTGAAAGCTAAACAAATCATCAATGAGGTAAGGACTATCAAAGAACAAAGTGTAATATTCCTAAATTAGCCTACAACTAATGGGAATATAGAATTTTTTTTTTATCACTTAGAAAGGTGAATAAGTGGGTAGGGAGACCCATAAAACTCTTTATTGTGAATAAAACCACTTCTCATGTGAAAGTGGATCATATTTTCAGCTTAATAAAGTACCCTAAGGGGTGGACGGGGGCTAAAACACTTTGATTGGGTCAATTTTGAACAAATATATAGCACTGTGATGGAGGAGTAGCCATCAATGAGGCACAATGTAGTTTTAGATGGAGATGCCTTGTGTGAAAGAAGTGATCTCATTGGAAGTGGTTTAGGGTTTGCAAGCTCTTTTCTTATAAAAGGAAGGGGTTGGAAACATTAGAAGGGTTGTTGATGTTGATCATATTTCTGAATATATTGTTTTTTTAGACATATATCTTTCTCTTGCTGTTTAGCTGAGACTAAATGTTGTTTAGCATTGGGTGTTCCTGATTGGGAATCCCACCTCTTCCCATTAAGCAGCTCTTGGGAGAGTTTGTATTGCATTTTCCACTATCTGGCTTAGGGCCAAGCTTCTTCTTTCAACTACATCGCAAATTGTGTTGAGGGTTTGGCTGCTTTTTCAAGCTGCAGCAAGTGGAGACTAGATCTTTCAGATCTAGGTCATTTCAGTGCTTATTTTCAGTGGAGGAGGTTTCCACTTCATTGGGAGGACAACATTGGAGGGCTTGAGCCTCATTTTCATATCTTGGCAGAAAGAAAACTATATTTTGATCCCTAAAACACAATATACTTCCAGATATGCATTATTTCTGTAGGTGCAGTTGCAGGGTGTTTCAGCACACCAATTAGAGAGTGATTTTCCTAGTGTTGGGGATCTTCCCTTCACTTTAGAAATATATTGGAGGAGGCTATTATATTTCCTATATCAGTTCAGACAAACTTTCTAGATCTGGATATTTCAGTAGATCTGTAGTCTTAGATCTCAAATCTACAACTTGTAGATGGTGTTTTGCTGAAAACCCCAAGGGGGTTCATTAGAGGAGTTTGTATAGTGCATGGATCTGATATAGATCTAAATTTTTATGCACATATTTTCTCTATATCTGATGTGTAATATAAAACTGTTGCAGAGCCAATAAAATAATGTTGTAAGGCTTTTTTAGTCTTAATATATGGTTGCAGCACCTCATTTTGACAGTTTTATTTCATTGGAGATTTGTACTTCTTGTTTATGCATCGTATGTGCCATATTTTACATATATTTTGCTGCTATAAATACAAATTAAAGGTCTCCATATTGGCCTCCTACTTTATAAAATATGATTTGCGTTATTTTCCTATCTTTCCGCATTGTATTGCTGCATTCCCCATTTGGGAATATTACACAAAGAGAGGCAGAAAAGGCCAAAGTATTGTTGGAGGAGACCTTCGAAATATTTGGTGAGATAAATGATGAGGAGGATCAAACTCTAAGATAGAGACCAAGGACTAGAGGGTTGAAAAGAGCTCTAGCCCTTGAGAGACGGAGAGAAGCTGAGTTAGTAGAGCAGCTCACACCAAGTGAGCTGCTTGCCCTAGAGATTAGCAAGGAGATGGAATGATGGCTTGATAGAGCCAATTTTCATCTGGAGAGGTTGCTAGAGAAGGCCAAAAAGGACAATGACATTCAGAGGAAAATGGAAAAGCACTATGCCATGAGGAACAAAATTGCAAGGGCCAAGCTCAAACGAGCCCATGCAAAAATTCACCTTTGACTAAGCAAGGGGAGAAGGAGAGGTTAGACATAATTTCTAAGGTGTCTCTTCATGCCTAAAGCACTTGAGAAGCAATTATCAAAAAAATTTTGGCAAATTTTTGGCACACTTGGCACTTCAAGTCATTTTGGATTTTTTGAGTATCTTTAGCATGCAGAAATTCTGCCAAGCGCGCAGTGACTTGGACGCTGTGCTATTTTTTTGGGCCTCCAAATGAAAAATGGCCACCACCATCGTGTTTATAATGATGAATACATCAACCCTAGCAAGTTTCAGAAAATTTGGAGGAGAATTGGTCCCTCAAAAGTGCAAAAAACTACCAAATTTTCATGTTTCTGCGCGTTTACCAGTCTTGGGAGATTAACTTTTTGACAGGGAAAATGGGAACCATTTTGGAAACTGAAGGCATATTTGGAAACTAGACTCAGATATATTTCCAATGAGCTATCATGGAGCTTATTTGGACACCGAGAAGGCACTCAAAGTTGCTTGAAAAAGAGGTTATTTTTCCTGTTAGGGCGCTGCATGTTTTCCAGGAAAATGCATTTTTCACAATCTTCAACAAATTTTGAAGTTTCACTCCATTTTGAATTTTTAGTTGGGAAATTAAGAAATTATTGATGTAAATGGTCATGGTGAATTTAAATTTTATGTTTTGACTTTCATCTAAGGTAGATACATTAGTTGAGTCTTCTAAAAGTCAAATGAATCAGTTCCCTCTATTTTAGAGGAAAATTGTTGGGTCTTCCTAGTCTTCAGTTTCTTGTTTGGTAGTAGGTGAAAATGATTCCTATCTCATGGATTAGACTCCCTGAGGCTAGGGAGAGTGATTTTGAGGTCTATCTGATGTATTTTATTAGTCATTGTAATGGTTGGACTCAGTTGGATGCTTGGATTTTGAAGAGACACACTTTATATCAGTTTCTGAGCAGGAATATTAATCAAATTTGCAGCTATTTTTATGGGATACCTATGGTATGGTGTTTATTTTAGTTTCTCCTTTTTTTTAATGTATTTTTAAGTTTATTCATCATTTCATAACTTCTAAGTGAATGTATGCAAGTTAGATAAGCATAATCCATTCTCATATGCTCTGTTTTGGGTAGACATTCACATTCTATAATTTATTCAGTTTAGAAAGAACCTATGATTTCATCATGCTCTTTTTGGCTCCTCACCTGTCTTGATAATCCCACCCATTGAAAGCCTAAAGTGCTAAACCACTATTCCTACCTTGCCTCATAGAAAACCCTACAAACTTTGACTTAATTTCCCTTGCCCTGACTGTTTTCTCCTTCTGATCTAGCAAAACCCTACGCAATAAAAATCAAAACTCTGAACTACTATACCTAGCCTAATATATTAGAGAGCCCTCTCCTTGCCTATTAGGGCTAGCTACTTGGCTATGCGTGGTTTGAGGTTACCTCAGAATTGCCTTCTTCAACCTGAGGTTCAATCCGAGTGATAACATTTTGGTGACCATACAGGGGAAGAAAATTGAGATTGGATGAACCCAAGTAAGTGTTCATTGAAATTCTTAAACTTGTGGATGATAATTTTAGGGTTTATTTAAAGGTTGAATTGAAAAATTTGTAAAGTGAAAATTGGTTTTTGAAATTAGACATACTTTCTTCCCAAAGATACACTAGTTTCAATCCCGATACGAATCCTCCCACCATTGTTAATGATCCTCAGAACATAGGAATAAAAGTTAAAACTGTTGTGGATACATCTAGTTCAGCCGAAAATCAAACAGAGAAAAGTTCCATTCCCAGAGCTAATTCATTCCCTGGAAAGTTAGAAAACTTGCAAGATATTGAATTTGATATAAACTTTGAACAAAGCTTATTCCATAGAAAATATTTGAGTTGGATTGACGAAACAATTGTTGATTCCTCCATTTCCTTTCACAATCCTGTTGAAGATATATTTTCACATTCTCAATCAAGGTCACAATGAAGGTCACAACTTTTACAAGTTCTTAAATATCTGCAGAACTATTCTTCACAAGTAAATACTTGGGTGATAAACAGACCTCATATCTCAGCTTCTTCTACCATCACTTCATCTACTATTCACACTACTCAATCAGTGACCAATCCTCCCTTGATTACATCAAGCGTCCAAAACCTTGTTATAAATCCTCCACCTATAGTCATCATGGCTACAAGATATGCCCCCCTTTGTCTCCCTCAGAACCCTAGTGCTATGCCCCAATATTATCAAACCAAAATCCCTTTGTTTGACAATACTTAGTCTATGACAGCCCACAAGCACGTAGATAAGATGAATGAATTTTTTGATCTTCATGAAATTGATATCGAGGATGTGAAGATGAGGCTTTTTGCATAGAGTCTGGGAGGGGAAGTAAGAAAATGGTTCAGAGCCCTACCAGCAGCCACTATTGACACTTTATAATTTTTGCATCGACAGTTTGTAGAAAGATGGGAAGAGAAAAAAAATCCCCTTCAAATTCTGTCGGAATATGAGAACATCAAAATAAATGTTGGTGAGACTGTGCAAGATTATTGTGTGAGATTTAATGCAGTGTATAATGCTCTTCCTGCATATATAAAACCACTAGAAGGTTTGGCTTTAGTCAAATTTCCGGATGGATTTGATATTGATATGGCATATCAGTTGCGTGAACGTGATCCTACAACTTTAGCAGATATGCAAAAGAATGTTGTAAGTGTGGAGGCGAATTTTATAGCCAAAAGAGCAAGGATGAGATCTAAAAAGAGAGTGACCATCAAAGAGGAGACATCTACTTCTGATGCTAAGATGGATTCATTACTCTAAACTATGGAAAGAATGGTTGATCGATTGTCTATCTCAGATAGACCTAAACCACAAATCCGGAACCCAAATTTCAAAGGGAAGCAACAACCTCAGTTTAGAATCAAGAAAAGAGAGCAAAAAGCACCCGACCAAGAAATACAACAAAAACAATAGATTCGGACCCCGTTGCAGAAGAATTATGTTCAAGGAGTAGAAGAGGAAGAAAATGAAGATCTGGTGGTCGAAACAAATCATTTCTTTACAACAGATGGTATGCCCATGTTTATGACTGAAGATGAAGAGTATACTGAAAATTTGGATACTCCAAAATATGAGGACTAAATCTTGACCTAATTTCCTTTCCTTGACTTTTTGACTCCTCTTGATCTTGCAAAACCCTACACAATCAAAATCAAAACTCTGAGCTACTATACCTAGCCTAATATCTTTTTTTCGCAGTCATTTTGGCTGTGATCTATACAGAGAGAGCCCTCTCCTTGCCTAGTAGGGCTAGCTAGTTGGCTAAGCGTGGTTTAAGGTTACCTCTAAATTGCCTTCTTCAGCTTGAGGTTAAATCCGAGTGATAACACCAAGAGCCTCAAATCCCTCTTGTACAATTTCTTTATTTCCTTTGAATGTCCTTTTCACTTGCATATCTTATTTCAACATTTACTATTCATGCTTCTTTTGTTGTAGATCATATTGGTTAAATGATTGAAGTGAGTTTTTTTGCATGTTATTTACATAGCCACAAGAATGATGCATCCTTAGAACAACTTTGAAAAGTAATATTCATCATTGATCTACTTGGGTTGGTTTACTAGTTCACAAATCTGGAATTTCTGGAAGTCCCTTGTAGCAAAACAATAGTAATTTTCTGCTATTTATTAGAAAATTTTAATGAGCTTCATTTGAGTTGATTCCACTTGTATTGGGTCATAAAATCATTCAATTTAATAACAAAACCCAATATCATTTTCACTTCATTAGGTTAGGCATTTGGTAGGTTAACTAGCTCACCAATTCTTGAATTTCTAGTTTTTAGTGTAGTAATTTTCTGCTATTTTTTAGCACATATTAATAGAGGTATTTTGGAGCGGTTCCAATTGGAATGGAGTCCTAAGAAATCCTACTTAATAAAAAAAAATTCCCATCATATTTTCATTTGATTTACTTAGGCATTCGGTAAGTTATCTCCTCTTGTAGCAAAATAGGGCCTCCTGTAGCACCTCTTGTACCACCTCCTGTAGCACCTCCCTTAACATTCTTGTAGCATGTGTAAACTTGACCATATTTTATCCAAAAGATTTTTTTTGGTCTCTTAGTCTTGAATCATGACCCTTAGGATCTGAATCCATGATTGAGGAAGACCAAAGACCACTCTAGACCTACCTTTCTTTTACTGCAAGTACAAATATGCCTTTAGAATGAGAAGACACATTTTGTTATGCAACCAACTCACAAAATAGAAGAAACGATAGATAAACGACTTAAAAATTAGCCTCTTCTAGGGGAAAACCTCCTTTACATTACATAAATGAATAATTCTTGGATGATTCAAATGAAAAAACCTCCTTTCTATATATAGGAGTCTAAGGGGTGACAATATAATCAGAGCCGACATAACAATAATAATGTAAGGGAACAACAATAAAAATAGTGGGCTTCTATGGGGAAAAATAATAACAATATGGGGACCACATGGGTAAAAATATAAAAATAAGGGGGCTACACTAACAATAAAAATAAGGGGATAAATTAGTACTATAGGGACCTAAAATGCCCCTCTCCAAAAATGTGTTGTCCTCAACGCCTGAGTAATTCTGAATGCTTCAATATAAAATTCTCATCCTCCCATGTGGAATATTTAGTGGGTAATTTCTTCCACTTGATGAGATACTATGAAATTGATCGATTTCGTAACTGTCGAGTTCTAGTTTCTGTGACTGGTTCAAGTTCCAATATAATTTTCCTTCCTCGTCAAATTCTGGCTATATTGTTTGAACTGGGAGGTTGTCACCTATAACCTTCTTTAAGGATGAAACATGGAAAACTGGGTGCACTCGAGAAGATGCAAGAAGCTCCAATTTGTATGTCATAGTACCAATATTTTGCAACACCTTGCAAGGACCATAATAATTTGGTGATAATTTATTATCCTTCTTAGCTTGATTGAGGGACATTTGTTTGTATGGTTGTAGCCGTAAAATACCCAATTTTCTACATCAAAATTTATTTCTTTGTGATGTTTATCTGCCTATTGATTCGATTCTGCACCAAAGTGAGGATATCCTTTAATCATTTGAGAACTTGTTGTTTATGCTCAATGTGATCTTCCACTGCTTGAAACGTATAATTTTCTCTTAAAGATGATGTGATGGACAATGGATGATATCCATAAAATGCCATAAATGGGGTCATTTTTTCTATAGTATGGAAGGAAGTGTTATACTGCCATTCAGCCAAAGGTACCACTTGACCCATTATATTTGTTTATCAGATAAAAAGCAACGAATATATCCTTCCAAATTCTTTTTCACTATCTCAATTTTCCCATAATATTGAGGATTATAAGATGAGCTATGAGCTAATTGAGTATAAAAGAAAATAATTTCGTCCAAAAATTTCCAGTGAAAATGAGATATATCTCACTTACAATAATATTTGGGTTTCCATGCAGCTTTTGAATTTTTTCCATAAATGCAGTAGCATTTGTATTGGATTTAAATGGTTGTGATAATGCACAAAAGTGTGCATACTTGGTAAGTCTATCAACTATCACCATGATGACGCTCTTTCCTTCGAACTCTGGTAAACCTGTAATAAAATCCATTGAAACCTCCTCCTAATATTCACTTGGAATGGATAAAGGTTGTAACAAACCCAGGGTCTTATTTTTCTCAACTTTATTTTGTTGGAAAACCAAACATTCCACCAAAAATGTTTGAATATTAGATTTAAGGTCATCCAAAAAAAATTCCTTCTTAACCCTATGGTAAGTTTTTAAAATCCCGAGTGCCCTCTTGAGGGAGAGGTGTGCAATTCCAAAAGAATATTTTTTTTGAGTTGGGAATTCTTACAAAGATATAAGCGATCTTTGTACCATAATGAATAATTTTTCCTGCGTAATATATCAGATGTACAGGGATCTTGCTGAAAATTTTGAATGAGTTCCCCACTTCTTCATCATTCTTCCATTCATCGCTTACTTCGGTTATCCAATCTTGTTGGATAATAGAAATGGCACAAAGAAACATTTCCACATCCTCATCCTTTTTTGAGAGTGCATCTGCAAGAACATTTTGCTTCCCTTTTTTGTAGATGATTTCAAAGTCATAACTCAACATATTTGTGACCCATTTTTGTTGCTCTTCTGAAGATGATCTTTGTTCTAAAAACTATTTAAGAGTATCATGATCCATTTTTACCTTGAATTATCTTCCCATTAGGTAAGGTCTCCATTGCTTAAGTGCATGTATTATTGCCAACATTTCCTTCTCATAAATAGGTTTTATAAATACTTTCCTTTGATTGGAAGACTTTCAAAATCAATGGGTCTTCCTTCTTTCATTAAAACAACACCAATTCCATTTTCTGAGGCATCACATTCCAAAATAAAGGTTTTTGTGAAGTCTGGTGTAGCTAATACTGGTGCTTGGCACATTTCCTATTTAAGATGTTTAAAGGCCTTAGTTGCTTCTAGAGTCCAAGAAAATGCATCTTTCTTTAGTAATGTTGTTATATGTGCTGGTATAATCCCATAATTCTTAAAAAAATTGTGATAATACCATGTCAACCCGAGAAATCCTTGTAGATGCTTTATAGTTGTGGAGATTTTTGATTCCTTAATGGCTTTAATTTTTTTAGGGTCTACCTTAACACCCTCATGAGATACAATATGGCCCAGATATTCCACCCCCTATACTCCAAATAAATATTTGGAGGTTTTTGCATATAATTGTTTCTCCTCCAATAGTTTGAGCACCCTCTCAACATGTTGAATATGATCCTTCCAATACTAGTTGTAGATTAGTATATTAAAAAATACTAACGTAAATTTTCGAAGGAAGGGTTTGAAAATGGAATTCATCAAACCTTGAAATGTAAAAGGTGCATTGGTAAGGCCAAAAGGCATTACCAAAAATTCATAATGACCCTCATGAGTTATAAATGTTGTTTTCAGAAGGTCTCCAGTTTTCATTCTTATTTAGGTGAAGTAAATTGCTCCACGCAATTCATCCAATAATTCATCAATGATAGGAATGGAAAATTTATCTTTAATATTGAGCTTGTTGAGCTCCCTATAATCCAGAAACATGCGCCATGATCCATCCTTCTTATGCGCCAATACTACTAGAGAAGAGAAATAACTTTGATTGGGTTGAATTATACCGACCTCTACCATTTTTGCAACCATACATTCAATCTCGCACTTTTGGGCATAAGGATATCAGTAAGACCTGATGTTTAGAGGAACACTTCTTGGAATAAAATAAATAGCATAATCATGATCACGAATAGGTGGGAGGCCTTTATGAGTTTCAAACACCTTGGAATGATTTCCCATGTTGGCTCGAGGGGTCCAGACCCAAGTTCAGTGTGTACTCAGGCAACCAAAAAAACCCTCCAACTACTGGCCCTTTCATTAGTGATCCAGTTGTGCACATAAGAGTCTCACCTGAAGTAGCATGGGGAGGTGTTGGAACCAGGTTTCTGCACCCAAAGGGGAATTATGATGTGGATCTAACCCTTGCTGGTCTGATATGATCTGATATAATTACTATTGTACTGTGTTATTGTTATTTAACCCGATTCAGATCTAAAATTAACAGAAACCCTTATCGTTGATATATTTATTGTGCAAACAAAGAGATATACTATTATATGATTAACCCAGACAAACGCGCATCAAATAAAAACAATTACACCACAGACCTATAAGAAAATACTTAATTCATAAAGCATTAGCACATAAGAACATAAATCACTCAAGTAAACTATAGATTTTGAAAAAACTTCTCTTTATTAAGCAAATTTTCAATGAATACAGTTTTTGCCTCTTGCGCACACAACTGTCGAGTCCTCGCACACAACCCAGGACTTAGGTCTCTATGCACATAACCACATGAGCCTATTTCTTACTCATACTAACCATGCCTACTTTTCAAAAATCACATTACATAATCATCGTATAAATTGGATATTATTCATGTCTTGACTTGACTCATAAATGCCTATTTATAAGACTTAGACGCGTAAAAACCATGGTCCCAAACCGTGATTTGAGCCCCATGTTTTACCCATTTACCCGTTACAAAATGAAGGATATTTGACTTGCCCCAAATCCCCTTTACCTTCTACGCACTATGATTTTCTATTAAATTTAAGAAAAATTACTAAGACTCAACCTAGGGGCCCTATCCCAACAGGCCCCCAACACAAAATTGTGACTCGTCCTTGAGTCACTCTGCACTGAATTCCTGCATTTTGGCCTTTAGCACCTGGATGGCTTTGTTTAGAGGCTGGATGGCCTCGAAAATATGCATGGCAATGTTCTATGCTTCTCCGACTAACTTCTCTATGGTGGGCCCCTTCGTTTCCAAGATGATGTTGCATTGTGTTTGACGGAGTCCCTTGAGCGCACCCTCAATGGTATGTGATAGTTGGAGTGCTTCATCAACCCAAGATTGGGTCCTTTCTACCAGGAGATACTCCTTGTGGTGTAGCTCATAAATTTTTCCCTGAATGTTGTAGCCTTCTTGTAACCATACCGATCTCTGTGCAGGAACCAGGGTCTGCGCAACGACTCGAATCTCATAAAAATTTTGTTTCTTATCTCGCATGTCTGTATGTAATTGTTGAATCAATGGATTCTCCTAAATGGAGGTCCATATCTCCATGGTGTCTTCAAACATAGTGCTGCACTCATCCATAGTGGTAGTAATTCTGGTCATTTCCTTTCGAACCACGACAACTCACTACTCCCAGACCTTTGGTGGTGTTTCTGGCTGCAGCTTGGTTTGTAGGTCGACAATATTCTCTTTTAGGTTAGCGCGCACTGTCTCAATTTATATATTGGTGCCTTCAATGTGGCTATGAGGGTCTCAATCTTTATAGTAGGTGCAGCATCAGATAGCACTGAAAATCTTGGAATCTCGGCGTAGAGCCAGGTGATAAGTTCTGTGAGCTGCTCTTAGTGACTTTCTATGGCATGTCGCACCTGTTTGGCCTACTACTAGTCTTGATGTAACTTCTCGACCTATTTTTTTGCTTTCGTTTTAGTGCACGAAGCATGGTACTCACGGTATTGCAACTCATCCGTAATTATGCTATGAATCATGTGCGAGTGGGCACTGGGGAGTGTGACCAAGTTGACTCAAATTTTTGACTGGGATCAGGTAGTTGTGCACTGTACTAGATGTGATGAATGAATCACTCCGCCAGGTATTTGTATCAATCTTCTTTTGGTGGTGGATTCTGTGGCTGGGGTGCTGACTAGAAGCGTACTTGCCTAAACCTTGCTCTCTTGAATCTTTCTTGCTTGAACCCGCAACTGCTGGATGCCTTGCTAAACTTCACCAAGGACTGCCATGTATTGGTGCGCGATATTTCTCCATGCCTATTCAGTGACTGTCCTGATGATGTTTCCAATCTCATCATAATCGCCTTCTGTCAAGACGAGGGGCTCAATCCCTGCCTTCTTTGATGCTTTTCACTTATTGTGCTATCCACCTGGGGACTGGGTCCCTATCTTGGTGCCCCAACGAGTTTTTTTCTATGTCGAAGGGACCTCTGTAATGCATGCATCAAGTTCCACTAGCTCCTCGTCGCTGTGAATTTCGACAATGCCCTTAGGTTTTCTTTCCATCTCTGCCATCATCATGGACTTCTTAGTGTCTTTCTTGGTGCATGTCTTCACCGCAGCCAGCTTGGACTAGGTGGCTGAGGTGGCACCTGTATCTGCTCTCGCCTCCTGCTAGGAGGGATTCCTATTGGCGGTTACTGTGTGTTAGAGTGGGGTCCCCTGGGGTCAATTTTGATAACTTTTGTATATATTTTATTGTGCGCGCTGCGCGGAAAAGTCAAAGGGGCTTTGGGGCGGGTCAAAGTCCATATTCAATGTAAATGGGTTTTAAGGGAAAACCATGAGTCTCAAACCATGGTTTGAGAACATGGTATCTGCGCGCTAGGTTAGTATAAATATAGATAGATCGAGTCAAGTAGAAATATAATTGAATGATCACTGATGAATTCTTTGTAAGATTTTGATCTAAGTCTGGGTTTTTGGGTAGAAAGGCTCCTGCTAGCTGTGTGTGCGGAGACATAAGTCTTGGCTGTGTGCAGACTCTAATGGATGTGTGCACGGAAGGGTAAATTGTATGGGAAGTATGAATGTATTGGAACTATTGGATCTCTTAATATAGAAGACTATTTGGCAAACTAGACACCGTTATGCAACTGTTGTTATTTATATGTTGATTGCTTTGAGATCGAAATATGTTGTGTGATGTGTTATATTTACTTGATTTTATGATTAAATGCATCTGCATGAATGAGTAAAGTATATCATGCATGAATTACATTGTTGAATATATCTTCTTAAAGTGTATCTGTTTATTATGCGCGAATATATATACTGAAGTATTCTGAGATAATCTATGACAAAGTCGATTTATTGTTCTGTTGTTGTGCGCATGTAAATATTATCTGTGATAAGTTCCATTATAATTCTGTTTAGGGCCACCACATTAAATTCTTCCTCAGGGTGTAGAAACCTGGTTCCAATGCCCCCCCATACTGCTTTGGGTGAGACTTTGATCTGCGCAAGCAGGTCATTGCCGAAAGGGCCAGTAGTTGGAGGTTTTTTGGTTGTGCAATAAATATGAACCTTGATCAAGATCCCTCAAGCCAACACTGTGGCAAAGTCATCTTCTCTGACGAGGTAAGGTAGGTCATACAAAACCCCAAACATGTATTTCTTTGTGCGAATGTGTACATTATGGAACGGGGCTTTGAAGTCTACTATGTGCTTGTACTGGTCATACAAGGTCGACGAGAGGTGCGGAAGTGTAAATTGTATGGGAAGTCTGAATGTAATGGAACTGTTGGATCTCTTAATATAGAATACTATTTTGGGGAACCGGACATTGTTATGCGATTGCTGTTATTTATCTATTAATTTCTTTGAGATGGAAATCTGTTCTATGATGTGTTATATTTAATTCTGTTTATGATTAAATGCATTTGCACGAATGAGTAAATTATATCATGCGTGAAGTAAATTGTTTATGAATATATCTTCTTAAAGTGTATATGTTTATTATGTGTGAATATATACTAAAGTAATCTAAGATAGTCTGCGACAAAGTCGATCTATTGTTCTGTTGTTGAACACATCTACATATTATTTGTGATAAGCTCTGTTATAAGCCTGTTTAGGGCCACCACATTAAATTCTTCCTCAGGGTGAAGAAACATGGTTCCAACACCCCCCCCATACTGCTTCAGGTGATACTTTCATCTGTGCAAGAAAGTCATTGCTGAAAGGGCTAGTAGTTGGAAGGTTTGTTGGTTGTGCAATAAATCCGAACCTGGGTCAGGACCCCTCAAGCCAACAAATGGTTCCATTGTTGGGACCGAGATAATTTTGAGGGAGAATTGATGTATTTTCATCCTAGGCAGAACAAATTACAAGATTGGCTGGATAGAAATATTCTTGAATTCACGATCCAAGAGAATATATGTTCTAAATTATTTGCCGAAAATTGGGTTCAAAAGTACATCTGTACAAAAGTCCATGAGATATTCTTTGCTTCCTTTGAGAATGAGTTGCATGAGTGGTTATCTTGATTGAATTAATTCAATACCTGCATAAAGCACAACGCAGTCACTTAGTGGACTCCATAATTGGTACAATAATTAGAAAAGACCAACAATACGATTATTTGCGCGATAGATCATTGGATCGATCGTGTTCTTAGAGGATTTGTAACTGAGTTTGCTATTGATCAGTTTATGTATTATTATGAAGCTGAAATAATATTTTTTAAGTGTCCTAGAGGTAAGTTCCTACGCTCTTGAAGTTGTGGATTAAGATGTTGTTGTGTGAACAAGGTTCTCTATGTGAGCATATCGCGTGAATGTCCCAAAGAGGCCCGATTATGCGCAGTGGAAGAAATTACCGCACAGATCTTGAAGAAGGGTTTATTTACTATCCTCTCAAGGGTAGATATGATAGTGACGAAGAATCAAAGACTAGTAGCTATGGTGAATTTGTGCACTCTGAAGAAGAGGAAGTATCGCAAGATCAGAATAATCAGGAAGCGTTGACGATAGTTTAGATCCCATCCACTCCACTTCCACACTCTTCTCACAAGTCATCCACTCCACCTCCACCTCCACCACGCACAGTTATGGCTGTGTCCATGAAGATTCCTAATTTTAGAGGTATTGGGAATGAATATATAGAGAAATCCTGGTTTTTCACTGATGCTGTATGGAGAGCACAACAGGTTAATAGTGACGGTGTAAAGAAAGCGCAGTTAGCCACTGCTTTCCAAGACCGTGCACTTTATTGGTATATAATATATGTATTAGAGAAACCTAATGCAACTATGAATGATCTGAAGGACGCCCTAAAATAACAATTCAAGAAGCCAAAATCATTCGCGCAATGTGTCACAGAGTTGAAAGAGACTCACTAGGAGTTGAATGAATCTGTATGGGATGTGGATCAGATGTTAAAGCGCACTATCAAAGACAGTGGATTCACTATCGATGATACCCAACACAAGGAATGGTTTATTGCTATGCTACTCCCACATATGCAAAATCCCTTGAGTCAACAGAATATTTCCACGCAGGCTGAGGCCATAGAAATTGTGATGAAACTAGAAGTCGTGCCAGTACCCGTTGTGATCAGAACTCTGTAGATTTAGAGTCTGTTAGAAGCAATGAATTTGGAGATTTAGAATCTGGGCAAAGATAAGGGAAAGGAGGCATGCACAAATGTATGGTGCATATGATGTAAAGCTATTGGGCATCATAAGGATCAATGCGCTGTGTTCAATGATTATTTGCACACTGGAGGGACAAGCCTGTTGAAGAGCGCGGTTGGACCAAGTGGGACACCTACAGTATGGTGCACAATTTTTCAGTCTACGAGTTTGCATGTGATGGATTACTGTCCAAGGACTGGAAAATATATTCTTGAGCTAAAGCATCTTTTTTGTAGATTCTTCTTGTCACTGGGACATGATGAAAAACACTGTAGAATTTTTTATTTGATGATTGACAAAGCTGAGTTGTATAGAATGCAAGTTGAACCAACCTCACCAACATCTTCATTTGGGCATGGTGGATTCTAAACTAGAGGACGAGGACGAGGATAAGCTGGTCGAGGAAGGGTACAACTCATATGCTACAATTGTGGAGATGTTTTCCATTATGCGTGTGACTGTCCAAATCTAGCTCGACAGTCTTACAGGTACTGTAGGCAGTTTGATCATGTAATTGAATATTCCCCTATTTTAATTGCTAAGATGCAAAAGAAAAAAACATAGAATCCAACGCAGAATATTCAGATGGTAAGGGCAGAGCTACGCAAAGAGGATCCTAGCGTGAATGTCGTCACTTAGAGTGGTGCATCCACTGGCAAAAATAAAGAAAAGAAGTCAGATGCTGATCTTTGGATATGAAAGGCACCTGAGAAAAAGGATGGATTTGACTTATAGCGCAAAAAATACACTTTTGTAGAAGAAAAGAAGGGGTTTCAGAAGCAAGCACATCAACATCAGGTAGACCTATGGATGTGGCTGGAGTAGATGAAGAAATAATGCCATTTTTACAAGCTTGCATCAAAATATTGTGCAACAAGAAGGCAGTGAAGAATATTCAAGCATTGATAGATAACTGCGCGGAAAAAGAAAAACCTCAGATGGAACATAAAATTTTCAACAAGATATATGAGAAAAAAAGAAGAACTGGATGAGAGATGTGCTTGACTGCTCAAATAGGTGCCTATGAGATGGATTAGGTCATTCTGGATATAGGGTTTGATGCAAATTTCCTACCTAAGAAAACCTGCCAGTGCATGGGAGAGCCTAAGTTTGAGTTGTCTACTATTCAGCTACACATGGCGAATCAATAGAAAATAATTCCATTAGGAAGATTGTCACAGGTGGTTGTAGATATTGAAGGAGTTAAGGTGCTTGCAGATTTTTAAGTCATATAAATTGTGGATGACACTGAACCTTATCCTGTGCTGTGGGATTAAATTGGGATTTTGATATGGATGGCATAATTAATCTTGAGAGGATAAGTATGGTATTTGAGAACAATGGAACCAGAGTTGTAGTGCCGCTAGATCCTGCAGAAGGTGAAAGATATATAGAACCAGTGCACATAGACGATGATGTTGACCATATCTATAAGCTAATTGCACAAGATGATGATTGGATCAACTTGACAACTAATGGAAAGCTTAACTGGGAAAAAGATAGCTCTTGCTTCTTAGATTTAGGTGAAAAGTTGGAGAATCAAGTGACCAGATGCCTTCACTACATATCATCAGAGGTACGATAATTACCGTATTATGATGGTTTAACTAACGTGAACATGTTTCTAGCAGAACTTGAAAGGATTGTTTCGGAGGCATAGAGATTCCATGCATTAGATCTAGCACTGTGCTCTACCCCAGCATGATGGTGGGAGATTCACAAAGGAAACTTGGGCAACTGGGAAGAATGCACTCGAATGATGAGATTGCACTTTGAGTTTCCAACTAATAGAATGGAAGAGGTTTTGACGCAAGGCTAGGCCTGCAATTTCCAGGATCTTCAATAACCATGCATAAAAGAATGCATACTCAGCAAATTCCCAAATTTTAAACATCAATCACTAGAAAATTCACTCTTTCCCATTTCAACATGCGGAAGTTTTCCAATATATGGTTCAAAATCATTTAACACCATCTCATATAATATCAATCTCAATCCATTCACCTTCAAGCAATTTCATAACTTTTGAAACCTTCAATAATATTCAAATGATTTTGAAAAACCATATCAATACCAACATTCATATGGGCTTATACCCATCATCCCATAACCTGAATCTGCATTTCCAATTCAAGCCAACATCCATATGTTCCAATAACTAAAAAATCATTTTAAATGAAACTTCATACCAAAATTCACCACTCAAATGCCAAATCGACTTTCACAGCAATCCATAATGTTAACCCCATACAAAATCATATATCCTCATTTTTTTGAATGCAAAATACCCATCTCATTTACCATAAATATGGATCTGTCCATAATGTTAATATATGCTTGGTAACTACAAATGCGCTTACCATACAAAAATCAATAAGGCGCCCTCCCTTTGCTCAGCTTTTACCAACGCTTTCACATATAGTTTTCAACGCCGGATTCCCATTGCAAATTCCATAAACAAATGCGCTCCTGTATTAAACTTGAATCTGAAAATTACCATATATCGATCTCATGTATTATAATTTCATACAAACAGTATCATACCTCCGTCCTGCTCTCTGGACAGCGTCTCCATACCTTACTCCTTCAATTTCTGATCCACGGCTTCAATTTCTGGATTGTGTCTTCTTTTAAATCGATCCATTCACTGTCAGCTACAATGCCCTCATAACATTGATGTCAGTAACTTCTGCATCAATATTTAATTAACACAGTCTCATACATCTTCAACGTATTATTTAACTTGGTAAACGATGCTGGCTCATACCTTGAGTTTAGCTCCAAGCTGTAGCTTCTCGCATATATGCTGCACCCAACATTATTACTCTGCAACAAATTTCTTTGTTTTTAATTGAACCGCGCCAATAATAAATTGCCCATGCTGGAAATTGACTTCCCAAGGGTCGATTACAAAATACCACTTATGATTCAGCTCACCTCACGCTGATCATTCCTCTGCGTAATTTCCAGTTGATTTAACATGAAATCGATATTAGTTTTGACTACATTCAATTCATTTAACCTCTATTCAACATTTACTTGGAATCTGCGCCCTTCAGTCACAAAGTATCAATAAATTCAAACTTCACTTCTACGCAGAGAACGTAATCTCCAATTCGTGCTGGAGAGGGCCATTTAAAAATAAAACAATTGCTTTCAATTCTATCACTCCTCGGAGTTTTATCCTGCGACTCATTCATTACTTTCTGTTGAACACATTCAGAATTGCCCAACCCTAACAGAATTTTTCCTATGGAGTTTCACACAAATCTGCAGATTCAAAATGTATTAAAATACTTCTTTTATGCAGAGTTTTAACGCCCTTGATTCGGGCTCGATTCAACGCCCTCTTATACTCAAATAATTTTGTATTATAGTTTGACAATATCCATATAGATTATTCAAATCGATCTGCCAGTGCTTAAAAAGTACAATGCATTCAATTGTTTTGTTTGAATTCATACAAGTGCACGTTAATCAACTCACAGTTTCAGAAATTTACAAGAAACAAATGTATAATCCCAATCAACCAATATATACAATCTGAAACACACAAAATTACTTACAACTCTCATCTTGGCCAGGTATTCGAAATTGATGGCCCTCTATAAACTGCCCGAAGGCTTCCAAGGAGAACCCTTGCTCACTTCTCACACTCACTCACAATCTCCATGTTTTTTTTTTCTCTCAAACCCCCTCTTATTTATACAATTTTAAAAAATCATTTAATTAAATGCTCAATCCCTTCAATTCCTCAACAAACCCCTAAATCTCTCAACATCCCTAAAGGATAGATCTTTATCCCTAAAATCCTTCAACTAATTAAATTCCCTCATATCCTTTTATTAAATAAAAAGATATTTACAAAAATCCTCACCTTCTCCTATTTTATTCAAATTAATTAATAAAATATTAAAAATTATCACACCCCCTTTTAACATATTTACAAAATAAAAAACACCCTTGATGCTCCTGCATCAGGTTTATTCCAGAAAGGGTGATTTGTGCATAAATATGGCCAAATGGACTGAAGTATGGGGAAAAAATCTGAGACCATAATGGATACACATGTTCTTCAACACATTAGGGAAGGTGCCTACTGATTGGTACCTGGAAACAGAGTTGTGTCGGTGAACCAATGAATGGTATGTGTTGACCGAAAGTTTCATTTTAACCTTCAACTTTTGAGAGTGGGTTTGATTTCTTTTGTAAAGCATTGCAAGGCATTCAAGAGGTTATGTGTGATACGACAAAGCCAATGATAAAGCGCACTTGTTAGTGTGAATTCTAATCACAAGCGTACTTTAGCTGTGCATACAAAACAACCCTAACATTAAAGATGGTTGTATATTTCCTTAGATCTGCAGTTAGTTGATCATAATAAATGCTACAAAATCCAGATCTATGCAATTAAATACATTAAACAATAAATAAAAGAAAGAGTTGCTCCATGCATCCAATAGACAAGACAATAATGTTTTTAAAGTATTTTGTATTTATGACACCTAGGAAGGGAACATAGAAAGATGTTACTAGCCCCCCTCAATGGGATGGGTTATTGTATGTCCTCATCTCTTCAGATCTAAGATCTTTCTCTCTTTATTGTGTAGAAAACCCAGACAAAAATAGAACTCAAAGGGAGCTCACAAACAAAAAGATAGAAAAATTCGACAATGATGGAGGATCAAAGTCAAACCAAAAGCATAGATCCAGAGTGATATTTAGGCAACAAAAGATAGTGAATGAATGGAAAAACCCTTCTATCTATAACAAAATATTGAGTTAGTCTAGATATTGGTGCATAATTAAAATATTATTAACCAAATCTAGATTGAACTTTTATGGAATATTTTATTATTTTTGTTGGAGGGAAATTTTTTTTTAATTTGGTCAAATCCCTTAATTTGTAAATAATAAATAAATAAATGATTTATTTATTATTTTAAGAATGTGGGTGAGTAACAACTAAATAAATAATTATTTATTCAATTATTTATAAATTATTTAGTCAAATTTAACAAGGAATATGATTTAAAAAATGTTTTAAATAATTATTCCTAAAAAATAATAAGATAAATAGCGATTAATCTAATTAATTTTCCTGTTTTGGGATAAATATGACCAGGAATATTAAGTAAATTGTTGTTTAATTAATTATCCCTTGAGGAAAATCAAACAAATAAGGATTTATTCAATTATTCCTCATGGGATTTCTTGTTCAGACCATAAACAACTTAATAAATTATGAATTAATAAGTTATTTTTCATAGTGAAAGCAATTTTATTAGGGTAAAATTGGTCTTACATGGTGTACTTTGGTCCATCTAATAGTAACAGGTTAGATGACCAAAAATTGGTGTAACAGATTGCACCCCAGCGTGTGAGTGTTAGAAGCTAATCGTATAACCGAAGTACGTTGTAAGAACTCAATCACTAGACACCGAAGGGTGAGTCAGAGAAAGAGAAATATAAGGTAGACTAAAGCACTAGAGGAAAAGACCCTAAGGAGGTGAAACTTATAGGTGCGACAAGTCTCTTTTATTAGTGAGTACCTGTTCTACATGAGGCGGGGGAGGCATACCTATGCCCGCCGAGATAACAAATTACAAAGAATAATGCATCCAGTAAACAAAGAACTAAACGATATAGTACATGCTGGCATAAAAATGGGCTAGATAAAAACATGAAAATGGATCCCACATACATACTGTGCCTGGGACAACAAACAGGACTTATACAATAATATCTGAGTACATGAGATAAGTACAACCAAAGAGGCCTTGTAAAACAGGATAGGGCTCTGAAAATATGAATGATACATGCAAACTAAAAGGTATTGCACACGCCTAAGGCTAGAAACATCAAATCTATGGAGCTGCATCAAAGGATGTAGTAGAGAGGTCATCTGGGCATGTGGGGGGCTACCTGAAGGGACACCCCCTCATGAGGTCTGAAACATCTCACACACACCTGGGAATCACCGGTACAATCTACTGCATCATTGAACTATCAAGTATACGGATCTCGATCATACCATAAGGAGTTGGAACTGAGAAACAATCAATTCAAAGGGAAATAAAGAGTCCCTTTTCCTGGTTCGAGGCACCGAACAAGAGTGGAATCTAGAACCAAGGTACACCACCCTCTAGACCTATCTTTTGGAATGAATAAGTTGATGTCAATAGAAGGAGGTCTGCCATAGGTGAGGTAATAAGGGATCCTCAACTAAGGCGTGAGAGATAATAGTAGAGCGATTGATAGACTAATACCAGGGATAATGGTGGAATGGGGGGTATTGAGTAGCGGGCTGATGAATTCCCTTGTTAGAGCATAAAGGGCATAGATGACTTGGAAGATACTAACATGACACCGAATGGGATAGGGGACAGTATGAATGAAGGCCAAAATGTGTGACAAGAGAGAGGAGAAAAGCAATGAAGGATGTAGGATTATAGCGGGATACAAAGGGACTCAGGATAGAATCCATCGATGCGATGATGACTCAACTCGGATGCTCTAAACAAGGGCGACTCGATGATGCTGCCACACAGAATAGGCCCAATGGGGACCATAAAAACATGAGTACAAGATGGTTACTCACAACGAAAATCGACACGAGCATGGACAAGTATGAAGGCAAAGTGGTGCCCCAAGTACAAGTGTTGCAAGTGAAGAAATTCGATTTTGAGGAGTGCTGAAGTGACCCTTCTTGGAAAAAATATGTTGAGGTGAAGTATCAAATCACAAAAAATTAAAGGATACCCATTTGAGAGCTCAATGAGAGCTTTCCAATGGTGCTGACGGTTTGTCGAACCGAGCTACGGTTTGGTCGTAGCTAGGGAAAGAAAAATCCGGGGTTTCTCTTTTAATAAGGCATTTTCCTTCCAATTTGATTCATTTGCAAGTGTAGCTATGGTGAATGTAGAGAGGAGAAAAGGCCCTAAATCTTGTGGCGATCATAGTAGACAAACCAACCGTTGGAATCAATATCTGTCATTTGTAGGTTAGAGGCCTAACCGTACTCTTTCATTTCAGTGGATTAAAAGTTCAGTTTAGGCACCTAGAGCTGAGGAACAG
Source organism: Pinus albicaulis (assembly GCA_034641835.2). Lineage (NCBI taxonomy): Eukaryota > Viridiplantae > Streptophyta > Pinopsida > Pinales > Pinaceae > Pinus > Pinus albicaulis. The sequence goes on along the minus strand of CM076579.1, from coordinate 1,407,822,664 downwards.
ACCCCTGCTCTTCTTCATGAAGGGGTCGCACTTTTTGGGGCAATATCTATGACCTGGGTAGTAGGTTTTGGGCATAAAACTGCAATCTATCCCAGGATTTGCCTAAAAAGTGCGACCTGTTCAGAGAAAGGGATTTTGGTGTTGTTTTTAGGCTGAGAGCTAGGTTTTTATGGTTGAATGCAGTCTTTCCTTTCTGTACACTGAAAAATTTTATGGTTTTGTGCACATATGGTAGATTTGAGGATCAACTAGAGAGAGATAGACCTGGACACTTTACAGTTGAGGATCCGAGAGGATCATGGTGTCTGCACTGCATTGGCCAGGTTTGGGGTCTTGAAGTTTGTGGAGAACCCTTTGATGAGATGTGGAGAGCCCTTGTTGGCCTGGATTGTCAGTTATTGGGATTTGGATCATGAGATATTTATAGTGCAGGGGTACCAGATTGAGTTGAATTTCTAGGATATATATTTTCTGACTGGTCTCCTACCACTTGGGATGGTGGGAAATACACAACCAGTGTTACCGCGGGGGTGGAAAATTTTGGAGTTTGGGGAGCGCCATTGTCGACTGGGTCTCCATGTGAAGGGGACATGGATACCGATCAGGGATCTAGGGCGGCTATAAACCTGTGCTATGGCCATAGCAGTGTTGCGGATCTTGGGAAACCAGGCACTCCACCACATCACTGGTGGTCAGATGATGCTTGTTGAGAGTGTGTTGAGTGGGACCTACTATGGGTGGGCCCAAATGATGCCGTCATTGGTTAAACGATAGTTGTTTCTATGCAAGTGGCAGGTGAACCATGACTATGCATATAGCATAGTTCTGTGCTCACTCTTCTTTGAGAAGACCCCAACACTTTGGCCTCGCATACAGATCCAGGATGGGGGCCCGAGAGAGCCCAAGATGCATCGTTGGGGGCGACTACTATGCAGAGGGGGAGGTGGGGCAGTCGGACGGGTGTTCCAACCCGAGTTTTTTTCTCATTGGGATTAGATGCCACTGTACATAGACGACTATCCCTATAGTGGGATGAGTTATCATGGGGACCCAGACTTGCCACTGCCGCCTGGTCGAGCATGGGGGCCCAATGGTAAGTGAAAATTTGCTAATATTTTATGTGCATTTTAAATTTTTCAGAATAATGTATGTGGCACTGATTCATTCACTTTTGGTATGTAGATACAACATCGGTGAAACCAGCTGGGTATATGGGGTGGCTTGCAGTATCAGGAGTTGCAGCACCAGGTGGGTCGAGGGGTCCACAAAATGAAGATGCAGTTTCCCTCCTGGAGGACATCCATCATAGATGTGAGAGGCTTATGACCAGTGTTTCAAAGTGCGGATGGCAAGATCCTGATGACCAATACATAGAGCCATGTGTTGGTTTTCCCTCAGAGTGGCGAGGGGTCATGCGGCTCATGGGGATGGCCGTACAGTGGATGCATGATCTACGAGTTTCTAGAGCCGAGCCATTGGCCTGGGATCCTCCAAATAGTGATTAGGTGTAGGGGCATGTGGTGCCCCCAGTTTTGAGTTTTGTAACATGCTATGGGCATGTCATATGTATTAGAGTTGATGGACTCTAAAACATTTTGATCGACACATATAATGTATATGCATCGTTTTATGGTTGATTGTTATTATCTTGTGTGAAATGCATGTGATAAATTCCAATCTAGAATATTATTTGCAATGCTATCTACATAGCGATTTTGTGATCTAGGTACATGATTGAATGTAATGATTTCAAATTCACACATCAAAGGCTTCACTCGTAAATATCTTCTAAAAAGTACAGGATTATTCACACGATAGACTCCATTCAATTGCATGAAAAGAAGCAAGGAATCTGAACGAACATCAAGGTGAAGGATGTGATGGGAAAGGGCATCGACTAATTAACCTTTCACTACTTCATATTCGGCCTGGTTATTGGTGGCAGTACCAATGCATACACCGTTAGAGAGAACAAGCAAATGTAAGGGGGTAAAATTGGCCCAACCTTCTGAGGCTAGATTCTGGGAGTAGAGACTTGCACCATTCTCATAACCGATATATGGTGTGGATGGGGGGTCCGTATGAAAGGTGCCATAAGACAACAAATGAGAGGATGATGAAAAATGCTGGCAACCCAAACGCAAGGTAGAAATTAAACAAACACTGCTAGAGGGAGTGCTCTGGGTAGGATTTCTACCACCCACACACCGACAGGTAGGTGGTGTGTGGGAGTTGCCTTGGGGGCATCTTGTGCTCAGGTCACGAAAGTCACCATAGACACGGATGGTGCCATTCCTCTTATGGGCAGAAAAGATGAAGTTAGGGGTGGAGAAGGCTTCCATGATGTCGTTATCATAGTAAAATATGGGGTGACTAGTGGAAGGGTAACCACAGGATGTGAGAGAGATACCTGACTCATCATCATGAGAAGAAAGGTTCACATGCGCATCATCACAGGGGGTGAAAGAAGAACAAGAAGATAAGGGATCCACTGATGTTGAGCCCAGGGTCATCACTGAAGGGAGGTCAAGTGAAGCAGAAGGGGAAGTCCCAAAGGGATCTTCCACTGTGGATATCATAGATTATGACAGGGAGTGGGAATTCCAATGGGAGCAGAGGTATCATAAGGTTGGCCTGAAGCATACTGTGTGAGTATGGGAGAGGTGGACTAGTTCTGTTCAGTCTTGTACTACTGAACTATTTCAAAATAGGCGTGGTAATGCTTGAGGCGAGGAAAAAGGTGGGTATAATGGCCATGGAGATCACACAAATCATAGGGATAGTTGGTGTGAACAGTCTTGGGTTTCTTGGCTATAGTCGAGGAAGATACAGAGGCTTCAGGGACCTTAGACTCAAGAAACACGAAATTAACCATGGGCTTGATGTGAGGCAATTCAGGACAATGATGGGTGGCATGACCGAAAACATCACACAAAACACACGGTGGGGGGGGGGGGGGTACGCTTAGGAGGCTAAGGAGGAGCAGGGTTTGTTTGGGAAGCCTTGTATTTAGGTGCCCCCTCACTCGAAGCTTTTGCAACAAGATTAGGTTCCTATTGAGTTGGCTGAGGCACAGAAGCAAAGGGAGGGGTCATGGCGACCGGTTGTACCAGGGTCAAAACAGTATAAGGGTTGGGCTAACCAGACGTGATAGTGGCTGGGGGATCAATGTACTAGACTGGGATTCCCAGGGTCATTTTAGGAAGAGATAAGGTAGCCATAACATGTACCAAAAATAATCCAGGAGGGGGAGCTAGAAACGGTATCTGATCGAAGGGGTAATGGCTAGGCAGGACAACTTCGAGATGGTTAAGGCAGGAGGAACCATTCCAGGAGGGTATATAGGCTCATGTATACCAGCTGTAGATGAGGGGCCTTGAGGAGGGGGTCCTAAAGGCTGAGTCGAGGTGCTAGGAGCAGGTTGCAGAGGGCAGGCCTACTGACTAGTCGAATTAGTCTGTTTGAGGTCGAACCGAGATGATTGCATCATGCAAATATTCGATAAAGTAGGATTGAAGATAGGAGGAGAAAGACCAGGGAATGAACCAAGAAAATAGGAATGTTTATAGATTCTGGGTGAAACACTGGTTAGAGGTTCACCTATTTTTTTATTGGCCACCGAAGAGATTATGGACTCAGTGGAGGTATGAGACTTCGGTTCGTAATATGTCAACTAGTCGATGGTGACAATCTTTCCACTATGAGGAAAGCACATCTTACGGTGAACCAGAGATGGGATAGTAGACATCGTATAAGTGTAGCTATGACCTAATAGAATTTTGTAGTCTAAGGGGCGGTCAATGACTTCTACGTCAACACAAACAGACTTTCCCGCAAGAGTAATAGGAAAATTGCGGAACATGCTAAGGGGCTGGGAAGAGTGGCCCTCCCATGCTCGGAGGGTGATAGTGGAAGCGGCCAACTCAAGAGATCTGAGTTGCTGCCAAATTGAAGCAGACATCACACATGTGGATGCCCCCTCATCAATGATACAACGGGAGACGTTGGAATTCCGGATCTTGATAGGGATTTGGAAAGAGACGGAGGTAGGAAGGGGGAATGTTCTGACCGGTCAACATCGAAGACAATTAAATGATCATATGAAGGATCCACAATTCCCATGGTAGTTAGTAGAGATTTTTGTTGTGAAGGGCATGACTGGAGGACTTCCAGTGTTGACATGGCAATAGGGGATTGCACCAAGTATCTACTATACTATACGAATGGGAAACTTTACCAGAAGTAGCGTTTCAATGTAATGGTCCCTTGGGGATCTTGGTATGAACCTATGCCTTAGGCTGAGGGATTAGTAAAGGACCATTAGGAGGCGAAAGAGGCTCTGTGGGACCTGAAGAAGGGGGCTCGGGGGCAGACGTAGCAGGGGGCTTGTTGTACTGACGAGACCGAGTTTGAAGGTTAAGGTCAACGGTAATGGGTTGGTCAGAGTTCATCATGAGAATCTGGTAATCGTAGGTACCAGATGGAGGAGGTTGAGTGACCGCCTGACTTTCAGGGGGTTAGGTAGCCACGAATCCTTGCTGGGGGAAAGGATGGGTAAAGACATCTGGTTGGATAGGGGCAACATTAGGAGGAACCGAGTGGGAGGATTTCTTTCCTTGAGTTGCTGCTTGAGCTTCCCACATCTGACACATCTGAGGTAAAAGAGGACAATTGTGGGTCTAGTGACCATAGACACTGCAACAAGAACAAGGTTTTTTCATGCGAACAGGCCTGTCCTGATTGGGCTGAGTGCCCTGTGGCTGGGTTGTTGTGTTAGGTGCATTCCCTTAGGGATTTGGTCCTAGATTACCTGGGGAAGATTGATTTTGGTTACCTTTCCTCTTCTTTTTGGAAGTAGGAGGATTATTCACCCCTTGCTGTGCATACACCTGACCCTGTGGGGGTGGTGGTTGCTGTTGCGAGGATTGAGAAGGAAAGGGAGGTTGAGGTGCTAATTCTAGAGGAGCTGGAGCACCAGGCCGTGGATACGGATAATAAGGAGGTTGGGAAACATTGTGGTAAACAGGCTGGGAAAAAGGAGGAGACATGCCATATCCTAGATACATGCTACCGGGAGGGGGGAAAGTGTTGGAGGAGCTGGCCCCTCCCTGAGGGAAACCATAACCCATGGGAGGACAAGTGTATGGATGAGAAAGGGCTCCAATGATACCGTCAGTGGCATCTAGGGAGATCATGTAAGATGGTATAAACATAAGTAGACTGTGCGTAGATAAGGTCATATTTCAACACAATCTGGAGGGAAGCTTCTTCAGTTTGAGGGAAATGAGATGCGACATCTTTTCTAATAGCAGGAAAAAGGGATCTGAGAAACCTGTCCATGTAGACACGGTCTTCAAAGGTAGGGGATCGACATCCCCACCATTCCTAGACATGAATGGATAGGCGGGTCGCAGACAATTTATAGAAAGAGGTCAAAAGTTCGGTACCAGTTTCATAGTGAAGGGGAAGCTGGAAGTAAGACAAAAAAGCCCTGGCAAGAGTCGCAAAAGTAGTATGAGAGAAGGATGCCTAGTCGACATACAACTTGGAAGCTTCTCCAGTAAGCATACGCTGGAACAACTGAAGATGGACAGAGTCATCAGTGATGGAGTAAGACGAACACCACATGTGGAAAGGATGAACATGGTTTGTAGGATCCTCTACAACAAAACCTTCAAACTTGGGGATGTATGAAGGGAGCTTGGTTGGAATAGCAGGCCAACTAGGATCATGGTGTATGAGGTCATTGATCAACTGGTTAAAATCAGGAAGACTGAGGCCCACCATATAAGGGAGCAAGGGAGCAGCTGGGATAGTTCCTATTGCGGTCCCACTAGTAGTATTCCCAGCATTAGGGTTGGGGCTACCACCAACGTTAGGTCCTGAACCAGACATGGTGAAGGTGACAAGAGGAGAACCAGGGATAGAACCAGAAGGGGAACCCGATGAACCAGAAGCAGAGTCAAAATGGGGACTCGGTGTAGGACTAACTCGAACCCTACGTGGAGGAGTAAGTCTTCCCAACAGAAACTCAGGATGAAGGCCAAGAAGTCTTTGGGATAAACACCTTGGGGGTGCAATGATGGAAAAATAGACATGGATCACAAAAGGAAGAGAGACCAACAAGGGCAAGGAGGTGTAGGATCAAATGATTACAATGTCGAAACAAGGCAGGGAGGTGCATGATCAATTGATTACAATCTTATAGTATTGTCTTGGCAATGTAAACCAGAATCTCTTCACTTAAGGTGTGCGTGTATGTAATAAGTGCGTTAATTTTAATTAAACCCACACGTGTGTAGAGAAAAAAGAAAAAAGGTTTTGTATAACTGTAAATAAATATAAAAATAACAGTAAATTTAAACTGAATATGATAAAATAAACAACTAAAGATGCATCAATTTAAACCCAAGGAGGAGGGCTTCCCAATAAATAGTCTATGGGTGAGAAAAATATTCAAAACACACAAAAGGGCCAATGGATCTAAAGTCAGGAGGGACAAGGATCTAAAGATCAGATCTGCTGGAAATAGGTGTAGAAAACAACAAAAAAACAGAGGGAAAAGTGCTGCAAAAAGGGTGGAAAAAGGCTAGAACCTTAAGGGAAATAGAGGGGACCCTAAAGGAGGAACAAAAAAAACTGAAAAGAGGTGTTTTGGATGGATGAATAACCAATTTGAAATGGATCTGAAAGGACAGGATCAGATCTAAAAAATGGTTGAACACACTGAAATCTCAGACGACCTGCTTCAGCTAAACTCCTCCTAAAAAGGTGGAAGCGTATTGAAGCCCTAAGGAGCTTGGTTCCTACTTCGATGAGTAAAATAGAGCAAGTATAGGTCCAAGACGGGTGGAGAGGGAGATCAGACAATCCTGAACAGTAGCCCAGACAAACCCATAAAAATCACAGAAAAATTCCTACAAAAATTTTAGGTCGCAGTTTCTGACCTGTTTTCTGCTGAGGTCGCAGTTTTTTGGAAGTTTTCCACTATTTTAGAGCTAAGGTTGCAGGTTTTGGCCCAAAAATTGTGACCTATACTTCCAATCATCTCGAGAGCAGGTTTCAGAAAAAAGTGTCATCTCAGCTGCGGCTGATACCTGTCACTTGCGCAATAGGCCCATAAACACACGAAAGTTAGGATTTTTTCTGTTTTAGGATTTTAAAGGTTTAAAAAAAAAACAAGAAAGGAAAAATAAGAAGCTGAAGAAAAACCCTAGGGGTTGAAGTAGCTGGTCATTTAGGGATCTGAAAAATGATAATGGTCGTAATGATAAACCCTTGTGGAGTTGCCAGTTGTTAGTGCGAATTCTAATCGCAACCGTACGAAAAAATATCACTTTAGTTGTGCATAACAAACATCCCTAACATCAAATATGGATGTCTATTTCCTTAGATCTACAGTTAGTTGATTAGAATAAATGCTACAAATTCCATATCTATGCAGTTAAAGAAATTAAACAACAAATAAAAGCAAGAGTTTCTCCATGCATCCAATAGACAAGACAAGAATATTTTTAAAGAATTTTGTATTTATGACATCTAGGAAGGGAACATAGAAATATGTTACCAATCCCCCTCAATGGGATGGGTTCTTGTATGTCCTCAACGCTTCAGATCTGAGATCTCTCTCTCTTGATGGTGTAAAAAACCTAGACAAAAATGGAACTCAAAGGGAGCTCACAAACAAAAAGATAGAAAAATATGACAATAATGGAGGATAAAAGTCAGACCAAAAGTATAGATCCAGAGTGATCTTTAGGCAACAAAAGGTAGTGAATGAATGGAAAACCCCTTCTATTTATAACAAAATATTGAGTTAGTCTAGATATTGGTGCATAATTAAAATATTATTAACCAAATCTAGGTCGAACTTTTATGGAATATTTTATTATTTTTGTTGGAGGGAAAAAGAATTTGAATTTGGTCAAATCCATTTATTTGTAAATAATAAATAAATAAACGATTTATTTTATTTTAAGAATTTGGTTGAGTAATAATTAAATAAATAATGTTTTATTCAATTATTTATAAATGATTTAGTCAAATTTAACAAGGAATATTATTTAAATAATTATTCCTAGAAAATAATAAGATAAATAGTGATTTATCTAATTAATTTTCTTGTTTTGGGTTAAATATGGCTAGAATATTAATTAAACTATTGTTTAATTAATTATCCATTGAGGAAAATCAAACAAATTAGGATTTATTCAATTATTCCTCTCGGGGTTTCCTGTTTAGACCATAAACAACTTAATAAATTATGGATTACTAAATTATTTTCATAGTGAAAACAATTTTACTAGGGTAAAATTGGTCTTACATGGTGTACTTTGGTCCATCTAATAGTAATAGGTTAGATGACCAAAAATTGGTGTAACAACGTTTCACCGGTATGGGATGCGTAGATGAGGGATATTGTCAATTGAAAAAATTTAAAAGTTGAATAAACTGAAGAAGATCCAAGGAATATCACAATCCATGGATCTGAGGGACAACACACAGTTGTTGGGACTTCAATTACGTCACTCGATGTCACAAAGCCCCTGAAGGTTCGACAAGTGAACAATGGTATAAAAGAGAAACTGATCAAATTGGTGAATATTGGAGATTACTTGGATGATGATATGGTGGGAAAGGTTGCTGAGCTGCTAACAGAGTACCAAGACCTATTTCCTAGAAAGTTATCTGAGTTGAAGGGGATAATTGGAGAGCTTTGGGTCATGAAGATCACTTTGAAACCTAATGCACGACCTGTGAAGAAACACCCATATAGGTTGAATCCCAAATATAAGAAAAAAGTTAAGGAAGAGTTGGATAAAATGGTGGATGCAGGAATTATAAAAGCATTAGAAGAGTCTGATTGGGTGAGTCCTATGGTAGTGCAGGATAAGAAGACTAAAGGAGAAATAAGGATTTGTTTGGACCCGCTCAAATTGAATGATGCCTGCATGCATGATCCGTTTCCTACCCCATTTTCTATTGAGATCCTGGACAATGTAGGAGGACATGAAGCTTATTCATTTACATATGGGTTCTCAGGATACCATCAGATCAGAATTACACCAGAGGATAGAAGTAAGACAATCTTTGCAACATAATGGGGATCTTTCCAGTATACAATCATGCCATTTGGATTGAAGAATGTGCCTACTATCTTCTCGTGCATAGTAGTAGCTGCATTCAAGGAATATATCCACAAGTTCTTAGAAGTCTACATTGATGATTGAATTGTCTTTGGGTTGTTGAAGAATCATGTATCAAGTATGCGCCTAATTCTGGATACCTGTAGGGAGTATCAGATATCACAATGAATATTGCAGTGATTGTTAATATGGAAGTTCTTTCTAATGTCAAACAACTGCACTCAATTTTGGGGCATACTGGATATTATCGGAAGTGTTGGGGGGGAAGATCTGTAGGTGGTTGTTGTTGTTCCAGGAGTATGATTTTGAAGTTATTTTTAATCTAGGGAGACTGAATTCTAGGCTAGACCATTTGTCACACATTGAGAATGGAGAAGAACCGACTAGCTTGGAAGATGGATTACCCAATGCACAATTAGTTTCTATAGATGTGGTTGATGATCATTTCCCCGATATCATTCATTTCTTGAATAATGGATGTGCACTCAAGGAGTATTCATTGCAACAGAAGAAAGAGTTGGTTGCGCACACAACTGGATTTACTCTCATTACCGATCAACTGTACAAGATGGGTGCAGATGAGGTCCTGCAAAGGTAAGTATTAGAATTTAAGAGATGAGACATCTTAGCTAAATATCATGGAGGGGTTGTTGGAGTTCATTATGCAGGCAAAGCCACTGCACAGAAGATCTTATGAGCTAGTTTATGATGGCCCATGCTACACAATGATGCATATGCGCATTTTTGTGTACGTGATATATGTCAAAGGACAAGAATTCCATTGCGCAGAGATGAGATGCCCTTGCATCCAAATATGGTCTTATAAGCTTTTGATAAGTGGGCCATAGATTGTTTTTTACCTATTGGCCCTCCGGGGAAGAAGACAGGTGCGCGTTACATAATCACTGTGACAGATTATGTGACCAAATGGGTTGAAGCTAAGCCAGTGAAGGATTGTAGTGCGAACATTCCTACACACTTCATCTTTGAGAACATATTGACTTGGTTTGGATGCCCTAAGATTTTGATGAGTGATCGAGGTACACACTTTGTGAATGACACTATTGAAGCCCTGACATAAGAATTATAGATTCATCATGAGAAGAGTACTCCATATAACCCACATGTGAATGGTGCGGTCGAAGATTTTAATAAGATATTGGAGACTGCACTCACTAAGGTTTTCAATGCTAACCAAAATGATTGGGATGTGCACATACCCGCGGTTCTTTGGGAATGTATAACCACATGCAAGAAGTTGAGAGGGAAGACACCATTTTGAATGGTGTATGGGAAAGAAGCTGTGATGCCAATGGAGTACATTGTTCCAAGTCTGCGCATTGCAGCAGTCACAAATATGGCATAGCATGACATTATGGAAGAACAACTGTCGGAGTTGGTCGCGGTCGAAGAGGATTGCTTTATTGAAAATTTCCATCAGCAAGTAAAGAAGGTGTACGAAAAGGCATGGCATGATAGGCATATCAGACAAAAGGTATTTAAGGAAGAAGATTTGGTCTTGTTATATAACTAAAAGTTTGCATGCCACCCCAGGAAGTTCAAGATGCATTGGCTAGGACCATATGTTGTTAAGGAAATCAGTGACGGAGGTGTGGTGTACCTAGCCACGTTGAGCGAAGAAAACCTTCCAAGGTATGTCAATGAAATTGAATTGAAGCCCTATAGGGATGAACCTCTCCCTGCACGCACCAAATGACTATATGGCCAGAGAATTTGATCTACGTAGAAAATATGGCGGATGCACAAACAGGTGTGACGTGTGCACAGAGGTTGAATGGGTTGCATAAATTATTGAATATATCCATTGGAATAGTAAATCTGGACAATACAAGATTATTACCATTTGGAGGAGCATCAAAGTTTCATTTAAAGAGGAGATTATGCTAGATTTGGAGCTGTTTTATCATTTATGGAGCTACATTAATGCACAAGGGACCGTTTAAGATGCACCTAAACTATAAATTTACCAAAGGGGTTGCATTAGTTCCATTTGCACTCTGTGTGATTTTTTTGAATTGAGCTCTCTGATTTCCGAAGTCTGTCTAAAGTCTATGTATGGTATCAATCTAATGTTTGAGGAAGTGCTGCGCCATAGAGGTCTAGGTTACCTAATCCCACCTAGTATGAAAACCACCATACCAAGAGAGGAACCCACTTCTCAGGTCACTAAGACCCTTGCACTAGCTCAAACCAAGAAGGGACACACCTCAGGGTCTCAGAAATTGCCTCGAGAAAAAACCCTGAATCCGCGCTCCACCGTGGTTGAGCACCAAAATAAGCCCATGGAAGAGTTTTCTGAGAAAATAGTGGAGGAAAAGGATGTCATAGAAATTTATCATATCTCACTATTTCCTGCATGTGTTGCACCGTGCAAACCTTGACAAAGTGCACTCTTATATCAATATGTTGTTGATCCCAAAGAAGTTCCTAGGGAAGGCAATATTTTCACCAAAGTTCTGATGCTGAAAATGGAGGATTGGAACCTCGCAGATCAGGAAAAATTTCCAGAGCTCACACCCTAAAGGTAATTATGCTAGGTTACTTATGAGGGAGGAATAGTTCATGTTGAGTTGAAGCACAGGGTGTTGGGCCTGCACAAAGTAGGGTTGATAAACTTGTTACAGATCCCACACTTCGGGGGTAGCCTGATCAACAACAGCTGTGTGCGGTAGTTGCTCGCACAAATTCATGAAGATTTTTTATGGCTCAGGGAGTGCATACCAATCGATGTCTCACTAATCCATTGGATCCCCGGCTTGCCTGACCAAGGCATAGACCCTGTGGAAGAATTTGGAGGTAAATGCCAGGAAAAGAAGCTTGCTGAGAAAATTAAGAACAATTATTAGGTCATGTGCCACAGTTGCGGGTTCATTTTAAGTGAGATTAATGAGCTTGCTGTCTAATTTGGAACTCTCATCCTAGCCAAAAAAATGATGAGGAAGTGTAGACTGAAAGAAGTCCCAACCCAAGTTATTGCACTCGTTGGGAAGTGCGAGAAGGGCGTGAAATACAATTGGGCCCAATACCTCTCTAAATAATTCCTGGAGAATGTGGGCGAGGCACAAGAAGGCGAGAATCACTTTTAATATTCCTGGTCGTTTCTCATGATAGCACTCAACGATTGGAAGATGCCAGAAGAAACACAGTTTCCCGATATTGAGCCCGACATGTGCGAAGCTATGTGCTACGCCACACTTTGGAACTCAATGATTCTCGCGCGAGTCATAGAAAATAAAATATTTTGGTTCCTTTTAGACTCTGTGATGTTTCAAGCAATTCAGTCGAAGCCCAGGTTTTCCCCAACCTTGTATGACCAATACATGCTGATTGCAGACTTCAAAGCGCTGTTCCATAATGTACATATCCATGCGAAGGGCATTGTTGCAGGCATCTGGTATGATTTTCCACACTTGGTTATAGAATATGACTTAGTGTGCATCATGTTAGAGTGGCTTCCAACTTGGTTGGAGCCGCACACCACAGGAGGTGCATCCTCATAAATTCCAAATACTCCAACAAAGCCCACAATAGGTACGCAGAAAACGGGTACAAACACTTGAGTAGAGGCCACACCAGCCACAACTGGTGAAACCATCAACTTAGAGAAAGAGACAATGCTTGAAAAGAATGGTGCAGGTGCCAAGGAGACTGCAGATCAGACTACCAAGGAGACGATAGTGTAGATCACCAAGGGGACTAAGCGTGATGCTCAGGTCATGGGAGGTCTGCGAAAAAATAGAAAAGGGTCTAAAGTAGCCAGCAAAGAAGACCTCACTTTGACAGAGAATGATTTCAATGAAATTTCAAATACTGTGAAGTCTATGACTGAATATATGTGGATAGATCTGGAGGCACAGTACAAAGCTGCGCTTAAAGGAGTACAGACTGGAATCCAAGCGCTGAAGGTACAAGTGAGCCTAATACAAGCGAGTGTGGCCCAAGCGAGCCAACATTAGGCGAGCGTGCCTGCCACCAGTGTGCAGCCAATAAATACAATGTTAACATCGAACAGGGATAGCTGCCTAATATAGATCCCCATGCCTGCCATTAGAGTAGAGTTGCTGACTCTGAGCACGACACTTAGAGCATGTGGTGAAATCAATTTTGACCTGATTATGCTGCTAGAAGGAAAAAACCACATGATCCACATCATGATTGTGGATGAGTTTCAGTTCAGAGAGGATCAAGCCTACCACGCTACCACTGAGTGACAGTAGCAAGCATTAGAACTTCAACAAAAACAATAGACAACCGAGGAATCATGCTGCACAACTGAGGCTCAACGCGCCACCTTGGCAGCTAAAATTGATCAAGTATGCAGTGGTTTGCCAGCGGTCCTTGACTTAGCCACAACTGCAAAAAAATTGGAAGGTCTGGCCACTGCGCTGAAGGCATCGCGCGATGAAGTGCAGACTTTCTGAGAAAAATTCAAACACCAAATTGCAGAATTACAGCTAAAGTTGTAGCTGGAAACACCTCCGGAAGTCAGAGCATAGCGTGCCACAGAAATCAAGGCCATGACAGATAACATATAAAATGCAGTAACAAAGTGTGACCAATTGTTAGATGAAACCATGGGTGTTTGGATTTCTGTTCAGAACAACCCAATGGTGCGGCAGTTGCGCAATGAATTGCGTGTGAAAGAGCAACAATTTGCAGATATTAAGATTGTGACGCCCACATTGGTAAGAGCACAGCGACTTGCCCACCTTTAGGAGGGCCAAGATATTCAAATAGAGATAGAATATCTGCATCACCATGAGAAACTTTTGGAATCAAGGATGAAACAGTGGGCTGAGGAAGCTCTGCGGTTATCGTAGACTTTGGATGGTGCACTAAAGAGCCTTCGGAAAACACAATGCAACATCGATTTGGCAGATGAAGGGGAAACAACTGCAAAATTAGTGAACGAAGCACAGGGAGATGTTGCACAGAGTGTTGAAGTGGTCTTTCCACTAAAGAGCTCTCTCAAAGCACTCAAAGCAAAGATGAAGGAGCCCACCCCACAGTGACTCGGGACGAGTGACGAGTTTGTGTTGGGGGCCTTTTGGAGCGGGGTCCCATGGGGTCAATTTTGATAAATTTTTGTATATATTTTGTTGTGCACATTGCGCAGAAGAGTCAAAAGGGATTTGGGGTGGGTCAAAGTCCCTATTCAATGTAAACAGGTTTTAAGGGAAAACCATGTGTCTCAAACCATGGTTTGAGACCATAGTATCCACGCCCTAAGTTAGTATAAACATAGATAGATCGAGTCAAGTAGAAATATAATTGAATGGTCATTGGTGAATGTTTTGTAAGATTTTCATCTAATTTTGGGTTTTTGGGTAGAAAGGATCCTGCTAGCTGTGTGCACAGAGACCTAATTCCTAGCTGTGTGTGGAATCTGTTGGCTGTGTGCATGGAAGGGTAAATTGTATGGGAAGTATTAATGTAATGGAGTTGTAAGACTATTTTTGCGAACTAGACACTGTTATGCGATTGATGTTATTTATCTGTCAATTGATTTGAGCTCGAAATATGTTATGTGATGTGTTATATTTACTTCTATTTATGATTAAATGCATCTGTGTGAATGAGTAAAGTATATCGTGCGTGAAGTACATTGTTGATGAATAGATATGCTTAAAGTGTATATGTTTATTATGAGCAAAGTATTCTGAGATAATCTGTGACAAAGTCGATCTATTGTTCTATTGTTGCACGCATCTGCATATTAACTATGATAAGTTCTATTATAAGTTGTTTAGGGCCACCACATTAAATTTTTCCTCAGGTTGTGGAAACCTAGTTCCAGCACCCCCCTATACTGCTTTGGTTGAGATTTTGAAATGTGCAAGCAGGTCATTGTTGAAAGGGCCAATAATTGGAGGGTTTTTTGGTTGTGTAATAAATCCGAGCTTGGGTCAGGACCCCTCAATCCAACACTATGGTAAGGTCCTCTTCTCTAACGAGGTAAGGTAGGTGTTACACAGTATTCTGTCACCGTCCCTGCAATCCCCATCTCGGACATTGGAGGACCATTTCAAGTGACTTATGGGTATTGTCATACCTTGCTAAAAGTATCATTACATCCCTTGGCATGTCAAGAACATTTCCTCTATTGATCATTCCTGAAGCAAGCTCTCAAAAAAATATGATTTTGGGTTGGCACTAATAAGCAGTTGTGGCCTCATGCCCATAGAGAAATTAACACTGAGCCTCACGCCCATTGGCGCTCCATCTCAGTGGGGAATCTGTGCCAAGCTATTTTTATAATTTTTTTAAAAATATAAACAAAGTTTCCATGCCTAACCACTTCGTGAGCAAAGTCATCATGGTTTGTTTGACTGAATAATGTCTAAGTCCTCCCTTTGTCTTCTTATTTCCTATAATTGTGCAACTCCCCAAAGGGATAGGAACTCCCTTCCAGTTTATGAGGGATCCCAAAACACCTCCTCCTCTCCTATAAATTCTCACATGGTTTTAGCTAGCTAATAGTCCTTAATATAGCTAGTGTGAAGAATAAGGTAGAGAGGAATCCATTGTCGAGAGAGAGTTTAGGCCCATTGCCTCACCAAGTCTGATCCCCAGAGAATGCTTGAGATGCTCTTCATTGAACCCGTCAAAGGAGGCTGCAACTTCAAGGAATTAAGGTTGTAAACTTCTTTTCTCTATCATTAATACAAGACTGGTTTTTTGGTTCCAATTTTGTGTTCTATAATATGAAAAATGTTTGATTCTCCTTGACAAATCAAATAGCCATAAATGAAAGTATGTTTTCATATGCTATCACCGTTCACTTGATCCTTGTGTAGGTACACAAACATTATCACTGAAGGACTGCGACGTGTGAAGAAAAAGATCAAAGGATCTTTGTTGCAAACTACAAAAAAAGCATTCGACCAAGGTAGGTCATCTATCCCAACTCGTTTTCATTTATAAGCTAGGAGTCTAAAATTTCAGCTTGTTCCCTTGTCGCTAGACCCACTATAGGGCTAGAGGTATCACCTCTGTCTGCAGAGGGGATTTACCTGCTCAACAAGTTGGCAAATCCACTGGGGAGTTAGTGCGTTTGTCGTCTCTCATTGTTCATCTAGTTTTTTGCTTGTTTGTTCAACTTTGGTTTTATTACCACTTTTCTGCTTTGTTTTACTTGTTTGACTGTTTTCAGCCATCATATTCAGTCTCAGAGTGTCAAGTCCGACCTTTTGTTAGTGGATTTTTCCATTTTCCATAATTTTCTGGCTCGACGCTACTGCTGCTTGAACAATCATGCCAATTGGCACTTGTTGCCTTTGTCACGGGCACACCATCCTCTGTTTAGTGTGGATTACAGCTTGACAGACACGCTGAATCCTGTAGGTTAAGTTTTTAGCCTTTTCCCTAAGTTTTGTCAGTGTTTCTTGCCTCTAGGTTGAATTTTTCTCTTTCAGTTGGTCCACTAGAATTGCTTTAATTCTCTTGTCTTTTTCTTCTCAGTTTTTTCCCCCTCATATGATCAGTGAATTTTGTTATCCTAGGGTATATAGGTGTCTTCTACCGCTTGTTTGGCTACCTCCTCACTGAACCTTCTGAGTTGAGTTTGAGTCAGTTTGATATTTATCTTTTTAGCTTGTTGACTGATTGTTTTAGCTTTTCTTTTGGTTCTACGTGTCATTGGATCGTTGAATGATCATCTTGGTGTTCTTTTATCTCTCCATCTGTCACTCTGAGAATAGATTACGTTGCTCACTGAATCAGTTTGAAAGCCATTTTTTTGCTTGAAGGAATGTGTCTCTATTTTGAGTGTGTTTGATGTTCATATTGGATTGATCTCTTTGTTTTAGATCGTTTCCTTCAAATTACTCGAAACTAGTGTCTATTTTTTATTTTAAGTATATTAGTGCATTTTTCTTCTCATTCATCTCAAAGGAAAAAATTTGCATTCTTTCTCTTAGCTTGAAAATGAAAAACGTTCTTTTACATTAGTAGCTTTTAGTGAACAAGGAAATATCTTTTCGTTTTCTGCTTTGTTTGTCTTAGATGCATTAGGAAAGTTTCTTCTTGTATTCGATTGATTACTGCTTTGTTATGAAATACTATCCCTCTCATGTCTAGTTGTTCATCGAATTGGAATGATTTTCTTTCGCATATAGTTGTGCATTAAGGATTCAAGATTACATTTGGTAAGGCCTTGAAACTGCAACGTTAATTCAATATCAACTTTAAAATGAACTCAATTAACCTAAGGAAGCATTGAAACCTAACACTCATAGTTAGAGGTCTAGGCTAGTGACGTGTTTCGACGTCATTAAACCTAGTAGCTATTGTTCGACATCTGGCAGTATACAACACTAGCACAGACTTGTGCTCCCCGTACCATAAATTATATAATGGGAGACCCTCATTGGTTGCAATCCTTTATCCATAGGAAGTCGAGTCTGTCGCCCTGTAATCGTGGTATACCAAACACAACATTTGGGGAGATTGCATGCATGTACGTTAAGTCCTTGGTCATTTCTCTTTCATTTGATCACCAAGGTGTATATTGCAGTTCACAGAAACTTGGTACACCCTCTTGCTTAGATTCCCCGAGTAGTCATTTTGGTATTTTTGTGACTCTCTAAAATTGAAAATATCATCGAGCACATGCCTTTTTGCACTCGTTTAACCTGAAAGTGACTAGAGTCACCTTTTGCCTTTTTCTTGACTCTTAAAATATGAAAAAGCAAAGTTTTTTTTTTTTTTTTTGTCAGAGTCATAAAATCAATTACCTACGATCAAAAAACTATTAAAGATATTTTCTTGGCTTGTTCTTAAGTATTTCCTTAATGTTTGGTCTTGAAGCCTTGGATTGGTCATCTCAGTTCTCTCTTGTTTTTTGAGATAAAGTCACGGTGGTGGAACCACAAGTTTTGTCGTCCCCTTCATTACCTCTTAGTGGGGATCCTTCTCCTGAAGTTTCTTCGGGGGCACCTCAACCTACTAGGCCTGTTGGTTATTAGCATTCTATTATTCTGAGTATCTTACCTTTGGCTACCCGATCTCCTCTTGAGGAGCCATTTGATATCAATTGGAAACCGCTGAAATTTTGGGTTGGTTTTGGAAATGAAGAATACTATCCTCCTCTTACTTCGGAACCTTATTTACTTGCCGCTGCTCGTTGCCTTTTCAATGATAACATGGCTTCATCCGACATGGATTCTTAGAGTCCCATCAGTAGTGAAGAGATTTATGTTTCTACAGGATATTATCAGCTCCCTTCGAAGAATTTTCCTTATGTCTCAAGAAAACCTTCCTCTCTCCCACCCGATTATCATTCATTGAGTCAAATTATTTCTAGTGCTACACCATTGTATCAGAACCAAATCTAGACAAGTACATCGAATCCCTCAGAAAGGTCACTTGTCATAGTATCAGGTGCATCACCCTCGACTCCTATGACGTCAACGGTCATTATGTCTATCCCAACCCATCCCATTGTCTGTGTGGCTTCATCCACACAATCTGTTAGTGTGGTTCACTCATTTCCGCCTTCTTTTGTTGTTCATCAGTCGATTCTTGTCACTTCCACGATACTCGTTGGGCCAGCCGTGTGTGGATCACAGCCTCACGTTTCAGGAATCCAACCTACTGGTAGTGTGCCCATCTCTTCTAATCCAATTCCTGAAGGTTTGACATATGATCAGTACATGTTGGCCATTCAGTAGAAGAATTACACCCCTCAGGGTTCTCAATAGCGGCAAGATCCTGTTAATCCTCCACATTATTATGATGAGTATGAAAATCCCATCTATTTGCCTCCGAATAACCCCAACCAATTAACTTACCTACCGAGATAACCCCATGGTCCATAAGGACAACCCTTTCAGGGACAACCTTCAGTCCAACAGGGACAACCCTATGGTCCATAGGGACAAGCTTATTGTCCCCCAGGACAACCCTTCCAGGGACAACCTTCAGTCCAACAAGGACAACCCTACGGTCCTACTAGTCAAACTTATGTTCAACAGGGAGCATCTTATGTTCCTTAGGGGAAAATCTATCCATCATAGGGAAAAAATTTTGTGCCACAAAACCAACCTTACATTCATCAAGGCCTAACTTTTGTACAACAAGGTCAACCCTCTACTGCTCAGCCGGTTCAACCTATTCTTCAAGGGAAACCTGGCTCATCCAAACCATCGGGCCAACCTCTTCCACAAGGGCAACCTGGTGGCTGTCAGCATCCAGGCCAACCTGTACTGCAGGGACAACCTATTCAACCTCAACATCCAGGCCAACCTGCCCCGCAGGGACAGCATATCCAACCACAACATCCATGTCAACTTACACCTCAGGGGCAACCCGTCCAGCCTCAAGGCACCACTTACATTCCTCAAGGTCAATCTCAGGTGGTATATAGTGCACCCCAAGGAATTTATTATATTCCTTAAGGTCAATCTCTGGTGGTATACAGTGTGCCTCAAGGTACTACTTATATTCCTCAAGGTCAAACTCAAGTGTTATATAATGCACCTCAAGACACTGCTTACATTCCACAACAAAATCCATATTTTGCTAAGACAGGACCTCAGTGGTTCACTCATAATCAATATCCTGGTCCTTGACCAGTGTATGGGAAGACTTGTCAGGCTTATAACCCCTATGGAAAAAATCCTCCGGGATAGAACATATGGGGGTAGAACTTCTCCCAACCTGGTTGGAATCCAATACTGGTCTTTATCAACGACCTACAATGCCTTTCAATCCACAATTTCCCTTCCTTTCTATGCTAGAACTTCCCGATGTGTCGAAGTTGATGAATGATCCTATCCTTCATAATCCATATTGGCCTCAAGTTTTGAATAAAATCCCTAGCGATTGTCCCAAATTTGAGGGCAAGTCCAGAGAAGACCCCCAAGCACATGTTATGACGTACCATCTTTGGTGCTCCTCTAAATCTTGGGTTGACGATTCCATTCGACTACGTCTTTTCCAAAGGAATATCACCGGTGCCGCTGCCAAGTGGTGCATTAAACTCTCCCACAACATCTTCCAAGATTTCAACTCTCTATCCATGGCATTTCTCATGCACTTTTAGTTACCAGTTCAGTATGAAACTGGGACACACCTCCTCACATCCTTGAAACAAGGTCGAGCTACCCATATCTCTGATCATATTAATGAATGGAGGCGATGTCGTCATTTGATCAAGTTTGAGATTCCTGATCAAATTCTAACTGATTGGTTCACTACCTCTTTTGTCACTCCAATTGCTAAGGACATTGCTATGGGGGCATATGTTACTGAGGAACAAGCCATCGCTCGTGCCTAGTACCTTGATCTCATGTACTCTCAGTCCGGTACATTGTATGAACTCTTGCCCGATGCCCCGCGACCTAGAACTTTCAAAGCACTGACAACACCATTCGTCGATGGTATCATAGGTTTTGTGTCTCATACTTCTCGGAAGTCTTCTCCAAATTCTACGAAGCAAAAATCTACTTCTTCCACTGATATTTCTTCTCAACCACCTTCAAATTCTGGTAAAACCACAAAAGTGAATGTCGTCCAGTCCAATCCGGTGGATAAAAATTCCAAGGGTAAGAATAAGGGTAAAGGTAAAGCCAAAGCTGATACCCCGAAACAGGATTCTCCGAAACCCAGTGTTGATGATGGTTCAAAACACAAACCGAAGTACCCTTATCTGATTTGTGACGAAAATAATTACATTAAGGACTGTCCACAACGGCCTGAGGTGAGTCGACTGTTCAAGGGCACCCAAGGCACTCCATTTTTTCTTAAAGAACCTTTCCCATCACAACAAACTTAGATGGTGGAGCAACCTCAGTCCTTCGCCCCGTTTGGCTCTCAGGTTTTAATGATGAACAGTCCTGCACCCGTCTCTATTGCCACCCGATCGAAAGATTATACTAAACCGCGTCAGGCAGTAGGGAAGGAAATCACTGATGGTCCTCCTCCCCTGCATGCTTTTGGCCCTCTTCATATTGAAAGGCCCAGTACTGAGCCCATTGTACAACCAACTTTTAAAGGTGTACTCCAAAAGTCTTCCTACAATCCCAATTCCCGTGCCGCTCAACATTACAGTATTATTGAGGATTTGTCTCGGGCGCCATCTACTATGTCTCCATTGGAAGTACTTCAGAGTTGTCCGTTGCAACGAAAGGCTTTGTTATCTCCCATCGGAGGGATTGATCCCGATGATTCTAGCCTTATCACTTTCAATTTGGAAAATTTCATCCCACGTCTCCCTCACCAGCTTGCACTGATCATTCAAGTTTGGATTAACGGAAAGAATATCCACTGAGTGGTCATGGACGAGGGTGTGTCTACGTGCGTCATGTATTCTGCTTGCTGGAAAGCCATCAGTTCTCTAGCCCTTAATCAATATCCAAATGATTTAGAAGCTTTTGACGTAAGGGAATCTTGCCCTCTTGGTGTTCTCACTAGTTTACCTATTATGTTATAAGGGAAAATGGTTAACATTGAGGTTGAAGTCATTGACGCCAAGCTCAATTACAATATTCTCTTTGGTCGTAGTTGGAATCACGCCATGTTGTGCGTCTCGTCCACTCTCTTTCATGTTCTTCGATTTCCGCACGAAGGAAAGATCATCATTGTCGATCAATTTTTCTTTTTCACTTCTACGTCTTCCGAGAGAAACATTCCATATGTAGTTCGTATTCCTATGCCTTATGAGAGCATAGGTTCGGGTCTTTTCAAACATCCTGCCCCTATGAGTATTTTTTCTCTTCCTGCACCCAACACTGCTCAGTTCAACATAATCTCTAGGTCTTATGATCCGTGGATCATCCCTTTGCCCGAGTAGCTTGATTCATCTAGTGACGTGATGTCGTTAAGCCCAAACGAAACTAATTATTGTGAACTTATCTCAGCTTCGGCTCTTCCTCCTTCTAATCACACTCCTCTGAGTATGTCTCTTGATACATATTCTCAATCCCTTTGGCTGGGCACATTGGATTCACCCTATCCCTTAAACAAGATATTTCACACTGATGAAGCCATCGTGAAAACTATGTCTCTTGAGTATCCTCCTTGGGATGATAATCGTTCCTCTTTCATGCCTAGCCTTGGGGCTATGTCTACTTGTCTTGAGAAGATTGCTTCCTAAGCTCCTTCCCATTTGCTTCAAATGCCCATCCTAACGAACGAAGTCTTTGTAGAAGGAAACCAAGGAAACATTAAGAAAATGATGCCTATCCACATCTATGTGAAATCAGGGGTTGTCGAGAACATCCACATTGGGGTGACCTGTTCTCCTGATGAGATCAAGGTCTATACTAGTCTCTTCCATGAGTTTCAAGACATTTTTGCTTGGTCTTACAAATAAATACCTGCATCGATCCGAGTATAGTTTTTCATGAGATTCATACGTATCCTAGCGCGAAGCCTATTCGCCAATGTCTTCGTTCCATGCACCATAGAAAGGTAGCCACCATTAAGGGAGAAGTTGAAAAAATTCTTAAATCTGGCTTCATTTATCTGATTCCCTTGGAAAAATGGGTTTCTAATATTATTCCTGTGGAGAAGAAGTAGGGTACTATTTGTGTCTGTGTAGATTACCATGATATCAATCATGCTTTCCCTAAGGATAACTATCCCACTCCTTTTATTGACCATATCATTGACGAATATGCTGGGATTGAGATCTTTTCCCTTATGGACAGGTTTTCTGGGTACAACAAGATCAATATTCTTTCGACCGATCAACACAAGAATGCCTTTATCTGCCCTTGGGGTACTTTCTCCTATAAGAAGCTCCCTTTTGGTCTTAAGAGTGCTGGGGCTACATTTCAAAGAGCAATGTCATACGCTTTCCATGATATCAAGCGCATTGTTCAACCTTACCTACATGACCTTTCAGTTCCTTCTGCTTAGCGTAAAGACCACCCAGATGATCTCTATCAAATATTTCTTCGCTATAGATGCTATAACATTCGACTCAATCCGCATAAGTGTGTCTTCTACGTTGATTTGGTAGAATCTTAGGGTTTATCATCTCTAAAGACATAATTTGTCTCGATCCCCTCAAAGTTGAAGCTATAGTCAATCTCCCCTCCCCTTCCTCTTTACATCAGCTGTAGAGTCTGTAAGGGAAAGCTAATTTCCTGTGTTGATTTATACCAAACTATGCTAAAGTAGCCAAAGGATTCACACGATTAATTATGCAATGCGTCTCGTTCATTTGGGATGAGATCACCCAAAAATACTTCAATGCACTGAAGACATTTCTTATCAATGCTCCTTTGTTGTGTCCTCTCAATTATCATTGCAACTAATCCCTCTATTTGGCTGCCACATTTAGCACTATTGCCATGGTTCTAGTGCAAGACGACAATGATGGTGATGAGCACATCATTTATTATTTGAGCCGCAATCTTCTCGATACCGAAACATGTTACGCACATGTCGAGTAGTTGGCATTGGCTGTTGTTCAAGAAGTCCAACGTTTTCGCCATTATATTTTATTGTGCATAGTAACCGTGATTTGTAATTGCAACCCCATGACCTACATATTGACTCGTCAATTGCTGGGGGGGAAATAATCCAAGTGGATTGTTATGCTCCAAGAGTTCGATTTGGAGTTTACTACTGCCAAATCAAAGAAATCATTAGTTTTTTTCGATTTTATTTGCTCTATCCCTTCTGATTCTGATCCATCTGGTTTTGAGAAATGCATTCTGGACGATAACCTTTTTCTCATTAGCACCCTCGATCCTTGGTACGGTGATATCATCGTATATCTTCAAACTTCCACCTTCCGATCTGAGCTGATGAAGGATGCTTGTAGACACATCCGCCATCATTTGCAACCATATCACATAGTCAGAGATACTCTCTACCACATTAGAGCTGATTGTGTTCTCCACCGATGTTTAACTCTCAGAGGCTGAAAAGGTCCTCAATGATTGTCACTCTGGCTCTTGTGGTGGTCACATGTCTGGATATGCTACTACCCAGAAGATTCTTCATGCTGGATATTTTTGGCCTACCATCTTTAAAGACTACATTGTTGTTTTCTGAAAGTGTCATGATCACCAGATTTACTAGGCAAAGATGCGCGCACCACCCACACACCTCCATCTTATCATTACCATTGGTCCCTTTGTGAAGCGGGGCATCAATTTTATGACGTGTAACCATCACTCGGCCGAGGGGCATGCTTATATTATCATCGTCGTTGACTACTTCATTAAATGGGCCAAAGAAATGACTACACTTACAACTGACGGTAAGATAACCACACAATTTCTGTTCAATCATGACATTATTAGGTTTTGTGTCCCTCAAGCCATTGTTACCGATCATGGTTCTCATTTTCATCATTACATGATGGCTGAGTTAACTTTCAAGTTGAGTCTGTGTCACGACAACTCAACGCCGTACTACCCTCAGGCCAATAGCGAGGTTGAAGCCATGAACAAGGTTCTAGTCATTATGCTTCAGCATATGATTGAGATGGAAAATTCCAAATGGAATCTCATGTTGTTTTCAGCTCTTTGGGCTTACCGAACCTCAATGAAGGATGCAACCGGATTCACTCTATTAGGGTCCCATGATTTGGTAGATTGGTAGACCAAATGACAAGGTAACATGGAACCAGTCTTTAGAGTCCTAGGACCTAGCATTCCTGGAATCAGGGAGGGATCTCTCTATTGGGTGAAAAGGATGTGTTCTTTTTGCTCTAGGGTTTTGATTTTAGGCTAGTTGTTAAGTGTAGGGTTTGTTGATTGTTTTGGTTGGGTAATATGGTCAAGTGGAATAGGTGGAGTGAGATTCTGTCAAAGTCATTGGGCTATGGAGTCAATGAAAGTCATGGGTGTCTAAATGATGAAACAGAGTGCGTTGCAGGGTCAATTTAGCAAGGTTAATGGATCCTTAAGGTGTTGTATGAGGTGGAGTGAAAATCAAATTTGGGAAAGACTAGGAGGTCTTAAATACATATAGTTAAAAGCTACAACTTATGAGGTAGGGTAAACCATTAAGCTCAATGAACAATACTTAAACTGATAAATATCCAAGATAAACATTCTAGTGAAACATAGAAAGCATAAGAGCTTCTAACTTTATAAATTCACCTTCAGAATTTGGGAAAACATATAAGATAACAAAAATAACTCAATCTATGAAGAGGGAACTCCTAAACATAATATATCAAGCTAATGAGAACTATGAAACAAGTTGGTAGGCATGGACAAAGGGCAAGATTGAACGAGACCTCTTTGACTTAACCTAGCAAACAATATTCCAAAGAAAGGTTTCAAGATAGAGTTTTGATAGCTTCAAATAAGCAGGGCATACCGTGAATCATACTTGTAAACTAGCATAATAACCATACATGAAACAAAAACAAGTTTTGGTGGACCCATGGAGCAATCAAGAATTCCTTAAGATGACCAAACAGAGGAAAACATCAAAGCTATAAAAAACAGGAGGATTGAGGTGCCTCAAAGAGCATGTCTCAACCTATAATTTTCTGATTTATAGCAACCAAGAAAGAGGAAACATAATGAGAATAAGAAAACATAAACAAGTTAATAAGACATCACCATTCACCAAGCTAAGGAATCCTGCAAACAAGCTTCTCCATCATCAAGCCAAACAAGCCATTCATCAACTTCACAAAACCAATTTCTTCTCCAAGCTCATAAAACCATGTATATTTCTCTTCAAGCTCATCAAATGTCAACAAAATACATAGGGGCCTCGTGCTCTTTTTATGGAGCAAAGAAGGAATTAAACCCTAAAAATGGCAGGAAAATCTCAAATTCAACCATAAATGTCATTTATGGCCAAGAGACCATGCAAGGCCCAAGGCACATAATATCCTCAGAAATAAATGCCAAAATAATTATTTGAACCTAATTCTAGAGTAATTTGCCTTAAAAAACTCAAAAATATCTATTTGTAATAAATGAGTGTGTTTTGTTGACCTTTGGTCCAAAATACGCTAGACAGTCTCTGTGCGTAGCGCCACTTCAGCAGAAAATAGGGTCTTTGGTGGCTGAGTTTTGGACGCTTTCCTAATGCCAGATTTGGCTCCGTGATGGCTCATTAGAAAGCCTGATGGGTACAATTTCTAGAAATTCTTGAGTTTTCCTGATTGAGTGCCATTTACCTATCCAAGAACCAATTCTCCCAACACTTCTCTATGCGCAGCACGTGGTCTGAAATTGAGGCAGAAAGGTCAAAAGTTTGGTGTCTTTTGACTTTTTGGGGGGTCAAAACTGCTCCAAATGATTTGAAATTTTGTGAGAAGATTGCTGGTGATGAGAGGAATCCAAAAATGCAAAATTTTCAAGCTGAGGATGCACCAAATTTGTGTGTAGCGCCTAGGGTGCTGCGCATATAGGCCTCAAAATTTCAAAAAGACAATTTTTTTTTCAATTTGGTTCAAAATTGGTGGAGAGGTCCCTCAAGAGGTCTTGAAAACCTGTTGAGAAGCCTCAGCCAAAATTCCAAGGCTATCATGCTCCTTTTCCCTTTTTTACGTTTTCTAGCTCCATGAGGGTCTCTTTCAGTTTGGCACAAGCAAGCATGTTTTTATTTTCATAGTGCTTGGTCATTTTCTTTTGGAGAGTGAGGCCTCTCTTTACCTTCTTGAAGTGCTTGTGATCCTCTTTGTAATACTGAATGACTCGTTGTGCCATCTTGAAATCTCTTTCTCACTCCTTAAGTTGTGCATATTTGTTCAAGAGTAGCATTCTAGTGGTCATCTCCTTGTCCTCATTGTCACTGTCTAGATCAATGAATTGAGGCTCTTGATTGGTTTTCCTGATTTCCTTACTCCTCCTCACTTTACCTGCTGCTCACCCCTTTCCATATTTTCCTTGCCTTTGTCCTTTGGCTTGATAGCTGGAGAAGATATGGCCCTTTGCCTTTTTGAGGCAGCAAACACATCTCTTTTTCCTCTGTGGTGCATGTGAGAGGAGTGATAATGGTAGCTTTGATAGTGTTTCCATCATTTTTATGACTTTTGGTGTTGTCACAAGCTCTTTCATCTTTGCCATGGCTTCCATGAGTCACCTCATGCCCCATTGGGTCACTAATTTCTTGACCTTCAACATCACTATCATCTTCATTTTCCTCACTGTCTTCTATACTGCCATATTGGCCTTCAAATTGATCATTATCTTCTTCACTTGCCTCAATTTGGTTCTGTCCTTCATTAATGTCCTCTTGTTTATCACTCCCTGCACTGTCACTTTGATTCTCTTTGTCATTTAGAGAGTTATTAATGTCATGACAATCATGACAGTTGTCATGACTGTCATGACTATTTCCTTGGCTTCCTTGCTCATCACTCACTGTTTTATCTATGCTATTGCCTTGGTCACTTCCTGCCTCTTCAAAATCTATTTCAACCTCATTATCTACTTGTTCTTGGTCTTCTATTTCCTCATCATCTCCCTATGTTTCTTCAATTTCATCATCTTCACTCCCATGGTTGCTATCTACACTATGACTATGCTCATTGTCATGCTCATGCACATTTTTCTCTTGGTTGTCATGTTCATCTTCTTGCTGACAGTCATCCTAATTATTCCCTTCATTATCCTCTATCTTCATCTTGTTCATCATCAACACCTTTTTTCGTACTTGGAAGTAATTCTTTTGTATAATCACTATTATTGTCTCCCTCATAGCGCTCACTGTTTTCCTCTTCTTGGCTACCATGTTCATCTCCCTCCTCATTGCCATCATCATCCTTCTGCTTTTCCTCATTAGACTCTGTTTCTGCCTCACTGTTTTCTTCATCTCCACTTTCATTTGCTTATTCCTCATTTCTGCTATCACCCCCTAGTCCACCATTACCACTGTCATTATCTTCATTTGATGCATCAAGAGAAAAGGAAAGAGGTTGGTTTCCTTGTGGAGAAGGCATAGGTGGAGGTGATCGAGTAGTGGAGGTAAGTGAGTGTGAAGTGGAGGGGAAATTTTGTTGAATGAAGGCTTGGGGATTTGCAAATACATCATGTGAGATAAAAAAATTCGCAAGGGATTCCCTGCTACTCCAGCTGGTGCAAAAAAGTCATCTTAACCAAGGAGTGGTGGAAAATGCTTTGCATTTGATGGGCATAACTCCTTTTCTTGACCACTGAAGCCATTTTGTCAATGCTCTGGTAGAGATAGTATGGTAGGTTTAGCAATTTAACCCAGGTGAAGTGCATTAGCAGCCTTATGTGATATGAATAAATCCTGGAGTACCTCCCCTCACAAGTGAAGTACTTGATGATCTGCCTCATCAACAGGGCATATCTCTCTAGTAGGTGGGAGAAGGGGAAAATAATCTTGCAGCTGTGTTGATGACTAGGTTTGAGGAAAGGCTCATAGTAGCTTAAGTCCAATTTCTTCTGCTTGAACCATCTCTCACCAATAGCTAGAATTCCTGTGGCTTCATAAATGGATTTGGATGATAATTCAAATTTTACTCCTGCTAGGTTGACCTAGTGGTTTTTTAGGCTGAGAATGAACAACCTACTCAACGCTGAGTGCTTTTTGACCTGTTTAACCTTCTCACAGAAATGATAGCATTCAACATCTTGAAAACATGAAAGGATCATGGGAGAAGAGGTGATTTTAATGGTGTCTAAAGGCTCAAACTTTTTAACCCTTCCTCCCTTATGTTTTAGCTTGATAGGCCCTTGGCCTTCATCACTACTGGTATTGATCTCTTCTCCGGACATGGTGGCTGATTATATCTTTGAACAAAATGGGTTTTTTTTTTTTTTGATTGAAGAGAGCTTTAGGTCTAAGGAGGAAAAAGAGTGATGGTGAGGGCATATTTTAGCAAATGAGGGTAAAATGAAGTAAGCCTAGGAATTCTTTCAGAGTCTAGGAGGAGGCTTAGCTGGTATTTGAGTGTATTTTTAGGCTAATGAAACTCTCCAATTTGGTAACTCTTGCCATAGAAAGTCAAATATTTGATTGTCATGAAGATTATGGTTTGGCCAAATTTATGTTTTTTTATTTTATGCTTTGATTATGGGTGCAAAAGAAAAACTTGGAGGGCAAAGAAGAGGGGCCACCAACCTTGTCTAACCCTTTGCAGGAGCTTGGAGGCAAAAAATTTGATTTTGGCCACTTTTGGGCAAAACTGGCCAAAAACCCCTCTGTGCGTAGCACCACCCAACATGCCATTCCTGTTGGGTCTTCTATGTGCGTATCGTCGGGTCAGGTCGGGCGATTGGCAGACCTGTGCGCAGTACCGGAGGGTTTGCGGGTGAGTCGGGTCGAACCTGGGCATGTGTGCAGCGCCTCTACCGGTGTGTAGTGCCTCCTCTTATATGTGTAGTGTAGTGTGTTTTAACACCGTGTTTGAATCCTC
Source organism: Pinus albicaulis (assembly GCA_034641835.2). Taxonomy (NCBI): domain Eukaryota; kingdom Viridiplantae; phylum Streptophyta; class Pinopsida; order Pinales; family Pinaceae; genus Pinus; species Pinus albicaulis. The sequence goes on along the minus strand of CM076579.1, from coordinate 1,407,793,183 downwards.
TGTGCGTAGTGCTGATGGCTCTATGCGTAGCACCTCTGTCGGTGCGTAGAGCCTGACAATTTCACAATTTTATAGAAAAACCTTTAAAAATTTCTTTCAACGGCTCTGCTTTTCCTTCAAAGGAAAAAATGAGTCAGGGGAGGAGGTAAAGAAGAATATTATACTCTTTTTTGTATAATATTTCATGAGATAACCCACTTTCTAAAGTGTTATTTCATTCTCACTTTTTCTGTAATGTTCCAAAACCGAAACTCTGCAATGAATAAGCTGTATAATGGTCCTGTTATGATGAATAAGCTTAAAATATACATAATAAACACATAGAAATCATTTTTAGCTACAAAAACAACTTTTACTTCGTTTCATGAGCCAAAAAGTGGGGAAAAAGGGTATTTTATGCCCTAAAAATGTTGTTTTCAGAAATAAGCGTAAAAATAAGGAGGGGAAATGGCTGGATATGATATTTTAGGTCATGAGGGACCTATATTCCGAATTTCAGCTTAAAATAATTCTTCTAGCTATATTAAACAACTCCTCCTTTCCCTACTAGGATAGAAAACACTGATTTCCCATGACTTTACTAAACAGAAATTTCTGAATATAGTGAGAGCGTAATTCCCATGAGGTTTTCTACATAAAATTAATAAATAGGTCTGATATACAACTTATATTAATCACACAGTAAAGAAATGGAGGTTTAGTCACTTATACAGTAGAAACAAGGCTCCTGGCAAGATTTCCAGCAAAATGCATGTACAAAAGGTAGGACTGCAGAAAATAACGCAGTCTACAGAAAATATAGATTAAAAATGACTAAATATAACATATCAGATCTGAATAATACAGAAATATGGCCAAATGCCTCTCTAAAAAACTCTCAGAGGGAAATAAGCACCTCCTCTTACAAGATGAGCACAAAATCAAAGGGTGCAACACTGCTGCTGCTGCCCCTGCATCAAGGACGTAGTTTTCTGAACTAAAATGCGTTGTGGCTGAATGTGAAGGAATGGCCTCAAGAAAAATACTAAAATTAAGCTCAAGTCACTCCCCTTTGATCCCCTAAGCAAGTTGATCTCAAGAGAGGATGGAATTCCTGCACAGGAATTCCTTGCACTAAGCAGTGCAACAACTCCGGCTAAACAGATGAAGCATGCAAGTGGTCTCAAGACCAAAATAGCTGAATACATGAATGATATTCCTTTGATGCTATGCCTTCCTTTTATCTTTGGTGAGCCTCCTCACCCCGGACCCCACACAATGTTGAGGTGACTTCTTCATGAAGCTTCCTCTTTCAAAACTGCACTGCCCTAGCTTGCTTCCCTCCTGTTGTGGCTGTGTTGTTGACTTGGTCAACTAATCCACCTCCAATGCCTATTTTCACACTATAGATCTTCAATCTAGTTTACATGTGTCTTAGGCTGATCCTTGTTCACATTGAGCTAGTTTACTTGAGTATTTATTCCTCCTCAAGAATGGTTGTTGACTTAGTCAAACTTGACTATGTCTCCATCTAAGATGTCCTTGTTCACACTTGGAAGTGTAAAACCAGATCCTAAGGTGATATATTCCCTTAATAAGGTGGAATTTATTCATATTTTATTATTCATGGGCCTCCTTAACCATTTATTCCTATCCTAGGTGAAAGTAGCAAAATCTAATATTCCAATTTGCTTATGTGCAAATTTTGGAATATTACAGTCCTCCCCTCCCAAATGTTGCTTGTCCTCAATAAAATGCAAGAATAGGATTGAAGAGCACCCTATTATCCCCTAAAACAACCTCATAAGATGAAATCCTCCAAGGATTAAGGTGTTGTATCATCAATATATCTCCAAGTTTCCCCTCCCAATTGTGCAAGCCATCTATTGGGGAGCATCCCAAATAGCTAATGCTTTGTGGCAATGAAACATACATGGATGCAACAATGGGCTATTTTTAGGTCCTCTTGAAGCATGAGGGCTGATATAGATTGGGATTAATCATCCCAATTTGGATCTCTCCTCCCCAAGCTATCAACCAAACAAAATGATTCACCCTCCAGGATGACAACTCATGAAGAATCTCTTCCACCTTGAGCTCATGTAAAGAAGGTGGGCTGCATGGCTGACTGCGTGGAGTAAAAATGTACATCTCCTGTTGTTTTTCTCTCCACTTATGATATATATGGGGCTGCTACTGATATATGGCTGAAATATAATAGTCTTCAAGGAAGACCCAAGCCACCCCATCAAATCCAACACCCATGAGGTGTCTCCTCAAAGAACTCAAACCTCCCAAATGAGTCCTGTCATTTGAAGGCAAGATGTATAGTATGGAAACCAAGGTATGCCCACTTTTATTTCTGCAATATGCAGCATGTGTAATGTGAAGAATCATATTTTAATTGGGCCTCTTCAACTCTTGTGCCACTCCTCCAATGGTGCTTCCTACAATCAATGTTTTAGCAGCATAATATGGAAGCATAAACACATGAAAATAAGGAGGTAGAACATCGTCCCAAACATGGAACCAACGCAGGGCATTATTTGCCTGCCTCAATACATAGTGAAACAAGTGTCTTTTCAGCCAATTTTTTGCTGCCACATTCATTTTACAAAATGGAAACATGAAATCATAATTTGGTGCCAATGATGCACACCGAAAACCATGTGGCATTCCCCCACAATCCACAAATAGAATGGCCATCATAAACGCTGCAAGTGGCCTCAAGTACATAAAAATATAATATGAAAGAAGGAAAGACCCTTCTTGGTATGATATGCTGCTCATATAGGTAAGGAAGTGTAAAATACAAAACAAAATTTTACCTCCTCCATCATGTACTTCGGTCATTGAGCTGAAATGGCTCAAGTGCAAATTTTCCCTTGCTACAAGTGAGTAGGGAAGTGGTTGTGTCAACCTTTTCTTCATCTTTCAGGTTGTGAATCTCTCCATATGATGATATACATTCAATTTAATTCCCTCCCAAGTGAACGCCCCCATTAAGGGATGGTATGCATAAAATTTCATGGAAGGAAAGTCCACAAATGCTGCATGTAGATCTTTCTCATTGTGCTTGTGAACCCAAGCCAAGAAGGTCAAAACATGGTAAGGGATGATTCCATTCATTAATTCCTCATTCTCATCTCCCACATGCCTCCAAGGTGTATTACTTGTGAAGTGGTCTTGAGAACACTCCAGCAAACAATCCAAGCTCCCAAGTGACAGCGCTGCTAGCCTTTGGAGTAGGGCCACTGTCAACTCAAAGCTCAATTCTTTGACATAGATTATGTCAAAGAATCTTCCCAAAATGTTGTTGTTTATGTAGAGATCCTCCCAAGATGGAGGTGCTTCTCCTTGCACTATGCTAGTGCCTTCCCTTACTCCTGCAGCATCATACCAAGTGTGAGAAAAAATGTGCCCTTGTTCTCTCCCAATCCTCCAAAGCAACAAATTACTTTGTTGCCTCATCATACCTCCATCATACAACTGATGTAGTGAAAACAAAATGACCATATCATCATAATGCATCCACACTCCTTGCTGGCCCATGATGAAAGTATGTTTCCAATCTTCCTTCCTCTTCTCACCCCATGGAAAAGGAAATGTCATAGGTTGACCAAACTCTCTCAAGAGTAGCCAACACAACATTGCCTCTTGCTGCCCAGTGTCATAGACTTGCAAGTGGTTTACAAGCCTCTTGCCTCCCATCCACATCCACTCAACTCCTTGTGGGTGCTTCTCATCATTCTGCATATTGGTATTTCTCCAATGAGATCTACCATCCTCCACAAATAGTTTCTTTTCTTTGCCTCTCATGAAGTGATGAAAGGCATCTCCTTGGAGATTTCTTAGAGAATATATCATGTCTACAATTGTCTTGAATCCATAAGGATCCAAATGTGAAGAAGGAAAAACCCTCTTACTGATATATCTTGACAGTGCTGTATAACTCCTCCATGGTGTAAAAGCTGTCTCATATCCTGACTCAAGAATGATCATGACTCCCGCCAAAATATCACACTTCAACCTCAAGGGTTGAGTGTAACTCAACAAGGGTCCAAGAGGATGATGGTTCATTTGTTTCTTGAACCATTCAAGTTTGCATAGCACAGTGCAATATTGCTGCTCTACCCCAACAACAATGTTTGATCCTGGGCCATATGAAAACATATTTCCACAAATTTTAGAAAGATTTGCTGCAATAAGTAAAAGTGGAAATCTTCCCATACCTTGTGGAGATGTGGGAACCTCTTGTAGAGCTGCAAAGGCTCCTCCTTCTATTGTAATGGCTGCCCCAACTGCTGATGTAGAAAGCTGCTCTTCCAAGGTCATGACAGCGCTGGTACTTGTCTCTTCCCATGGTGATGTGGACCATCTCTCCTCGGATCTCTCTTCATCAAAATTTCTGATCAGATCTTGAGTGAACTCAGAAAAGGAAGTCACTCTTGTGTGGCTTAAGTGATTGCACCACCAAGTATTGCCTTCACCCTCCAGGTGCAGCGCTGCAATTTCTGCTGCCTCCCTCTCTTCCACTGGATGAAGTAGGAAGAATGCCTCAAGATTTCTTGACCAAGCTATTGCTTTAGTTGACCCATCAAATTTAGACAATAGGAATCTATTGCCCTTGATTTCTACTTTGCTGTAAGATCTTCTTTCTTCTCTCAGTTGAACAAACTGAGGAAAATCTAGGGTCTCTTTGGAAGCCCTAGGTTAGCACTTGTATTCTGCCAAATACCCACTCAATATTTCATCCTCTAAGTGGTCTCCTTTCTCTTAACTTCCTCTATGAGAATAGGAAGTGCATGCATATTTTTCTGCCTCTTGAAACCTAGAGGTTTCACTGCAGCTCTCTCCTCCTTGAAACCCTTTTGGAGTTTCAATGCATTTATCTTCTTCTTTCTTCTTGGATCTAAAAATGGATGAGATTAAGCTCATACTCTCCATCATTTTGATCTCTGATTTTCCTCTTTTCTCCTCTGATAGCTTGATCTCACAGGCTATGGTAGAGATCATGCTTTGATACCACTGTAATGTTCCAAAACTGAAAATTTGTAATGAATAAGCTATATAATGGTCCTGTTATGATGAATAAGCTTAAAATATACATAAGAAACACATATAAATAATTTTTAGCTACAACAACAACTTGTACTTCGTTTCATGAGCCGTAAAGTGGGGAAAAAGGGTATTTTATGCCCTAAAAAGGTTGTTTTCAGAAATGAGCGTAAAAATAAGTAGGGGAAATGGCTGATATGATATCTTAGGTCATGAGGGACCTATTATCCAAATTTAAGCTCAGAATAGTGAATCTAGCTATATTAAACAACTCCTCCTTTCCCTACTAGGCTAGAAAACACTGATTTCCCATGACTTTACTAAACAAAAATTTATGAATATAGTGAGAGCATAATTCCCATGAGGGTTTCTACAAAAAATTAAGAAATAGGTCTGATATACAACTTATATTAATCACACAGTAAAGAAATAGAGGTTTAATCATTTATACAGTAGAAATAAGGCTCTTGGCAAGATTTCCAACAAAATGCATATACAAAAGGTAGGACTACAGAAAATAACACAGTCTACAGAAAATATACATTAAAAATGACTGAATATAACATATCAGAGCTGAATAATACAGAAATATGGCCAAAGGCCTCTCTAAAAAACTCCTGGAGGGAAATAAGCACCTCCTCTTACAATATGAGCACAAAATCAAAGGGTGCAACACTGCTGCTGCTGCCCCTCCATCAAGGACGCATTTTTCTGAAGTAAACTGTGCTGTGGCTGAATTTGAAGGAATTACCTCAAGAAAAATACTGAAATGAAGCTCAAATCACTCCCTTTGATCCCCTAAGCAAGTTGATCTCAAGAGAGGATGGAATTCCAGCATAGGAATTCCTTGCACTAAGCAGTGCAACAACTCCGGCTAAATAGCTGAAGCATGCAAGTCGTCTCAAGACCAAAATAGCTGAATACGTGAATGATATTACTTTAATGCAATGCCTTCCTTTTATCTTTGGTGAGCCTCCTCACCCTGGACCCCAAACAATGTTGAGGTGACTTCTTCATGAAGCTTCCTGTTTCAAAACTGCGGTGCCCTCGCTTGCTTCCCTCCTGTTGTGGCTGTGCTGTTGACTTGGTCAACTAATCCACCTCCAATGCCTCTTTTCACACTACAGATCTTCAATATGGTTTACATATGTGTCTTAGGCTGATCCTTGTTCACATTAAGCTAGTTTACTTGAGTATTTCTTCCTTTTCAAGAATGGTTGTTGAATTAGTCAAACTTGACTATGTCTCCATCTAAAATGTTCTTGTTCACACTTGGAAGTGTAAAACCAGCTCCTAAAATCATATCTTCCCTTACTAAGGTGGAATTTATTCATATTTTAATGTTCATGGGCCTCCTTACCCATTTATTCCTCTCCTAGGTGAAAGTAGAAAAATCTAATATTCCAATTTGCTTATGTCCAAATTTTGGAATATTACATTTTCACTGTCTTTTGGGTCCCTTTGTTCTGTAGGTGGCAAAGTTCTAAAAATATGGATTTTTTTCCTTGCTGGAGCATTTTGATGTCTCCCCTCAGACTAACAAACTCTTGAATAAGCTTAAACTATGCCTCTTATTCATATTTGGAAACATGAACCCTTTTCATGATTTTTAACACTTGTAAACAACAAACTTGTGGTCATTTTGACACGTTTTCCTTTGACTGACATTCTATCAGGTTTTCTCTGTGAAGTAGTGAGAAAACCTCCTAGTGTGAAAACCCTAGCAGCAAGCATCAACAACACCTTTAGTCTTCATGTGTGTCATCATCATGAGATACATTTAGGTTTGTTTTGACCTTATCAATCTTCCTGTAGGTAACCTTTTGACAGTATTGCAGAAGTGTCATTCATGGCTAGCTATCTTTTGCAGAATATACTTTGATATGTAAACCATTGTTGGAGGCTTTATTGCTTTTCTTTATACTAGTGATATATTTATTTCTCATACCACTTTGACAATGATATATCTTTGGTGGGAAAAGTTAACAGCGTTTTAAACCATTTTGTGTCTCCCCTGGCCACTTCTGTTTTTGCAGGTGCCTACACAACTTTTGCCTCTAATCATTGTCCCTTTTGGAGTTTGACACCTCTTTTCTTCAACAGTAAGCCTATGCTTATCATAATTACCTTCTAGGGAAATTTTACCTCATGCTTTCTTTCCTTTTGATCCTTTTTGAGGGGCCTTTGTATTGATACCCTTTGAATGCCATCTACTATTATGAAGGAGGCTTTATCATCATCATTTGACCTGTTTGGCATTCTTCCCAAACTCCCAGGTTTTAGGGCTGTTAGAAAAAAGTAAATATTGTTTTCTTCTAAGTTCTTTAAAACCTTTCAAAAATCATTTATCATTTCTAAAGAACCTTCAATGTGCACTTGATGGTGTGGAGGTGATCTTCCATCCTTGTAGCCCTAGCACTGGTTCCTTGTTTGGCCAAAATAGTCATAAACCTTGATTCTCTTCAAACATAGGCCTTGCTGCCTTTTTTTGCCGTGGATGGTATTATTGTGATGATTTTCCCATTACCTTACCTTTTTCTAGGTTGATGGCCATTTGATTCTTTTGCAGAAATGTGAGCAAGGGGCAACTATCCCCCTGCAAGATTTGTGCTTTAGGCCAAAAAGGATTTCCTTGAATGACCTCTTTGATGAGTTTTGGACAAAATCACTTGTCCCTTTCTTCTTTGAATGCAATTTCTTCATACAGGACAAATTTTTTTTTTAGGATACCAATTCCACCCTATGACTTGTGAAACCCTATGTGACCTAGTGGAAGGTTCCTTGGACTTGGCTTTTGGACTGAAATTTAGAATTTGGGGTCATCAAGTGTAAGATAGAGTTTATGATAAACTGATGTATTGAAGATCCAAAATCCAATGTACTTGATTTATCTAAAGAGAATACATATATAGTTTGAGACCATCAATGCTTGGAGTATTTTGGGGAGACACAACAGGGCTGTTTGATTGGTGGCCTTAGGCAGCAGTGGGGGGTTTTAGGCAAAACAAAAATAGAGGATTTGGGTCAAAGGTGACAAGATACAGACAAAAATGAGTGGCATGAGCCCCTGATGGGTTTTCTGGGACTGGTAAGAAGAGCTTGACATGATGGAATGATGACATAGAGAAAATTATCTTAAGGATAATGAAGGCAGTGAGATTTCTAGAACTCACAATGTTCATGAACTTTGTTTCTTGAAATCTAGGGAAATCATTTAGTCATCTATGAAGGCAAAAATGACTGATGACTAACAGTGGCTCCACTTGGGGAGGGAAGCTCCTTTTCAGGAGGTGTCCAGAACTTCAGATCTCTGGCTTTATGGAGACCAGTGCCTCATCCATTGGGTAGGATTTTACCTCTTTTCATTTGCCGATGTTTGCTTGAAGCTATGATCTCAATAATATGAAAGACATGATTTTCTCAACTCCATATCTACCTACCCAAACTACTTGCCTAACATTTTTTCTTCTTTAGGTGCATTTGGACTAGCAACCTTGACATTTTTATTTTGAAAACAAAACAAACTATCTACTTCTATCTTATTTCTTCCAGGAGTTCAGATTAGCTAATGAACTCCTCTTATTCCCTAACTAGGCTACTCAACTGTCAAGATTAAGCTATTTGGAAAGATTCATTCACTAAGCTATAAACATGAAATTGAAAGCATGGTTAAATCAGGATTAGACAATCTGACTTACCATGGGTTTGTGGCATAAAAGCAAGCTGCACACAGATGTCATTTTTGTACAAAATAAGAATAGAAAAATCAGGGCTAGGATACATTGTTTTCTATTCATTCATATTTTTCTCTTTGGTTCTGTTTTAAGCATGTGGAACCAATATTTTTATCTCTAATCTATCTTTTGACAAGTCAAGCTTGAGTAATTTGACCAACTATCTTTCACTAACTTATCAACAATAAATTTAAAACATGTTTTAGCCATGATTAGGCTAGATGACTGAAACAAGACTTATTTATGCACTAGTAGTGGTATTTAGGCTTACAAACTTTCAGTAGTTCTATTTTTTGGGTATGGGGATTTAACTCTTTTCAAATCTGCCCTCTTTTCTATTTTTTCATGTTTTTGTGTTTTTGTCTTTATAACTTTTCTTTAAACCATGGTATGTACAATGAGTGAGAAATTCAACCTAAGACTCTAAATGGCCATGGTATTTGATTACCCTGTCATCCATAGGATCATCTACCAACCATTTATCATGCAGCTCTTGTAGATAAGGAACTTGGCTATCCATTTTTTAGGGCATTGTACAATATTTCTGCCAAAAATTTTCAGACTGGCCAAGTTCTCCTTTATATTTCCTTTTTGAGTTTTGTTTCCAAACCTTGTTTCTGTGAAATAAACTGTATAGGTGAAGAGGGCATTCTTCATCAACTCCCAAACAAATGACAATGCCATCAATGTATATGATAGTGAAAAAGTTGGTAAAAGGTGCCATGGCCTCTTGGAAGGTGTCTTCAGCATTCCTTATTCCAGGAAAAATTTGGTCAAGCATGTAGTCATTCCAAGGAACTTTTAAAATGTCTTTGTGTTGATTGATTTGAAGTGGTATCATCTCATGAAAACCTGAAACACTACCGATCAATGTCACCTTGCTAGAAATTCCTATTCTTGGCATAGGATGATTTATCTTGGGAAAAGGGTATTTGAACTCCATGGAGGATTTTCCTAAGTGTCTAAAGCCCATACATAGTCTATATCCTTTGGCTTTCTTTGTTAGTGATACCAATTTCCCAAGGGTTTCATAGTTGTTTTTGGAAAAGGGGCCTTTTTGAACAATGTCTATGTTATCAGGCTTTGAGCTTTTACTCCTATACACAAGAGCATCTTGAAATTTTTTGCATAACCTTATGTATTTCAATTTTGTATGTAATGACAAGGCTTTGGATAACTTAATCACCTTCAGTCTTCTTAGGCTACCTTTATTGTATCCCTCTATATCAGTTTCAACAGACATCCCTTTAGGATTGATGGCAACATCAGTGAGATTCAATAGCTTTTATGGAGGGACAAGACTCTCTGATAATGAGGTGTCTAGATAAGGTAAGACCATAAGAATCCTTTGACTTAGATCACCCAAGCTTTTTTTTCTATGAGGGCATCTTAGCATTTTGGGATAGGCAAAAGGGAACAATAGTGTTTCTGAGATTTGTTCTCCCTTTGAGCAACCTAATTCATATTCCAAATTGACTCTTGGTTTTGAGGTTTCATTTTTAGTCTCTAGAAAGTCAAGTTTGATGTTGTCATCATGTGTTTGTTCAAGGATGCTATAGTTATGAATACTGAGTTCTTCGTGAGAATACTGGCTTGGTTGTTGTAGTGTGTCTTGATATTTTTCAACTTCATATACCTTCTCATCAATATCTTCATCATTAGATAATATGAAAGAATCAATATCTGAGTGAATAGAATAAAGAGGAGCATTGTATAGCTTGTCCTGACTGCTAACCATATACTTCATATGTTACTCTCGGTATAATCTCCTTGTCTGATTGAAAAAAGGGATGGTAGCATAGGACATATCTAGTTGAAGGTTCCCTTGAAGCTTGGCCCCCCAAGATTTGGATAAAAGCATGCCATACTTGGGAGGAATATCTGCAACTACTATGTCCATGACTAGATTCTTAGTAGGCACTTGTGCCAGGTTGACACAAAGGTCCTTGATCAGGCCCAAAAATTTGACCCTACTTGAATTGAAGGAGTACATATATTTTTAAGGTTTATTTATTTATAGGCCCAACCTCTCCATCACAACTTTTGACATGAGATTGTGAGAGGCACTGGAATCCAGCATGGCATTATGTAACATTTTTTCATGTATGTTTAAGTTGATATAGAAAGGGGGAATGGCTCCTTCCTGATACTTTCCTTCTATTTTGGGTCCAAACAACAACTCAGGTGTGTCATCAGCCAAATTCAAAGTGTCAGCATCATTTCCTATGTTTAGTACCTTCAACATCTGAGACCTATACATTGGTTGAGTAACCAGTTCAGTGAGGGGCATATTTATCTTGATTTTGGAAATATCTCCCTCAAAACTGAAAGGTACTAGTGTTTTGGATATATTTACATCAGCTTTATCAGTCACGAACCTTTCCACATTTTTAATCTGATGATCATGATTTGGAGCTTTAGACAAAATGGTTTTCTGAGGGTAACTGGTGGAGGTACCAGGACAACTAAGGTCTTTGTTTGGATGGCTAATTTTTCCTTTGTTTGTTTCATCTTTCTTAGCCATAGTGTTGACATTATCTGTTGTTTTCTTAGGGGTGTTTTTAGGTACTTTCCGAACAACAGTATCTATTTGGTATTTCTTGGCTGAATCTAGGTATTTTTTTCTCCTAAGATCGTATTGCTTATGGATTTCCATGATGGAATTTTCAAATCCCAAATGGTAATCTTCAGCATCCTCATAGTTAGTGTTTGTTTGATTTGAGGAAAAGAAACCTTGTTCTTATTCGGTGAGAAAAACATCATCTTCATTATGAGAACCTATTAGATTTATATGGTTTTCTTCAGGTTCTATAATTTCTCCTTCTTCTTCATCTACACATTTTTGTTGAAAGGGAGGTCTGATTTGTTGATCACTTTTAATTGGTTTGATTTGAGGAGTGTGTCTTTTGAAGTTCTGAGCTCTATTTCTGTTTTTGGTATTAGCTTGGTTTTCCCTATGAGGTGTCCTTTCATTCAAATTTATCCTTTCTATCATTCTCTCCATATTTCTCATTAGGTTGTCCATTTTGGTATCAGAAGAAGAGGTGGAGGGCATGGTTTCATCCTTGTAGGTTACTCTCTTTTCTGATTTCAACTTGGCTCTCTTTTCAATCAAGTTAACCTCTGCACTAATTACTGCCCTTTGCATTTCTTCTAGGGTTTCAGAGTCTCTTTCTCTTAATTGGAAAGTCATGTCAGGGTCAAAACCTTCAGGTAATTTCACTAGTGCTAGGCCTTGTGGAGGTTTCATGTGAGGTGGGAGGGAATTGTAGACACTGTTAAACCTGATGCAATAGTCTTGCACACTTTCCCCTACATTTATTTTAATTTTGTTGTATTCAAACAAGATTTAGAGGAAATTTTTATTTATTTCCCACTTGTTTATGAAAGTCTGGTAAAGGGAAGGGAGATCATGTATTGAATTAGGAGTTAATGCTTTGAAACATTTTTTTGCCTCTCCTCCTAAAATTTGTGCAAAGATCCTCATCTTAATGGTTTCTTCTTCTATCTCCATGTAATCAAAATCATCATTGATCCTATCTACATGCTGTTGGGTAGTGATGGATTCAACCACTGTGAAATGAGGGATTTTGGACTGATAGTTATTTGGCAAAGGCACTAAAGGCTGAGGTAAAACCAAGGGTGGATACCAAGCTGCCATGACGGGAGCTAATAGAGGATTTACAAGAGGTGGGTTTGTGAAAGGAGGTGTATGATGAAGTGGAGTGGTTTGCACAGTGGTGGTATGGATGGGTGTGGTGGAAGTACTTGGACCAACAAGCTGATTTTGAGTATACTTGGTATGGAAAGAGTTGAAGTGATGGAGAAGCTGAAATCAAGTGGTGTGGAAGGAGAGGCTTCTCTACTAGAACTCTACTGAAAATCTAAGGGTTCAAGGTTAGTTTGGTCAATATCAGTTTGAGACCTGTTTCTGAAGAGCTTCCTGGTATGGTGCAAGTCAAACTAGGGATCTTGCAAAGCTGTAAGATGTTCAGGTACAGAGCTTGCTCTATGGATGGTCCTAACAGTGGTTAAGTTTCTAGATCTAGAAGTTTACCACAAAATCTTCTCTGGGTCATCAACTATGTTGGGAGGGTTTGGGTCTGGATGAGATCTAGTACTGATCCTATGTGAAGCCAGATTTCAAATTTCAAAATTCAGAGAGGCTGAAAGTTTTAGTACTATTTTCTGAAGGCTGGCCTCTCTTAATGCTTGGTAAACTCTTACAATATATAAGTGGGTTTATAAACTTCCTAGGGTTGGTTTGAAACAAATCTAGGAATTCAAATGATTGTTAATGAAGTAATAGGCCTACTCGAGGCTAGTGGAGTCGCTAGGTGGATATTTTTTGTTGTTTTACCACCACCAATAACTGACAAGAAACCAATATAAGGGTGTTTTTGGGTTTTTTGAGTTTTCTTTTATAGTTTTTAAGGTTTTTAAGAGTGTCCTATAACCGAGTCATCATTTTTCTAAGATGGTGAAACAAGTAGAGTCTACTCTATGGCTGATCATTGAAGTTCTATATGATTTGATAAGTGTATCTAAAGTCGTAAGGGATACTTAGATTGCCACTAACTCAGAAGGTCCCACCGTGATTGCCAGAATGTTAGGGTCCCGTGATTTGGCAGATTGGTAGACCAAATGACAACGTAACATGGAACCAGTCTTTAGAGTCCTAGGACCTAGTCTTCCTAGAATCAGAGAGGGATATCTCTATTGGGTGCAAACAATGTGCTATTTTTTCTCTAGGGTTTTGATTTTAGTCTAGTTGTTAAGTGTAGGGTTTGTTGATTATTTTGGTTGGGTAAGATGGTCAAGTGGAATAGGTGGAGTGAGAGTCTGTCAAAGCCATTGGGCTATGGAGTCAATGAAATTCATGGGTGTCTAAATGATGAAACAGAGTGCGTTGCAGGGTCAATTTAGAAAGGTTAATGGATCCTTAAGGTGATGTATGAGGTGGAGTGAACATCAAATTTGGGAAAGACTAGGAGGTCTTAAATACATATAGTTAAAACATACAACTCATGAGGTAGGGAAAACCATTAAGCTCAATGAAAAATAATTAAACTGATAAATATACAAGATAAACATTCCAGTGAAACATAGAAAGCATAAGAGCTTCTAACTTTAGAAATTCACCTTCAGAATTTGGGAAAACATATAAGATAACACAAATAGCTCAATATATGAAGAGGGAACTCCTAAAAATCATATATCAAGCTATTTAGAACTCTGAAATAAGTTGGTAGGCATGGACAAAGGGCAAGATCGAATGAGACCTCTTTGACTTAACCTAGCAAACAATATTCCAAAGAAAGGTTTCAAGATAGAGTTTTGAAAGCTTCAAATAGGTAGGGCATACCATGAATCATACTTGTAAACTAGCATACTAACCATACATGAAACAAAAACAAGTTTTGGTGGACCCATGGAGCAATCAAGAATTCCTTAAGATGACCAAACATAGGAAAACATCAAAGCTATAACAAACAGGAGGATTGAGGTGCCTCAAAGAGCATGTCTCAACTTATACTTTTCTGATTTATAGCAACCAAGAAATAGGAAACATAATGAGAACAATAAAACATAAACAAGTTAAGAAGACATCACCATTCACCAAGGTAAGGAATCCTGCAAACAAGCTTCTTCATCATCAAGCCAAACAAGCCATTCATCAACTTCACAAAACTAATTTCCTCTCCAAGCTCATAAAACCATGTATATTTCTCTTCAAGCTCATAAAATGCCAAAAAAATACAAAGGGGCCTCATGCTCTATTTATGGAGAAAAGGAGGACTAAAACCCTAAAAATGGCAGGAAAATGTCAAATTCAACCATAAATGTCATTTATGGCCAAGAGACCATGCAAGGCCCAAGGCACATAGTATCCTAAGAAATAAACGCCAAAATAACTATTTGCACCTAATTCTAGAGTAATTTGCCTTAAAAAACTCAAAAATATATATTTTTAATAAATGAGTGTGTTTTGTTGACTTTTGGTCCAAAACACACTAGACAGTCTCTGTGCGCAGTGCCATTTCAACAGAAAATAAGGTCTTTTGTGGTTGAGTTTTGGACCCCTTCCCGATGCTGTATTTGGCTCTATGATGGCTTGTTAGAAAGCCTGATGAGTATAATTTCAAAAAATGATTAATTTTTCTTGATTGAGTGCCATTTACCTGTCCAAGAACCAATTCTCCCAACACTGCTCTATGCACAACACCTGGTTTGAAAATGAGGCAAAAAGGTCAAAATTTTGGTGTTTTTTGACTTTTTGGGGGGTCAAAACTACTCCAAATGATCTGAAACTTTGTGAGCAGACTGCTGGTGATGAGAGGAATCCAAAAATGCAAATTTTTCAAGCTGAGGATGCACCAAATTTGTGCGTAGCGCCTAGGGTGCTGCGCACAGAGGCCCCAAAAATTCAAAAAGACAAAATTTTGTTCAATTTGGCCCAAAATTGGTGGAGAGGTCCCTCAAGAGGTATTGGACACCTGTTGAGAAGCCTTAGCCAAAATTCCAAGGCTATCATGCTCCTTTTCCATTTTTAGGTTTTCTAGCTCCATGAGGGTCTCTTTCAGTTTGGCACTAGCAAGCATGTTTTTCTTTGCATAGTGCTTGGTAATTTTATTTTGGAGAGTGAGGCCCCTCTTTACCTTCTTGAAGTGATTGTGCTCCTCTTTGTAATACTAAATGACATGTTGTGCCATCTCGAAATCTCTTTCCCACTCCTTAAGCTGTGCATCTTTGGTCAAGAGTAGCATTCTATTGATCATCTCCTTGTCCTCATTGTCACTGTCTAGATCAATGAATTGAGGCTCTTGCTTGGTTTTCTTGATTCTATTACTCCTCCTCACCTTTACCTGCTGCTCACCACTTTCCATATTTTCCTTGCATTTTTCCTTTGGCTTGATAGCTGGAGAAGAGATGGCCCTTTACCTTTTTGAGGCAACAAACACATCTCTTTTTCCTCTGTGGTATGTGCATGTGAGAGGAGTGATAATGGTATTTTTGATAGTGTTTCCATCATTGTTATGACCTTTGGTGTTGTCACAAGCTCTTTCATCTTTTCCATGGCTTCCATGAGTCACCTCATGCCCCATTGGGTCATTGATTTCTTGACCTTCAACATCACTATCATCTTCATTTTCCTCACTGTCTTCTATACTGCCATATTGGCCTTCAAATTGATCATTATCTTCTTCACTTGCCTCACTTTGGTTCTGTCCTTCATTAATGTCCTCTTCTTTATCACTCCCTTCATTGTCACCTTGATTCTCTTTGTCATTTAGAGACTGATTAATGTCATGACAGTCATGACTGCTGTCATGACTTTCATGACTATTTCCTTGGCCGCCTTGCTCATCATTGACTATTTTATCTGTGATATTGCCTTGGTCACTACCTGCCTCTTTAAAATCTTTTTCAACCTCATTATCTGCTTGTTCTTGGTCTTATATTTCCTCACCATCTCCCTCTGTTTCTTCAAGTTCATCATCTTCACTCACATGCTCACTGTCTGCACTATGAATATGCTCACTGTCATGCTCATGCACATTTTTCTCTTGGCTGTCCTGTTCATCTTCTTGCTGACAGTCATCCTCATTATTCCCTTCATTATCCTTTGTGTCTTCATCTTGTTCATCATCAACACCTTTTTCTGTATTCGGGAGTGATTCATTTGTATCATCACTATTACTGTCTCCCTCATAGCGCTCACTATTTCCCTCTTCTTGGCTTCCATGTTCATCTCCCTTCTCATTTCCATCATCATCCTTATGCTTTTCCTCATTAGAATCTATTTCTGCCTCACTGTTTTCTTCATCTCCACTTTCATTTGCTTGGTCCTCATTGTTTTTGTCACCCCCTTGTCCACCACCACCACTGTCATTATCTTCACTTGATGCATCAGGAGAAAAGGAAAGAGGTAGGTTTCCTTGTGGAGAAGGCATAGGTGGAGGAGTGGAGGTAAGTGAGTGTGAAGTGGAGGGGAGATTTTGTTGAATGAAGGCTTGGGGATTTGCAAATACATCATGTGAGATAAAAACTTCCCAAGGGATTCCCTGCTGCTCCAGCTGGTGCAAAACAATCATCTTAACCAAGGAGTGGTGAAAAAGGCTTTGCATTTGATGGGAATAACTCCTTTTCTTGACCACTGAAGCCATTTTGTCAATGCTCCAGTAGAGATAGTATGGTAGGTTTAGCAATTTATCCCTGGTGAAGTGCATTAGCAGCCGTATGTGATATGAATAAATCCTGGAGTACCTCCTCTCACAAGTGAATTACTTGATGATCTGCCTCATCAGTAGGGCATATCTCTCTAGCAGGTGGGAGAAGGGGAAAACAATCTTGTAGCCGTGTTGATGACTAGGTTTGAGGAAAGGCTCATAGTAGCTTAAGTCAAATTTATTTTTCTTGAACCATATCTCACCAATATTTGAAATTCCTGTGGCTTCAGAAATGGATTTGGATGATAATTCAAATTTTACTCCTGCTAGGTTGACCTGGTGGTTTTGTAGGCTGAGAATGAACAAACTAGTCAACTTTGAGTGGTTTTGGACCTGTTTAACCTTCTCACAGAACTGATAGCATCCAACATATTGAAAACATGCAAGGATCATGGGAGAAGAGGTGATCTGAATGGTGTCTAAAGGCTCAAACTTGTTAACCCTTCCTCCCTTGTGTTTTGGCTTGATAGGCCCTTGGCCTTCATCACTACTAGTACTGATCTCTTCTCTGGA
This sequence comes from Pinus albicaulis, assembly GCA_034641835.2. Lineage (NCBI taxonomy): Eukaryota > Viridiplantae > Streptophyta > Pinopsida > Pinales > Pinaceae > Pinus > Pinus albicaulis. Next base: position 1,407,775,668 of record CM076579.1, on the reverse strand, counting down.
CATCGTGGCTGATTATATCTTTGAACAAAGTGGTTTTTTTTTTTTGTTGCTTGAAGAGAGCTTTAGGTAATGAAGTAAGCCTAGGAATTCTTTTAGAGTCTAGGAGGAGGCTTAGCTGGTATTTGAGTGTATATTTAGGCTAATGACAATTCTCCAATTTGGTAACACTTGCCCTCAAAATTCAAATATTTTATTGTCATGAAGATTAGGGTTTGGCCAAATTTAGGTTTTTTGATTTTCTTCTTTGATTATGGGTGTAAAAGAAAAACTTGGAGGGCAAAGAAGAGGGGCCACCAACCTTGTCTAACCCTTTGCAGGAGCTTGGAGTCAAAAAATTTGATTTTGGCCACTTTTGGGAAAAACTGGCCAAAAACCCCTCTGTGCGTAGCGCCACCCGATAGGCTATTCTTATTGGGTCTTCTCTGTGTGTAGCGCCAGGTCAGGTCGGGCGGTTGGCAGACCTGTGCGTAGCGCCAGAGGGTTTGCGGGTGAGTCGGGCCGAACCTGGGCCTGTGCCCAGCGTCTCTTCCAGTGCGTAGCTCCTCCTCCTATGTGCATAGTGTAGTGTGTTTTAACACCATGTCTGCCTCCTTTGTGCACAGCGCCGACGACTCTGTGCATATCACCTCCATTAGTGCGTAACACCTGAAAATTTCATAGTTTTGCAGAAAAACATTTAAAAATTGTTTTCAACAGCTTTGCTTCTCCTTCAAAGGCACAAACGAGTCGGGGGAGGAGGTAAAGAAGACTCTTATACTCCTTTTTGAAAAATATTTCATGAGATAACCCACTTTCTAAAGTTTTATTTCATTCTCATTTTTTCAGTCTTTTGGGTCTGTTTGTCCTATAGGTGGCATAGTTATAAAAATATGGCTTTTTTGCCTTGCTGGAGCATTTTGATGTCTCCCCTCAGACTGACAAACTCTTGAAGAAGCTTAAACTATGCCTCTTATCCATATTTGGAAACATGAACCCTTTTCATGATTTTTAACACTTGTAAACAACAAACTTGTGGTCATTTTGACATGTTTTCCTTTGACTGACATTCTGTTAGGTTTTCTTTGTGAAGCAGTGAGAAAACCTCCTAGTGTGAAAACCCTAGCAGCAAGCATCAACAATTCCTTTAGTCTTCATGTGTGTCATCATCATGAGATACATTTAGGTTTGTTTTTACCTTATCAATCTTCCTGTAGGTAACCATTTTGACATTCCTGCAGAAGTGTCATTCATGGCTAGCTATCTTTTGCTGAATATAATTTGATAAGGAAACCATTGTTGGAGGCTTTATTGATTTTCTTTAGATTAGTGATATATTTGTTCCTCAGACCACTTTGACAATGATATATCTTTGGTGGGAAAAGTTAATATTTTTTTAAACCACTTTGTGTCTCCCTTGGCCACTTCTGTTTTTGCAGGTGCCTACACAACTTTTGCCTCTAATCACTATCCCTTTTAAATTTTGACACCTCTTTTCTTCAACAGTAAGCCTATGCTTATCATAATTACCTTCTAGGGCAATTTTACCTCTTGAGACATCATGTCTGTCAAAAAATATGAAAAATAAAAGCCTAGGCGTCTAGTTAGCATGATTCTCATGGTAGCATGTCACTGCATGCACAAGCCACCTCAATAAGCGGTGAACATGGTTAGACACCCCTGCAGTGGACCTTTGGTATGTGCAAGGAACATCGTCAAATATTGCATAGTCTGGGATTCTACTGGTGAGTCCCTCCATATTGCATACGATTTCCTCCTCCTCGCTTCCCTCACCATGAGGGGCCACTTCAAAATCACAAGGAATCCTCCGTGCAATTGGAGACATTCCTACAGGTCTTTCTGGGCCAACATTTGCAAATACATGGATTAAAATCAGAACATATGTAATCAAAAAAATCATAATACTCATCAAACTAAAAAAATGAGTCTTACCCAATGCTTCATCCCAATCCCCTCCTGCTGGGAGTGGGAGATCCACATCCCCCATGAAGTCTGTGCCAGTGTAGGGCCCATCCTCCACGACAATGAGTTTTCGACAAAGCCAGTCAAAGAATTCCAGTCTCCACAACATCTGTTGACCGCCTCCTGATCTAGGCATCAAAGCTTCCCAACAAACCATCTATGGCTCTTAGGTTGGTGGTGTAGGAACTATCACTTCCTGACGTTGAAATATTAGCAATCTCTTAAGTATGAACGGTACCAAGATGGACCCATAACCAAACTATTTCAGCTTTCCATTCTTGCATTTTTTCAGTTGGCGTCTCATATTTATTATTACGGCCTCTACACAATTGTAAAGAGTTGGGGCCATACAATATACGACAAGTAGCAGCTGTGTTTTTTTGGCTTCATGTGGAGCTTGATATCCAATAGCTCGAGTGATGGTGTGCAACACTAATTTTAGAGCCAAATCGGGAATGGTTTGAATATCCACTTTCCCGCTCTTTGATCCTTTCCTTTCCCCTCAACAAACCCTATCTACGAGCATGCTCATGTTTTCCATCGCGCGCCGTGTTAGGTCTCTATAGTTTGCAAGATTGGCAAGTACAAACGCTGCAGAGCCTACATCAAAACCACTTTGGAATATGAGGGCCTATCCATCCTAGATTCAGAGAGGGATCTCTCTATATATGTGTTTAAAGATATGATCTTTAATGCTTTTAAATATGATTTTAGGCTAGTTATGAAGAACAAGGGTTGTTTGCTTGGTTGGGCAGGATAACATGAAGATGAAGGAAGTCTATATGAAGGGTGAAGGTGTGAGTAAGTGACAGAATGGTTCAGCTGATAAGATAAGCAAGGAATAGCATCAATCCATTGGGCTATGGAGTCATAAGAGGATTTAATTGCACAACAAGTTTCAAGAGTGGTCCATGGGGCAAGTCATCTATGTCAAAGGATCTCTTTAAGTTGATTTTATGGAATGAAACATTAATAGTGGTGAAAGAAGAAAACACACAAGAAAGAACAAAGAACAACCTAAGATCAGGTAAGTACTTTCAAACTAGCCTACTTTCAACATGCACCTAAAGGAAAGACATAAAAGTAACCTAAGATTAGGTAAGTAATTTTAAACTAGCCCGCTTTTGATATACTTTCAAGAGAAAAAATTAAAAACAAAGAATAGCTTAAGATCCAGTAAAGACTTTTAACTTAGCCTGCTTTCAGCATATTCAAAGGAAAACATTCATGATAAACATAAAAAAGTAGTCTAAGATTAGGTAAGTACTTTTAAACTAGCCTTCTTTCAACTTACTCTTAAGGGAGCTTTTCAAAGCAACTGTTGGAGATAAACTAGAGGACAGGGCTAACCATAAACTTCTCTAGCTCAACTTTAATTAGTAGACTTATCAAGAACATTCAAAGAAAATATCTCAAGTTGTACTCAGGAAACATGGGCTTACCAACACTTCACTGGTCATACTCTATTGAATTACCTTCAAGACACAATTAGAAGAAAACATAAAGGATAAAGATTTATCAATGAGATTTAGGGTACTTTTAGAAGTAAATACTAATCTATTTTTGATGTTCTTTATCAGAGAAAAGTGGACAGAGTGAAAACATAAAGAAAATAACAACTATAGTGAGAAACACATCACCATTGAAATAGACCAGGATCCCATAAATCAGCTATTGTATTTGATGTTCAAACCAGTTACAATCTTCAAGTCCAGTGGGTCTTTACAGCTTCAAACTTCTCATCTCAGCTTGTGTATCTTCAATTACAAAACAGAGCTATAGCATGCTTCAACAGCTATTTACATTCAACAGGTATCCAAAGACCAACCTCTATACTGTCTTCTATAGAATTATTTATAGAATAATGAGGAGGTGGAGTGTAAAGAAGAGTCCTTTGTGCAATTAATACAGAGTAATGGTTTCTCAACCTTTGGAAGGCCTAAGGGAGAAGATTTCAAATGTTCATCTCTGTTTTAATCAATTTTACATTAAATTTCGTCACCTTCAGTCACTTTTTTTGACTTTGGGGCTTTTGGTAGGCTGGTAGTTAATTCTAAGCTATCTTTATAAATATCTCTGACTGTGCAATTAATTTGTAGTCTTTTGAGGGAAATAAAAATGTAGGTGGCATTCTAAGGAGTTATAGCCTCAATGATGTGGCATTTGGAGGCCTTCTTCGTTTATTTATCTGTCTTGGTGGCTTTAAACACTGTTTAGGCCCTAATTCTTGCTTTAAGGCCTTTAAAATCACTTTTGGAGTCTTTAAAACTTATATGATGACTGTCTTTACTGATTTGGCTTTGTCATCTGCCTTTTACCTTTTCCTACCTGTATCTAGCTTAAAACTGAGTTTTAATACTAAAACTGCAGGATTAAACCTTTTAATCCTCTAGGCCTTATGGATTCAATCCTTGTCTTTGTGCTTAACTCGTCTTTGGCCCTCTGCTGACTGTTTTTACTTTTAAAATCATCCCTTTTCTTTGTTTCTCGACCTTCTTCGAGGGGTTGTGCTCTTTACCGTTCAATATTTATGCACTAACCATTTTCTATGGACAGGTGGCTCTGGCGCACTGGGGTTTTGATTTATATAATCGATAATTGATTAAAAACCCAGGTTTATGTCCAAAGGACTCCTTTTCTATGTTTTTTGGGCTTTGGATGGGGCAATCCTCGGCCCTGTCCCTTTGTGGACTGTATGAGGGATTCCACCTTTAAAACCACGAAAAAAACCTGCAAAAAACCACAAAGCACATTATAAAAACCTGCGAGGTCCGAAAAACTGCTTGCAGAGAGAGGTGGAGGCGGAGGAGAAACACAGAGGATTTTTATGGAAAAAACCCGCCAAAAACAGGTTTAAAACTGTAGATGGTGTGAAATTATGGCTCAGCGGTTTTGGAAATATCGCGAATGGTTTTCACGTTCAATTCAAGTGGTAAATGGTTTTTGATGAATTGAACGCGATCCAATTAAATCGCGCTGCATGGCCTTTTCAATACCACCTATTTCGCACGATGTTTGGTTGCTAAACCTCGGACACAAAAATTGCGCGATATGCAATTTCAACCATTGGATCAAGAGGGGCAGATCCAACGGTAGAGGGATGAGCGCGAGGGGGAAAAATGCATAGGCAGAGAATTTAGTGGAAGCCAGGTGTCAACGAATGATTGGGTAAGTGGCTGGGTAATGGATGGTGGGTCCAAAGGTGGTTTGATGTCAGGATGAACTAGGGCCTTTGGTTTGAATAAACCAACGGTGGGGATTGGTGCAGAGGGTGATGGGTATATATGGGCCGGGCGATTAATGGATAAAAGGGGAGGTGTAATAGCCGTTGATCTTTGCAGATCAACGGTGGGGATTTATTGATGGGGTGATAAGGCATGGATAAAAGAAAATGAAGGGGTGTACGGGAGAGACGGCGGGGGTGAATTGCCACCGATAGATCACTTAGATCTACAGCTAGGATTTAGGTGGGGTTTTTACAAAGGTGGCAGAGGAAATATAAAGGGAGAAAACCTTTTTCAAGAGGAGCGGGAAAAAGGTGGGTTTGAAAGGAAAAAACCAATGCAACGAAGGGGCTAAAGGTTTTTAGGCACCTGGTTGCAGGGCCAAGTCATATGACTGAAAAAGCCAAGGTTTTAAGCCCTGCGGGGCTTAGAGCATGCTGTTTAATATAAAAGTGGAAAAGGTGGGTTTTTCAAAGGTTTTATGCATTTTATGTGGGTTTTCATGGCTTTTTGAATCCCGATAGCTAAAAGGAAGGGTTTTAAACCATAACAAAGGGTTTTATAGCCATAAGAGGGGATTTTTTATGAAACGAAAGGTAATTTTGAAGGTTTTTAGGATGATGAAAGGAAAATGAAAGAGAGAAAAGGAGCTTCTTTTCAGAGGAAAATGGAGGATGAAAAAGGGCCACAATGAGTGAATCAAATGATGAAAATGGGGCTGTTTAGGAAACGATTTTGAAGGGAACAACAGATTTCTTGGTGGATTCTTAAAGGGGACAGCAAGCTTTTGAAGGTTTTTGAAGTGAAAACATCAAGGACATGGAACTTTTGAGACAAGGATCACAAATAGGCTTCAAGAAGTGAATTTTTTTGCATGAAATCTGTTTCTTGAAGACTAAAGACTTGTTTTAGCCATCATTTGCTGAAACAAAATTTACTGATGGCTAACAGGTCGGGTACCTTTCAGGATCGACACTGCCCCCCTTCGTGATAATCTAATGATAAAGTATATGTTAGAGACTTCAATATCTAACTCCTGACCGTGGATCACAATCTTTCTCGATCAACATCCCATACACTGATCAGGTACTATAATAACTCAAGTTGAGCTAAGAGACATGGTGCCATGAAGAATTTTAGAAGCCTGGAATCCCTTATAACATCCATGCATCTTACATTTCCCACGGTTTCCTCATCTTCTTTTCTGTGTTCTCTTTCCTTCCATTCGATCACCATTTTTTCTTTCACACACCTGCAAAATCATCAAAGGGGCTATCTTTAGTCAAAATATTAACTATTGAATTGTTTCAAATGGGCCAATTAGTAGAATTTACAAGAAAAATCCGTGGCCACGGTTGGCGCACCCCTGTTGAATTGTGAGGCGCATTAGCGCGAGTACGTGCTCGGAACCCACGCTGACCACCACACCCTAGTTTGAACAAGATCCCCCCACAAATGTGAAAAAATGAGATGCTGGCAATACAAAGTAATTCAAAATGCAGGCGAGGATATTAGCTCTTACCTGAAAAGGACAGATTCACATTGGTCTCTTGGATTGTCTGCTGTCAGCTCCACAAGATCACAGTGAAAAACGGTAAAAAATGCTCACAAGAGGTAAAAAGTGAAAAGTAATTTATTTTTACCAATTTTATCATCTTATAAACATTTCGAAACCATAATTAGGTTTTTGAGCATATTTTTCGATTATTTTAATATTTTATCTTGAAAAATGGGTTTTACGTGCATTTCTTGTGCAACAATAGGTCCTCAACGTTATAGCATTGAAGTGATTATTTGTATTTTATTACTTTTTCGCACTTGGTAAAAACACGAAAAAGTCACCCCCTAGAGTCATCTTTCAGCTCTTTTTGACTCTCAAAAATTGAAGAGAATGTCGAGACTCTTATCATTTTGAACTTGTTAAAGGCTGTGAAACAAAATCTACCCAATATACATTTACCCCTTTTTTGGGCTGGGATAGATTATTTATGAAAAAGGAATACCGTAGCCTATTGCGACTAAGAGGTTCTCTCAGATATGGTTTTCCACCTTTTCAGATCTGTGAGACTATCTACAAAAAGGGACTTGCTGGAGTTTTGTTTTCCACTTCTTTTCAAATTCTCTAAACATGAAGAGACGTCGAGTTCTTCCTTTGTCAAGCTCGTTAAAACTTACATGACATCGGACATCGTCACCATGACGTAACCGAGTTCCTCCTTCCTAGGGCTCATAAAATGTACTAGGATAGATTTTTCCGGAGGAAAAACTTATATGACAAGCATATGCTATCCCCTTCAAGCTTGTTTCCAAAAATAATTGGGGTACTTGCCAACAATGGTGGGGAAAATGGAACTAGTTCTCAGTCGTGTCGGCAGTATGTCACTCTTGAACATGACACTTGTCTGCAATTCATGTCGGGTTGGGGACTTCCCATTTCGTCATTTTTTCCTCCATGGGTTTGGGTTATTTGTTTTTACCTATGATCATTTCTTTGCCACATCATCATGACCTCAGATCCTTTGATGTCAAATACTTCCAAATTCTAGAGTCGTGTCGCCAATATGTTCAAGAGAAGTTTCCTTCTATATTTTTCAACCTCTAATCCTCTGTTTGGTCTTGTTTCACTATCATATTGTTCCTCTGTCTTGTGTTGATGATGTGGGAAAAATTATGGCCCTCCTTCGACCAGATCACTTTCTGTCGACTTCAGCTCATTATCTAGGAAGTTTATCTAGAGACTCCCTTCCGGTACCTTGGAGCTTGCATGCCTCAATGGAAAGTTATTTGCATCTGACGACAGGTCCTCATCATTTTCCTTCGATTGAGTGATTTCACGGGTGTTCGAATTAAACTCACTGTTCACATTCTGCGACTTGTACTAGTTGTACCTTGAGAGCCACTGTCATTATTGGTGGTTTCTCTCGTGCCTGTTAACAAATTTCATCATTGGTTGGTATTCAGGAAACTTTCTCGCATGTTCGACTTCAGCTCATTCATTCGCATGCTTTAATTTGTACTTGTTCAGGTTGATATGGAGCATAAGACCCTAGGTTTTGTCTGATAAAATTGAGGCTGCGAAATGATTTGGTTTATCATGACTATATGCATGACTCTTTTGATTGGATGGCTGCGACCATGCTTGAGTCTATTTATTGATCCTTCTTGTTGGATGGCTGCGTCCATACCTCAAATCTTATTTTTATATGTACTCTATTATGGATGGTTGTGCCCATGCCACATATTCATGTATCAAAGATATCAATGTACTTGTTCTTGTAGGTATTCCAACGACAGTGTTTGGTTGGGGCACGTTATCATAAAGCATTTCACCCCTCCCTCTCTCTTGGACCTCATGCTTTAGGGGGCATCTGTTACACAGTATTTTGTCACCATCCCTGCAATGCCCATCCTGGACATCGGAGGACCATTTCAAGTGACTTCTGGGTATTTTCATACCTTGCTAAAAGTATCATTGCATCCCTTGGCATGTCAAGAACATTTCCTTTGTTGATCATTCCTGAAGCAGGCTCTTAAAAACATATGATTTTGGGTCGGTGCTGGTAGGTAGTTATCGACTTGTGCCCATAAAGAAATTAACATTGAGCCTCATGCCCATTGGTACTCTGCCTCAGTGGGGCACCTGCTTTGAGCTATTTTTGGAAATTTTTTTAAAATAGAAATGAAGTTTCCATGCCTAACCACTTCGTGAGCAGATTTATCATGGTTTGTTCGACTGAATAACGTCGAAGTACTCCCTTTGGCTTCTTGTTTCCTATAATTGTGCAGCTCCCCAAAGGGATAGGACCTCCCTTCCAGCGTATGAGGGATCCAAAACCACCTCCTCCTCTCCTATACATACTTCCTTCTCACATGGTTTCAGCTAGCTGAACAATCCTTACTATAGCTGGTGTGAAGAATAAGGTAGAGAGGAATCCATTTTCGAGAGAGAGTTTAGGCCCATTTCCTCACCAAGTCCGATCCCTGGTGAATGCATGAGACACACTTGATTGAACCTATCGAAGGAGGCTGCAACGTCATGGCATTAAGGTTGTAAAATTATTTTCTCTATAATTAATCTAAGACTGGTTTTTTGGTTCCAATTCTGTGTTCGATAATATGAAAAATGTTTGATTCTCCTTGAACATTAAAATAGCCATAAATGAAAGTATGTTTTCATATGCTGTCACCGTTCACTTGATCCTTGTGCAGGTACATAGACATTATCACTAAAGGACTGCGACGTGTGAAGACAAAGATCAGAGGATCACTGTTGCAAACTACAAAAAAAGTGTTGGACCAAGGTAGGTCATCTATCCCAACTCGTTTTCATTTATAAGCGAAGTTCAAAAGTCCATCTTGTTCCCTTGTTGCTAGACCCAATATAGGGCTAGAGGGATCACTTTTGTCTGCAGGGATTTACCTGCTCAACAGTAGGTCATACCAAACCTCGAACATGTCTTTCTTTGCGCGAATGTGCACATTGTGGAACAAAGCTTTGAAGTCTGTTATGCATTTTTACTAGTCATACACAGTTGGCGAGAGACATGACTTCTTTTGAACAACATGGTGAAGCTCCATATAGAATAGCACCCAAAAAATCTTGCTTTCTATGACCTGTGCCAGATCCTTTGTCGCCCACAACGATGCATATCTTGTAGCTTCGTATAGATCAGGGTTAATCGTAGGGAGTTACAACTACGATGGTGGCTTCCATACATAGAGAACCGCGTATTCCATTTTGAACATTAAAAAATATTTAATTTCCCTATTTTAGAGGCAGGGTTTACGGTTGCTCTAGTAACTTAACCACCCTAGCCCGTGGCCTAATTGTTCCCAACTGCAAAAACTAATTTGAGGGAGTATAAAATCCCCTCAAGGGAATGGCCTAAGGGAGGAAGAGAGAGAGAAATATAGATATTATATGTTGTCAGAGCCCTATCCAATTCTGATATATTCCCGTGCCTCCTGCACTTCCTAGATATTTTCAGGAAACCCCCTTGTTTCCTTGAGATGTTCACTCACCCTATGTGACATCCATTGTGCACAATTCTTGGAAGAAATATTGAGAGGCTAGGGATGGACAGATCTAGAGGATGGTATGATCGAAGGCCGTGGAAGATTTCAGGTGATCTCTCCACATTTGTTTACTGTACATGTCATTAATAATAGAAGTACCATCTTGTTCCTAATGTTTTTGTGTTAATAGTCTTTTATACATGTGTAATGATCTTAAATTGTTCATTTAATATTGTTTTTATAAGATTATGCATGTTTTTCACTAACATCTAGAACATATATATGTTGTAAAACTAGGATTTTGTGTTCGTTCTTTGTTGATTTACAGATTACGTAGCACAAAGAGTTGCAGGGGGTTTGCACCCTGCGGGGAAATACTGTTAATATCGAAGTTGAGATAGTCGATGCAAGCTTAGACTATAACCTCCTATTGGGGAAAAACTAGATTTATGAGATGGATGTCGTTGCATCCTCATTATTTCGTATTGTTTGTTTCCCTCACGAAGGCAGAATTGTCACAGTTGACCAACTGGATTGTTCTCCTGCAGATCTGAATGCATCTTCTGACTCAACCATTACTTTAGTGAAGGATACCAAGACACCTGTTGAGAATTTGGGGGTTGGAATGTACACTTCCTTGATGGGTAATTTTGATCTTCCGCCTCCTTCAGTTCATATCAATGCTATTTCATCCTCCAAGGTTCCTATCCGGAGAGAGTTCTTCTGAACTAATTATTTTTCGGACCCTTGGAACTTACCTTCTCCTACCTCCACATTAGAAGAAGGTCAAGTGGGTGGAATGGCATTTCCTATGTATGGCGCTGAGATTTATTATAACTCTATTGTTGACTCTGCAGATTCCATTCTAGTTTCTCCTTCACCAGAGGAATTGGATGGAGATGTGGCTCCGGCTTGGAATCTCAGTTCATCTTCGGCTCAGGATTGCCTTGATACCACTCTTCCATCTGAATAGGCCATCCTTGAAGCAACGACTAGTGTAGAGAGACCGTGTGATGATTTGCATCATCGGTCTTACTTTCTACCGGACTTGCGCGAAGTTGAATCAAGTTTTCCTAGCCCTCAATCTTTGAGTCCTGTTCACCCAGTCCTGAACCCTTTAGCACGAGCACATGCTTTTTTTGAAGGGAAAATGGTTGTGATTTCTCCTACTATCTCGATGAACATCTCCAAATATCCCAACATCATGGATAATGTCTTCATTGAAGCTGAGTGTTCCCCTGAAGAGATTCAAACTTACACTGATCTCTTTCGAGAGTTTAGTTATGTGTTTTCTTGGTCTTATGAGGAAATGCTGGGTATAGATCCATCTATTTTCCAGCATGAGATCAAGGTATACGAAAATGCTAAGCCTATCAGGAAAAAAAAAATTCTGGTCAACCCTAGGAAGGTAGCAGCTATCAAAGCTGAGGTTGAGAAGATGCTTAAGGCAGGGCTCATTTACCCCGTTCCTTTAACAGAGTGGGTTTCAAATCCAGTTCCTGTGGACAAGAAATAAGGAATGATTTGAGTTTGCATCAATTTCTAGGACCTAAATAAAGCATGTCCTAAAGATAACTACCCCACACTTTTTATAGATCAGATTATTGATGAGTGTGTGGGGAATGAGTTTTTCTCCTTCATGGACGCTTTTTCTGGATATAATCAAATTAATATCCATCCTGAAGAACAACATAAGACTATATTTATTTGTCCCTGGGGTACCTTTGCTTACAAGAAAATTCCTTTTGGCCTAAAAACTGTTGGAGCTACTTTTCAGCGGGCCATGTCTTATGCCTTCCACGACATCAAACATATTATCGAGGCATATTTGGATGATCTAGCTGTTCGTTATCGCAAGAGAGTTAATCATCCTTCTCACCTCCGTCAAGTTTTTGAATGATGTCAGTATTACAAAATCCTGTTGAACCTAAACAAGTTTATTTTCGCTGTCACATCTGGTTGGTTGTTGGGATTCATCGTGTCTATGGAAGGGATTCGGGTAGATCCCTTCAAGGTTGAGGCAATACTTCAGTTGCCTCTGCCGTCTTCAATTCATCAACTTCAAAGTATGCAAGGAAAAGCTACTTTCCTACAGAGATTCATCGTAAATTATGTCGATATTACAAAAGGATTTATGATATTATTAAAGAAAGGAGTTCCTTTATTTTGGGTTGACTTTTCTCAATGCTCATTTTATGCTTTGAAAAAATCATTTACCTCTGCTCCTTTACTGAGTCCACTTGATTATAGCAGGGATTTCCTCTTGTATCTCGCGATAGCACAATATACCATTGGTATGGTTCTAGTTCAGGAAGACGATGCTCTTTCTGAGCATGTTATATACTACCTTAGTTGAGGCTTGGTAGGTCCTGAACTCCGGTATTCTTCGATAGAGAAAGTTGCTTTAGCAGCTATCCATGCTATGCAGTGGCTCAAACATTACATTCTCCTTCAAAAAACATATGTTTTGGCAGCGGTCAATCCATTTCAATTTGTTCTCAGTAGGCGAGTGATTGGGAGCAAATACAATAGATGGATTGTGATTTTGCAGGAATTTGATCTTGAGTTTATGTCTGCCAAGTCCAAGAAATCATTAGTTTTTACTGATTTGATTTCTAAGTTTCCCTGTGGAGAAGAGATTGTTTATGACAAATCATTTCCAGATGAACATCTTTTTCTCATTTCTTCACAGGATCCTTGGTATGGGGATCTCATAGTTTATCTCCAGACTGCGCAGTTTCCCTCAACTTTTTTGAAATATGAGCACCGTAAGTTACGTCACTTAGCCAAAAGTTATTTGATTATTGGTGACACATTATATTGTTGCGGGGTTGATTTGATCCTTAGACACTGCTTAACTATCGGAGAAGCTAAGGTTGTGCTGAATGATTGCCACAATGGAGCTTTTGGTGGTCATTTATCTCGGATTGCTACAACCCAAAAAATCTTGCGTGCAGGATACTTTTGGCCTTCAATTTTCAAAGATTGTATGGAATCGGTCAAAAAGTGTCATTCATGTCAAGTTTATACTCGAAAGATGCGCACTCATCCAACTCTTCTCTTTCCTGTCATTACTGTCAGACCCTTTACAAAGTGGGGTATTGATTATAATACTTCTAACCCGCCTTCAGCTAAAGGTCACAAGTACATTATCGTAGCCGTATACCAATTCACCAAGTGGGTTGAGGCTATGCCTACTTTTGGGAATGATGGTGAAACAGAAGCTCTCTTCCTCTTCAATAAAGTCATTTCTCATTTTGGTATCCCCAAAGATATTGTCACTAACCATGGCAGTCACTTTCAGAACAACATGATGGCTGAATTGGCTTTGAAATTAGGTTTTCGACAGGAGAACTCGTCTCTTTATTATCCTCAAGCCAATGGGAAAGTTGAAGCTATGAACAGATCCTTGAAGAAAATTCTTCAATGGACGATTGATAAATCTAGATCCAATTGGCATATTATACTGTATCCTGCACTTTGGGCATATCGGATGTCAGTCAAAACTGCAACCGGTTTTACTCCGTTTCAACTAGCTTATGCGTTGGAATCTATATTTCCTATTGAATGTGAAATTCCCTCTCTTAAGTTAGTTGTTGAGCTTCTTCCCGACACTTCTAGTCTCAAAGAACACCTTCTTCATCTGGAACATCTTGATGATCAGTGTCGAGATGCAGCTACGATGAATGAGGCGCAAAAGAAACTTGTAAAGGTTCAGTACGATAAGGCGATCAAACCTAGGGTTTTCTCTGAAGGTGACCTTGTCTTGGTTTATGCCCAAGAGAAGGATGCCTTGGGGGCAGGCAAGTTAAAATATATGTGGTATGGCCCCTTTAATGTTAAAAAGGTACTGAAGAAAGGAGCTTATGTCTTGATTGATTTTGATGGAAATGAGTTGCGGAGCCCAAAAATGGGCTCTATTTGAAAAAGTATTATGCCTAGGCTTTGGACTAGCATCTTTATTTGTTGTATAGATTTTTCTTTTGTACAAATATGGGTTTCAATTTTTGGTGTGATTTTGATGAATTGATCTACTTTAGCAAGTAATATTGGATGACCTGATTCACTTTGGTTTCGCCGATGGTGCTAGTAGACATACCCGAAACTTGGCTTCCGTGGCTTGGGTACTCCATTATCCATCCGGTCAGTTGTTAGTTTCAATAAGTGTCTGCATTGGTCTTTCTTCGAACAACGTAGCGGAATACACTGCAGTGGTCAATCTACTCTCAGAAGAAATATCTTTGGGTGTTGATTCATTAGTAGTATTCTTGGATTCACAGCTGGTGGTTTCATAGTTGAACAACACATATCGTGTCCAAGACCCATTTTTACATCGATTGTTTTTTAGGGTACATTTGTTACAATGATCATTTCAATTTATAACATTCATTCATATTCCTCGAGCTGAAAATTGGATAGCAGACTTATTAGCTAATCAAGCAATTGATTGGCATATTAATCATTCAATAAATTAAAAACTATATCAAATACATCATTCATTTATCATACATTTGAGTCATCACATCATATAAATTGTTATATATATATATATATATATATATATATATAGATCAAATTGTTAAAAAATGTACAAAATCTAGACCATCATGTCCTACAAAATTAGGGCTTATGCCCGATCATGTCTATCATCAAAAAATATTACAGTCATCTGATCATATCTATAAATATACTGTTGAGGTCCCTGCCCAACATTTGTGTTCCTATAGAACACAATGGCAGTCGCTACATGGCGGAATAACCACACCCAGTCTCGTGGTACTCCGACCACCCATCTATAGATATCCTCTGGCAGGTCCTCGATAGCGGCCATAGGCACTTGGCGAGTCAAGCTCTCCAAGTTCCTCTGCACTGCATGGAGTGTTGTGCCAGGGTCTTCAGCATCTGCCTCACCTCTACGGTGCTTATGCCTTGGGTATCCCTGCGGCCTGATTGGTCCCATGTCTGCATCATGATCATCATAATTTTGTAAGTCATTTAGTCCAATCAAAAAAAAAAAATTCATTTTCATACTTTGAAAAAATCATAAAAATCACATAATAAAAAATAAAAAATGAAATCTCACCGATTGCACCCCATGATGCACCGGGTGGCAGGAATAGATCTGGATCTGCACAAAAGTCCATCCTAGCATAGGGATAATATTCCACTGCGATGACTTGTTCTTCCCACATTGGAAGAACTAATCATCCCAAGTGGTCCGGGGAACTTCACTTCCCCCTAATCTCTTCATCAGATCTTCCCATCGAGCTATTCATGGATCTCTCGGGCTACTGATAGTTGAGATGACCTTGGGCTGAAGCCCTGGGACCCTATCCAAGAAGAATATCAGCAAGATTGTACCATACTCGAAATTTTTAGTCTCTGCTTTTCGGATTGAAGTCAATTGTTTCTTCATATTTCTCAACAAGGTTGTGCACCAATCAAAGAGATGAATTAGGCATTCCACTGCTATGCTCATTTGTGTCCACGAAGCTTGATGCAGAGACACTGATCCTGCTACTCTACCAATGGCAAAGAGAAGGATCTTCATGAATAAATTCTTCAATAGGAATCTGTGTTCCTACCTTTTGTGCATCCTCTACGCAATAGACTTGGACATAATCCTCTATGACCAGCCCTCCAAAAAAAATTCTGTGCAAGTCTACTAGGTCTCCCCTCTGAGAGAGTCTAGTGATGAAATATATATATTCCACTTCTATGCGTAGTGGTATCTGATCAATCATGAAACAATCTTCTTCTGGTACCCAATGATTAACCAACAATTGAAGAAAACGAACATTGCTTTTCATATTGGGCATTTTGAAAATTTGAACAATCTGCAATTCCAGAGAATATCTAAGGAAATTTGATCCTCCATCACCTCATTGTCAATTGAACTATGCTCATGCCCTCTCCAACTGACGAACATCCTGGGAAAAATCAGTAATTGATGGATTAGATTCAAGTTTTAAATTTCTCTCTATGCATACACGACCTCATTTGTACACAGTCGTGTATGATACACAGGTTCGTCCACACGAACCCGCATATGCGCAGAGGGTTTCAACAAAAAATATATTTTCTACGGTCAAATTTCCAAAATTTTGCCTTAAACAGGAACAAAATTGATGAAAAATATGAGTTTAGAGCTTACTTGATTAGTTTGGCGCGATTTGATAGTTTATTTCTCTGTATTTGAGAAGAGGAATTTTTTCCCCAAAGCTCCTTCTCCACTTTTGCAATGTGAAAATGATCCAAATGTGAGTCAAATTGTGTATTGATGCCTAGAATTTGAAATTTTTTACAAATTTTACTTGTGCTTATTTTTTGAATTCGACTAAGGCTGTATAACCGTTTGGCTTGTAAGCATTGGGAAAGGTATTTTTTCAGGTACATTTTGCTGAATTCGAGATTGTCCTAGTTTTTATTTGGTTCCATGACCGCTGACCTATCATAGTAGGTATACGATTTCAAACTGGAATATAGGTTAGGTAATCCACTATTCCGTTGCATATTTTCATACTAGCCTCCATTCTGATCACTTGCCATAAGGTCGATCCCATCATGTCATGAGTACTTAACCCATTTCACTTGCCAATTTTTTAATCATGACTTGGTGGTAGAGCCTTCCTTTACATGGGCTTCCTTGTTAGTCCCTCGCTAGCATTTGTCGCCCATCCTGCAATTTATGTAGGCTAAGGAGTCCTCTTTAGTCCCGCTATGTCTTATAAGTTGAAGCTTCATTCTTCTCCTTCTTCGTTATCATTTTTATGGCCATTTACCCTAGAGGGCCCCTTATGTTGTCGAGTTGTATTACTGCATTGCATATTGACTACTCGTTTATCTTGGCCTTTAGCCGGTTTCATTTGGACTCATGTTTAAGCCATATTTTGACCATGTCTTTCTGTACAAGTTAACCATGCAATCAATTAGCTTCTGCGACTTGAAACCTTTACCCACGGATGGAACATTCATTTGAGTGTCACTTACCAGTTTTCGCCACCTTTCATTGAGCATAGGATTGTTCCTATCCAAGGAACTAGTGCATCTATTTCACAACACTCATTCTATCCATTGTACTATAACATTATTTTATTCTTTTTTAGGTTTTGAATATGAAAAATACAAATTTTTTTTTTTTAAAAAGAGAGGGAACGAGATATTACTTCCATATTTGATGGCAGCTATAGTGTCAGTTATGTCACTCTTGAACAAAGCACAAAAAAGCTAAGTCTTTTCTCCATTTGGGATGGTTTTAAATTTTGACTTAGGAGAAGCCATAACCTTGTTTTATGATTCAGTCCTCGCCCGGTTGGTTATCTCTTCCAATCATATGGAGGGTTTGTTCATGCCTCCTACATTCCAAACTTATACAAAGTTATCATTTGCTACCATAGTCAACATGAGTTGTGCTTTTGTTCAAGGGAAGTTAACCTGAGTCGGACTTTCTGCGGTGTCTCTTGACTCATTTTTCAGTTGGCCTTCCCGGTCTTGTCAGTATATTGTTCTATCACATCAGATATTTGGTCCTTTTCTCATGCCAGTTTGAGAAGGTCTCCACTGACTTCTTGTTGGAGGGTTTGTCTCTTATCGAATATGGCATATTTCTTTGAGAGTAAACCTAGAGCTACACTCTGGCCCTATTTACATCATTGATAGGTGACCTTGTGCTCAGCATTTGGTCATCATCATGGGTATTTGACTGAGTGGTTTCCCTTGTGTTTGACTTCATCTTAAATTATCACACCTGGGATTCATGCAGTACCTTGATTTCCATTTGAACCTGTCGATGGATATCTCACCTCTTTGTCAGCTTTCATTATTGGTTGGTTCAAAGGGTTTCTGTCGTGTGCTAGCTTCATCTTGTGCATGCTGGAAATGTACTTCGGGTTGGTTACTTCACTTTACTTTGTCCGATTCCTTCCAAAACTTGGCCTACGGGTTACACTCACGCTGGACTGATGTGGGATGCCTTAATTCCTTACTTCCAGTATATCTTTTCCCATCGACTCCGACTCATTGCTATAAGAATAAGGTCTAGAGTTGTTTTGTCAGTACCTTAGGGTTTGTAGTCATCAGTGACAGACTCTTCACTATCAACAATGAGGATACAACATTGCCTCCTGATTGGTAGATTATTTCAAGTGTTCGATTTCAACTCATTCATTCACACTTGCTAGATTGTACTAGGGAACCTTGACACTCATTATCATTATTGATGGGCTGTCTCATGTTTGTTAACGATATACATCAATGAACAATAATCAAATGATTTCTCACATGGTCAAATTCATCTCATTTATTCCCATTATGTAGAATTGTGCCATGGTGATCGGTGAAGACCTCGGGTTTGCATCAACATGCTTTGGTTCACTTTGACAACTCCTTCAATTTTCTGCCAGTGACACCATCCACCCTTATATGTTGTAGTTTCATCACAAAAGCATTTTATATGTTGGCTCCCGAGTTGCGTGTTATGTCATTTGTTCCACCACTTATGATTTGGTACTTGGAGATTCAGTTGTGAATTTTATGATCATATATCTATTGCAACATCATTGATCACGCTTCCATATGTGATACTTGGACCTGATTTTTACTTGTAGTTTCAGGCAGTGATCAGATGATTCACTATGTACTCTACATTTCAGCTATAATTGTGTACATATTGGATCTGATCTACACTTCATATGCATACATGCTTTTATTTCACTGAGCATGGGTATGCTCGCCTCAGACATGAGCTATATTTCTGATCTCTCTCATTGGTTTTTGGCAGGCTGAAATCTGGTGAAGTCCTCTCTAGTCCTTGCAAGGTTCTTTCTATGTACATAATACATTTCGGCCATCATGTACCCCTTATGACCTCATATATTAGGGGGCATCTATTATAGCATCATTTATCACCAGCTCATACTTGATGACTTATACATTGGCTCGGGGCAACCCTTCCCTTCAGACTTGGACATATTTATCAAAAAATAGTTTCTTAAAACCCATACGCAACTCTGCCCAGATTTTTCTGCGTATACACATGATTCCATACATATAGAACCATGTATGCCATTTTAAACATTAAAAAATATATAATTTCCCTATTTTAGAGGCGGGGTTTAAGGTTTTTCTAGTAACTAAACTACCCCAGCCCGTGGCCTAACTGTTCCCAACTGCAAAAACTAATTTGAGGGAGTATAAAAGCCCCTCAAGGGAATGGCCTAAGGGAGGAAGATAGAGAGAAGTATAAATATTATATGCTATCAGAGCCCTATCCAAGTCTAATATATTCCTGTGCCTCCTGCACTTCCCAAATATTTTCATGAAACCCTTATTTCCTTGAGACGTTCACTCACCCTATGTGAAATCCATTGTGCACGATTCTTGGAAGAAATTTTGAGAGGTTGGGGCTGGATGGATCTAGAGGATGGTATGCTCGAAGGCTGTGGCAGATTTTAGGTGATATCTCCACGTTTTTTTACTGTACATGTCATTAATAACATGTTAGGTCCCCGTAATTTGTTAGATTGGAAAGACCAAATACACAAGGGTAACATCAAACCAGTCTTTGGAGTCCTAGGACCTAGCCTTCCTAGACTCAGAGAGGGCTCTCTCTATGTTTGTATGAAAAGTTTATCTTGATAGATTTTAGGTTTTGATTTTAGGCTAGTTATTAGGTTTAGGGTTTGTTTGTTTTTTTTGTTGGTTGGATAGGTTGTCATTGAGAATAGGTAGATTAAGAGATAATCAATCCATTAGGCTATGGAGTCCGAAAAGGTTTTGAAGAGCGCAAAAATAAGTCAAGGGTGTCTCAAAGGGAAATTTAACAAGGCCAAATGGATCTAAGTAGGTTTTGTGTGGGTGAAATGAACATATAGTTGTGAAGATAGTAAGTTAAGCGGCAATCAAGGATCCTTTAACCTATTATGAACAAGGGAAAAGATTTCAGTATGATAGTATAGCAAAACATGAAGAGCAATAAAGGATTCTTCAATCAAACAGTACTAAGCAGACCTCAAACAACATATAAGTAAATTTAGAGAGAAGCTAAGGTTTCTCTGAACATTACTTGCAAACAACTAGACCTTTAACATAAAATTTTTAGTAAAACCAAAGAGAATTTAAGAATTCTTTAGCTAAACTTCAAGGAGGAAAACATAGAAATCAAAAGAGGCAGGCAGAAGTAGGGTGCCAAGAAAGCAAGTCCTATTCTCTATTTCTGTCTTTTGATCAAGGAAACCATAAACATAATGAATCACTGAAAGAAAAAAAGACAAAATTAAAATACATCACCATCTAACCAAGCTTCATGAATCCTAAGAGTGTGCTCAATCCATGGATGCTCAGCCCAAAGCCATCACAAATCACCAAAAACCAATTTCACCAATAAAATCCAAGTCTATCTCATATTATGCTCAACAAATATCCAACTTGTTTTTCTCACATTTTCTCACTAACAACCTTTTTACACTGTTTTCTCTGCAGGTTTTTGAGATGATGAACTTTGACCTTCTTGTTTCCCCTTGAAGCATAATAATCTCATCTGCAAATCTTTTGGGGGATTTCACACATTAACCCCTTCAAAATCTATCCCTTGACATGCATTATGGATTCAAACTATGCCTTTTACGTTCTTTGGCCAGTTCTGATTTGTAGGTTCCTGAAATGATAATTTAAACCTTGCTTACTGATATTATTTACCTCCTGGTTCTGCAGATTTTGTTTGAGTCACAAGGTTGATTTTCTTTGGATTTTTTATGCCCTTTAACACTTTCACTCAAAAAGTATTATGAGAACCCTGAAGTGGTTTTCTCCTCTGATATTTAAAGCATGCTAATTTCACTTTTGACAACTTTAGGAATTTGCACAGTGGCAGTATCACCAAAACTTCTTTGTTCTTACCTTGGAGCTCAAATCATCTTATGTTTGGCATGTGACTGAAAAACTTGGATTCACCTTCCTTACTGAGTTTGAGGCATGACAGGTTGAGCTTGATAACTCTTTTAGGATGCTTCCACACACTGGCACCTTCACAATCATTTTACTTGCACCATGGATCTCAAGTTTCCTACTGATCACCTTTGGCATGAAAAACTTCTTTGGACAAGTTTGGAATATTTTCAAATAGAGACATTGTTAGTATGAATCTTAATCGCAAGTGTATGAAAAAATACCACTTTAGCTGTGCATAAAAAACAACCCTAACAACAAATATGGCTGCTAATATCTTCAAATCTGCAATTAGTTGATCAAGATAAATGCTGCAAAAATATAGATCTATGCATTAAAAGAAATTAAGCAGTAAATAAAAACAAGAGTTTCTCCATGCATCCAATAGACAAGACAAGAATATGTTGAATGAATTTTGTATTAAGGGCACCTGGGAAGAAAACATAGAAGGATGCTACCAGATCTCCTCAATGGGATGGGTTCTTGTAAGTCTGTTACAGGTTAAATAACCTCCTCATTAGTTCAGAGGAGAAGATAAATATGGAAGGAATACAGAGACCTAAACTAAACCTACTTCTGCCAAGGTAACGCACCCCTATAACAGCAAAAGAGCGTTATAATGCATCTGATCCATGAAAATGTCGCGTTAGTGGCTAGGGAAATGCTCTGTTTAGACTAGAGGGTAATGTTACCCGTGTTTTGAGTTTGAAACAGGAAAAACCCGCGGAGAATGATTTGAAATTCCAGCTTTTTCTCATAAGAGAGTTAGTACAAAATAGAAACTACAAAGCACTAATCTCTTATTGGGCCTTGCCAAAAAAAACTGAACTCTCAGGGAAGGAAAAAGCATGGGAAGTTGAGGAAACATCTTGGTTTTTTCTATTTAGAATTGGTGGAAGGAGAAAGGCAATGATTGTTCTCTCCATCTCCTATAAAATGGAGCTGTAGGTTCTTGGTTCAAGGTCGAAGGTTTGTCAAGGTTTTTTGAATACATGTGAAGCAGAGCATTATTGTTGTAGTGTGAAGGTCAAAAACCAAAGAGGTTCATTGAGAACTTGTTGATCAAGACATCACCACATTGAGAGATAGAGAGATTGGAAGGCTAAGGAGGGCTTGGTACAACCGACAGTTGTAATCCTCCTTTTTATAAATCAATATAATTGTATCTGTTTTGTCCATTCTATGCATTGATATTGTTATTGTTCTTCAATTACTTATATAGCATGAGATGAATGGCTTAGATGTGCATTGTTTAATGTTTATCATATATTAACTTAATTGATAGGAAATGTATGTTATGGTAGAGATCACACAGGTGCTTTGATTGATCACAGGGTCGAGATTTGGAGCTGGTGAAGGAGGATCCCTACTTCGCTGCTTAGTGCTCTCCAAGAGACTTCAAGATCTGAAAGAGGTAATCTTCCATCCTATTCCATCAAGTTGTTTAAGTTGATATGAACATGTATGTATCTTCTTTGTGAACTATACAGCTAATCTTACTGTCTACCTCGGGCACCGGAAAGCCCTGAGAGGGATATTCGAGAACCAAAAACCCAAGAATTTTAACCTATAGCAGAATTGGCGACTCCACTTGGGATTTTAACCCCAAGTTTTTGGATTTTTTCCTTCTTTCCTCTGTTCACATATCCTTCTGACCAAATTTTCTGCCTAGTAAACATTTCAAAAGCTCGCAGAGTTCAGTCCTGTGATCTTTTTGGCCATTTGAAGAACTTTACCCTGGCTAACGCTGTCTTTGTCAGTATTCCAGAGCGTTATAACACAGCCTAGCTTTGATTACAGTGCGTTAGTCTCTGCATTAACGCTGTCTCTGTTCAGAACCAGTGCATTACTCAGCCAAAAAATTGGTGTTCACCCCTGTGTTGTGTTCCTTTTTGATTGCAGAGTTTTGGACATCAGAACCACTTCTTGACTGAATCCCTGTGCTTGTTTACCAGCTGGCATCGCTATTTGTTTGTTCTTGTTTAAAAAGTTAGTGTTGAATGCAATTACTTTTTAGAAGATTTTTTTTTTTTTTTAGTTTTTCTGCATCTAGCTGAATTAATTCTGAAAATTTCAGTTAAAAGACTATTAAGATGAGGTAAATAGATGTCTGAATATTTAAGGTTAAACTTTTCTATTTGAATGTTAGTGCATGGATGTTGAAAGGAAACCTCTCCTTGTAGAAATACTCTTCATCGAATTGAATATTTAGAGCATATTTTTGCATGGTTTCTTGAGTCAGAGTTTCATTACATTTCATACGTCCACTCCCCCTTCGCAAGAATAATAATCAAGTACACTAAGAATCAAGCGATAATAAAATCAATCACATTAATTTTTCTGAGCTCACACCAAAAATAGTTCAGGCTAGGATCTTGGGTTAGGAAAAGTGAGAAAATCACCCAAGATCTCAAAACTTGAGACTAGAGTCATTAATGAGCGAAATCCTACTGCACTCATATTATTGGGACCACTCCTTTACTAGAGCTAAGCACGATACAACACTTGGGTGAAAAAGAAGGTAGCCCGCCTTCGACTGCATCCGATGGGCATTCTATATATTGGGGTTCCCTTCGAGGATGTCGAAACTAGATCGGGGATCTAGGTGTTCTTCCCATATAGCATGTTGTCCTAGACCGTGGACCCCCTTGCTGATGTTTGTGATTTGAGGTATCTTTAGTGGCCATACTTTCTTAGGAGGGTAATCGTCTTCACGAGAGTGCTTGCACCTATCGTCTGAGGTTTGAGCGAAGCTCTAGGGTAACCGTAATTTTACTTTCGACCAACCCTCTCTGTATACTATTTTGATACTAGATTTCATCACCAACGAACAGTAGTACTCAAACAGGGCACCCTATTCTGGCTGCTTGTTGATTGATTTTAGAGAGTCCTTTTTTTCTTTTTTCCTTTTTAGGTGTGTGGTTACTGTCATTGAGACTTTATAATACATCAAAATTTATTAAAACTTGTTAAAAATAAACAGGTCACCGTGGCGTCATCTGACCCATGCCATCTGTCTCAATGACAACAAGGTCTACCTCCTCTGACTCTTGAGGAAGAACTGAACCTTGGTGAACCCGTGCCTTCTGCGGAAGAGCAGTCTCCATTGACAAACCTTGATTTTCACATAGCCTCATATCATACAGAATTTTTGGAGGACCCTTTCACGGAGGGTGTCGTACCTCATTACAATCCTCCACTCACTGATCCATCAGCAACTATGATAATTCAGATTCCACCACGCCAAGACATGTCTTCGACTGCACAAACATCCATTTCACAACCGGCATCCACAAGGTCGATACCAGTGGCAACCATCCCAGGTTCGCCATCATCCTCCCCTCTAGTTGTTAGTTCTATGCCATTACTTGGTAACCCCAGTGGTCAACTTATGACTAGTCCGAACCCTACAGTCATCACAAGTGTGAGTAACTCGTCGAGTCCTTCGGGATCTACTCCTACCGTGACCACGTTGAGACCTACGGTTTCTCCTCGCACGAGTGGGACTACTTAGGTTCCTTTTAGCAACCCTTTCAGTTGGAACCCTTTGCTAAGTTCAAACCCCTTGGCCACCATACTAGGGGGCAGTGTCACCAGCACGCAAACAACAGGGAACATTTCACTAACCCTGCAATCGTTAGGACAAACTAGACAACCTATTGTTAACACTATTCCCTTAAGTGGTTTAAATATCGATGTAGGGTCTATGTCGTTGTCGAACGATGCAAGTAGTAGCATGCTTCTGAGAAGCTCTATTGCATCCATATGGACTAATCCACCCCAACCTCCATCTGGAATGGGAGGGCACTTTTATACTGGGGGAAACCAACCGTTCACCCCGCAATACAATATGCCCTATGGACAATAACCATATATCCCTACCCCTCCACCTATAGGAAATTTTTATCAAAGTCCTACTTATCCTACTGGTAACACATTGATGGGAAGACCCTATGGTCCAAATAGTCAACCAATACTTCCTTGGTTAGATTTGGGGGCAAACCCGCAATTGCCATTTTTGGCAGCTCTAGACATTCCCCCCATATATAAACTAACTAATGACCCCATCAATCACAAACCGCTCTAGCCTCCAGTACCACACATGATTCCTTTTGACATCCCAAAGTTCGATGGGAAACAAGGGGAAGACCCATCCGCACACATCACCACCTTTAATTTATGGTCTATATATAATTCCATGGTGGATGATAGTGTCCGGCTTCGACTCTTCCCCCGCACCCTTACAGGAAATGCCGCCAAGTGGTATATTGAGTTGCCACGCACCGCCATAAACACTTTTGGAGCTTTAGCAATAGAGTTTATAAACAAATTCAAATTACCAATTAGATTTGAAACTGGAACGGAACTATTAACCTCGCTGCACCAAGACACTGCCACCCACATCTTCGATCACATTCATGAATGGAGGCGTAGGAGGAGGCTTGTCAAAGCGCCAATTCCATATCATCTTCTATCTAATTGGTTTTATAAGTCTCTCTTACCCCACATCTCTAAATACATTGGCCTGTCCGGTGCAGCTACAGAAGATCAATTCATTCGTCGTGCCCAACATTTAGATTTAATCTATTCACAATCTAGCATGCTATATGATTTACTCCCCAATGCCCCTTGTAACCCAAATCCACCTGCTACTTAGAAAACTGGAGCCCACACCGACGGTCTCGTTGGCACAATCTCTGGCGTAGCCACAAAATAGTCTCGGGGAAAACCTCCCTGCCATCCTCGGCTTCCCCCGCCCCTAACCAAATGACTACTCTTCCTACCCCTGAGGTAAAATCTGTGCAAACTTCACAAAAACCTAGTGGAAAGAATAAGAAGAACAAGAAAAAGACATCTTCTTCGGAAGAGCAGTTGGACAATCAGAATAATCCTAATCAGAAAAATGCTGCAAAAAACGACAAAGGGAAGGATAAACCCATGAAATTTCCTTGCAAGATCTGTGCGGAGGACCACTTGACATAAAAATGTCCTCAGCTGTAGGAATGCACCGATTTTATCGCAAACAAGGATTCTGGGAGAACACCTACCATTCTTCATAATCCTTTCCCTAATCAACAGCAGCAACACAAACACATGGTTGACAACCTACCACAACCGCAACAAAGGGGCAATTGTGGTTCACATCCTTCCGGTGAAGGATCATCCGCCATTTATGGAATTGAAAGTGTTGAACTTCAAACACGAGCCAAGCTTTATGGAAATCCTACCATAGATGCTCAAGAACATGGTACTAATATAAATCCACCACCGCCCAATGATCTACATATCGAATGGCCTACTGCTGATCCTGTGATTTGTCCCCCCAAAGGGACACTTCGACGCATGACTCATAACACCTCTGCACGTGCAGCCCAAAAATACAACATTGTAGAAGATTTGGCGCAGGCACCGTCAACTATGTCTGCTCTCGAAGTATTGCAAACTTGTCCAGCACAAAGGAAAGCCTTGCTTTCTGCCATTGGTGGAATAGACCCCTAGGATTCCATGCTCGCTATCTTTGATATGGAAAAATCTCAGACTCACCTCTCACAGCAACTCGCATTCCAAGTTCAGGTTGTGTTGAAAAGGAGATCAATCCATCGCATTGTCATTGACGAAGGTGCTTCGACCTGCGTTATGTCACAAGCTTGTTGGCTCACTTTAGGTTCTCCTTCCTTGTCACCGTCGTCAAATTCCCTCAAAGCTTTCGATGGCCACACGTTCCTCCCAAAAGGATACCTTGCTAGATTTCCCATCACTTTGAGTGGGAAAATGATAACCGTGGACGTTGAAGTCGTAGATCGCCATCTCGACTATAATCTATTGCTCGGTCACAGTTGGTCTTATGCCATGACCGCCATTGTTTCTTTGGTATTCATACTCGTCCTATTTCCATTGGATGGGAAAATAGTCGCAGTGGATCAGTTATCCTTCTGCACCCCTGATTAGACCACGTTACCAAGTAGCACTGTACCCCTAATAGGAGGATTTGCTGACTCTTACGTTAGTATTGGTACCAGTCTTTTGAAGGCATCTTCCCTACTTGGTTGCTTTCCTCTCTTGTCGCCAGAGATCCCAAATACGGTTGCAATGATATCCACCACTTTGGATGGCTCTATCAACCATGGATCCTCCTGGCACCTTCAGACATTGATTCCTACGGAGATCAGATGGCGCTCTCACCAGCCGAGTTGGCCTACCAAGCCATCCAAACTACATCTGAAACCTCCACTGCTATGGTTTCAACCAAAGGTACAAACCTCCCACCCATCACAGTTCTCTCTAAGGATCTCCTCAATGAAGTCTTGCCTACAGATGAAGCTATTCAAGAGATTATGTCTCTAGAAGAATGACCTTGGGGAGAGTTTCACCATCACGCTTCGATGATTGACTCGGACGTGATAAATATTGAAATCCCATCCTTTGACCCACCTGAGATGGTTCCCTCTGCTTACATGACTGTTCAAACTATCGATTTATAGGGGAACATGGGTAATCTTTCTAAGACAATGCTCATCGATATCTCGGTCAAAATGGGTATCGTGGAAAATATTCAGATTGGAGTAGATTGCAATCCTGAGGAAATTGCATGCTTCACATCCATTTTCAAGGAATTCTGTGATATGTTCACTTGGTCTTATGACAAAATGCACGACATAGATCCATCTATAGTCAATCACGAAATCAAGATTTATGACAATTCCAAAACATTTAGGCAGCGACTCAGGCCTGTCCACCCTCGCAAAGCGGCTGCCATCAAAACTGAGGTAGAAAAAATTTTAAACGTTGGTTTCATCTATCCCATTCCTTTGACATAATAGGTTTCCAATCCGGTTCCCATAGATAAAAAACTAGGCACCATCCAAGTTTGTGTTGACTATCGTGATCTGAACGCCGCTTGTCCCAAAGAAAATTATCCTACGGCATTCATAGATCAGATTCTCGACGATTGTGCCGGATGCGAATCTTTTTCCTTCATGGATGGAATCTCGAGCTATAACCAGTTTGCGATTAAAAAAGAAGACCAACATAAAACTGCCTTTATCTGTCCTTGGGGCACATTTGCGTATTGTAAACTCCCATTCGGTTTGAAGAATGCTAGAGAAAATTTTCAGCAGGCTATGGACTACGCTTTCCACGATATTTGACATATTGTACAGGCTTACTTGGATGACCTTCTGGCCCATTCCAAGAAACGACCTGATCACCTTGCTCATTTGAAAGAAATTTTTGCTAGGTGTAGATTCTACAATATATGTCTGAATCCTCATAAGTGCGTATTCATGGTCAAGTCCGGGCATCTGTTAGGTTTCAGTGTCTCCAAGCACGGGATTAGGGTTGATCCCAATAAGGTTAAAGCAATTATTGAATTTTCAGCACCACAATCCATCCTCCAACTCCACCGAGAATTCTTTTTACGGTATTTTTCTTGCTCGTTAATCCGAAAAACCTCAAGTTATCTTCTTCGAACTCGTTAAACTTATACGAAGTCAATTTCGAGCGTTCTTTTTATGGTATTTTTCTTGCTCGTTAATCCGAAAAACCTGGAGTTCTCTTCTTTAGACTCGTTGAAACTGCTATGAAGAAGCACTGAGGTTTCTTTTTAGGGACTTTTTTCTAGCTCATAAAACTGAAAAAACCCCGAGTTGCCTTTGTCGGGCTCGTTAAACTACCACGACAGAGAGTAAGGAGCCATTATTTTTCCTCTTTTTCAAAGCTCTTTAAATAGAAAAAGTGACCGAGTTTTTTCCACGTGATTCATTAAAATTTCACGGAGAGCACCGAGTTTTTATTTGTTGCACTCGTTAAATTTTTTTCACAAAGAGTACTGAGTTTACTTCATCTCCTCGTACTCATAACAAAATGAGGTAGACATCCATCGAACATAGATTTCTCACTTTTCCGGCTTCGATGGACTAACTCATGGAAAATGAACTGTTTTGGGCTTACTATTCTCCCTTCGTCGTGCCCGGTTATCAAGACATGACAAAGGTACCCCATGGAGTTGTCTTTTACAGCATTTTTCAGACTCTCTAAACATGAAAAATTCATCGAGTTTACTCGTCTGGACTCGTTAAACCTAATTAGATGGAGAATGGATTTGTCTTTTACGAAATTTTTCAGACTATCTAAATATGAAAAATTCACCGATTTTACTCTTCTGGACTCAATAATCCTAATCAGACGGGGAAAATTTTGGACAAAATGGATACTACCTCTGTTACATTTCAGAAAGGTCGATTTGGTAGCAAAAATATTGAACATGGCACTTCCCAGAAAACTCTTTCGCAGTTAGCCGAACCCTACCATCTATGAGTATTAGCCTTCATCTCTCAGTGTTCCTACACTAGTAAAATCCTAACAAAATCTTTGGTGTTCATTAAGCCTCAGCTGCCTAGTACCCTGTTACAATGCCTTCTATTGTTCAAGTAGATCTCGCTATCTACTTCTCCTCTTATCAACCAAACCGCTCATTATGCCAGAAATTATTTTTCATCAGTTATCCCCATTTTCTCTTCATTATTTCCATAAAAAAAAAATCATTTGGTTTCTGTTTCGTGTTGACTGATGTAGGACACATTAGTACCTACCTTTCAACAAATCTCTTCCTATTTACTTCAACATCTTATCTAGGAGGTTGATCCAGAAACGCATCAATACCCAGATACTTGCAGACATTAGTGATAGGTAATCTTGTGTTTTATTAGGAGTCTTCATCATTGGCTCCTGATCGAATCATTCTACGAGTGTTTGACCTCAACTATTTTTATTCACACTTGCTAGATTGTACTGTGCATCTTAGGGACCATCATCATTATCAGTGGCCACCTTCACGTCTGTTAATAGTTTTCATTATCGTCTGGTAATCAGATGATTTCTCACATGTTCGAGGACAGCTCCTTCATTCACATGTTGAGAAATATGCAGTTTAAGTGAAGTGGCGGTCAAGACCTTGGGGAAAAGGTTACATCATTACATCTATGTTCCCTTCCCCAAGTTGCGATATTGTTTATGGAGACAGCTTGTTCAGCCTGATCTTGTTATGATAGACACTTCCACATTATGCTTATCGGTGGACAGATTCTTCATATCTCTGTTCTAGAGAAATCATGTTGATTAGCTACTGAGCATGGGAATGCCTGACTCAAGACAGATACTATATTTTCTGACATATGTTGTTGTTTCAGGTTTTCCTTAGTCCTTCAATCTCTTTATCTCTACTACACACATTATAAAGTATTTCGGCCATCGTCTTCGTCTGTGACCTCACACTTTAGGTGGCATCTGTTATAGGTCAAATAACCTCCTCATCAACTCAGAGGAGAAGATAAATATGGAAGGAATACAGAGACCTAAACAAAACCTACTTCTGCCAAGGTAACGCACCCCTATAATAGTAAAAGAGCGTTATAACGCACCGATCCATGAAAAGGTCACGTTAGTGGCTAGGGCAACGCTCTGTTTAGACTAGAGGGCAGCGTTACCCGTGTTTTGAGTTTGAAACAGGAAAAACCCGCGGAGAATGATTTGAAATTCCATCTTTTTCTCATAAGAGAGTCAGTAAAAAATAGAAACTGCAAAGCTCTAATCTCTTATTGGGCCTTTCCAAAAACAACTGAACTCTCAAGGAAGGCAAAAGCATGGGAAGTTGAGGAAACATCTTGGTTTTTTCTATTTAGAACTAGTGGAAGGAGAAAGGCAATGATTGCTCTCTCCATCTCCTATAAAATGGAGCTGTAGGCTCTTGGTTCAAGGTCGAAGGTTTGTCAAGGTTTTTTGAATAGATGTGAAGCAGAGAATTATTGTTGTAGTGTGAAGGTCGAAAATCAAAGAGGTTCATTGAGAACTTGTTGATCAAGACATCACCACATTGAGAGATAAAGAGATTGGAAGGCTGAGGAGGGATTGGTACAACCGATGGTTGTAATCCTCATTTTTATAAATCAATAGAAATGTATCTTTTTTGTCCATTCTATGCGTTGATATTGTTATTGTTCTTCAATTACTTATATAGCATGAGATGATTGGCTTAGATGTGCATTGTTTAATGTTTATCATATATTAACTCAATTGATAGGAAATGTATGTTATGGTAGAGATTACACGGGTGCTTTGATTGATCACAGGGTCAAGATTTGGAGCTGGTGAAGGAGGATCCCTACTTCGCTGCTTAGTGCTCTCCAAGAGACTTCAAGATCTGAAAGAGGTAATCTTACATCCTATTCCATCAAGTTGTTTAAGTTAATATGAACATGTATGTATCTTCTTTGTGAACTATACAGCTAATATTACTGTCTGCCTCGGGCACCGGAAAGCCCTGAGAGGGATATTCGAGAACCAAAAACCCAAGAATTTTACCCTCTAGCAAAGTCCTCAACACTTCAGATCTAAAATTCCTCTCTCTTGATGGTGTAGAAAACCCAGACAAAAATGGAACTCAAAGGGAGTTCACAAGCAAAAATATAGAAAAATATGACAATGATGGTGGATCAAAGTCAGACCAAAAGTATAGATCCAGAGTGATATTTAGGCAACAAAAGGTGGTGAATGAATGAAAAAACCCATTTATTTATAACAAAATATTGAGTTAGTCTAAATATTGGTGCATAATTAAAATATTATTAACCAAATCAAGATCCAACTTTTATGGAATATTTTATTATATTTGTTGGAGGGAAAAAGAAATTGACTTGGGTCAAATCCCTTTATTTGTAAATAATAAATAAATAAATGATTTATTTATTATTTTAAGGATGTGGTTGAGTAATAATTAAATAAATAATGATTTATTTTACTATTTATGAGTGATTTAGTCAAATTTAACAAGGAATATTATTTAAATAAGGTTTAAATAATTATTCCTAGAAAATAATAATATAAATAATAATTTATCTAATTAATTTTCCTATTTTGGGTTAAATATGACCAAGAATATTTATTAAACTACTGTTTAACTAATTATTCCTTGAGAAAAATCAAACAAATGTGGATTTATTTAATATTTCCTCATGGGTTTTCCTGTTTAGACCATAAACAACTTAAAAAAAGTGGTTTACTAAGTTATTTTTCATAGTGCAAGCAATTTTACTTAGGGTATAATTGGTCTTACATGGTGTACTTAGGTCCATCTAATAGTAATAGGTTAGATGACCAAAAAATGGTGTAACAGATTGTCCCCCAGCATACGAGCATTAGGAGCTAATCATATGACCGAAGTACGTTCTAAGAACTCAATCACTAGACACCAAAGGGGAAGTCAAAGAGAGAGAAATATAAGGTAGACTAAAGTACTAGAGGACTAGAACCTGAGGATGTGAGACTTACAGGTGCGACAAGTCTCTTTTATGAGTGAGTACTTGTGCTATAGGTAGCGGGGGAGTCATACCTATGCCCGTTGAGACAAAGTACAAAGAATAGTGCGTCCAGTAAACAAGGGACAAAACAATATAGTACATGTTGGCATAAACATGAGCAAGGTAAAAACATGATAATGAATCCCACATACATATTGTGCCTGGGATAACAACCAGGACTTATACAATAATATCTGAGTACATGAGATACAAATACAACCCAAATTACCTTGTAAACAGGAAAGGGCTCTGAAAATCTGACTGATACATGCAAACAAAAAGGCGCTGCAAGCGGCTGAGGCCGACTTCATCAAATATATGGAGTTGCATCAAAGGCTGTAATGAAGAGGTCATAAGGGCATGTGGGGGGCTACCTGTAGGGCCACCCCCTCATGAGGGCTGAAACATCTCACACACACCCAGGAATCACCAGTATCATCTGCTGCATCACTGAACCATCAAGTATACAGATCTCGATCATGCTGAAAGGAGCTGGAGCTGAGAAACAATCAAGTTAAAGGGAAATAAGGAGTCCCTTTTCCTGATCCGAGGCACCGAACAAGAGTGGAAGATGGAACCAAGGTACACCACCCTCTAGACCTATCTTTTGGAATGAATGATCTGATGTCAACAGAAGGAGGTCCGTTATTGGTGAGGCAATAAGGGATCCTCAATTAAGGCACGAGATAAAATAGTAGAGCAACAGACTGACTGACAGCAGGGATGATGATGAAATGGGGGGTACTGAGTAGCGGACGTACGACTTCCCTTGTTAGAGCATAAAGGGCATGGATGACCTAGCAGCGACTTTCACAATATCATGAAGGATAGGGGACAGTAGGACTGAAGACCATAATGTGTGACACGAGAGAGGAACCAAGGCAACGAAGGATGGAGGACTATAGCTAGATACAAAGGGACTCAGGATATACTCCATGAATGCGATGATGACTCGACTCAGATGCTCTAAACAAGGGTGACTCGAGGATTCTGCAACACATAAAAGGTCCAATGGGGATCATAAAAACATGAGTACATGATGTTTACTCATGATGAAAATCAACACGAGCATGGAAAAGTATGAAGGCGAAGTGGTGCCCCAAGTACAAGTGTTGCAAGTGAAGAAATTCAATTTTGAGGAGTGGTGAAGTGACCCTTCTTGGACGAAATGTGTCCTAGTGAAGTATCAAATCACAAAAAAATAATAGATACCCATTTGAGGGCTCATTGAGAGCTTTCCAACAGTGAAGACGGTTTGTCAAATTGAGCTACGGTTTGGCCGTATCAGGCGAAAGAAAAATCATGGGTTTCTATTTTAATAAGGCATTTTCCCTCCAAGTTCACTCATTTTCATGTGGAGTTGTGGTGAATGTAGAGAGGAGAGAAGGCCCTAAATCTTGCAGTGATCGTAGTAGACAAACCGACTGTTGGAATCGAGATCTGTCAGTTGCAGGTAAGAGGCCTAACCCTACTTTTTCATTTCAGTGGATTGAAAGTTCAGTTTAGGTCCCCAGAGCTCAAGAACAGACCCCTGCTCCTCTTCACGGCTAGGTCACACTTTTTGGGGAAAAAACTGCGACCTGGGTAGCAGGTTTTGGGCAAAAAACTGTGACCTATCCCAGGAATGGGACTGAAAAGTGTGACCTGACAGGGAGGGGTTTTTCTATGCTATTTTTTGGCTGAGAACTAGGTTTTTATGTTTGGATACAATATTTTCTATCTGTACACTAACAAATATGATGGTTTTGTGCAGATGTGGTGGAATTACGGATCAAATGGAGAGAGAGAGACCTCAGCACGTTATTGTTAGATATCTAAGAGGATCAGGGTGTCTGCAGTGCATTGGCCAGGTTTGGGGTTCTAAAGTTTGTGGAGAACCTTTTGATGAGAGCTGGAGAGCCCTTATTGCCTCGGATTTTCAGCTATTGGGACTTGGACCATGAGGTATTTATAGTGCAAGGGAGCCGGATCGAGTTGACAGTCGAGAATATATATTTTCTGACTAGTATCCGACCACTTGGGATGGTAGGGAATACTCAGCTAGTGTTACCACAACGGCGGAACATCATGGAGTTTGTAGAGCGCCATTGTCGACCAGGTCTCTATGTCAAAGGGACACGAATACCCATCAGAGATCTAGAGAGGTTAGAGACCCATGCTGTGGCCGCAGCTGTGCTATGGATCCTGGGCAACCAGGCACTCCAACACATCACTAGAGGGCAGATGATGCTTATGGAGAGTGTGTTGAGTGGGACCTACTATGGGTGGGCCCAGATGATGCAGTTGTCGTAGAAACGACAGTTTTTTCTATGCAAGCAGCAAGTGAACCATGAATGTGCATATGGGACAGTGTTGTGCTTGCTCTTCTTTGAGAAGATCCCGACACTTTGACCTCACATATAGCTCCAGGATGGGGGCTCGAGGGAGCCCAAGATGCACTGGTGGGGGCGAGTACTATACATAGGAGGAGGTGGGGCAGTTGGATCGGTGTTCTGACTTGAGTTATTTGCTCATTGGGATCATATGTCATTATACATAAATGATTATCCGTATAGTGGGATGAGTTATCGTGGGGACCTGGACTTGCCACTGTCGCTTGGTCGAGTATGGGGGCCCGATGGTAAGTGACAAATTTCTAATATTTTATGTGCATTTTAAAGTTTCAGAATATTGTATATGGTACTGATTCTTCCACTTTTCATATGAAGATACAACACTGGTAAAACTGGCCGGGTATATGGGACGACCTTCAGTATCAAGAACTGCCGGACCTGGTGGATCGAGAGCGCCACAAAACAAGGATGTGGCAGCCCTCCTGGAGGACATCCGTCATATATGTGAGAGGATTTTGACTGGTGTTTCAGGGTGTGGCTGGAAAGACTTAGATGACCAGTACATAGAGCCATGTATTGGTCTCCCCTAAGAGTGGCGAGGGGTCATGCGATGCATGGCGATGGATGGATAGGGGATGTGTGACCTACGAGATGCAGGGGTAGAGCCATTGGCTTGGGATCCTCTAGATAGAGATTAGTGTGTAGGGGCAGGTGGTGCCCCCAGTTTTTAGTTTTTGTAACATGCTATGGGCATGTCATATGTGTCAGAGTTGATGAACTCTAAAACATTTTATACAACACATATTATGGATATGCATCGTTTTGATGGTTTTATGTTATTATACTGTGTTAAATGCGTGTGCTAAATGCCAATATATAATATTGTTTGAAATTCTATCTACATAGTGATTTTGTGGTCTAGGTACATGACTGAATGTAATAATTTCAAATTCACGCATCAAAAGCTTCACTTGTAGATATCTTCTAAAAAGGATAGGATTATGTACATGATATACACCATTCAATTGCATGACAAGAAGCAGGGTATCTAAACGAACATGAAGGTGGAGGATGTGATGTGAAAGGGCATCGGATAATAAACCTCGCACTGCATCATATTCGGCCTTATTATTGGTAGCAGTACCAATGCATACACCGTTCAAGAGAACAAGCGAATGCAAGGGAGTAAATATGGCCCAACCTGCCGAGGCTAGATTCTGGGAGTAGCGACTCACACCATCGGTATATACGATATAAGGTGTGGATGGGAGGTCCATATGAAAGGTGTCACAAGACAATAAATGGGAGGATGATGAAAAATGTTGGCAACCTGAACCCAAAGTAGAAAACAAAAACACACCGCGAGAGGCAGTGATCTGGGTAGGATGTCTACTACTCACATGCCGACGGTTAGGTGGAGTGTGGGAGCTACCAGAGTTGTAGCTTGTGCTCAGGCCGTGAAAGTCACCATAGACATGGATGGTTCCATCCCACTTATGGGTGGGAAAGATGAAGCCAGGGGTGGACAAGGCTTCCATGATGTCATCATCACAATATAATATGGAATGACTGGAGGAAGGGAGACCACATGACGCGGTGAATCTACCTGGCTCATCATCATGAGAAGAAAGGTTCACATGTGAATCATCATGGGGGATGATGGAAGAACAAGAAGATAAGGGATCTATCGATATTGAGCCCAGGGTGATCACTGAAGGGAGGTCAAGCGAAACAACAGGGGAAGATGTAGAGGGAGCTTCCACCAAGGGTCCCATGGATGATGATAGGTAGAGGATGGTGGCTGCAGGCTCTGTCATCTTGACATCATGAGGGGGAATGTCAATGGGAGCGGGTAAATCCTCAAGCTAGCCTGCAGCATACTGCGCAAGTACGGGAGAAGCGGACTGGTTATGTTCAACCTTGTACTCTCGAACTACCTCCAAAGATGCACAGTAATGCGTAAGGCGAGGAAAATGGTCGAAATAATGGCCATGGAGATCACACAAAGCACAGGGTTTATTAGTGTGAATATTCTTAGGGTTCTGGGCTACAGTCGAGGAAGAAATAGAGGCTTCAGGGACCGTAGACTTAGGGAACACAACATTAACCATGGGCTTGATACGGGGCAACTCAAGATAGGTATGGGTGGCGTGGTCGACGACATCACACAAATCACAAGGATTTGAAGGCAGAGGAGGCACAGGGTTAGTCGGGGAAGCCTTGTATTTTGATGCCCTCTTGTGAGCTTTTCCCTTCTTACCCGAAGTGGTCACAACAGGAGATGGTTCCTATTGAGGTGGGTGAGGCACTGTAGCAATGGGAGCATTCATGGGGACTGGTTGAACCAGGGTCAAATAAAGATAAGGTTTAGGTTGAACAGGCGGGGTAGTGGTTGGGGGATCGAGGTACCAAATGGGAATCCCCAGGGTCAAGTTAGGAAAAGAGAGGGTAGCCATGACAGGTACCATGTAAACTCCAGGAGGGGGAGCTAGGAACGGTATTCGACCGGAGTATGAATCTTAATCACAAGTGTACAAAAAAATACCACTTTAGCTGTGCATAAAAAATAACACTAACAACAAATATGGCTGCCAATATCTTCAGATTTGCAATTAGTTGATCAAGATAAATGCTGCAAAAATATAGATCTATGCATTAAAAGACATTAAGCAGTAAATAAAAACAAGAGTTGCTCCATGCATCCAATAGACAAGACAAGAATATGTTGAATGAATTTTGTATTAAGGGCACCTCGGAGGAAAACATAGAAGGATGTTACCAGTTTTCCTCAATAGGATGGGTTCTTGTATGTCCTCAGCACTTCAGATCTAAAATTCCTCTCTCTTGATGGTGTAGAAAACCCAGATAAAAATGGAACTCAAAGGGAGTTCACAAGAAAAAAGATAGAAAAATATGACAATGATGGTAGATCAAAGTCAGACCAAAAGTATAGATCCAGAGTGATCTTTAGGCAACAAAAGGTGGTGAATGAATGGAAAAACCCTTCTATTTATAACAAAATATTGATTTAGTCTAGATATTGGTGCATAATTAAAATATTATTAACCAAATCAAGCTCCAACTTTTATGAAATATTTTATTATATTTTTTGGAGGGAAAAAGAAATTGACTTGGGTCAAATCCCTTTATTTGTAAATAATAAATAAATAAATGATTTATTTATTATTTTAAGGATGTGGTTGAGTAATAATTAAATAAATAATGATTTATTTAACTATTTATGAGTGATTTAGTCAAGCTTAACAATGAATATTATTTAAATAAGGTTTAAATATTTATTCCTAGAAAATAATAAGATAAATAATAATTTATCTAGTTAATTTTCCTATTTTGGGTTAAATATGACCAGGAATATTAATTAAACTGTTGTTTAACTAATTATTCCTTGAGGAAAATCAAACAAATGTGGATTTATTTAATATTTTCTCATGGGGTTTCCTGTTTAGACCATAAACAACTTAATAAAGGTGGTTTAATAAGTTATTTTTCATAGTGAAAGAAATTTTATTTAGTGTAAAAGTGGTCTTACATGGTGTACTTGGGTCCATCTAATAGTAACAGGTTAGATGACCAAAAAATGGTGTGACAGAAATCTTCAGAACCCCTTTGTTGTCATCATGGATTTAAACTTACCCTTTCACCTTCTTTGATCATCTTCCCAAAACCCTAGGTGTCTGGAATGCTTGAGAACAACTATCAATGTTGTCTTCTAAGTTCTTTATACCCCTTTCAAGTTCATTCATTATGTCTAGTTCACCTCACCTTTTTCCCAATTTCATTAATAATTTCTAAAAAAAATTTCTTCATGTTTGGTTTTCTTGGTGTGCCTCCTTCAGGTCATTTCTACCATTTGTCTCACTGTTTGGCACTTGTTGGCCCAAACAAGCTCAAAACGCCCTGATTTTCTACAAACACAAGTGCTTCCTGTCTTCCTTGCTGAAAGATGTATTCTTTTATGAATATATAATTTACCTTATCAGTTTATCCTGTTGATAATCACTTTAACACCCCTGCAGAAGTGTCAAAATTCACATTCACCTTTTGCAGAACTTGAACTTGATAAAGTAGTCCTCCTTGGATATTTTCTGATCTTTCTTGGACAAGCATGTGTTGATATGATTTTACATTTGAGCTAGCTTCTAGCATAGGAAAAGCAATGCTTAAAACACCAATGATGACCCTACAAACTATGAAACAGTAATGACCTAGTGGGAGGGTTCTTTGACTTGGTCTTTGACTGAAATCTGGTTTAGGATCTTCAAGAGTAAAAATAGAGTTTTTGACAAATTGATGTATTGAAGATCCAAAATCCAATGTACTTGGTTTATCTAAAGAGCCTACAGAGATAGTTTTGAGACCATCAATGCTTGAGGAACCTGGTGAACATGGGAAAGAATAGGCTGATTAGTAACCCTAGATGGGGAGTGGAGTGATGGGAAAGGGAAAAACAGAGTAATGAGGTTATAGGTGCGAAAATACGATAGAGATGAGTGAGACAAGCCCATAATGAGTCCCTTAGGAGTGGTAGGGTGACCATGAAATGGAAAAATGGTAGAATAGTGAAAAATTTTCCATAAGGATATTGAAGGAAGTGAGATTTCTAAAACTCACAATATTGAAGGAAATTTGTTTTTAGAAATCTAGAACCAATATTTAGTCATCTACAAATAGTAAAAATTATTGATGACTAACATAAAAGAAGTACCATCTTGTTCCTGATGTTTTCATGTCAATAATATTTTATACATGTGTAATGATCTTAAATTTTTCATTTAATATTGTTTTTATAAGATTATGCATATTTTTCACTAAGATCTAGAACATGTATATGATGTACAACTAGGATTTTGTGTTCGTTCTTTATTGATTTACAAATTATAGAGCACAAAGAGTTGCAGGGGGTTTGCACCCCGCGAAATCTACTACAACTGAAGGATATCCGAGCAAGGTCTTCAACTTGTAGATTCTAGTTTAATGCATAGAATTTGGTTAAGTGAGTCCTTGTAATGACATGCCCTTGATCTGTGAAGGTTCATCAACCCAAGACCTTTATGGTAACATTTCTCAAAAAAAATACCTGTGTAGAAAATATGACAAGGGGGTCGATGATGGTGTTGAAAACAAACCCTCATGTCTTTCTGACCACTTCATATTTATCCTTCATGTCATTTGAAATTTTCTTCTCCTTGCCCTTCCCTCGAAAGGCGTCTGCGCGATTTTCGGCTTGGTATGGCAAGCTTGTAATGCGGTGGATGGGCATGTCATCAATGGGAATCCACGTTCCCATTCATAGATAGTTGTTTTTCACCAAATATAGCAACCAACGCAGAAAAGTATCATTTATATTGCTTCTAAAAAAGTGGGGGAAGTTCAATAGGTTGAGGATCTTGGAATTGCATTGTATAGTCTCCACCTTGAAAATGCCAAATTCTTCATAAGTGAATTTTTGCAAATATTTTGACAACATGAGCTCAGGAAATTTTGATTGGTCTGCCAAATAAAAATCCTACAGTTTTAGAGAGGGGACCCACCCTAATACGTCACCCTTGATAGGAAATTCCTCAAGTAGCAAGCGTGTATGGATCACAGCCTTGATCTTATCCAGGTCCCTGTAAACGTTCACTGTCAGCTTCCACAGAGGCATATACGGAGGCGATTGCGATAAGGGGTAAACCTCCTAAAAAAACCCTTCTTATGGCACATCTACTATAGGTTCTTTCATTGGCTAATTTTTCCTTTTTGCATGGGAAGCCAACTTTTTCTTCGAGGTCTTCTTGCATGGGGAATTCCGGGTACCTGATGACTATCCCTTCTTTTGTTTCTTCGATGCAACAATGGTGGGTTGAGTTGCTGTCATAATATATGGAATTAAGTGGCATAAACCATATTGGTGCAAATTTTCTTCAATTGGTTCGCACGATGCAGACATAAGAGCTGGAAAAGGGATTAAGAGCAAAGGGAATGACTCAATTGAATTACTCAACAAGAAAAGGGAACTTGTGTAGACTTCTATGCCATATTTATAGCAATTCCACTATTTAAACGACCTTATGTCCATTGATTCAACTCCATAAATGTTAAAACGGATCCAAATCTGGCGTAATATCATCCTTAAATGCAAATTACTCGCTCCTCTAAATGGTAACAGAACTAAAAATTCTAGATTTACTGTTCCAATAGCTAGTTTCTAGCCTATCTGTGAATGAAACATCCTCTTAGTGTGACCTCTACAATGGCTTCACTGATACCTCCGCCTCCTCAAACTTCTTCACACAAAATTTTGGCAATAACAACTGACATACTTCTTTAAAGTCCTACACCCTCTCCCAATTGTTTGGGGTGCTAGAACATTCTTCAAGCCATATAGTCATTTAGAACATGTAGGGATGGGGTCATCCCTGTAATGTTTTAGGTGACTACCATTAATAAATTTTGGAAGTAATTCACCATTTAACTAAGCCAATAATACCACAATACCCTTTGTAATTCCTTGATAATATAGGGTCCGAGCTAGTGCATCTTGAATTTCCCTGGAAAGCACACAAAATTACTGTCATAGAGAAACACTAAATCATCACTTTGGAAAGTATTTTTCTTGATACGCCATCACGCCAAGCCTTTTTGCGTGCCTTATGCACTTTTTGGTGGCAATGGGAAATGAATATATCTTCCTCCAATGCAAAAAGTTGCAACAGACGCTCCTCCATAATGTCATGGTCAACCATGTTGGTTACGACTGTGATATGGAGACTAGGAACAATATATTCCATAGGCATGACGACCTCCTATCTGTACACCATCCTGTAAGGTTTTTTTCCTGTTAGCTTCTTGCACATTTTCATGTATGCCCATAGAACAACAGGTACGTGCACATCCTAGTCATTGTGATTTCCGTTGCATAAATTCATGAACGAATTCTCCAGAATATTATTGAAGGCTTGTATAGTTACATTCGCTTGGGGATGATAGGGCGTACTCTTCTGATGATGTAACCTGAATTATTATGTCAATGCCTGAATGGTCTCATTTAGGAAATGCATACCCTGGTCACTCATTATAATTTTGGGGCATCCAAACCTCGTCAAAATAATCTCAAATATAATGTGCACAACCGTCTTAGCACTACAATATTTCATAAGTTGAGCCTTCGCCCACCTATTCAAGTAATCTATGGCAGTGATGATGTATCGCGCTCCAGTTTTCTTCCATGGGGGGTTAATTGACCCTACAAAATCAATTGCCCACTTGTCGAAGGCCTCCAAGGTGACCTGCGGTTGTAGTGGCATCTCGTCTTGGCGTCAGGGTATTCCAATCCTCTAACACACATCACAAGCGAGACAATATTCCTTGGAATCAATGTGCATAGTAGGCCACCATAACCTAGCCCTTAAGATCTTCTGCGTGGTCAATTTACCAACATAGTGACCACCTGCAATGACCACCTACAATGCCTCCATGTGCTTCTACCAATATTTAGGTCTCTAAAACTCAGGAATATATCGCCTCAAAATTTCATGAGATCCCATCTTGTATAATTGACCTGTGATCAAAGTCAAATCCACTGCATGTAGTACCAATTGTTTCTTCTATTTGATTTTATATTCCGTAGGCGTACTCCTAGTGGCTAGAAAATGGATGATATCGACAAAATGATCATCATCTACCTTAATAGTGAACAACTATGCATCTGTAACCCATCATCCAAATTAATAGGTTCTTCACCATTTTCAATGCGAAATAAGTGGTATGGTCTTGCGTTTAATCTTCCAGGCTTCAAAATCACCTCAAAATCATATTCTTGAAACAAGAGGAGCCACCTACAGATATTCCCCCCCGCCCCCCCCCCCCCCCCCTCCAACATAGGCTTTTGCACTAGGTTTTTCAAAGCAGAATGATCTGTGAACATCTTGAAATGACATCCAAGTAAATAATGATGAAAATTTTGCAGTGCATGCACCATAGCTAGCCCTTTTCTTTCTGTGGTTGAATAATTGTGCTTTGCATTTGACAGCTTCCTAATTGAAAATGTAATTAGATGATCAATATCCAATACCTTACTGCGTTAATACAACTCCTAGCGTGATACATGAAGCATCACCATGTACATGGAATTCCTTCTACCATTCCAGGAATACCAAAATGGGAACAGTTACCATCCTTTCTTTAAGTATGTCCAGAATCTTCTCACAATCCTCATCCCAACAGAAAGTGGCATCCTTCTTCAACAACTTCTCCATCAGTGTAGTGATATGTGTATAAGCTTGAATAAGCTTTCGATAATATCTAGTATGTCCCAACATGGAGCGCAACTGCTTCACAATATTCAAGGGATTCAGATTAATAATGACAACAATTTTGGATAGAGCAACCATCAACCCCTACTTACAGAAAATATGTCCCAGCAAGATACCAAAATGGATGTAGAAGATGCATTTCTTCAAGCTCAAAGAAATATGATACTTATGACAAGTATATAGCTTTAAGCACAGGCCATAGATATGTTTCTTCAGCAGTCCAAAGATAGTCCAATATTCAAAGTACACTTGTAAAA
Organism: Pinus albicaulis; assembly: GCA_034641835.2. Taxonomy (NCBI): domain Eukaryota; kingdom Viridiplantae; phylum Streptophyta; class Pinopsida; order Pinales; family Pinaceae; genus Pinus; species Pinus albicaulis. The sequence goes on along the minus strand of CM076579.1, from coordinate 1,407,732,266 downwards.
ACTTATGGATATAATCTTTGAAAGCCGCAACTACTATGTGTGAAAATATGGCTGGCGCTTTCTTCAAACCAAAGGGCATCACCGTATATTGGAATGAACCCCATTATGTCGCAAAGGTAGTCTTGCTCCGACCTTCTGGAGTGATCCTGATCTGGTGATACCCTCAAAAGCCATCAATAGATGAATAGGCCTCCTGCCCTCCTATGTTGTCCAAAACTTCATTTGAAAATGGGATCAGAAAGGGATCATGGACATAGGCATCGTTCAATTTGTGCAAGTCAACGCAGATCCTAATTTCACCTTTTGTCTTATTTTCTTGAACTACCATGGGATTCACCGAGTCTAATTCCTCCACTAGATAAATAATTCCTGCAACAGCCATCTTTTCCAGCTCTTCTTTGACCTTTTGCTTATATTTTGGGTTCAATTTGTAAGGGCACTACTTAATGGGCCTAGAATCTTGTTTTAGGGTGATATTCATCACACCAAGGTCTCCGATAATCCCTTTTAGCTCAGAAAATTTAGTAGGGAACAAATCTTGATATTAAATGAGGAGCTCTGGAACCGTTCCCACGGTATATTCATCCCAATAATCCCCTATATTAGAAAAATTAGGCTGCTCTTATGTTCCAATATTGACTTTCCTAGTCTTAATAGGTTCAGTAACACCTGGAAATTCAATCTTAGGTCCAAAGAAAACGAACTTCCCCTCAGATTCAGGGATTTTTATGTTTCTTGGATCCTCATCATTATCTTCAACAGTCACATTGTGAAATTCAACTACATCCTTCATCTGCACATTCCATTCTAGCAGGGATCATACTACTGGTTCCTTTGGCACGTCAAAATAACGTCTTGAATCTCCTGTAATGCCTCATCAATGCACTGGAATCCACTTTCAAAGCTGAAAGTCAAAATGAAGCTCTCTTTCAATGCAGCCCATTCGACAGTACCATGTCATAGCTTGGTCTCCAGATACTAATTCATGGGTACCTTTTCCATTGTATGAATGAATATGTGAACCTATTCTAGTTGTGACTCTTCTCCCCAAACTACAGTCCAATTACCTAAATGATTGTGTGGATCATCTGTGCTTGAATATTTTTCTTTCATCCGACTGTTGGGGCGTCCAAATAACATTCGTAGCATTTGATGAAATTCCCTCCAATCAACAATATTTTCTTGGTGGGTTCCCCACCATCACGTTGGGGTTGAGCACAGGGCTAGATCAAGTGCAAGGAACCGATGTTCCTCCAGAACATCCCTTTAAAATGTATCTAAAAAAAAAATTACATCTCCTATACCATCATAATGGGGAAATTCACGTACCTCAGAGGATATACAACGTAGATATCTGGTTGCCCAATTACATCACAGTGTGGGTACTTCATGTAAGTGGTTCTTCCAATATTCCAATTCTTCGTTTGAGTCTAAGAAGCACGAACTGTATTTTTCCCAACTAAGACAACCATCTATCGTGGGATTGATCCAATCCCCATCCTTCACATTTAATTTGTAGACATGGTCAATATATTCATTTTCATATTCATCGGGCACCGGTTCTATATATCTTGCTCCTTCTGAAGGGTCCAGGGGGACCACAACTGTTGTCCCATTTTTTTTCAAACACCATGCTCTTGAAATTGAGGTTAATAATATCATCCATGTCAAAAGCCCAATCTAGACCTATCAGTGCAAGATAAAAATTCACATCATCAACAATTTCAATGACTTCAAAGTCAACAAACACATTGACTCCTTCAATGTCAACTACGACCTGAGAGAGTCTGCCCATTGGGATAATTTTCTGCTAGTTAGCCATGCACAATTGAACTAGATGAAAAATCCAGCTTAGGTTCTCCCATAGTCTATTTAGGTAAGACATTTGCATCAGATACCATATCCAGAATAACTTGATCCATCTCAAAGTCTCCTATCTCTCACCCATTTCTTATTTTGTTCTTGTGGATTTTGTTGACAACCCTTCGTTCCATCTGAGGTTGGTATTTCTTGAAGCAGTTATCAATTAATTTTTGAAGGCTATAAACCACCTTATTATTACACAGAATCTTGATACAAGCCTGTAGGAACACTTTCAGCTGAACTGGATCAGTCTCATCTGTGATATCTATAATAATCCTAGTTAGTATTTTTGATGTCGACGCATCAGGGTCCACGAAATTCTTCTTATATTCAGTAAAAATATCCTTATCCCATTTCAAGCTAAACCCTTCCTTTTTCTTAGGGGATTTCTGAACCCAAACATCTGCACCAGGTTTGTTACCTTCTACTTATTCTGCCCTAGTTGCTGCACCACTGTTGAGATTGCAACAAGATGATGAGCTTAGTGGAAAGGAGTCGCCTTCACTAAGTGGGCTCGTAGGCTATTTTTGGCGCAAAGTATATTTTTAGACATATGGATCATGTTCTATGATTTGCAGGATGCTATTTGTGGATGGTTGGTCAAGTCGGAAAAAATAGATGGACTTCTATTTTTAGACATATTGGGCAGAATCTATTTTTAGATTGCCAGTCTAAAAATAGATATGTCAAATATTATTAGCTCTTAATAATATTTAGACTCTAAAAATTATCTTATTCTCTTGGAGCACTTCAGTTGAGTGCATAGAAGTGGCACATGCAGCTGACAGAAGGAATTATGCTATTCCAAGGGTTTAGTGGAGCTATTGCATGTTGACTTCAGTTAGAACTCATGTGACAGAGTTTGGTGGAGTTGATTGAGGAAGTTAGTGGAGTTGTATTCAGTTTAAATGAGTTAAATATAGTTGAGCTAGTTGTATCTAGTCTAACTTATTGATACACTAGTGAGAGTGGTGTGAATTAATTATTAATTAATTCACTAATTATTAACTCATAAATCAACTAAAGAATACATTAGTTAACTTCAATGCATGGACAGTTTCAGTGGAGACCAGTGAAGAGGTAGGTGAAAGAGCAGTATGACTATTAGTTGTGACTATACTGGTGCATGAGTTTGTAACACACATTGATGGAGATGCCAATGAGGATTGCGCAATGCATACTAGTGGGATTCGAACTTGGATCAAGCAATTATTCATCTTGGATTGCGCAGTAGAGGCAGGCTAACAGGTGGAGTAGATTGGAGCATGTGTTTTGTATGATCTGAGCTTGTGTAGTGTGTAACAATTGGAGATTGTACTGAGAGCTTGTGAGGAGTTTGTACAATGATTGTTACATGATCTCTATCATTATAATATACAGATAATTGGGGGTTTTCAGCTTTAAGCTTTCCCATAAATACTGTGTTTATATGTGTGATTGTTTATGGTTTTAATGTGCGCATGCGATTGTTGATATTTCCGCAATTAATGATCAATGGTAGACGAGGTTATGTATTATGCATGAAGCTAAAATAGTGTGTGATCAGGATAATCTTGGTGAATAATTTTAACATTTATTCAAATTTCTACAGCCACTTCTGGTTACAATATTGACACTAGGCTCTTCGTTGAGTGGCTCTACCCTCATCATATGAACGTTTTGTGTAGGCGTTTGAGTCTTATTTTCCTACATTTTCACAAACAACACAGGGAAATATTTAATTACGTGGTTGAATTATCGATAATACCTACAATATGGGTGCATCAGGTTCTGGCAGTTGCCTGCAAAGTGGAAAGCTTCTCCACAATTATAACATATAATCTGGCCTCTTCCATGACCAACTCCTCCTCCTCTTCCACAAACTTGGCCCTGAAATCTCCCTTGCGTAGAGGGTGATGCTAGTGACTCTGAATATCTACCCTCTTACTGTATTCTATAAGAAGAAACTTTCTCAATCATTATTTCAAAACTGCGATAGTTCTTATCATCATGTCCTATAGACTGACAAAATGTGTAATATAACTGCTTGGGAGTCTGAATATATTTCTCCAACTTGGGACAATAGTATGTAGGGTGTTGTTCGGTTAATTGACATAGTGCACACCATAGTGTAGGGCTCGCACTTATCCCAACCCCTGGATAAGGCTTGATCAGAGTTGGTCCTCCAATCGCCATACATTTTCCATATACTAGGAATTGTTTCTTGTAGTGTCCATCAGCTTTGCAGTGCAGGTACCATACCTCTGTGCGCACATCCTTCTGTTCTCCTTCAACAAATTTTTTGGTTATAAGTGTAGGGCAACCAACAAGATATGAATCTATTGAACCCTGATCTACATTTCCTGAACTGGCGAGGCTTCCAATTTCATCGTGATTTCCAAAGATTTGGCCTGGGTTGCGATCTTCTGCTGAGATAATGGCATGCGTAGATGCGGTAACAACATTGCAATGAACCATTATTTATGATGATCATCACTAATGGTGAATAGTACATCCATGATGATATGTTTTAACCACTAATCTGCCTCCTATACAGTTTCCTTTACTTCCTAGTGGATATCTTTCAATTCGGTAACACATTGCACATATGACTTTGGCTTCTAGAACTGCTCATTCAATGCTTTATTGAGATCATCTATCGTCGTTTTTGGGTTAGCCACTAGATACCTCATATACCACTCCAACGCATGTTCTTGCAATGCAGTAGAAATTTTCACTTTCTTAACATTATCATTGGTAATCTGCCGAGCCTTCCACATAGCCTTTGTGACAAACTAGAATTGCTTGGTGTCTTCATTCCCGACACCCTTAAAATTTTGAATCTTAATAGAGTTAGCCATATCGAATACTGGTGGTGGAGGTGGAGTGGAGTGGTGTTTGGATGGGATGGAAGTGTGAGATGGATTTGGAAGTGGGGTGGATGATATATGAAGCACACCTATGTCAATGTCTTCTGATTGCACTAAATTGCCTGAAATGCTCACCTCAGACTCTTCGTCATTGTCAGATCTACCTTTGAGGGGAATATACACAAAATCTCTGTTCGAGTCTTCTTTATAAAATTTTCCACTGTGCGTAGAGCTAGGTTGACCTCTTCTAAACATTCAATCATTGTGGCTACACGTAGTACGCTTTTCAAATAAGAGCATTTTAATCCACAACTTCAAAGAGCACAAAAAATTACCTCACGGTCCTTTGAAAAACATTCTTTTAGCTTCATTGTATGACACAAAGGTATCAATATCAAACTCAGTGAAAAATTCACCCAAACTTTTTTCGATCCAAAAGTATACTGTGCGAGAAATCTTATTGTTGGCTCTTTCCAATTGCTGAATCAACTCAGGATTCCACTTGGTAATCGCGACGTCCTTCCAACAGGTCTTCTTCTCAGTGAACCGAGATAACCACTCATGTAGTTCTTTGTGAAGGAAGCAAAGAAGATTTCATGCTTCTCTGTATAAATGTATCTTTGTTCCCAATATTCAACAAATAATCGAGGGTTTCAGTTTTATTGGATCGCGAACTCGCACACCTTTTGATCCAAACAATCTTGTAATTCGTTCTTAGTTGGATGCCACATAAAATCTCCCTCAAAAATATTCTGGTCCTGGCAACGAAACCATTTTTTGGCTCGAGGGGCCCATACCTAGGTTCGAAGTGTACTTGTGCAACCAACAAAATCCTCCAACTACTGGCCCTTTCGGCAGTGATCCACTTGCACAGATTAGAGTCTCACTCGAAGTATCATGGGGGGGTGCCAGAACTAAGTTTATGCACCTAGAGGGGAATTATGATGTGGATCTAACCCTTGTTGGTATGATTTGATTTGATATAATTACTAGTGCATTTTTCTATTTGTATTTAACCCGATTTAGATCTAAACTTAACAGAAACCCTTATCACTGATATATTTATTTCACAAACACAATACTATTATATGATTAACCAAGAAAAATGCGCATAAAATAACAACAATTACACCACAAAAATATAATAAAATCCATAAAGCATTAGAACATAAGGACATAAATCATGCAAGTAAAACAAAAACTTTACAAAAACTTCTCTTTATTAAGTAGATTTTCAATGAATACAGTTTCTTCCTCTTGCACACATAGTCGTAGAGTCCTCACACACAACCTAGGAGTCAGGTCTCTGTGTACACAACCGAAAAAACCTATTTATTATTCATACTATTCACAAATTACTTGCCCAAATCACATTACATAATCATCCGATATATTGGATATGATTCATGTCTTGACTTGACTCATACATGCCTATTTTTAAGACTTAAACGCGCAAAAACCATGGTCCCAAACTATGGTTTGAGCCCCATGTTTTACCCCCTTACCCGTTACAAAATGAAGGAGATTTGACCCGCCCCAAAGCCCCTTGACCTTTTGCGCATTGAAATTTTCTATCAAAGTTAACAAAAAGTACTAAGACTCGACCTACGGGACCCTAGCCCAATAGTCCAATACTTTTTGGAGATATGGAGAAATATATGATTTCGATGTTTGAACCTCTAGTGAGAATAATTGTGTAATTACGCCTTGTTGTTCTTTATTCAGAAGATTTTTCATGAAATTAGAGCTGATTATATTTCCTGGTTTCCTTGTGATACCATGTAATTCAAATTCCTTTCCTTCCCAAAATAAATTTAAGAAAGTTCTTGAAAATTAAAATCTATAGTCCCAAAATACTGTAACCATTGGAATCCTAGTATAACATCAACACCACCCATTGGAATAGAAAACATTAGACTATTCAATACATATTACCCCATAGTTAGCTTGATATTATGGCACTTTCCAGAGGAATTTATAGTTCCTCCATTGTAACCATCACTTGAAAATTTGGTGTTGGATATAGGAAGCAGTTAAATTCCTTGGCTATCATACAATGAATAAAATTATGGGTACTATCTGAATCAATCAACATTATTACGTTTTTTTTTTATATATCCTTCTATCTTGAGATTTTGAGGAGTGGTAATTCCTTCCAATGCGTTACAAGATATGGTCGGATTCATTTCTTCTTTCTCCGGGGTTGCTTCCTGGTGTATATCCTCCTCTTTTGATCTTTATTTTTCCTTTTCTTCATCCTCTTCACAATATATGTAAAATAATTTCTTCTCAACACATTTATGACCTTTAGTGTATTTACTATCACAACTATAACAAAGCACTTTTACTCTTTTTTCCTCCAATTTTTGTGGTGTCAACCTTGTAGGTTGTGGATGACTATAAGTAACAAAAATTCCATCTTTATCGTTGTGAGTGGTATACTTCCTTGTTGCCATAATTTTTCTTTCAACTTTTCTTGCCACCCTGAATGCCTTCTCCAATGAAGCAAGTTCCCAAAGGCGAACCTCATGTTGGATGTTATACTTTAAAGTCCCTATGAATACATCAACCCCATGATCCTCTGGAATATCCGTTACCCTTATATTCAAGTTTTGGAAGTCCTCAATGTGCTCTGCCATTGAACCTTTTTTTTAGATTTATGAATTGGCTAAAGAAAGTGTTGCTCTTTGTATCTTCATAATGTGTTATAATTTCCTCTGTAAAAATTGACCAAGTGACCAGTTTTTTATGAGAACAAAGTCATCGATACCATACAAACTAATTGGGCTCTAAATAAAGTTTCAATGCATACCTTTTGTGAGTGTTGCACATCATGGAGTTCAAAATATTGCTCCATTTATAATATCCATGTTACAAGATCCTTGCCATCAAAATTTCTCATATCAATATTTGGAATGTTTTGGTTCTTAAAACCAACATTGAATATTCTAAAATCACAATTCATATTCCTTTTGTCCTCGACATTATTTTCATGGATAAACTTGTCACCAACAATAATCCTTTCTTGCAACAACTTTGTCAAACCTTCCTTTAAACATTACATGTATGCTTTCAAACCATCCATCTTAGTTTCCATGCCATCCATATTGGTTTCCATGTCTTATTTTAAACCATCCATGTCTCCTTTTCCACCATCCATGTCACCTTTTATTTCATCATTGGCTGCTCTTTGTGACAACGAAATTTGTTGCACTTGGTCTCATAATTTTGATATGTCATGTTGTAGTTCTTCCTCTTTTGCGTCATAGTAGATATTTCTGAGAGATTAATGGGTGTGGAATTATTTTGTTTTGGAGGAATTTTAGAACCCAATGCTAATATCTATGCTTAAATATTCCCTTGGAATCACTTCAAATTGAATTTTCAAACAAAAGTTATGCAATTTTAAAAAAAATACACACCTTTTTCTTCATTTTTAGGAGCTCTATATTGAAACTATTGTATCTTTGTGATTTAGGATCTCCAATATCTAAAATTTGGTCATGTCGTAGCCTTCTGATTATTCTTTCCAATTCCACAAGTCAGACAAAATTTGTATTCTTCAAGATACATTTATGCCAAATCTCCCACGATGACCTGATTATGGACTGGTTCAATAGATCGAAGTTGTAAGGGATGCCATGTGTCACTGTTTAAAAAATTGGTTATGAAATTGATACAAAAAAACTAATTTTCGTGCATTTTCTACCACTTTTTACATAATTCAAATCCGATGCTTGAAACGAAATTTATGACGATTTTCCCTCGGTCTCCTGTTTGAGATGAAATTATGGATCCAGCAAAAACCATAACTTCCTAATATCATATCTGTGAAAATATAGCGAACCAAGATCTAAATTCGTATAGGATTTTGACTAGTATTTTAACTCTACATGGTTTCAATTTCATCTTTTGAAGCTTCGTAGAAAAAAAATTATAGTCAAAATTCCAAGATGACATGTTTGAAGAGGCAAAACCCTAGAATCTAAAGCTATGATACTAAATGCTATGCAACCAACTCAAAAAATAGAAGAAAACATAGATAAAAAACTTGAAAATTATCCTCTTCGAGGGGGAAACCCACTTTAAATTACATAAATGAACAATTATTGGATGATTCAAATGAAAAAAAATTTGTTTCTATATATAGGAGTCTAAGGGGTCCCAATAGAATCAAAGCCGACCTAACAATAATAATGTAAGGGCACAACAATAACAATAGTGGGATTCTATGGGGCAAACTAATAACAATATGGGGACTAGATGGGTACAATAATAAAAATAAGGGGGCTACACTAACAATAACAATAAGGGGATACACAAGTATTATGGGGACTTAACAAATTTACACATTTGAATAACAATGAATATTTTATTATGAAATTACTAAAACTAAGTTTCCTTGAACACAGTGATAAAAAGGGTGCTTCATCAATGAAAAGTAGATTATACTTGATTCTTAAATTCATGCTTCCTTAAGGTTTCAGTTACAAGAATTATTGTTGAAAAGATAACATTTCCTTTTTCAAAACAACATTCCACATTTTGCAATTAGAGTGTTAATTTACATTCTACAAGTAGACTAATGTTTCCATTTTTTTAACTAAGTTAGTGTTTGATTTCATGATATTCACTTCATTTCATCAGATCAATAAAATAAGGACACATTGAATGCTGCACATATAGTGTCGATACCTCTTAAATTTGTACGAACCCCGGGTTGATAAGTTAAGTTGGTACTCTTGGGATTTGCAACATTCTTGTCGCAATACTAGGGCTTAAATTTTGTTTCATTTGTTTTGTTTGGTTCATGTAATTTCGTGTTTTGTCCTTCCTCCCTTTATTCTGTTAGCCTTTTATATAAGACCTTGTGTGGAAGTGTTGTTAGGTGTTGACTGATGTGGAAAAAGTTTTAAAGGGATTTGTGACATACAACAACACTTGTTTAACTTTAGATCCCCCATCTTCACTTGGATCTGATATATTTGAGGTAAATTATGTCTGAATGGAAAGTATGATCCATTCGAATGAAGATATTCAAGCAGAACCATGATCACTGTATCTGTTTTAGCATCTTCATTCCTTGACTTGATATTATAGTTGAATGGTGTTTTTTCATGCCAATCTAATTGGTTAGAGAAGGCAAAGGAGAAAATTAAAGGTGAGCATACTAATTTCATAGGTATATAATAGTCTCTGAAGGAATAACCTCTTTTTCTATCAATAATTTAGGATCCCTCTTCCACCCTAGTGATATAAACTGTTATCACTAGGTTGGAGCAGTTGGGTTGTTCAACCATCAACCTAGCACAACTATTTCAAACCACTTTGGACTGGAAGTTAGGCCTTCCAATCAGTGAGGGCTCTCTCAAAGAAAACAAATGAATACTCAAGATAAGGTTTCTATTGCATATGGATATATATATATATATATATATATATATATATATATATATATATATATATATATATATATATATTATGTGATGGCTACCGTTGGGCATGGAGTCAGAAAAATAAATTCTATTACTAGCAAATGCATTCATGGAAGTTGAGGCAAATGACTTAAAACATTAATTTTACAACAAAACATAGTACATGGAGGAAATTGGATCATAAAGTTATAAATTCCAAGTAATCATAATACCATGAAGCTAGTGAAAATATATAAACTGAAGAGACAAAACATAAGCAAAAAATAATCTCAGGTTTTGAAGGAAACTGTTGTAAACTATATATTATCTTGATAGAGAAAATGTACATAGTAGCTTGCTCATAACATTCAACAACCCTTTCAAACTAAAAAACTCCCCCATTTATAGGGTGAGGTCTCTTTACAATGGTATGCCACCTGGGCTAGACATCGATACCTTGATATAGAGACCTAATTCAAATAATATTACATCACATGGAGAATTAATAGGGATATTTTTTATTTTGATAGAGTTTGTATTCAAATAGGAATCTATGACCATTAAATAACTCCCAAAAAAATATAACACACTATGCTTGTCATATTTATCGAACCAAACAGACTGCTGAAGTGTTGGCTGTTTAATGCACTAGTGTTAAGACTTCGTGATCTTGAGTTGATATGATGAGCTGTATTGTTGAGTTGGCATGCTTTGTTGACTTGGTGAGCTATCAGCCACATGTAGGTTGATTTCTGAGTAGTCCTCTTGAAAGAAAGACAGTAATATGCATGTTCCTACCTTATGATTTATCCACTTCTTCACTGCATTTACTCCTCCAAAGTCATCAAAAACTCCTAACACTGGAAAAAAACACAGTATAGGCACTTCGGTAGCTAAATTTCATAGAAAATACAAAAATCAACCCTTCTGCATAATTTTTAAATTTTCTTACTATTCCAGGTTAATGAGTTAAACACATGCCTTGAACCTTCTAGTTTTTGAAATTATGGCTGATTTTTACCTCCGTGGAAATCTCACTACAAGGAAAATACCCTCTAGCGGATGTTTTTGAGGAACCCCTTATAAAAATACCCCAGACATCCATTTGTAGTGGAGGTTCCTAGAGGAGGTTGGCGAACGAAAGTTTTTGCGGATGTATTTCATCTGGTTCTCTTATGACCGTAAAATGCCCCGGTGTGTTCAACACGAGAAAGCATCGGTGCAGTTAAAAAATTGGCACACCAGACACCATGCACTCTGTACATACCCACCCAGTGTGTTGTATTTTTGTAGAGCACCGGTACTTTACATAACTTGTGCACCATCGCCTCATAAAAAACGCGTGAAAACTGAAACCATGCGGGTCGCCCTTAAACGCACCGGGTCGCCAACGCATCGGGTCGCCCTGAAATCCCCGCGCACCGATAGAGGGTTAAATAAATAAAAAATTACGGCCAAAAAACCACACAAAACATAGGCACACTGGGAACCATGCACTCCTAACACACTTTCCCGGTGCGACATATTCCTGTACAACATCGGTTCCTTACATCTCTATCGCATCGGTGCTTCCAAAAATGTGCGTGAAAATAGATACCACCTGGTGTGGAATAAATCAAACACACTGGGGCTCCCATAAACCTTGCATACCGGCAGATGGTTAAATAAAAAAAATTATGGCTAAAAAACTGAACAAAACATTAGCACACCGGAAACCGTGTGCTCCGTACACACCCGCCCGGTGCCTTTAATTAAGGAACAACACCGGTGCATGTCAACTCATCAGCATCGGTGCCTCATATAAAGCACACGGAACAGATTTCGCCCAGGGTGGAATGACGGAAATGCACCGAGGTCCCCATAAACGCCGTGCACCGGAAAAGGGTTAAATAAAAAAAAAATTGCGGCAAAAAAACCGCAAAAATCATTGGCTCATCGGACACCATGCCCGGTGCGTCATATTACTGTAGAGCACTAGTGCATTACAGATACGCTGCCCCGGTGCCTCATAAAAGCACGCGAAAACAGAAACCGTCCGGGGCGGCATACTGCAAACGCACCGGTACGCTAGTAAAAGCCCCGCACACCGGAATAGGGTTAAATAAAAAAAACAATTACGACCAAAAAAATGCATTTTCACTTTTGTTAGTGCTACAAAGCTCTCAAGCACCGGTGAAAGTTATCCTTGTTTGAGCTGCCCTGACATCCGTGCTCCCATTGTACTTATTGCATGCACTGCTGCTGTGCATTTCCACCAATCTCCAGCTTGAATTTTATAAAACAGTGGACAAATTTTATTTTGCAAATTCTACAGTCAATATGCCTCCTCGACAGGTAAATGTACAGGTATTTTTCTTTTTTTTCCATAATTAAACCTTTTAGTGGATTAGAATTTTAAAAAACCTTAAAATTAAACATTAAAAAAAAAAAAAAAAAATTCTTGCGCGGTGCGCTCAAGTCGTTCGGCTCACACCGGATTGCGGTGCTACCTATAATTTTACCGGCCGCACTGCAACCGGTGCTAATATTATCCACATTGGTTCCAGGGCGGTACCACGAGGTGCACCGTGTTATTTTAAAATTTTTTAAGAACCGCGGTGTGGTCGTTTACCAGGACACACCGTTGACAATGTGGTATCGCGATAACTCGATGCATTGACGGAATTATCCGCCCCGGGGCACGTAATGTGGTCAATGCACCGCATACCACAATTCAACATTGTCAACGGTTTGGCTTGGTAAACCGGTGCTAAGGGTATCCGCACCAGTTCTGGGGTGGTACCAAAGGCGCACCGTGTTATTTTAAATTTCTTTACAAAGACCGGTGCGGTTGGTTACCTGGCTGCACCGTTGACCTAGTTGAATAGTGGTGATGCAGTGCATTGACCGAAATAACCGCCCTAGGATGGCTATTTTTTTCAGCACACGACTTACCGTATTTGGCCTGCGTCAATGGTGCAGCCTTTTAAAATACTGCACCGACGATTATGTATGGTGGCAGGAGGGCGGTGCGATGACATAGATATGTGCCTTGGGGCATATATTGTAGTCAGCGCGCCGCCCTCCTGACACCGCACGTACTGAATGGTGCGCTAAAAACATTTTCTAGAGCACCACCCCCGGTGCACTGAATATCATTAGGTGCACCATATCCGGTGCTGTCTATTGAAAGACACACTGGGACCAGTGTGTGACTGTGTTTTTTGTGCATCGAATGTTGTTTTATTTATTTAAAAAAAATATTTATATACGTATATTTCTAAATACATGTGTCATTTAATAAAAAAATTATGTTTAATATGTCAATCATTTAGATATGTGAAAGGAGAGAAGAGGGGCAACAACAACAACAATAGGCATAATAGTATAACATGGTTCACCTGTGGGAGGCAAGAGAGAGGGAGAGAGATGCATACCCTCGCCCTATTACAGCCGCGATGCAGGGGCTCCTAAGGCAGGTACGCCTCCTCAAGTTCTATGAGGAGGCTACTTCCCTAAAGTCCCATAAATTGTTTTTGAGACATCTTATCCGAAGGTGGAATGCCCAACGACAGGCTTTTTGGGTTGGTATCAACCAGTGGTACACGCCCACTAAGGAGGATGTATATTTTATTACAGGGCTATCAAGGAGAGGGGTGGATTTTCCCTCATTCCCCAAGGTTCCAGCTGGCTGTTTGGTAGGGAGTCAGTTAGTTTACTCCTAGAGATACATTGGATCACATTTAGTATCTCCTGCAGATTTTCAGGTTGATGGAGGGTAGTTACGTATTGGTGTGTTTGGTCGTGAGGAGGTCCAGTGTCTCTCACTTATCATTTTGACCATTTCGCACAACACTAGTGATGGGAAACACATTAGTTGCTCGCTTTTATATTATTTTGATTATTTACTATAGCAGCCATGACTTTTCAGGTGGTCTGCCATTTTTTTGCGGCAGTTCTATACAACATTAGATAGATGTCGTGCTCATGCACAAGGGAGGGTCAACTTTCCTTTTGCTTCAAAGATTTTTTGTTTATTTTTTGAGAGGTTTCCTGAGACGAGACCTAGTTTTCTTCGGCAGCCTCGTAGGCCAGTTACTGAGGCATGTATGCACATGTGGGGGCAGATGATGCCCAAGGGGGAGGAGACTCTTTTTCCAGCGAGGATATCAGATGATGCACTGGAGTTGCTAGCCAGTGTTGATGAGCATCCCTTCATTATGGTCCCCTATCCTTATGCGGGGTTGGATTGGCGAGGGTGTGCCAACATCCTCTTCATAGCTGCTGAGATGCCAAATGATAGAGGTAATATTATTGTTTTATTTAAATTTATTCTAACATGTTCTTTAACTTTTTTTATTAAATTTTGTAATGAAATTGTCTAATTATTGTTGTGTACTTGTATATATTTTGCAGACATTGGCTATGTTGATGGCGAGGGGATGCCGCCACCACCACCTGATCCAGGTGTGGATCCTAATGATGATGAGGGCATGCCAGATGCCGAGGATCATCAGGAGGCTGGTTCAGATTAGAGACCTGCTCCTGCTGGTGCGTCGGTGCGCAGTCGACTTGGTGATGTTAGATATAGGATAGAGTTGGGCGACCAACTCATTGCATTGATTGTTTAGGCGGGCTTCAGGCCCGCTCATTACAAAGACATAAAGGCTGATGCTAGGCTATTATGGATGTGGAAAGGCATGGCACGTGACATGTACAGCATTATGCGACATGTCGTGGGAGTTACGACAACTTTTACATGACTAACAAGGACTGTTGCACGTTACGATCGAGCTACAACACGTGATGGACAGTCTGTGAGGTGCAGTGTACCATCATCTCATGATCATTCACCTTGCACCACACCAGATGAGCATGAGCCTCCACTAGCATCTAGCAGGAGTCATCATGGAGATGAGGCTGGACCATCGGCCACTAGTACTGATATTGATGTTGTACTACCACCAACTGATCCATGACATTTATATTACAGTTGTATATTTTTAACATTATTCAGTTATATATATATATATATATATATATATATATGGTCCATGTATTTTATGTTCATGTTGCAGTTGTACTTAATTTACATGTTGGTGACCATCATGATGTGTATGTTGCTAGGTCATGTTAGATATGTTCATTTAATGTGCAACTTGCAGATAGATGTGTATGTGATAGCATGAGTTATTTGACATGAGATGTATATATGATGTTTTTGTTGTGATGATGTTAATATATAATTTTAATTGTATTTTGTTAGATGATCATGATCACGATGATGCAGTTAGCGATTTTGCAGAATGTGTTTTTAGTCAAATTTGATGTTTGTACCATGGTTTTTTGTAATTTTTTAATTTGTAAAATTGTAATTGTATATATGTAAAATTCTAAAATTGTAATTGTAATTGTAATTGTATGTGAAATTGTAAAATTGTAATTGTAATTGTAATTGTAATTGTATGTAAATATTTGTAAAATTTTAATTGTATTAATGTGAAATGAATTTATAAAAAATTGTAAATTTGTAAATTTTAAATTTTAAATAATTGTAAAATAATAAATATAGAATAATATGATTTATTGTAACATAATAAAGTTTAGAAAATAATGCAAATAAATTCATGTACTTTAGAATTATCATTATTTTATTATGATCTTAGATTAAAAAAAAAAGAATTAATTTATACAGTACGCCATTGTTTTTGAGATCAACATAATTGCAAATTATCAAGTGAATTATTGATTTTAACATTAACACAATGCAAATTACCAATTAATTCAAAATACATATTATATTAATATTTCAAAAAACCCATCTTAAAAAGTATAAATATTGATGAAATAACACATGTACCATATCACTCTAGGTTCTCATGATCACCCTCATTATCTTCTAGCTCGCATGGCATGATAACACTATTTTTCTCAAAAATATGTTTTGATCTAGGGTCATGTGTCAATACGAACCACCAATCCCTATCCAACACATCTGGGTAAAAAAACCCTTGGTTGTAGTGTTTAAGGAAAACATAGAGCTCCTTAGCTTCATCCCACATCTTTCTAGAGTTGATACATATCAGCCTACTATCGCGATCTTCCTTTACATTATTCCGATCAAAGGTGTCCCACCACTTGCACCTAAAAATAACACATTGGAAAGAAGAAAAGTCCACTTCAATGATCTCTTGTATCTTTCCGATGAAACCCAATGTCCCTCGTACTAGGTTTTGATCACGGTGGCTAGATCGACTAGATTGATCGAACTCGACTTCCACTCCACAGTCTTGTGTGATGTTTCTAGCATCGACATTTTTTGTGCGAAAATGGTGTCCATATGCCCACATAGATGGGAAAAAATGCACCTATTATTAAAAAGTTAAAAAAATCATAGTGTCATGTGTCTTATAAATAAAAATCCAACAGTTAAAATATGAAATGTAGATGTCTTAATATAAGTTTCAAATTTACATATAAATTAAAAATATTATTACCGAGTTGCTGCACCCAATCCCTACGTTTAGCGCATCCTCTTTAGCACGTGGGTAATGACCAGTAGCACCGTATTCCTCTCTGACTTGGTCAGCAACCCAACTGTTGGGGCATATTTTTGGAATATTTTCTTTTAAATGATAGGGATAAGGCACACTTCTAACATTCAACCATATGAATTCTTTCCTGTCACTATCCCATTTCATCCTATTTTGTTCGTACAATGCGACCCACGGTTGTGTCACTTCAGAATTGTAAAGAAAAAAAATATTGATTGTTTCAATTTTTGCATTCGCTGATGAAATCAAACCAACATTATATAGTACTTAGAGATCAAAATATACGTTATATCAAAGTTCAATATGAATATTAATTACTTTTTGTAAATTTGAAAAATTATAAGTCACTTACTCTTTATCAAGCATTTTTTTCCACTCGTTTGGAGCAACTCTCCTTCTCTTTTGTCTTCATCCATTTCATCATCCCAAATCACTGCACCTGGTCTGTTGTCGATAAGCTTGATGTAATCACTGGCATAATAGAAAGACTCATACGATATGTACCCCTCATCCATAGACCCCTCGGGTTTTTCCCTTTTTCGAATAAAACCTTTCAATTTCTTCATGTAACTCTCCAAGAAGAACATCCAATGACAAGAAACAACCCCAAATAATTCAACCTCATCTACCAGGTGGATTATAATATGAACCCGTAAGTCCATGAAAATCGTCGGAAGTTCCTTCTCAAACATCCAAACAATCTCAACTATCTCTTGATGCCACCGTGGAATGCTAGCCACATGAATCTCCTTTGACATGATCCAATGTACAAATGCAGATAATTTAGATATGGCACGTCCTAGGTCTTGAGGGAATTCATGTTTCACACACCCATGCATGAACAAAGGATAATTACACTACAAAGTTATAAACACGCGCAATAATATACAAAATTAGTTATGTTTTATGGTCCCCGTATGGGATAAAATTTATTAATATAAAAAATAATAAAATCATGCTTTTGACATTATACATACTTTAGAAGATTCAAATGGTCATGCGATTTCAACCCCGAAAAATGGTCATCCATGGTGAAGCAGTGCCATAGTGAAGACCCGTATGAATTTGGCACCCTGACATCCATTATAACATCCTTTTCCAAAGATATATCATCTTTTTTTTAAATCCATGGGACATCACCTTCTTTGAAAAACCATGAATTAGAGGGACCAGCGCCTGTGCCTGATCCCGTACTTTCTAATCATCTTGGCCAATGTTTCTTTTTAGTTTTTGAAGTAATAAGATCTTTCCTAACAGTGAATGTGTCACTTTGTTTCGATGATATGTGCCTCCATAAAGAAGATGAAACATTTTTAAATATATGAATTGGATCTAATAAGTGGGAAATCTTAATATGCTCCCAATATGGGAGGTCATAAAAGATAGATTTCCTTTTCATCCCAATGGGAAATTTCTCAACATAGGTGTCGAAGAAATCTGGATCATCGAACATAGGCTACCCATTTGAATCGAACATTTCTATGAACTCCTTCTCCTTATCTCTCTCATATTCTCTAAGCCATTCAACTGGTGTCATTATTGGAGGCCTTTGGGTTCTCTCTCGTTTACCATTGAAAGCGGATGCTGCTCTTCTGTAAGGGTGTTCTTCTGGTAGGAATATCCTGGAGCAATCATACACTGGCTTTCGTAGGTCCTTGGACCATCTAGCTTTCAGAGAAGGTCCACAACATTTTCATCTAAAATACCCTTTTGTTACAAGACCTGTGAGATTATATTTTTATACATTAATTAATATGCATGGCATGTTAAAGAATATCATGAAGATCATAACAAATATTACAATGAATTAAATAACTAATATGTGAAAGAAAATTGTTACATATATAAACAAATCAATAAATTAAACATGTAATTTACCAAAGCAAACTCCTAAGCCTGGATAATCATGTGTCATGTAAGCACATATGCCATACAATGTAAAAATCCTCTCTGCTGTGATGGGTCTTGATACATCGTATACATTTATCCCATCCCATAATTCCTTCAATTCATCTACCAATGGTTGTAAGTAGACATCCATATTATTCACTTGTCTTATACCAGGGACTATGAGAGCCAACATAAGATGTTCATTCATGTACAGCCATGTCGTGGGATATTGTATATTGATAACTCCTACAGTGCCAAATATATTAGTGGTGTTCTGGAGGGAATATGGCGATGCCATCCATGGCTATGCTTTGGGTCGTAGAATTCATACTTTCATCCTTGAAAATTTTTCGTGCCATGGATCCTCTATATGCTTCATGGAAATTGAATTAGTTGGGATTCAGCACACTCCCAATCTCACTCGTGTGAGGCATGCCATCCCGACAACATAGCTAATTATTTGCAGAAATGAAAAGATCCTTTGAATCCTTGGGATTGTAGGCATGTGCCTCAATATCTTCAAAAGGGAGGACTAGTACGTGATTTACCCTTCTTTTTAATTTATCATACACCGTCATTCCACATTTTGACACATCTCTTTGTACGCATATTCTCCCTCTATATAAAGATACAATCATTTGGACATGCGTGATATATATGATATGTACTCAACACCCAACATTTTCAACAATTTCTTTGCCTCTTCGTGACTACCCTGAGACCAAGACATTATCACTCTAAGAACCTTATCTTTGAATAACCTATAGTTTCGTGATCACGGAAAAATATATTAATAAATTTACATTAATGTCGTATATATAATTTATTTAACGTTCATAAAATTTACCATTATGTAATGTTCATTATGCGGTACACTGATTATATTTCAAATTTATATAAGGAGTACTTTATGGTAACTTACCTCAAAATTTCTGAGAAAACATGTGCATTCGTTTTTACAAGCCAAAGACTTTACTTTCAAGTTGTACAGTAACATCGTTGTCCCCACAGTCGGGTAGACTTTGATTGATCTGCTAGGTCTAAAGAGAGGGGTGGTGGAAGCAAATTTAAGCTGCTTTCGAAAAAGGTGTCCAACTTAATATGAGCATCATCTCCTAGGCGATCATCATTTTGGGAATGCATCTAACAACATTGTCTCCATGGTAGTCATATCCCTTATGTAATCATCCATACCAACCTCTATTTGATTGCCTCCATTGTCCCATCTTGTGAAGAACTACTATTGCTAGTAGTCATTCCTAATTGGTGAATGCGGACGTAGCTTGAGAATTGAATCGTGGTTGACTCGACCATTCTTGGTATCGTTTTCCTCTCCGATTTTTTCTCTTAATTCAGATCTTCTCTCGATTTGACATTGTCGTGGGGGTGAAAACGGAAAGATGGTAGGTAGGTCCTTCATCATCACTAGAATCCTAATAATTAAAAAATAATAATTTTGAACATGATTAGTACAAAATATATGATATCAATTAGTAACCACGTTGAAAAAATTGCATGATTGTAAATTGGTTTAACGTTGAAATAATTACATATTAATAAATATGTATACCAAACAATTATAATTATAATTACTATAATTGTCCCAGGATTGTGGCTAGAAGATGCAATATTGTTACAATTTGTAGGGTGAAGCGATTGTCCATTTTCATCTACCAAATGCGCCTTGCAGTATGCGGCTCCCGATAAGAAATTATGATGTTTTGAATGTAGTTTGAATATTTTGTGCATTTGAACTTGATGTTGAATACGCATGAACCTGAAAATTTGTATAAATTATAAACTTTTAATTAAGTTTTTCATGATTGACTCACATGGATAAAAAAACATAAATTCAATTAGATAGTGAAAAAATAAAACAAATCTAAAGTAAATATTACATCTCTAGATGGATAGGGAGAACTCACGATGGAATTTGAGAAATATTATGGAACGAGCTCAGATTTTGAAGAATTTTCTATTCCATATAATATATGATATTTTCTCCAGCATTTGAGCAAAGAAAACAACAATAAATATTTGGTGCACAAACCTAAATGTAATTTCGGTGCGAATGTACAGATAACCGCACCCTAGGTGCATTTTTAGTATTGCACAGGGTAGCCGTTTTATAACCCAACGCACCGATTGTGGCGTGATTAAAGGATGCACCGGTAAATGTATAAATGCAAATAAAAAAAGCGCAACCCTATTTTCTTTAAGTGAAAAAAAATACGGTAAATTGAAAAATGGGCGGAAAAATATTTTTGAAAAATCTAATTTTATAAAATATTTCTTTAAATACTAAACACTTTTTCATTATTTCACTATTTTTTTGCAAAAAATTTCGATAAAACATTTGCAGGATACCATAGAATTTCAAATGATGTGAGTAAATTTTATTGTTTGTTTTTGTACTTTTTTTCTCTGCAGTTTTTTTAATGCGATAGAAGAAAAAAATCAAAGTCTATTGTTTTTTTTTACTTTTTCTCGAGTTTTTTTACCTTTTAGGTTTTCGGAAACAAAATAAAAAAATATCCATTTTTAAAAAACAAAAACCCTAGATTCTTTTTTGTTTCTGCGTTTCTTCTCCCTCTTTTCTGCTATTTTGAGAATTAGGGCTTTTCAATTTAGATTTATAGGAGTTTTGTATAGTCATAATACATCCGGCCCATGGGATGAATTGCATATTCGGATCCCGATGTATTGGCCCTTGCATCAATCTAAAAAAACTGATTTTTTTCGTCGATGTGCCTGCGTAACATAGTGCACCGAGTGCGCTCTGTTATATAGCGCATCGCAAAGTATAGTGATAAAAAAATTTAAAAAATAAAATATGTTTTTATCGGTGCACCATATGTAACATATGGTAGCGGTGCACTATTTCATTAGTAGAGCACAACCAACAACGTGTTATTTTGCGAAAAAAAAACCATTTTAGAAACAAACCCTACATTCTTTTTGTTTCTACCCTTTCTTCTCCCTCATTTACTGTGATTTCATAATTAGGACTCAATTTTATATTTATAGGGGTTTGTATTGCTAAATATAATCCTAAGACATACAACCCATGGGACGACACTGCATAGTCGGATCCCAATCCATGTTGGCCCTTGCATAAATTAAAAAAGATAGATTTTTTTATTTTCCGAGTGCGCCACAGTATGCTACAGCGCACCGGTGTGCACTCTATTATCCCAACGCACTTTGTGTAAGTACTATGATAAAAAATTATAAAAATAAAATATTTTTTTCTCGGTGTGCCATTTGTAAAAATATGTAAATCGATGCGCTATTTCATTATGAGCAGCATCGCAAACGTTCTATTTTTGAAAAAATAAAAATAAAAAAACTTTCAAAAAAATACAAACCTTACGTTTCTTTTTTGTTTTCCTCTTTCTTCTCCCTCTTTTCGTGATTTTCAGAGTTAGGGGCTTTTACAATTTATGATTTATAGGGTTTTCTATTGCTAAATATAGACTCTAAGACATCCAACCAACGAGACGATTAGCATAGTCGGATCCCAATCCATGTGGGCCCTTGAATGAATTTAAAAAAAAACAATTTTTTTTTATCGGTGCCTAGCATAACATAGCACACGGTGCTGTTCATATTTTGCTACAGGCACATAGCATAAGTAATTTGATAAAAAATTAATAAACAAAATTTCTTTTTAATCGATGAGCCATATGTAAAATATAGCACAGTTTTTATGCTACAAAAAATTAACACTGGACGATTTTTATTATTTTATCATGAAGTCTAGGTGCGATGATTGACATGTAATGCATCGGTGCTACTTGTTGACATAGAGCACAGTACGGTCTATTATACTATTTTGTGTGGTGCGTTTGGAGACACCCACGCATCAGCTTCGTGTGTACACTATGAAAAGGCGTACCAATTTCTTGATATTTTTTTTTACTTCGAAAAGTTGACAATTTATTTATAAATATATTAATGAATTATATGGTACAGAGTTTGAGATTGATAAAGAAATCAGCGACAAGAGCTAAAGTAACAAAAAATATTGATAACACATCAAGAAAAAGAAAAAAAGGCAAGTTCTTTGTAAATTCTTTACAAAAAAATATCATTTTTGAACTATATGTAAGTTTAAATAATATGTATTGTTTATTGTGTATCATGTGAGACACGAAATAATGAAGCTCGATAAGATTATTTTTTGATCTAGGACCAGAAGAGCATAAAATCTTGATGGAAAAATTGCAAAAGAATGAATAAGGTGAATGAAAAAAATACTATCGATCCAATATGAGTTTTCTTTTTTTTAGTTTTTCATTAATAATATAATTAAAATTATTAGATAACATGTGTGGGGAAACAATCTGTTAGTTCACATATGTTTAATGTCCTTTGAGGACCAACAACTTAGAAAAGGAATGTTGTTCTGATAGAACATGCAAACGAAAATGAATTTCTCCTTAGCTCATCTAGAGTGGTGTTGGAGATTAATGAAAGGGGAAAAAAATTTTACAAAAAAGTTTGAGGGATCTAGTGGAAACAAATGTATAGACATTATTTCCACTTACAATACAAAAACCAATCTAATGATTCCAAGAACCAAATTTTATCTAAACTACAGAAGATTTTCCAGATGATTAGTCAATGAGACATGTCGGACTTTTAATAGCAAAAACATACAACAAAAAAAGAAGGAATGAAAAAGTAATATTCCTTTAGACGTTTTGTCTAGAATTATTTATAAATATCACTTTTTGTTATACTTACTTTTCATATTATATCAATATAAAAAATTAAATATTTTATTTCATGTTACATTTTCAGGAAGATTATGAAAAATATCAAAAGATGAACAAGCCGATATCGAAATATGCCAATAGGAATGTCCAAAAAAGGTGTACAAGGAGATGATCAAAGAAATGGACAAAATTGCATCGCGGGAGGAGCCATATCAACAACAATGTGCTTCAAATGTAATATTTAATCATTGAATTTTTTCGATCATTAGGTACAATAAATAAATAATTTAGCATTAAATATTAATTTTCAAGTATTTTTCTTGCAGAAAAAGAAAAGAAAATGGAACATATTCAACACATAAAAACATGACGACAAGGAAGAAAATTATTGATATCTAAGCTTGTGAGTAATTGTTACTTCCTTATAATAACTTAACTAGATTTCATTTTTGTATTTTTTAAGTTGTTTTTACAAAAATCATCATTGAATGTCTTCAAACAAAGTGCTAACATACAAAGAAGAACCATCGAGAGGAATTGATGTGAAATTGGGTTAAATACGGGTTGTGAGTATATGTTGGCATATCGTAACTCAATTGTGGAATTTGTAAGCACCTATCAATCTTGTTTTACTTAGCTCAGTCTATAATTAATAGAAAAAGATAAATGCTTTTATATTAAATATATGATTTCTTATGAGGGAGTATAAAACTTGTAGGGAAACAAAGTATGACCTTTCGCGCTAATAGATCAAATCTTGAAAGATGGCATGTTACATGGTTTTTGAAAGAATGTGTATAGTTTATGAGTCAATTTTGTTGCATTGGTACGTCATTTTATTTTTTATTTACATTGATGTATATTATTTAATATTGCAAATTTTCATTATTCTCACCAATGTATATACACTCATTACGGTTTATTTTTATGTTTGTAGATGGAAGGTGAAGAAGAAGGAAAAAATAATCAACACCAGTGAACAAAACATTCTTGAAAATAACCCAAAGTCATGGAAGTAGCTCTAGTAGTGACGTGAGTTCAAGTGAAGAATGATGATCACCATGTTTGGATATCAAAAGCAAGGGTGTTGTATTTTTTTGAAAAATGTCCGTGAAATCAAACTTTTTCTTTAATGTAATGGACATAGTGTCCCAATTGAAAGATAAAGGGATACCAATAAACATGTCCCATTTTGTATGAAAAATAATGTCTTATTCATATATCTATACATATATATATATATATATAATAAAAAATGTTTTAATTTATTCTATTGCGTTCTCTATTGTCGCTATTGTGATTCTCCATTATCGTTCTCAAATGCGCTAATAAAAATTTAATTCATATGAATATTGTTATAAGATATATATGTGTCGACTTTTTGATGAATAATGAATTTAAAACAATCACAATAATTGCCTTGTCATAAGTCGATGTTTCTAAAAAATACAAAAATGAAAAAGCTCGGTCAGTGTATTCTTATACCTAAGTGTGCTTGTATTCTTAAGCGCACTACGTGCATTTTTATGACCTATGGGCACTGCATAAATACCAAAACCCGATTAAAAATATCGAGGAATTTGTGCGATACGACGTCCCAGTGCGTTTATGTATATATACGCATCGGTGTCGTTTTTCTACCTATAGGGCACTCGCACAAATATCGATACCGATTGTAAATCTCGGTGCGTTTGTGTGATACTATGCTACGGGGGCATTTTTTGTGTCTATATGCATTGGTGTGTTTGTGTGATATCTTGACGCATGTGGCGTTTATGTGTCTATACACACTCGGTGCATTTGTATGAAATATGTGCATCGCACAAAATACATATACCAATTATAAATCTCGGTGCATTTGTGTGATATTGCGCATTAGCTGCATTTCTATAAGTCTACATACGCGGCGCGTTGATACGACCTATAGAGCACCGCTCAAATCTCAAAACCAATTAGAACATCCCCCATGCATTGTATCACCAACACTACGCCCGGTGCTATTTTATATCTTAACGTACTCGGTGCATTCTCCTCCACGCGCCTCGGGGCTGCGGCTGCGGTACACCTCGGTGCATTAAGCTCGATTAACACACGGATGAAAAAAACGATTTGTAATTACCTCCCGACATTCATTTTTTTATTTAGTTGTGTTGAATTTCTATTAAAATACTCTGCCAAAAACCTCCGTAACCATAAAGGATGTCGTAGCATATGTTTTTTTGACAAATTTTGGCCAAATTTTATAACACTAAAAACCTCCTTTATAACCTTCGCTAGAGGGTCTTTTTCCTTTGTAGTGTCAACTTCCCGAAGGATGTAACTTTGGCATATGATCTTCGTTTGATGCGCATAATAACTCGTTAGAAATATCTATCTAAGGACTACAACTTTTTGATGTGAGAAACATCATAGTATGTTCCATGTTCCTCCCGAGTTTCCCAAAAAAACGTCGTTTATAGGCCTCAAAACGGCTCTGAATTTGAGGACCCAAAAAAACTACTAAAAATAGTAAAGTGTGCTACAATTAATGAGCCGAGAAAAGCCGAAAGAAACAATGGTGGGGCCCCAAGTGGAATAGGCGGTGGCCACCAATATCTAGCCCCAGATCATTACTCCCCCCTTAGGAAGCGATGGTCCCCATTGCATTGAGTTCCTCCATGAGATGAGAAACTCTCGTGATCTTTGGTCCCCTGGTGAACCACTTGCCTTGGTGCAAGAGAGCCGCCGCATTTGACAACATGATATAGTTGGATATTTTCGCAGGTGAGTGTTCTCGATTTTCATGTCCATGATACAATATGTGGTGCAATATTCCATGTAGTCTAGTTTTCAACTCATGTTGGTGTGAGTTTTTCTACGTAATGCTCGGAGGTGTCCAGTAGAGGTGGGAAGTAGGGCCGAAGGTGGTCCACATTGAGAATTGGGTGCAAACCAAGGAATGGTGGAATATTGAGCTCAAAGGCATTGTCCCCTATAGCCTTGGTGATGGTGGAAGACCCATAACGAGTGGGCGAAGATGGTGGTGGGGTCAGTGAGGCTCTTCTTCTACAAATGTAGCCAAACTTTGTCGCCCACCTGGAAGTCATGGTGTGGCACCCAATGTTTATCATGTCACTGCTTGTACTTGGCATTAGATTTCTCGAGACTTGTCATCGACACTTTCGCTAGCGGACGTGCTAGATGTATTCGATGAAATCTAGTTTCTTTATCGATCCCAAACAATACACGTGGGGGATTATATTTGTGTGTTCGCATGAGGTGTGGTAACATCGAGTAACGGCGTGCTTGGGGGTGGGATAAATGGAGTGCTTGACTCGATAGTGTAGAGGAACCTCTGTGGGTGAGGAGAAAATTTCCTTGTATTCCTCCATGACTTTTGTCCATCTACTCGTTGTCGTGTAGGGAGAGCCTTGTTTGGAGGTTGTAGCCACAAATCTTCTTCTTTCCCTATGGGTGAATTTTTAGAAAGAAAAAAATTCTAGTTCGAGAAAATAATCTTCTGTCGTATTGTTTTGTAGTAATCAAAGAAGATGGTAAAAGGAGTACTACCCTCTGGTATCCTATAAAACTTATTTCCCAAAGTGATAAAAAAATAATGAGGCTGAGACTCATACAAATCATGTCGCTTCCACAAGTATGGTTGGCCCAATAATAGATCGGACACATCTATGGGAGCAACATCACACGATGCCTCATCTGTGAATAGCTTGATGTTGTACGGAAGGCGACGTCACTAGTGGATGTAGAGATCTCTTCCTTGGTGAAGCCACCCAATGGTAAACAAGCTGTGGGTTTGTTGTGGTCGGTAGGTTGAGCCGCTCCATGACCTATGATGAAATGAGGTTCTTTTGGTTTCCGCTATCGATAAGGAATTGTGGTGGAGAACCCTTCACCCCCATCCGAGGAATGGAATAAAGGGTGATCCCCTCCTCTAGATCCTCGAGCTCCTCCCTCTAGATATTGGTGGTGGCAAAAAGTGGCAATGGGTTCCACATCAATGATTTTCTTCCCTTTGTCATTTCCCCTTGTCCGGTTTTGACTCGGGATCAAAACATGCATCTAATTCGGATGCCTTTAGTTCCCATCCACCAACAATTGTTTGGCTCCCGACACTCACTTCGTGTTGTGAGTGGGGGATGTTACGAAATTCACATCACTTCCCCATGTCCTTAATTGGATTTGTGGTGTTGTTCGAGTCTCCACTTTGGATTTTCCCCCTTGTTCTATTATTCGGGGGCGCCTTTCCCCAGCTTTGGTTCGCGAATCCAAAGTTTTCCTTCTTCTAGTCATTTGCCGATCTTGGCGGCATATCGATATGTCGTGCCAAGTGAGGTAATGTCGAGCAACTCCATTTCCTCCTAAATGCATTTGTCCAAACAATTGCTGGGTATTGAGCACCAAATGTTTCTCAAAAACTTTAATACCCTAACTCTTGTGCACGAGGTATGGAAAAAATTCCTCAAATCATTCACATCTTGATCCCTTTGTTGTCTCAGTGTGGTCCATTGGATGTACTTGTACTCATATCTCTCGCATCGGGGTAATATTGTTTCCTTGATGTCATCTCCGAATGAATTCCAAGTGGGTGTGGCTGAGAATAGAGAGGGTTCCCATCTCTTCATTTTTCTCATAGTAGGTTTTCCCACCAGGGCTTTGACATGAGAAGTGGCTTTTGATGAGTGAAAAAGTAACCTTTTCTCGGTCAGAGAAATCATGGACCAAGAAATACCCTTCCAGCAAAATTCAACCATATATCTATGACATTTTCATCTATATGGCCTTCAAATACATGAATTTCATGTTGACTTGTACCTTGAAAGTGAGTAGTACCTCCAGTGGCTATTGGATGTATATGCGCCATCGGTGGGCAGTCGTTTGAAGGATACTGGGAAAAAAATATCCATCACTCGTGTTCCTTTTGTTTGTAGAGGGAATACTCGAGAAACAGTTTGATATGATATCTTTCTCCCTCATCTTTATCTTTCTTCCCCCCATGGGTGATCGTCGAGGGTTTGTGAGGTCGATCTTGCAAAGGTTCAACCAGATTGAGCCCTAACTCCTTAGTACGACCTCTATTGGGGACATTCAAAGAAGGATCAAGAAATGAAGATCGCTCTAATAACACTAATCTAGATTTATGTAGGGAACAAAAAGAAATACATAAATATACATAGATACGGAGAGATCGCGAGTGGAAATAAAACTTCCATTTCATAAATAACAAATAAGCACCGAAATATGCTTACGTATGTAATGGAAATAAACTAGCTAGGGCATTGGTAGCTTATCTCCTAGAAGAGATGTGGTAGCTATAGAGCCTTTAAACTCGTGTTAAAATGAGGCTCGAGGGCCTATTTAATATTGAGAAACATTGGAAAACCCTAAACATCAAAAAACCTAACCCTATGAGATGAAGCACCAAAAATATGTGCCCTGTTTGGGTAAATTGCTACAGCAACTTCCTGGGGATGTAACTTTGGCATATGATCTCCGTTTGATGTGCACAATACCTCGTTAGAAATACATATCTAAGGAATACAACTTTTGATGTGTGCAACTCCTTGTTTTTCCAGAAAACATCATTTAGGGCCTCAAAAATGGCTCGGAAAGTTCATACTGAAAAAAGCGCTAAAAAATAGTAGAGTGTGCTACAGACCCAGGAAACCGAAAAATTAGAAAAAACATGGTGGGGGTCCCAAGTGGAATAGGAGCGTGGCCACCAATATCCACCCGGATCATGAAGACTCTTAGTTTCTTTCTCTATTTCTTATATGCTCAATGAATTTATGAGTACAACTCCTTTTCTCACTATTCTTTAGCTAGCATGTGAAGATGTTTTTGAATGTTAGTTGGGAATGCCAAGACAAATGTCGAGAGTGAGGGAGAAAATTCAATTTATGTTTTTTTCATTCCCAAATTGAGCTAAAATATTTTGTGGTATATGTTGGTCATACCAAGCCTTAGCACCCCAGGTTACCTTTATGTTTTTTCAATGCGTTCATACCTAGGTAAAATCCCATAGAAATCATAATGGGTGCACTCAATGATGCGTGGTGTTCAATTTTAAAAAAAATAGGTTGGAAACAAATCAAATTTTTTTTGCATGTTAAAAGTTCATAGGCTAGAATTTTCTTTTGAGTAATTCTAATTCTTTGAGGGCTTAAGGATTATAAACATGGATGAAAGCAGGGAAGGAAATCTCTCGAATCCTCCAATGTAGATCTCACATCTCCTTGTCATCTTGGAGGAATGTTATGTGACATTTTCTCCTTACAAAAATTTTAGTGATGATTATCTTAAAAAAAAACCTCAATAGTGTCTAAATATTTTTAATGGAATTAACAAAACAAATTATTTTTTATATTATGACCAATAAATAGCCATTTCACTTTCGATGGCTATTTACGAGAGATATACATTATCCAATTAGAAAAATATTGTATTTTTTCAAACGTCGATATTAATTATAGATAGATAATTGACCTATTCAAACATCGGATATCTAAAAAACATTCAATTGTCATCACATATCTAACAAACAAAAATTATACTTTTGAATATCCGGCCGACATATCATCATATATCTAATGACAATTATGTTTATCTGATATATCACAATGTACCTAGACCTATTAAAAAAAATACAAAAAAATATTTTCATGTAAAATCCAACAAGTATAAATCGAACTATCAGAGTACAATGTTAGATTTTTTCGAATTACTATGTATTAGTGGGAGGATAAAATTAGTAGGGTAAGAGTCACTGGGTTAAGAGGATAAGGGGTTGCGGTTTAGGGGGGTTATGGATTTTAGGCTAAGATAGTGGCTAAAGGTTTAATAGGTCAGTGGTTATGGATATTGGTTATGATTGTATGGGATAGTTATGGCTTGGGGAGCTTAAAGGGATCAGAGCATTCAGTGGTTATGGGTTAAAGGGATTATGGCTCGAGGGTTTAAGGGATAGAAATTTAGTGGTTATGGGATTAAGGGTTTATGAGTTGTGATAATGGAGCCCCTAATACCCATTATCATAATTATTGGGGGTTTCTCCCTATCAATTGTCTCTCATAATTACCTTCACTATATACCCCTTAGCCCATATGAAATTAGATCCTAATCTGCCTTCTCATTCTCTAATGCTAGGATTATAGATTTTTACTAAACCATATTTGGACCTCCCCTTGTCCCCCATTCAATATATAATAAGATACCCCTCCCACCTTTTCGTCGTACCATTCAACTTCTCCTAATGTTATGAACCCCAAAGAATTTGGTCCCGGTGTCCCTACAGCTACACCCCTCTGGTCCCCCTCGCTAAGGGATTAAATGCATTAGGGTTTATGGGTTGTGATAAGGAAGCCCCTAATCCCCTTATCACAACCATTTTCTGAGATCCCCAATCAACTTCAATTGCATGATACATAAAGAGAAATTAAGAGAAAAAAACAAGGAACTTGCAAAAATTTCAAAGTAGTTGTTGAAGAATTAATGTAATGAAAAGCTACCATAGAGGTGGAGAAAATAAAATGGTGGACTTAATCCAAAGCCATCCAACAATGTAAAAATTACATGTGTATACTTTTTAATTTTTTTATATATGTTTGACAATAAGGTTGATTTTGACATTTGTTTTTCTCCTCTTAATGTATCTTCTAACCCCACATATGTTAGACAACATTAGTGTAATTCTATTGAGAAGCAATCCATTCCTAAAGAACAAGGTGGTATTCTCACCAAATGAAAGAAAGGGAGATCTAATTGTAAAATTACCTTGGTCATATTTATATTGAACGAAACAAAAACATGGTCAAAAAGGGGATGAGACTAGATATGGGATAGCTTGAATATTGCACCATTCATGTAGTTGAATATTGCTTGTGTCAATTTTGAATAGACTTGGAACAAACACAGGGAATTTTAATGTTGTTTTAAACATTTTTCAGTGAACATAAACTTTGAGAAATATTATAGACTTTTATAGGGGTTTGTACCCATACATTTGGTAAGAGAATATACTAGTGTTAAAGGATGATTAAAACTAAAGGGACGTCCTTATATCCTCTTTATTTATTTTTAGTGGACATGAATTAAGTTTGGGTTGTTCCTAGAGATGAATTTTACTTTATTTATTAACTTAGATGCATTTGTGGACATTATAATACCATATGTTTCCCTTTGAAAGAAAATACATGGAGTATATTTGGGGAAATGTGATTGTCCATAAAATGTAGATCATACATGGGGATCTTGTGGCTCTTTTTCATTTGAACCCTAGGAGTGATTGGAGGTTGTATCGAGGTTTCAACATAAAAAAAATATAATATTACCAAGAATATTAGTGTTGGAGCATCCTGTGGTTTGGGAGAAAGGCTTATGGGTTCTAGGGAGTTAAGAGCTTTTATGGATTTAGGAGTCATGGGATTACGGGTAAAGGGTAAGGGGTTTAGGGCTTAAGGGGTTGAGGTCTAGGGGGTTTATGGCTTAGAGGAGAAATGACTTAATGATTAAGGGGGTTCGGGGATTAAGGGATTAAGCACTTAAGGGTTATGAAATTTAGGTGTCAACAGATAAGGGGTGTAGGGGTTAGGGGGTTAAGGGTTAAGGGTCAATATTGAAGAGGATAAGGGCTTAGGGCTTAGGGTTTTTCATGGATTTTTGAGTTAGTGTTTAAGGGGTTAGTGGCTTATGTTTAAGGGATCAAGGGTTTAATGGGTTATCAATTATTAGTGTAGCGGTTAAGGGATTACGACTTTGGGGTTAAGGGGGTAGGGGAATTTAGTGGTTATGGGTTAAGTGCTTATAGGTTGTGATAATGGGGCCCATAATCCCCCTTATCACAACAATCAGGGATTTACTCCCTATCAATTTATCTTGTTTCCTTCCTCTCTGGGCCCCCCTAGCCCCTATGCCATGAGGTCATAAGGCCCCTTCTCATTCTCTAATGCTAGGATTATATATCTAGGTAAAACATGCTCGAACCTCTCACCTCTACCCATCCATGATACTCTTGTGTCCCCTTTCCCCACTAAAGTAAACCAAAATGTCATCATCCATGAAAATTTATGAGAGTTTAACATTTTGAGGTGGTTATTTAACAACTCCCTCTAAAAGTTTTAATTCGAATGATTTATTTTTTCGAGAGGGGTGTGTTGTCAAAATGAACCTCCAAAAGTTACATTATCATGATTTTGAAGGGTGGTTAAGGGATTCTAAATGTTAGGGGTTTATGGGGTTATTGGATTAGGTTTTTAAGGTATCAAGGGGTTCCCCTATCAGTTTTCTCATTTGCCTTCCCTCTATGCCCCCTATCCCCCTATGCCATGAGGTCCTAAGGCCCCTTCTCATTCTCTAATACTAGGATTATAAATCTTAGTAAACCATGCTCAAACCTCTCACTTATACCCATTAATGCTACTCTTATGTCCCCTTGGCTCATTCAATACACCAAAAATATCCCCCCTACTCCAAAATTAATGAGAATTTTACATTTTGGAGGCGGTCATTTAACAACCACCTCTAAAAGTTTTAATTTTAATGATTATTTATTTATTTATTTATGTTTATTATTATATTTTATTTTTTTTGAGGCCGCGGGGGCGTGTGTTTGTCCAAAAATCTCTCAAAAATTTACATTGTCATGAATTTTAAGGGAGTTTGTCAAACAAACCCTTAAAATCCACAATAATTGAAATTTTGGAGGTGCTATGCCTAGCCACCCAAAAGTCATGAGAATCAAATGAGAGGTGATTGTTAAATCACTGTCTCCAAGTTTTTAATTCTCTGACTTTTTTTCTTTTATTGTGGTGAGTGGCGAGTAAAAAACCTCCAAAAAAATCCATAAAAAATGTATTTTGGGGTAGTCATTTAAACACCCTGCCCTCCCCATCACGAAGTCGTGAGAAAAAAACTAGAGGTGGTTTATTAGAAACCCTATGCCACGAAAAAAAAATAGGTTCAATTCTCAGTGAATTTAAGGTGGGGGGTTTAAAAACAGAGCATGAAAGTTATGTTTAGAGAACTCATTTTAACCACCTCCCCATCAATTTTCATGATTTTCTAGGGGGTTTTCAAAAACACTAGCTTGAAAATTTTTTATTTAGGGGGCAATAATTTAAAAACCCCTCCAAAATTTGTGACAAAAACACTTTTTAGAGGTGGTTTTTAGAAATCCCCTTGAAAACATTCATTTTTTACATGACTTTGAGAGAGAGTTCAAAAAACCGCCCCCTAAATCCCTAAAAACACTTTAGAGGTGGTTTTGACAAGATCATTGCAAGCCAAAATACCCATAAAGGATTTTTTTGTAGTACTTTAGGTGCGCAATACATACCAAGTGCCAAGTGTTAGTGCATTCTAAGTGCCAAATCTTCCTTTGTTATTTCTCCAATACTTTCCAAATAATTGATCTCAAATAACTTTAATATTAAACCATGAAAAACCATGCCAACACATGCCAAAAGCATACCAGGGCATCTCAATGCATATAGGCATGGTAAGACTTTCCAAGTTCCAACATGCACCAAGTTTTAATGTGTTTTAGGAGTGTTAGTGCATGTTATGGAGTCACAAGGGCATGTTGAAGAGTGTTAAGGTGTGTTAGAGAGTGGCAATGCATACCAAGCAATGTTAGGGAGTACTAGGGAAACATAAGGGAGAACTAGGTTAAAATGCATGGAAATGAATGAATATGAGGGTCTTCCAAGGAGTTTCAATGAATGTTAGGCATGCCAAGGAGGGAGTGATAAGCTATGCTGGGTAGTGATAAGGACATGCTAGGGAATAATTGGGCATGTCAGAAAGTGCCAAAGTGTTTTAGGGAGTTCCAATATGTGTTAACATGTGCCAAACATAGTTTGCGAGGGATGCCAGAGACATGCCAGGCACTAAGGCATGCTACGATGTTCGGGGAGTCTCGGGGTGTTCCAACATGTGTCACGCGAGTATCGAGGGAAAAAAAAAGGGAGAACCGAGGATAAAACGCAAGAAAATGACAAATAAGATGATTAATAATTGATAACTTTACCTTTTTCAAAAGGGGCATGCTAGGCACACTAACTTTGATACATGCCAAGTGCTAGTGACATGTAATCCATGTCAATGCATGCCAAGGTGTTTCAGCAGCTTGATAATGACTATAGGGGCATGCCAACACACCATGGGAGTGTTATGTCGTCTGCTAGGGTATGTCAACATGTTCTTGGGATATCATGTCGACTGGAAATATGTTATAGGTACAAAGATGTTCAAAGACATGCAAGGTGCCAAGGAATGTTAGAGTATGCAAAGTATGTCGAGGTGTGTCAAAAGTGTTGAGGGAGTGCTAGTATCCCTCATCGATATAATTTACCAAGATTTATTATGTACTAAATAATATGGTTCCTACACACACTAGCGGGAACTTCATTTTAAAAGAAATTTTCTATATATTAAACCTAAGAGAGATTAATCATGTGTTGACTCATAGGAAAACTATATTCTCATTACTTGAGGGAAATAATAAACAATAGTTATATCCTAACAAATAGATTGACTGTAACCACTATGGACTTGGACACATAATGAAAAATACTCCCATAACAATGGCCTTAAATCACTATCTTTTGACAAAAATATAGCACTATTCACATAGCATCATCAAAAACACATTGGAATTATCAATCTATGATGAAAAATAATATCACTAAAAAGTAACCAAAAAAATATTTTTGGTGAGGGTTAAATAAAATATCGTTACTAGAAGTGTCACTAATGAGAGAGAATTAGTGATGCGACCTTTAAAAACCCTCACCAAAAGTGTCATTGAAAATGGTTTTGGGTGAGAAAAACTTCAAGGGATTTTCACTATATGCACTTAAAATGACATTTTTTTAAGGACTCGTCACCATATGCAACATTGGTGATGAACCCTAAATGTCCTTCATAGGCATGAATGTCACCAATGACCCTTTTTTTGTAGTATCCACATACAATTCCTTCAAACAACACGAGTCTATTATGCATAAAAATATCTCAAGCTTTCATTGTATGAACCTCCGCACTCTACCTAATATATTAATAATAAAACTAAGCACTTCTCAAAATACGAGTTCCCATCCCTCCTCACTTATTGAGAAGTCAGAGTCGGGTGGTCTTTCAAACAAACATCGAATGTTGGGAGTAAAATATATATGAGCACACAACTAAATATAGTACACTCTTACTCACACACTCTTTATTGATATCTCTCATTGGAAAAAAGAGAGTGCACTTTCTACTACTTGCAGGATATGGACGTTGTGGAATATTGAAACATAAGACGAGTGGATTGCGAATTGTTATGAAGAGTTTAGTGCAAAGATCTAAAAATCTATGAATTTGGATGCAATCCCTCTATGAAATGTGTGAGGCCACTATATTGTGTTTTCTAAGCCTATGTGGTTAGTGGGAGGCTTGGGTGGATGACCAAATCAATGTGGTGTTTGTTATATAGTTTACAAACGACCTAGACATGGCAATATAAGTCAATGTGGTGCATGATGAGTAGCTATTAAACCACCTAGATAGTGGACTACAAACCCATATGGTGTTTTTTATGAAAAGGTAGTTGATAAACCACCTGTGGGCAGAGGGATTCTAACTCTTGGATGTGAGAAATACCCCAATGCGAAACTTGGGTCAATCCCCTGTGAATGAACTCGGAGGAAAGAGTGAGTCACTATGGTGCTTATTGCTAAGAATAGTCGATAAATCACCTTGGTGTTTCATGTAGGTACAACTCATAAACCATGTTTGTGCTTGTTTTTTCGAGAGAGAATTTGATAAACCACTTGGGATAGTCGACTCCAATTTCTAGAAGTGTTTCACCAAGCCTTTGGTGTGAAATCCTTTAGAAATCATTTCATGAGACATTAGATCTGACTCGAGGGGTGTTTAATGGCTAAGAAATTTGTGATGTAGTTGGCCTATGGTTAGGAGTGAAATTGGTTGTCCCTTCTTCAATTTCAAGAGGTTACTATGAAACAGTATAAGTGTGAAATAATCTTTCTATTAATGAAATGATATTGATGCCTAGTATTTTATAACTAATGTTAAGCTAGAAAGTCACGTAGTTTGTAGTAAAATTAATTTGGGGCATTTAGAACCCATTAAATAAAAGTTGGTGAACAATTGTGGGTACAATACACAGCTTAACTTATGTTTTAGTTGGGAATGATCATCTATATTTAATTCATGATAATCACCTTCACAAAAATACAAGCATCGATATAGGGTGTAAATATTCTTGGACGATTTAAATGATTTATTTTGTTTTCCTTTTCATGATAAAATAAAAATTGAATGTCATAATATTTTTCAAAATATTGGGAGAGATTAAGAGGAATCAATAGAAAACACCTATTCCTTTTATGCCATATGTGGAGAGAAATAAAGCTACTTCTATGCACAGGAAAATATAGAGCCTAAAAGTAGCTAGTTGGGCTTAAATTCACATTAATTATTTAATTGCAATAATTTATTAAATTTGCTGTGGGGATCACACATGAAAAATATTTTTTCAATAGTATTTATATGAGATTTAAGTGTAAAGTTAGTAACGAAACTCTCCCTCATTTGGTGGGAATCTTTTCTTTTTCCATATATTTTTTTATGGGTTAGAGTCATTCGATCTAGTGAAAAGAAGGTATTATGTCCAAATGCAATTTTTCATGTTTTTACTTGGAAAGAATTGGAAAGTTTATACTTCCGATTAAACCTTTAATTTATGGAAACAATATTTTTTTTAATTTCATTACACAAATATGTGTGTGTGTGTGTGCATATTAATGTCTATAGGTCTATGTGATAAGTCTCTTCGCTTGAAAAAATATTACTAAGTCTAAAACTCGTGGAAGTAAAGCATGTGCGGATGAAAATCATGTGTAGAAGTAAGGCATGTGAGGAGTGGTAGAGCATGTCCAGAGGTAAAAGCCTATGCGGAAGTAAGGCATGTGCGGAGGTAAAGCATGTGTGGAGGTAAGGCCTCCAATTCAAAAATTCCTTTCATGAACTCATTTGAAAATTTTAAGTCCATTCCACCAAATGGAAGCCCTTATATTTAGATTTAATATTTCTAATTTGATTTCCATATTCCCAAAAATAATCATGCACATGAAATTATTTTTTTGGGCCTCATATCCATGCCCAAATTCTTCAAACCTTCATGATTAATCTATCAAAAGTGGGTTCATTCACCTACTTGAATTCCCTTTTGTGTGGAACCTTTTGGATGCCCATTCTTCTCCTTTTTGTGAGAACTTCAGAAAATTTTATCTCAAAAACTATCTACTCCTTGTACTAAAGGATTTTATAAATGTATTATTGTTAATTACATATTTCTTGCACCTCTTCCTTGATGAAATATTTCTGTATTAATAGTTATTGGCACAGGATTTTAGGATCTCCAATGGGATGGGAAGCTTCTTAGAATGTTATTTATCCACATTACTTGTGCTTGGAATGTATTGCAGCGTGCCTATATAGTGTGCCTATCCTTAAAAAATCGAGACAAAGTGTTCCCTCTAACTACAAGACCATTATGATTATCCACATCCTAGCCAAGATATATGGGGATGAAAACCATGTGTAGAAGTAAGGCATGTGAGGAAGAAAATCATGTCCGAGGTAAAGCCTATGTGGAAGTAAGGAATGTGCGGAGAGGTAAAGCATGTGTGGAGGTAAGGCCTCCAATTCAAATTCCTTTCATTAACTCATTTGAAATTTTAAGTCCATTCCACCAAATGGAAGCCCTTCTATTTAGATTAAATATTTATAATTCGATTTCCATATTCCCAAAATAATCATGCACATGAAAGTATTTTTTTTGGGCCTCATATCCATGCCAAAATTCTTCAACGTTCATGATTAATATATCAAAAGTGGGTGCATTCACCTTCTTGAATTCCATTTTCTTTGTGGAACCTTTTGGATTCCCATTCTTCTCCTTTTGTGAGAATCACATTTGGTTTCAAAACTATCTATGCCCTTCAAAACTATCTCTCCTTGTACTAAGGGAGTTTATAAATGAATTATTTTTAATAATATATTTCTTGTACCTATTCCTTGATGACATATTTCTGTATTAGTAGTTATTGGCTCTGAGATTTTGGATCTCCAATGGGATCGAGCGTCTTGGAATGTTATTTATCCCACATTACTACTTCTTGGAATGTATTGCATACGTGTCTATATTTTGTGTCTATATTTAAAAATGGGGACAAAAGTGTTCCCTCTAACTACAAGACCATTATGAATGTCCACATCCTAGCCAATCTATATGGGATCAGTTTTGGAAAATAAGCTTAGCCTTTGGCTTGAAAACCATGGTAAAAGAGCTAAAGGGAAAGCTATTTTTTAGGAGACACCACTCAATTATCGACCATCTTTGTCACTATCGAGATCATTGTAGATGAATGTTGTAATAGTAAATATGATATCTTCTATTGTTTTGTGTACTTGAGAAAATATTTCGACATTGTTCCTCGATATAAGCTTTGGGAGAGACTTTAAGAGATCATGGTTCCTCCTAAACTAATGATTGTTTCGTGATCCTCCTCTACGAAACTATCATTTCCAACCTTAAGACCAATGAAGGGTGGTATAAATATATTAAATTCAATATCGGGTTTAAGCAACGATGTCCCCTATACTGCTCTACCCTTTTTGGCATTTACATCGATAAGCTAGAGGAGTGTCTCAG
This sequence comes from Pinus albicaulis, assembly GCA_034641835.2. NCBI lineage: Eukaryota > Viridiplantae > Streptophyta > Pinopsida > Pinales > Pinaceae > Pinus > Pinus albicaulis. The sequence goes on along the minus strand of CM076579.1, from coordinate 1,407,693,281 downwards.
AAACTACATGTTGCAAGGGCATGGAAAGCTTTCGCTTGTATAATCATTACTCTTCTCCCCTTTATGGTGATGATATCATCCTTCTTACAAAAAATCCATAACAACCTAGACAAGTAGCTTAAGACTCTTCATGTCTACTGCTCCCAAATATGGGTATGACAGCTTAATATCAACAAGACTAAAATCATGATCATTAAATCCGAAAAATATCACATGACAGTAGTTTTTTCTATGATAACCATTGCTTAGAGTAGGTTTCTTCTTATAAATGTTTGGGTATTGACTTTCCTCATCAACTCAAATATAATTATAGCATCGCGAAAATGATTTTTGGAGGGACCGGAAAGATTATTATGAGCTTGAAAACAATTGTAAGTCGGTCAATATTTTCATTTCGAGTAAAAAAAAGGTTCCTCTTTGAGACCTCTAGTCACCCTAAGTTGTCTTATATGAATGTGAAGTTTGGGGGTTGTATTATATCCGTAGATTCATGGATAAATATTGAGATGATTCAAAATTAATTCATAACCTACAACCTCAAGATCAAGGGAAATAATCCCTATCCCCTATCTTCTTGATCGAAAACCCTGGCTTGTCCCCCATTGAAAGTATGGTTATTTTTAGATATATGATGTATAAGAAGAAGCTTTACAACATGGAATGCAAGAGGCTCCCAAAAACTTCTTACAACTTTATTCAAAACCTCCAACTTCACCTCGAGCATGGGTAAAATAAGAATTCCCCAGTCTTAGCTCAACCATTGGGGGATTAAGGAGGGGATCATCATGGGAAGCAAAGGATAGTGTCGAAGATACTATTACTTCCAATTTTAGGATAAGTTGTGGGATGATAAGGAGTTTGAGGGTAAAAGGGAAGCTAAGATACTATAAGGAGGTGATCAACCCCACCCTTTGATAAACATAATTATATCTCTATGTTGATCGGCACTAAGAAAAAAAATGAAGATCTCTATGATAGTGACTAATTCTCATGAGCTTTCGAAAGACTCCATGAGATGATAGAATCTATCGAGTTATGATACTAAGAGGGCGGAAGATTAAAAATAGTTCCTTTTACATTGCTCTGGCTCTTACTCACATCTACTCTCAATTCCCTAACATCTACCACACTTCCAATCCTCTTGAATTATTAATTCATCCCAACTATAGTGATTTTGGAGAGTTATTTCCCTTCTTTTTATCATACGAAACAAGATTTTAAAGAATCACAATTAAATTGTTTTCCTTTTCTTTAGGTCACGATAGTACCACATTGGTCTTAGTGGACATTAATCATCATCATCATCATCATATCATCATTATAGAATATTTGTAACGTTACTAACACTTATCTTAATCATATTTTTCTTAGACTCTAATACTACTCTCATTGTCACACCTTACAACTCTGAAATTTTATATTTTAAGCTTCACATGTTCTCTAAGAAATATGGAGGACTTTCCATACCCTTCCTCTCATCTAATTCCTTATCTCTAATGTGTGAGGTTGCTTCCATTTTTGTGTTTTACCTTTATGTTGGAATTACTTTTCTTTACAATTACGTGTTTTATTATTTTCTTTAAGTAACATGCCATTGTTAGTTTGTTAGAAAAAAATATTTTCCACACAATTAGTTGCCTTTATAATATATATCCATTGGATTGTAACGATTGATATTAAATGTTTAGTTTAGTAATTATTCATATCAATATTCTATGTTAGTGTTCCAACTCGTATCTAAATTCACATAAAAGTGAGTTTTTTTCATGAAAAATAAATTATGTCCTAGAGGGATCGATAGACTAGACCAATCCCACACTCTGTGACACATGACCGATTTAACCACTACCACTATAACCCCTAATTGAAGTGTTTTTTCCCTAGTAGGAAACCACATGTAATAAACTATGTGATTTAAGTCGAGGGGATTGTGTACTCACATTTACTATACATTTTCACGAGCTTGCCAAGTGAGCTCTCAAGGGGTCAGATGAGATTTTTCAAAAATTAATACATGGATTTTTTATTTTATTCCCCTTATCCTATTTGTCATAAAATTAATTAGTAGCAGTCAACACACCCATCATAAATTAGATACAAGATCTATATGTAATAAAACAAACATTTTCAATTTCAAACAATCAATTATTAATTCATTACAACAATCATTTCTTACATAAAAGAAACAATCCTCATTGTTAAGGGACCAATCTCACTCTCTCTCTCTCTGAGCCCATTCATCCCGAGTGTTGAAACTTATCTTTGATACCACTATGTAACATACCCATTCACACCAAGCCTCTTTTATGGGTGAAAAGTACATGTTCCCAACCCCAAAGGTCACTTTATAGAGGTAGGGTTTCCAAATTCTTAATAAAAAAACACGAGAATGCTAGAGCACTTCAAGTTTGGTGAGTTAGGTTATCATATATATTATCCTAGAGGGCATCACCACTTATAATTGTGCACGAATAAAATATAATTGGATATATGCTTTGACATCTTAGCCACGAGAAGAATATATCGGGAATTTCTTCAATGCTACTGAAGTAGTTGAAGTTTCCAAAGGATTAGGTTCATCTAAGGCAAAAAATGTTCTAGATGTTCAAGAGAGAAAACCCCAAGAAAACATGGACATCGAAGAAAAGGCTAAACTTAAAATGAAGTGGGATCAAGAGGATAAGGAGGAAAGAAGTAAGAATCTTAAAACATATAGAGATCCAAAGAATTTGAAGAAGAGAACAAGAGAATAGAACAAGAGGATGCAAGAGAGAGGAAAAAGAGAGGATACAAGATAAGAAGAAAGAAGGAATTGAGGAAAAATAAAGAAGCATTGAAGAAGAATCAATAAATAAAAAAATGAAGGGGAGTTGAAATGAAATAAAATTGAAGAAGAGAAAAGGAAGAAAAGAGGAAGAAGCGATGGCCAAGAAATTAGAGGAAGAATTTATTGCCAAACAATTAGCTAATAAATAGGTAGAATAAATCAAATCAAAATAATTTAGCGAGTTGAACCAATTGTTCCTAGATTAAAAAATTAGGCCTCGTACACCCATTATTTGAGGACATCTTCTCAGCTCATTGAAATGGGCATCACTTTCCAAAGAAGAAGATAGACTATTAGATATCTCAAACTTAACTTTTTACCATTTCAAGTTCAATATAATTCAAGAGAGAAGAAAGTATTATCCTAATGAACCAAATAGTCCTATCTTGGTTTACCATGGAGGGAGATTCTAGCAGTATACAAGAACCAATCCTACAACCATAACCTCTACGGGCACAACATTCGCATCCACAACATAGAATAATGTTTACTACTTATCTAAAAACATTGAAATATTGAAAAAGAGCTAGTTAGTGCACAACAATAGAAACTGAGTAAATCGCATAGAAAATCAAACTCTATTCACTACGAAGCTTCGATGCAGAAATTTTTCAATCATGGATTCATGAAGGTCTCAAACAGAGTCTGGAGAAGGTCATGAAACAAGTGTGTATGATGAAATAATAATCATGCATAAGGTAGTAGCTCCTATAATTGACATGCAAAAGGAATTGCAATAAATGGGACATCATTAATAAGATTAGATCTCTCAACGGTGGATTTTTTCAAGAATGGAGCAAAAAAATACCATAATGCACCAGTGAGAATCACCTAATAAGGATAGATTGGAAACTGCAGTTGGATAACGTGGAAATGAGAATTCTTATGTGATCACATGAAAAATTGAACAAACACATGATTAACATAATATTAGCATATCAAAAATTTCATAAGTGGATTAGAAGCCCTAGTTAGAGTATAGAAGATACCTTCTATTGGTGCACTGAGGAGAAGTAAAACAATGGGATAGACCGAGTTTAGAAGCAGATTCTCCAAACCTCCAGAAAGAAAAAAGGGCAGAGCCAAAAGTAGGTGGGAAATGTTTTCCTCGTCCCTACAACATAGAGCACACCTATGACAACTCAATGATATTTCTCTTCTTGAGATTCTTAGTAGTCGAATTTTCCCATGAAAAAGGGACACAAAATAAGGTGTTAAAGCTCTTTGGTATACTATATTTAATCCAAATTCTAGATCACAATCGAATCAGTGGGGGTGTGGAAAACACTTTATGACAAGGAGTAACCCATCCCAAAGCCGAGTATTTTTTGAGAGGGAATTTTAGTCCATATCGACGATCCTTTAGGTGCTTCAAAAATCATAGACATGCCCTTTCAGATGATGGATTAGTATGTACCATTGGGCTCTATAAATTAAGGAGGAAATTCAGGTGTTAAGCAACCTTTTCAAGTGTACTTGATTATCCCGATTAGAGACATCGTTTTAGCTTTCTATACCCATTTTTCTTGCATCCATTTCCTTAAGTTTCGAGTTCTTCCAAGCTTCCATGTGGTCAAGTTGGGGAGAAATTATCATTCCAAATGTTAATTCAAGCTCCATTCCCAACACACCAACTTAAGTGGTTCAAGTATGAGTGGGGGAAACATCCTTGCAAATATCCCATATCTTAGAACTCGAACTAACCCACTTGGTATATTTTTTTCCTTAATAGAAACAATTCTTGTTGAAATATTTTTGAACAACGATTAATCTTCCACCATTATTTTGTGTCAAAAATTATCATCAAATAACCTCGACACCAAGCATCATATTCATATATAGATGATCTCTCAAAACCAAGCCTCCATTAACCCTAGGAAGACGGATAATGTTCCAGCTGAACTAAATGATTTTCTTTTTCATTGTTTTTACTAACTTTATAGATAAATGTTATGAAACCATCTCTAAAAATAGAACGTAAGAGAGATAAATGCCTTATAAATAAGCCACTTTCGAAATGGGTGGAAACCTCCTTTTTACATTACTTAAATGAAAAAATACTTCGATGATACGAATGAAAAAAACTCCTTTATATATATAGGAGTCCATAGAATCACAATATAATCTTAGCGACCTAATAATAATAATGTAAGAGCACAATAATAACAATATGGGGGGCTACGGGGGTACAAAAATAACAATAAGGGGGCTACACTAACAACAATAAGGGGATACACTAGTATTATAGGGATCCAACATGCCCCCTCTCCTTCAAACAAGTGTTGCCCTCAAGCGCTTGATTATTTCTCGTTGCTTCTGTTAAAAATTCTGCATCCTCCCATGTGGAATCTTCAAAAGTAAGTTATTTCACTTCTGCTGAGATACTGCGAAATAGATCAATTTGGTATTTGTTGAGTTCTTGTTCCTATGACTTGCTTCTATAACTTCTTTCGTTGTGATGTTGATCTTCTGTTCTTTCATTCGATTCTCCCACGAAAATTTAGGTTATCCTTTGAGAGTTGGAGAACTTGTGGTTGATGCTCGATGTGATCTTCCACTATTTTATCATCCATATTAGCTTTCATTTGATCCTTCAAACTATCCAAACTTGCCTCCATTTTTTTTATTTTAAACCATCTATGTCATCTTTGATTTATCTTTGTAAGATCAAAATTTGTTGCACTTGGTACCGTAATTTTTATATCTCATACTAGAATTATTCCTCTTCATGTGTCATAGTAGAGCTTTCTTAGGGCTTAAAGGGTGTGAAATTATTTTTTTGGAGGCATTATAGAACCCAATACTGATAAAAATGCTTCAATATGCCCTTGGAATCACTTTAAATTTCTTTTTCAAACAAATGTTATGAAATTTTTAAAAAAAACAAATACACACATTTTTCTTGATTTTTAGGAGGTCGATATTAAACCTTAATTATCTCTATGATTTTAGATCTTCAATATCTGAAATTTGGTCATTTAGTATCCCTATTATGGAATGGTTCAGTATAGCTAACTTGTACGACGTGCCACATGTCATTGTTTCATCATTCGGCTCTGAAATTTATAAAAATAAAAATATAGTCCATATGATTTAAGCGACTTTTTATAGAATTCCAATCTGATGCTCAGAGAGAGATTTATGACAATTTTCCCATGGCCACCTCTTTTAGATGAAATTAGGGAGCCTACACAAACCATAAATTCCATGGATCATATATTCGTAAATATTGTGAACCAAGATCTGAATTTTTTACACGAAGTTCCTCAGGATCTCGGCTTCTCGTGGTGAAAATTTCAGCTTATGAACCTTCGTAGAACAAAATTTATAGCGAAAATTCCACGATGACCTATTTGGAGCAGTGAAACCCTAGAATTCAAAGCTCTGATACCAAATGTTATGAAACCAACTCTAAAAATAGAAGAAAAGAGATATCAATGCCTTAGAAATCAACCACTTCGAGGGGGAAACCTCCTTTACATTACATAAATGAACAAGCATTCGATGATACAAATGACAAAACCTCCTTTATATATATAGGATTCCATGGGGTCACAATATAATCCTAGTCGACCTAACAATAATAATGTAAGGGAACAATAATAACAATATGGGGGCTACCCCCTGATGTGGGTGTTCGAATGAAAGTGGGAGGTGGCAGGCCCATCGCGTGCCACATGTCCACGCATGGTTCCTGTCCATCAACCTTAAATTACTCCAGCTACTCACTTCAAACCACCTTAATTGTCTCTGCTCTCAGTCTTAATGCTGGCCTGGAACGCCTCCCTGAGCTCTTCTTAATGGCTCTGCGTCCTCCATCGCTGCCATTCTCCTCTTACCGTATTTATATTTTTTTGTCTCGGCTCTGAGCTCTCACTTGCCCACATAGACATATTGTGACCTCCATTTTAGGCTTGCTCCGACACCCACTTGCTCCTAATGTCATTCCTTCTCGCAACTCCAGCTCGTCGACCCCATCGCTCACTCAGCCTCCTTGCCTCCGCTCGTAGCCTCTCTCATGCTTCTTCTAGCTCCAGCATGTCGTGAATGCATCAGAGGCCTTTCTGCCATGGTAGAGGAGGGGGTCAGGCCTCATGACCACCCATATCCATCCACTCCGATAGTCGCCCCCCGCCTCCTGAACAAAATTCTGCCCAGTTCCACTATGACTATTCCTTGCATAGACCCTGTCTTAAAACCAAAATCAAATTCAGTGCCTTCAAGCTCTATGGGAACAACCTCCAGAAAGCGACCACAGAAATCTACAATCGCTCTAGCACCTCCACAGCTCTCACGGAAATTCGAAGCTTTTTCGGTCAAGCCTGAAACTCACTCCTCCAGCAGTGAAGTCGGTGGTAGTGGAAGTCGTGAATGGTCGGGTGGTGATAGGAGAAAGGGTAGCGCTAGCTTTGTGCACACTGGTACCACGCCAAAACCCACCACCCAACACTCAAAGAAAGCTGACGACTCTTTAGATGAATACATTTGTCTTATCGTTGAGGAGCCATCACCGCACAACACCTAGCATGATACTCAGCCACATAAATGAGAGGTTTCTTCTCTTGGTTTTGTTTAATTCCTCTGTTATTATGTATTTCATGAACAATCTGTCAAAATTTTGGTTGTTTCTGGAAAATGCTGGTTTCTCCACTGAGGACAGCGATTTTCAAACTGGTTTCCCCATCTGGGGCAGTCAGTTTTTTGTTTTTTTTGTTTTTACTCCTACCCCCTCCAAAATTGGCTAGCATAAAAATTTTGGAGGCAAGTTTCGACCTGTACACTATATTTTATTAATAGAATTAGTCCAATTTAGAAAAAAAAAAAAAAATATGGGGGCTACAGGGGTACAAAATTAACAATAAGGGGGCTAAACTAACAAAAATAAGGGGATACACAAGTATTATAGGGACCTAACAATAAATCTATGAATTAATACACTCATTTGAGTTATCATGGATTTAGGAGCTAGAAAACTCAAGCAAAGGCATATTTAGAGCGAGGAGAGAACAAACTTAACTAGAGCCACCCGCATAGATGTTGTAATCCATTTCACACCCCAATCTTGGATTTTCTGTTTGAATTTGTTGAGAATTTCAACCTAATCATCCAAGTTCAAAGTTCCAAGAGATATCAACATTTATAGGTATTTAAAGTAGTGCCACTCGTTCACCAAGGATAATTCCTACACCCTTATAATCTCTTAAAGATTTTGGGAGGAGAAATTCCATCTATACAACTGAATTTTCTTCTTATTGATAAGACCTCCAGAGAGAGAAAGGTACTTATCCAGGACCCGTTCAAACCAGACCAAAATTTTCTTGGAGGCACCTCCTATTTGGAGAGTTTCGTCCGCAAATTTTGATTGTTTTACATCCTTGATATTATCTGTAATGCATATTTATTTTAAATATCCTTCAGTTCAATCCATTTCTAAGTTCTTCCTCTTACTTTCATCCATCAGGATGTATAGAAGAGGAGAGAGAGGGAATCCTTGGTGGAGATATATGGATACAGGGAATAGATCACAAGGGTGCCTGTTAGCTCGGGGGGGTCCTGACCCAGGTTTAAAGGTTAAGGTTTGCCAACAAACCCCTATACTACCAGCCCTTTCGGCAGTGACCTTCTTGCGCAGGCCAAAGTCTCACCTGAAGCAGTATGGGAGGGTGCTGGAACCAAGTTTCCGCACCCAGAGAAAGAGTAAGTAAGTCAAGCAGGTCTACGTTCCCAGCCTACCGAGTTCGCACTAAACAGATCTATTCGCAGGCTTATTGAAAATATAATCCACAGTATAACAGAGCTATTCTCATGCATAGATCTAGTAACCTCCACATATACGTGCGTAATACCAATTATCAACATAGAACACTATAATTGCAGCAATTAATAGATCACATATACATATACCAAAAACATAGATAATTTCACAGTTCGTAGCAATTACACAGACACTTTCGCAACTTAATAATATAGCCCAAGTTCTCATCAATCATAAAAAAACAAATCCAGATAGCATCAGATGTCCAATAGTACTTCGCATATATATAAATATCAAAATCCACTTATAATCCCAAAATACTGCTTGCGCACATAGCCAGCAGGGTCTGCACACAGAAAGACTGAGGATCTCCACGCACATAACCAGAAGGATTCCTTACCCAAATAACCCGACAACAGATCTAATACTTCGTGCTTAGCATCAATATCAATTCTTTTCTGTCTCTAGACTCAAAATGTTCATCTATGTATATCTAATTTAGCCTATTCTTTCCTGTGGTTCGAAAATCGTGGTTTGCGGACTCTAGGTCTACCCCTAACCCATTACAATTCGTTTGGGGCTTTGACCCACCCCAAAACCCCTGCGTCAGACTAAATAATACCAAAAATATACAAAATTGTCCCAAATTCATAGCTTTAGGGGACCCTGTTCCAACAGTCCCCCAACACAATCTTGTGACTTGTCTCAAGTCACGGCGGTCGTGGGTCCTCCAACTTTTCCTGAAGCTATTTGACTGCATCGATCATTGGTGGAAACACTCCTTCACTCTATGTAGCAGCAATCCGAGAAATTTATACCAACTTCTGTGACGTTGGGCCTTCTGTAGCAGCTGCGACGCTCTCCAATGTTTGGTTCAGCTACTTGACTGCAACATCAACATCCTGGGACAGCTTGAGGGCCTCATCCACCTTTGGCTTAAGGTGATAATTCAATGTTTGCTTACGCTGTCGAAGGGCCTCCATGTTGTTTCTGAGGGCCTAGATAGTGCGCAGTCGGGCCAGCCATTGTGCAGGGACCAACGTAGTCAAGGTGGCCTCCAATTGATCAAACTCTTCTTCCTTCTGGCACAATGATTGATTAACTTCACGTAGGAGAGGATCACACTGTACCTTGGTCCATAGCTGTATCACTATTTACAATAATTGGGCACCTTGAGAAATTTGACCTGTGATCACATTCGTGGCATCTGTAACCAGCGCGGCTCGCTTGGCCTTGACCTCTGGAGGTGTCTTTGGCTGCAACTTGGTCTAAAAATCTGCAATATGTTGTTCCATCTGTGTTTTGACCATCTGGACCCTGGTCCTAGAGTATTTTAGCACTGCGACCAACCCCTCAATCTTGGCTTGGGGGCTGGCAGTAGCCAAGATATCGTCGGCAACGTCTGCACGGAGCCGACTGATCATTTGTTCCAACTCCACCTACTACGAGGCTACAAGGGTATATGCAGCCTGTACCTTGGCTACCTCGATAGTTTTCTCTGCAATTTCCCGCTCTGGTGTGATGAGTTGCTGATGCACTCGACGGTCCTTATGTTGAATCTCTTCGAACAAGGAGGTGTGGAGAAATTGAAAAGATTCAGATGGCATTCAGACTAGATTCAGTTGGATTTCTGCATAAGCCTGGACTTGCGTTACAAGTCTGGTGGACTTATTGTGAGGGTTGCGCCTCACAGCGAACAGAGGCGGCTTTCTACTGTAACTAGTGTTGTGCTGCTAGTTATTGAGGCCATCTGTACCTGAATCAAACTTGTCTGTAGTGTGTCCATTTTCAGCTATAGAGCTTGGAGCTCAGCCTGAAACAAGTTGACTGCAACTTTATTCTGCTCTTCTAGATCTAGCCATTTGTCCTCTATGGCCAAGGTGACCACATCTGCAATTTTCTTGAGGTCCCCTTCTGTCAGTGTAACCGTTTCTTCACGTTTTGTATTTTGAGAGCATTGTTTCTTTCGTGGCCCTTTTGTTGGTTCACCCATTCATTTTGTTCCACGAGGAGAGTCAATACCTCCTGTCTCTTGCCCCTCTGTACCCAGATTCTACTACGACCCCTTCTTCGGTGGCACTTCTGCACCCTTCCCCATATGTTTACTCGGTTGCAAATCCTTCTGTGATCCTACATTCCCTTCTTTCCCCGTGCCTTTGCTCGAACCGCTAGTTTCTTTGGCTGTGGTAGTTGGGGTGACCTTTGTAGCACTCGTTCCTACATCTGTGTTTCCCATGTTGGTACCCCAAAGGCTACGTAGGGGCTAGATTCACCAAACACAAAGGTATCTATATCCTACAGAGCTTTTTCA